>CM077785.1:11476422-12152089 GCA_039737535.1 Lagodon rhomboides | reverse complement strand
TGGTGAACCAGCTGACCTGGACAAGCCGATATGTCGCATTTGTGGTAAAACGGTAGCAACTAAAAGCGGCAACACAACAAACATGTATCTTCACCCCAAGCATAATCATCCGATGTAGTTTTCCCAGCTGGGAAAAAAAATTACAACCAAAGCTACAGAGGCGCCGCCTCTGTCTTATCGACAGTCAATAATCAGTGAGGCGTTAAGTCGGCAAACAAAATACAAACGCGACAGTGTAAAATGGTGCGCGCTCACAGAGAGTGTCGTTAGGTGCATCGCTAAAGAGATGCAGTCATGCAGCACTGTCGAAAAGCCGGCATTTCCACAAACTAGCTACGGATTTGCATACGGCCTGTTGAGGCGTCTGTTTTTATTCATATAGAGTGTTTTTGTTGTTAGTATGCACTTTTTGTCCACAAAGGTCCTAACTGGATTGGCAGTTTTGCCTATTAAGGAATGTATCACTCCTTACCTCTGAACCTAATGATTAATATTTTTTGAAGTGCAGTTTTGTTCACAGAGACTTGATAACCCATTTTATTTATTGTTTCGGTTGTGTGTGTTTTTTATTCAAGTGCATTTTCTGTTAACAGAGACTGAGAGTCCATTTTATTTATTGTTTTTGGTTGTTTTGTTTATTTGTTTTGGATATTTAAAATGTCTTCTTTTCAATATTCTTTAGAAAAAATGTTTATTGATCTTTGAAAGGGTGAACTTGCATTATTATGCCATTATCATTATATTAGTTGAAAAATGGTCTCAAAACGATAATATTATCGTTTATCGCAATAAATTCTGGGACAATTTATCGGCCAGCAAAATTTGTTATCGTGACAGGCCTAGTAAGGCTATAGACTTTTAGTCTGATGTACAATATGAATGTATTCTTTCAGATAAAGAGACTGATTCAGAGGTTCATCACAAGACAAGAAACTATCAGCTTGGTGGTTGTTCCAAGCAACGTGGACATAGCAACCACAGAGGCTCTGAAGATGGCACAGGAAGTGGATCCTGATGGAGAGAGGACTTTGGGTAAACAGAGCTGATTTTGGAAAAGGGCCACTTTGCCAAGTTACTTTTAGATAGTTGACTGTTTCTCTCTCTCTCAGGTATCTTGACCAAGCCTGATCTGGTGGACAAAGGCACAGAGGAGACGGTGGTTGACATCGTCCACAATGAGGTCATCCACCTGAAGAAGGGCTACATGATCGTCAAGTGCCGGGGTCAGAAGGAGATCACAGAGAAGGTGTCTCTCACTGAGGCAACGGAACGAGAGAAAGCCTTCTTCGAAGGTCATGTGCATTTCCAGTAAGTTCATTCCTTTTGGGCAATTTGAATAAATATTTTCATGGTGATTCATCAAGGCTGTGATTTGTATTTTTCATTGTAATATGGCATCTAGTCAGTGGCTTTATATTCTCGTTGTAGCACTCTCTACAATGACGGCCACGCCACTGTTCCTAAACTGGCTGAGAAACTCACACTTGAGCTGGTGCATCACATTGAGGTAAATTCTTACTTTGTTACTTTAACAGATTGCTATATCGTACGTTGTTTAGTTTTAGGTGATACAATTTTGACTTGTGTGATTTGCAGAAATCTCTGCCTCGACTGGAAGAGCAGATAGAGGAGAAACTAGCACAGACTCGTGCAGAGCTCGAGAGATACGGCAATGGACCCCCATCTGATGCAGCTGAGAGAGTCGTCTTCTTCATTGATGTGAGCACCCTCAATGTTCATATCATTTCCCTGGCTACAAAGACAGAAGTGCACCTCCAATATGAATTTGTCTTTGAGTATGTTTGAATAAACATAAAACACCTGTAAACATCTGTTTCTGCTGTCACATGTGTGTCGCAGAAAGTGACAGCTTTCACTCAGGATGCCATCAGTCTGACCACAGGAGAGGAGCTCAAGTGTGGAGACAGACTTAACATCTTTTCTACACTCAGAAGGGAGTTCAGGAAGTGGATTGTCCATCTGGACCGCTCGGGAGAAAACTGTAAGTGTACCATTTGATCTGGTCTACAGCTGTCCATCAGCAGGACGCTGAAATATATGTTTGTTCATTTCAGTTAACGAGAAGATTGAGAAAGAGGTGGAGGAGTATGAAGAGAGGTACCGTGGAAGAGAGCTGCCGGGCTTCATCAACTACAAGACCTTTGAGTTTATGGTCAAGGAGCAGATCAAACAGCTGGAAGAGCCAGCTGTCAAGAGACTCAAAGACATAGCAGGTATATGATTGGATGCATGGCAGGCTTAATGTGTTTTTCTCTGTTGCACACACTTTCTTTTATTATCATACAACCACCAGTGACGGACTCAGTAGACTTCAAGTTGCTGTAACTTCTTGTATTTGTTTCTTTCAGATGCTGTGAGGAAGGTGTTCATACAGCTGGCCCAGAGCAGCTTTGCTGGACTTCCTAACCTTGTGAAAACGGCCAAGGTAGCCATCATCCAAGAGTTTGATAGTGACAGATAGTCACTGTTGGTATTTTGGCTCTCAAAATTGAATTTGCGTATTTTTTACTCTAGGCAAAGATCGAAGCCATAAAGCAAGAAAAGGCGTCTACTGCTGAATCTATGCTGAGAACCCAGTTCAAGATGGAGCTGCTTGTTTACTCTCAGGACAGGACCTACAGCAGCAGCTTGAGTGACTGCAAGAAAGAGGAGGAGGACGAGGAGGAGGAGGAAAGGAAAGACAAGCGGAATGGCCTCCGGATTCTTAATAAGGGTCCAGTGTCAATTAGTCAGTGGACAATTGGGAACCGCAGGGATAATCATGCAACACTGAAGGAGTTAATGCTGCACCTTAAATCGTATTACAAAGTAAGTTTTAATTTAGAGGGATGATTCATGAACATTAACAGGGACAGAAAGGTTTAAACAGAGGTTTACACATTTTCAATAACGGCCCTTGTCTGTCAAACTTTTCTCTACTTTTCCTCATTCAGATTGCCAGCCAGCGCCTGGCTGATCAGATACCGCTGGTGATCCGCTACCAGATGTTGCAGGAGTCTGCTGTCCAGCTGCAGAGGGAGATGCTGCAGGTGCTTCAGGACAAGGAGAATTCAGAGTTCTTGCTGAAGGAGGATTTTGACATCGGCAGCAAGAGGGCTGCTTTGCAAAGTCGTCTCAAACGCCTCACGCAGGCCCGCGCTTACCTGGCGGAGTTCTAGAAGGGGTCAAGGCCTGACAGAATGAGATTACTGTACCGCTTTCAATGGTCAAATAGCACAGAGCAGCAGTGGCTGTAGGATTATTATACTATTATTTGTACTATGTCCTGTAAAATGGATGGATTTGCTTTCAGTGTAACAGTTCGGTCAGAACAGGCCAATGTCAGCGTATGGGGAGTTGTTTAAACGTACTGAATATGCACTCCTATTATTGTAAAACAAACAAGCAAAAAAAATATAGTATATTTCAATGTCTGCTATTTCATATTTCAGTCTCATACCATGTTTCTGAGATATCAATAGTTCACTCCTAGTGAATATGAATATTTTTAAACACTTTAAAGGGTTTTTAGGTTTTTAAAGGTGCACTAGGCAGTTTTGGGGAAGAAACTTTGATCAGTAAAGCCTGTGAATATTCTCATTCATCCAGGTCATAGTTATCTCAAGGAAATTGAATCGAATGCAACTGGATTTGGTTTTTGTCTTTGAAGACGTTTCACCTCTCATCCAAGAGGCTTCATCAGTTCCTGCTCGCTTGACTAGGCTGGGACTAGTCCTTGATCAGCTGGGACTAGTTTGATCAGTAAAGAAAGATCTTCATTGACTGATGTTTTTATGCCCAAACAAAACAAAACAAAATCAACAATATTTTTTATGACTGAACAAACAAACTGATCATGAAGGACAACAAAATTTCATACTTTATAGTTGGCGGACCCCGCCACCTTTCCAGCTTCAAACAGTGTTCTGGAGACCTTATTTTCCTCCGAGAACAGCTCGTTTATTCAGTTATGGGGAAAAAAGATATTTCTGGCTTTGCATTCTTACCTCATCAATATTTTTAGTATGAACATTCTGAGTCTTAATTTCTTCACCAAATCTACATTGTGCACCTTTAATGGTGCTTAAAGTATAGTTACAGACTTAAAAATGACCTATATGCATATTTGTCATATTTGTTCAAATAGATCTGTTTTAATAAAGAAAATATTTTTGCTTGAATTGATTGTCTAATTCTGCTCTTCCAGCTCGCTTTTACAGTGAACTCAAATATTGTATTTCCCCCCTGCTTGTTACATATTTGTTTAATCAACAATTGGCGACTTTAAAGAATATGATACGACATAAACTGATCTACGACTGCAGCATAATGATCAAAATGAGGATTACTACAATCCTGTTCTCTCAGGGCTGTACTTCAGCTCCCTCGTGTGGTTGTACACAGGACATTGCTGTTTAAAACATTAAAACCCAGTTTGAATACAATCCTTTGTCATTAAAAAACGTACTAAACATATGATAACTAAATGCATAAACACAACCTTTCTTCTTTCATGCCATCAACAGGCAGTTATGATCTTCCCCTCTCAGCGCTGAAGACGCTGCATCAGCGATTTAAATACAAAGTTGATTCAGTCCTGACCTCCAGACCAGTGATCCATCCATCAATGATGAATATGTAGATGTTTTTTTGTTCTGATATTAATGCGTATCAATGCTTCCATGTCAATAACTTCTATTAATATATTATTAATTCTAGCCTGATGTATCTCTTCCATACAGTGCTTTTCCATCATGAAATCCTTGTCAGCCTGGAAACCTCAGTTAACTCTTCCAGATAAAGTAAAGACTTTAAAGGTTAAATGGACAGACATCTGAAGAGAAAAAAAACAAAATCATTTAAATCCCCACAAGTTCATTCATCATTCTCTGCAGGGATCTCCTGGCTGTCGTCGTTGTCTGATTTCTCGTCTTCTAGGAAAGACAACAATTATTAGACAGATGTTGGTTCCTCCACATTTTCTAAACGTTACAGATGAAATGGATCAGCATTTTGTGTCTTTACATGACTCAGTCCCTCATCTGTTCCGCTGGAGTTCGTCCCATTACGGGAAAAGCAAAGGCAAGGAAACGAAACCTAAACTCACTATAGTCTCCGCAGTGTCCACCTGGCTGCCACTTCAGAATCTGCTCCTGAGGGCTCCGGACGCCGAGCTCACCTCAGTCCACACAACTCATATGACAGCAGACAAGAAGTGGGCAGCATGAACACTCTGAACCAGCAGTATGAGGAGAGGGTTCGTCCCTGCATTGACCTCATTGACTCTCTCCGCTCTCTGGGTGTAGAGAGGGACTTGGCGCTGCCTGCCATCGCTGTGATCGGAGACCAAAGCTCGGGGAAGAGCTCTGTGCTGGAGGCGCTGTCCGGGGTGGCTCTGCCGAGAGGAAGCGGTGAGTTACAGTCACTGAGAATCTTTGCTACAGCTGCAGGCTGTTAAAACACCGGGATTCATGACTTAAGTGCTATAATTCAAATCTACCTATCTATCTATTTACTAGAAAAGTAAGCTGTAAGACCATCGGTAGACTATCAGATAATATTTAAAGGTGCATTCTTTAATTTTTGGCCATGGGGCAGCAGAACCAAACTGAGAAACACTGCTCCGATATACAGTATTATCACCCTATAAAGTTCATTTGTGTTGTCCTGCACCTTGCACAGACATGAAGCAACATGCGTGTTCGCTCAGATTTGTGTTTGTGGCCACCCAACGAAGAATCTTCTTTTTCCTTTATAGCTCATTTTTGGTCTCCTCCAGACCAATGACCAAGAGAAATGATTTTCCCTTCTAGATGCTCCGCAGTGTTCACCAGTTTCATTTTGGCCATTGCTGTGAGCATGGCTTATCACCAACAACTCCTATCAACTAGGAGATGGAAACTTTAAAACCTGCCTGGCTGGTTTAACAGCAGGTACATTGTCGTAGATGAGAATGTCACAAGGCTTTAAAAAAGATCAGAGCCTTACAAATTCCACAGAAGTGATTTATTGTAGAATAAGACAACCAGATTTCTGTAATAAAAACCAGACACAACCAGGACATTTCCAGTTTGGAAGTCAATATATTCCTGAAATATTCATATGTTAATAACAATGAGAAGAAAACAGGCCTCTTGTGTCATGTTAATGTGTATTACTTGTAGTTTGTTTCCTGTTTTGTTTTTGGTATACTCACCTCTTCTTCTGTTTGAGTTACTACACTTGTGTAGTAACTTGTGTGTTTTCCAACCTATTTGATCGGGTGCGGTCGACAATAACTTGTGGCAGCAATGTTTAAATCATCGCACCATTCAGCTATTTACAAAAACAAAGAATCATCTTGTCACAACATGCACAATCAGTTCAGCATTTCAAAGTGTGAACTTGTGTGGCAGTTTCTTAAGATATTATATTCATAGGCTTATAATCAGATCAGAATCAGAAAGAAAAGGTGATATATGATATTATCCAGACGTTGTTAAATCAACATGGTTGATCCATAAGAATATTGACATAGTAATAGTTTCCTGCCGAACAAGTTATGCTGTCTTGCATAATTTTACTCTACGAAAGCAGGGAGCAAAACTGTATGCCACAGTAATTACACAGTCAACAACACAGAACTGTTCCATATTGATTTTCACTTTCACGAGGTTATAGGAGATGTCCCACTGATTGTCATAATTTCATGAAGCACAATGAATTTCACAAATTTCCTCCCTTTAATCATACATTCTTTTGTTATTCAGGCATTGTTACAAGATGTCCTCTGGAGCTGAAGATGAAGAGAAAGAAGGAAGGAGAGGAGTGGTACGGAAAGATAAGCTACCAGGACCACGAGGAAGAGCTGGACGACCCTGCAGATGTGGAGAAAAAGATTCGAGAAGGTGCAGTAAATGGCAATCTTGAACATCTCTCTAAAAGTCAAGTACTGATGGAGCAAGCTTCTGAATTTTTGAAGGTTTCTATGTTCAGCACTTCATCTTTTGTAAACATCATACACTACGCTCTCCCTCCAGCTCAGGATGAAATGGCTGGGGTCGGGGTTGGGATCAGTGATGACCTCATCAGTCTGGAGATTGCCTCTCCTGATGTTCCAGACCTGACGCTCATTGACCTGCCCGGCATCGCCAGGGTGGCTGTAAAGGGACAACCAGAGAACATCGGAGAACAGGTGTGATTGTTCAGAGTCCACAAAACACTGTCTACAGTTTACATAGGGACATTATCTTTGATAGGAAGTTGATCCAAGGCTACGTGTGAACAGTGAGGTCAAACCCAGGTCCTGTGTTTCACACTCATGGGATTGGGGATGTTGTGTAGCAACATCTCATGAATGAATAACTTCCCATGACCATTTCACTAGCAAGACACTGAGGCCATGCTTTTACATCCTAACGGGGCCGCTATTGAGGCTATAGACTTTTAGTCTGATGTACAATATGAATTTATCCTTTCAGATAAAGAGACTGATCCAGAGGTTCATCACAAGACAAGAAACTATCAGCTTGGTGGTTGTTCCAAGCAACGTGGACATAGCAACCACAGAGGCTCTGAAGATGGCACAGGAAGTGGATCCTGATGGAGAGAGGACTTTGGGTAAACAGAGCTGATTTTGGAAAAGGGCCACTTTGCCAAGTTACTTTTAGATAGGTCACTATTTGTCTCTTTCTCTCTCTCTCAGGTATCTTGACCAAACCTGATCTGGTGGACAAAGGCACAGAGGAGACGGTGGTTGACATCGTCCACAATGAGGTCATCCACCTGAAGAAGGGCTACATGATCGTCAAGTGCCGGGGTCAGAAGGAGATCACAGAGAAGGTGTCTCTCACTGAGGCAACGGAACGAGAGAAAGCCTTCTTCAAAGATCATGTGCATTTCGAGTAAGTTCATTCCTTTTGGGTAATTTTAACAAGTATTTCCACGGTGATTAGTCAAAGCTTTGATTTACATTATATACTCAATGGATTTATATTCTCGCTGTAGCACTCTCTACAATGACGGCCACGCCACTGTTCCTAAACTGGCTGAGAAACTCACACTTGAGCTGGTGCATCACATTGAGGTAAATTCTTACTTTGTTACTTTAACAGATTGATATATGTACGTTGTTTGGTTTTAGGTGATACAATTTTGACTTGTGTGATTTGCAGAAATCTCTGCCTCGACTGGAAGAGCAGATAGAGGAGAAACTAGCACAGACTCGTGCAGAGCTCGAGAGATACGGCAATGGACCCCCATCTGATGCAGCTGAGAGAGTCGTCTTCCTTATTGATGTGAGAACAGTCACTCTACGTAACATTACCTGGCTTCAAGGCTGCATGGTTCCATTTATTAATCACTAAACAATGCTAGGGTTGAAAAGGGAAATTGAGTTTTGAGTCCTTTTTAGCTACATCACAGGAACAAAAACCCAAAACAGTTGAATGAATTGAGGAGATACGGCAGGGTGAATAGACTGTGGCTGGGGTCGGCGTTGTGTTTTAGTTTCCTTTAGGATCTGTGACATCTCACTTCACAGAGTTTAGCTGAATTTCAGAGACACCCAGTGGCGTTTTCTTGCGGAGGCCAAGGGAAGCCAGGCTTCCTCACTTTTTTCAGAATATAACCGTAATTTAATAAAAACACTTTTTTAACAGTTTACGTAATCCTTCTGTGTTGTGTCTCTGTCGTCTCCTCCTCGTCTCTCTTCATTAATCATTGAGCGTTTTATGATGTGTAAAACAGCGCCCCTATAAATGTTACGTGGTGAATGAGCGTTGAAAACATGGTACTGCACTCTGCTGTCTGTGAGGAGGCCGAGCTGAGTTGGCCTCCCTTGGTGAAAAAAAAAAGAAAGATTAACCAATCAGGTGAGGCTATTGTCATGACACTGCTCCCCTGTGATTGGTCAGGACACTGTCAAGGGAAGCCCGAACTCGTTGGCTTCACGCCAATCAAATCACAGTACGTCATCAGCAACTCAATGAATGAAGATTTGTGTTGATAGTTTGGTAAGCTAGCAAAATTATTCAGTGCAATTATGGAGGGTGGAGATTTGGAGTATTTAGTAAAAAATGATTTTACTAAACTGCTCTACAGCAGCAACTCCGAAGGAAGAAATGTTTTCGGACTTTCAATGAGGAGAATTACGTCGCAGTCCGCACTGAGCGGCTAGCTGGTAACGTTAGCGCCAATCTTAGCGTTAGCGGCTATTTTGCTGGCCCTGTCTCCTTGTTGACCAGGATTCCTGCTCTCTGAACAATCCCTGGGCTACCACAGGATTCACCGACCTTGCCAACCTGTCTCAGGCAATTGAAAGGCACTGCAAATCAAAAAATCACATCGACTGTGCTGTGAAACTGAAGCTGTTTGGACGCGTCAGGATTAGTGAGGAACACATGTGGACAGGACAGGCTTGTCAACTTGGCCATGATGTCCATTGACTCAGTTGTTGTGGAGGACCTAAAGGCCAGTGGAAAAGTTCTACGACATGGTCATTGATCACTTTGCCACCTGGAGAGACAGCCTTCCTTTTCAAATAGGGTGAGCAAAACGCAATTTTTTTTCTGTGCGCAGCTTAATAGTTACTGAACTGCCCAATTAGCAATGTGTGTTATTTTTGATGTGATCATAGTCCTTACTGTGTCTTGCTTGCTTTGATTAAGCAGCATGTGAGTCCACTGAAGTTGTTGTTTATTGTTGTTGTTTATGTGGAGAAAGTGAGCACCACGGACAGCGGCCATGACGGGCCGGGCTGTCTGAATACGTACAGTACGTTACGTGTCAGGTGTGCTGTTTATAGCCACTGGTACTGGGTTGTTGTGTTGCTGTATAATGAACATTTACATTTATTATTATATGTATAAACGATAAGGAAAAGTGAAAAGCATTTGTGTATCTCACATAGAGCGTACAAGTGGTGTTTGACGTGGACGTAAAACTTAACGGCTTCTGATTGAGTGTGTGAATGAATTCGCATCTTTCCGATATCAAATGTGTGCTGTGCATTAAGTAGCTGGTTGTGCTTTTGGGAGGGTGGTTGCATAAATTAATGAGATGTTTAAGAGGTGTGTGTGTGTGTGTGTGTGTGTGTGTGTGTGTGTGTGTGTGTGTGCGTGCGTGAGTGACTGATGGAGAGAGAGAGAGAGCGCGTCGGTGCTCAAAGTGTCGGTTAGATAACAAGCGTGTGTAAGTCCCGGTAAAATGATGCTGGGCGCTCTAATAGTTCATCCGACTACATGAAATAGCAACATATAAATTGCAACATACGATTTTCTGCCCCCACCCCCTTAAAACCTACACAGCTTAGAGGTTGTATCTCACTTGGCTTCCTCGGAAAATTTCCCCACGCCACGCCACTGGAGACACCAATGTCTTACGTTGAAGTAGTTTATAAAACATGATCACGGAGGAACAAAATAAAAGAAACGAAACTCCTCTTATCATTTGATGGCCTCAATCCCAAAACCTGTGCTTCCTTTTTCAATGCTGATGAGTTCATCTCTTATGTTTTGTAGGTGGCTCAGTAGAATGACCATGGAAGCAGGACTACATTTTCTGGCTGCTTTATTAACGAATTCACTTGCACTTGCACAACTATCATGTACATATCTACTCTTCCTCTCCACGCTCTTTTTCCGTACCCCAGCAGAACTACGCCACCTGGTGGTGGACACAACAATCTCTATAGTTTGCAAGGCATGCTTAAGTAGATGGAGGGTTAAAGACGAAAAAGCAGCAAAAAATACCAAAAATGGAGCCATGTTTAAAGGTACTACTGGCCACCGTATCTACATGCCCTGCCCTCATCGTAGCAACAACAACAAATGTGCACTACTGACATGAATTTGTTAAATGATGTTAAGTAAACATAAAAACCCTGATAAACATCTGTTTCTGCTGTCACATGTGTGTCGCAGAAAGTGACAGCTTTCACTCAGGATGCCATCAGTCTGACCACAGGAGAGGAGCTCAAGTGTGGAGACAGACTTAACATCTTTTCTACACTCAGAAGTGACTTCGGGAAGTGGATTGTCCATCTGGACCGCTCGGGAGAAAACTGTAAGTGTACCATTTGATCTGGTCTACAGCTGTCCATCAGCAGGACGCTGAAATATATGTTTGTTCATTTCAGTTAACGAGAGGATTGATAGAGAGGTGGGGGAGTATGAAGAGAGGTACCGTGGAAGAGAGCTGCCGGGCTTCATCAACTACAAGACCTTTGAGTTTATGGTCAAGGAGCAGATCAAACAGCTGGAAGAGCCAGCTGTCAAGAGACTCAAAGACATAGCAGGTATATGATTGGATGCATGGCAGGCTTAATGTGTTTTTCTCTGTTGCACACACTTTCTTTTATTATCATACAACCACCAGTGACGGACTCAGTAGACTTCAAGTTGCTGTAACTTCTTGTATTTGTTTCTTTCAGATGCTGTGAGGAAGGTGTTCATACAGCTGGCCCAGAGCAGCTTTGCTGGACTTCCTAACCTTGTGAAAACGGCCAAGGTAGCCATCATCCAAGAGTCTGATAGTGACAGATAGTCACTGTTGGTATTTTGGCTCTCAAAATTGAATTTGCATATTTTTTTACTCTAGGCAAAGATCGAAGCCATAAAGCAAGAAAAGGAGTCTACTGCTGAATCTATGCTGAGAACCCAGTTCAAGATGGAGCTGCTTGTTTACTCTCAGGACAGGACCTACAGCAGCAGCTTGAGTGACTGCAAGAAAGAGGAGGAGGATGAGGAGGACGAGGAAAGGAAATGGAATGGTATTTTGTTCAACATGGATAATCGTGCAACACTGAAGGAGTTGATGCTGCACCTTAAATCGTATTACAAAGTAAGTTTTAATGTAGAGGGATGATTCATGAACATTAACAGGGACAGAAAGGTTTAAACAGAGGTTTACACATTTTCCATAACGGCCCTTGTCTGTCAAACTTTTCTCTACTTTTCCTCATTCAGATTGCCAGCCAGCGTCTGGCTGATCAGATACCGCTGGTGATCCGCTACGAGATGTTGCAGGAGTCTGCTATCCAGCTGCAGAGGGAGATGCTGCAAGTGCTTCAGGACAAGGAGAATTCAGAGTTCTTGCTGAAGGAGGATTTTGACATCGGCAGCACGAGGGCTGCTTTGCAAAGTCGTCTCAAACGCCTCACGCAGGCCCGCGCTTACCTGGCGGAGTTCTAGAAGGGGTCAAGGCCTGACAGAATGAGATTACTGTACCGCTTCAATGGTCAAATAGCACAGAGCAGCAGTGGCTGTAGGATTATTATACTATTATTTGTACTATGTCCTGTAAAATGGATGGATTTGCTTTCAGTGTAACAGTTCGGTCAGAACAGGCCAATGTCAGCGTATGGGGAGTTGTTTAAACCTACTGTAATATGCACTCCTATTATTGTAAAACAAACAAGCAAAAAAAAAATTTTTTGAATGTCACACAACACAAAATCATTTATAGGAAGAAATTATAGGAACATACTGTTTAAGTCTCATACCATGTTTCTGAGATATCAATTGTTCACTCCAAGTGAATATTATTATTGTTTTTTAAAAAGGACAACACAATGTCATACTTTATATTTGGCATGTGACTAACAATTGGCAACTTTAAAGAATATATACAACATAAACTGATCTACTACTGCAGCGTAATGATCAAAATGAGGATTACTACAATCCTGTTCTCTCAGGGTTGTACTTGAGCTCCCTCGTGTGGTTGTACACACTAAATTGCTGTTTAAAAAATTAAAACCAAGTTTGAATACAATCCTTAATAATTAAATAAAATGTACTACACAAATGATAACCAAGTGCAAAAACACAACCTTTCTTCTTCCGTGCCATCATCAGGCAGTTATGCTCGTCCACTCTTGCCTGGAAACCTCAGTTAACTCTTCCAGATAAAGTAAACAGTTTAAAAGTTAAATGGGCAGACATCTAAAGAGAAACACTAGTTTAATGAATAAACTGAACAAGACAGACATGGACAAGTCAACTTTATTCAAAAATACATACAAAAAGTTTTCTTAGGCCAAAAAACAAAATCATTTAAAAGCGGTTCTTCATTTCTTTCAGTCAGGATCTCCACACGTTCATTCACCATTCTCTGCAGGGCTCTCCTGGCTGTCATCATTGTCTGATTTCTCGTCATCTAGGAAAGACAACAATTATTCGAAAGCTGTTGGTTCCTCCACATTTTCTAAATGTTATACATGAAATAGATCAACATTTCAACATTCAGCTGTTGAAAGATCGGACCACTGAAAAGCACAAACAATGCTAATCATGGCACCTTAAATGTCCCTTTACTCACTCTCAAGTGTCTGCTGTAGTTCCTGTATGGTACTGAGCAGCACATGGAATTGCTTCTTCCTTAATTCCAACTGCGTGGGACAAGGTAGAGATTAAAAATATATAAATATGACTGGTGATTGAAGATATTACAGGTCAGAATACAAGTGTTGATAAATGTATTAATACCTTTGCATCTACATTCTCCTTGATGTGAGACAGCTGCATGAGTTCTTTGTCAAGCGCCTCTAACTGCCTGTAAGTGATTAAAATAGGTTAAATTAAATCAAATTATGCACATAAAACAGAACAAAGCACAACCACTGACTGACTTACTTAAGTGTTTCATGTCGGTCTGGGTGTTGCTGGATGACCTTAGCTAAAGCATCGTACTCTAGAGGGAAAGACAATAAAAAGTCAATAAATGTTTATCTGTTATAAATGCTAAAAACTCATGAGTGGGATGTCTGAGGGAAATATATTTTCTAATATTAAACCATGTAAATAATTTAGAGTTATTTCAAGTATTGGTTGATCTTATTATCCTCTTCTTTAATTAATCCATCAGTTGTTAGTACACATCATTAACTAGTGAAAATGAATCATAAGTCCAAAATGCCCAAGGCTGTCACTTCAAATTACCTGACTAACAGCCCAAAACGCAAAGATGTTCAGTTTACAAATACATTAAGTTCACCCCAAAATGAAACTTCAGTAATTATTTGTGGACTATGACACTTCATCTGCCTTTATATCGGCATGGGGGTGAGTAGATAACAACTGAACTTTTATAATTGAATGAACTAATCCTTCAAACTGTGCAATGTATTGATTTTACTAGGTGGTGGGACAGCACCTTCTATATTGTCTTTCTCAGGTTATATAGAAAAACACAAGAGGTAATTCTCCTCTGTTAATATTTGCCTAAATCTATCTTGACCACTTAAAATATTCTTACCTTGGCGATTTTTTCTTATTCTCTTTGCTCTCTGAATTTCCTTTTTGCATTCTGCAATCTTCTCATGTGCAGACGTGATGTTTTGTTCTGCAATGCAAAAATGAGTTTATTTTCTATTACAAAAACATTGTTTTTTGTGTTGACTCTTGTGGTCCAGTTCTTCCATTTGCCACATAAAGTATGAAATGTAACAACATGAGTATTTCTGGTGTATAAGAGAATAAACAGTTGTCAACAATTTGACTGCATACTTAAATAAAAAGGGATCCGAGTTCAAATTACCAGAATGTTTCCTACCTATATTAGTGTAGATTTTCTCATAATTCTCCATTTCCCGAAGGTTCATGTCATAAACCATCAACGTCTTCCCCATGGAGGATTCACACTGAGCCAGGATGCCCAACATCCTCTGATACTGCGTGAACCTGAACAGATTTACAACACGGCTTGTGACTCAAAGCTAATCATTACTATTACTAAAAAAATCATTATTACATTTTTGTGGAAATTGTTGGTGACAAAAGTCTAAGGCTGTGGTGTGTAGAGCTCACTAACCCCTCCTCTGGGGTCCCAGGCGAGTTGCACCATTTGGTGAAACTCTTCAGCAGCACATTTATTCTGCGGTCATCACCAGCTCCGTCCCCGTCAATAAGAAGACGTTTCCGAATAACCTCATCTGAAATATGACAAAAACAGGAATCAAACGGCAGGGAACAATCGCTGAGCAAGCTATGATGGCTAGCTAACTGTTAGCTAGCTAACATGGCTACTGTAGATTAGCTGTTTTGAAAGCAATATGCTTCTACGTGGGAAATTGGTTCGTTGTTCGCAGAATTACCTGCTACATATGGATACTTTAAGAGCTTTGGCACGCATTTCTACTCGTAGCTTTAAAAACAGAGCTGAAATCAACGAATTAAAAGGTTATTTACCATCTGTAACAGCGCCCATGTCTGTACGTAGCCGGATAAACTTTATTGAACAGCAGGAAGTGAACAAAAACAGCTCGCCCCGCCTCTGAGGACAGACGACGGTGATTGGTCACAGAGGCGAGCACGTGCTGAGGTTTAAAGTTTTTAAAAAAGCTTTATTCGAGAAGCGCATAAGGTGATTTACACAAGAAAAAGGAAAGGAAACACACATGTGGATAATGTTATACATTTCACACAAGGCACTGACGAAATAAACAACAGCTACTCAAAAGAATAATGGCAATAATAACCATAGCACACATATTCTCTATAATTCAAAGGCATATATTTAGTAGGCTTACTGTAGCTCAAGTTTGGTTATAATTCTTACAGTTTGTGGTGGATATGATACCCAGTCATATTACTCAATACTAAAGTAAATGCTAACACATGATTTATGTGTCAAAACAGGGATATCACCTATTTTAAGAGATACGTAACATGAAAAAATGCATGAAAAAAGGACATGAGTAAAAAAATAAAACGAGCAGATCAGCATCTGCACTGACACTAACTGTAAACTACATTAAGGAGGATCAGAGTGAAAGGCTGTTGATCAACAACATCTGTATTTGTATCTTAAAGTGAGTTTCTTTCACTTTAGGAAGAACAGGAAGTGAAAGCTTGAAGCACTGTCAGTTTGCCCAGTTTATTGGCATTTAAAGTTGCACCATGTAGATTTGAGAGAGAAATTCAAACTCAGGAAAGTACTACAATGGTAATGAGGTAATGAGACAAACTCAGAAATATTCATTTAATGAACATATTTCCATAACTGAATAAAGAAGCTGTTAGGTAAATAAAGTCCCCAGAAAAGGGATTAGAAGCTAAAAAGGTGGCTACATACAAGTGTACGAAATTATTTCACATTAGTGGGCCGCTCCTCCATTTCCTTTACTCTACAAAAATGTACAGTATAAAATGAATGTAACGGGAGATAGGGGTGTCAATTACTCAACAGTCGAAAGAACAAGATCAAATTTGAAGCTGTGACAACACAAATAACTATTTACATTTCAAGATGCACTGCATGACAACTATACAGTCAACTGAGATGTTATCCTGACTGCATTTTCACATTAAACAACTGGATTTAAAAATAATCATGATATCTACTGTGCTATTCTCAAAATAAAACTAAACATGGAGAAGGTTTAGTTGTAATACAAGTTGTTGTCCCTGAAAAAAGTTTCATCCTGGGCTAAATACACTGACAAAATGAGTGAGAGACGCAAAATCACACCTGTAATACACAGCTATTTAAAATATTCCAATATTTATTTATTTTATTCCACAGCATAATTTATATGTCGATGCTTTTATGACACCCCCTTGACCTTGTTTGTGCGCATCACAATTTCCCCAAGTTTACTGTCATTGGATTTCATTGATGATAGCAGACCAAAAAGACTCTGATGACAGAGAAGCTGCTTTAACTCATCCGACTGTGCGTGTGCGTCCTGGCGCAGTGACGTCTCTGTCCCAGAATGCAGTCTGGTAAACAGACATGGAAGCACCAGGTGAAGACCTCCACAGAGGCTGAGCACTGCACTCGCTCTTTCCCACCGTCTACTGTCTCCTTCGCCCAGTGCATCCAGTTGATTTACATCTGCCTGGTGTCACGTTTACGTCTACAGCGTCCAGAGCTCGGTAAGAATGAAGTTGCTGTCGATCCGTGACGACTGCTAATGACTTCTGCTGTGCTGTCAGCCTTCTGCCAGCCTCCTCGCTAACGCTAGTCATGGCTGGCTACAGGCTTTCAGCGGCTAGCAGGCTAATGTAGCCTCCACTGCTCTCTAGCAACGGCTGTACCAGTCACTGACCCACACTGGATGGAGCCTGTTTTCATAACATAACTCCTGATAGGCATTATGTCTTTCTTCACATTTCGCACCAATCATCAACGTTTAGTTTGTCTTTTCTTTTTTAAATGTTGATGTACGTTAGTGTGGTCAGTTTGCAGTAGAGGTGGGAGCAACGCTA
This sequence comes from Lagodon rhomboides, assembly GCA_039737535.1. Lineage (NCBI taxonomy): Eukaryota > Metazoa > Chordata > Actinopteri > Spariformes > Sparidae > Lagodon > Lagodon rhomboides. The sequence goes on along the minus strand of CM077785.1, from coordinate 12,134,900 downwards.
GCCAATAACACTGCTGGTTCTCGACTGCCCCTGCTAGCTAGTTAGCTAACCTAGTTGTCCTGTCAAGTTTTGGACCTACTTGTCAATGACAAGCGCTTCGTTTCTACAGAAGTGGCATATTATTATATTTTGCCAATCAAGACCTTTGACATACTGGCTTCATAGTGCCCAAAACACAATTTAATTCATCTGAAGGTAGTGGTAGTAGTGGCATGTTATCAGACTGTTTGGAAGAGAAATGTCACAGTGAATACACTATGTTCACTCTGATGTCACTGTCAGTGTATGTGCACATGTAGAAGGGCTGGGTGACAAATCTGTATGGTCTTTTGTTGACTTTTAGTGGATTTGTGTCATTATAATATGTTCATATCTTGTTATGGTTGTACAAAAATTATTGAATCCAATTAATCCTAACAAGACAATTCTCGATTTCCCAAAGTAGCACTGTTTGATAAGAGCAGTGAACAGCAGACCGAGGTTATGGCATTGAATGCCAGTTGGTTATTTTAGGTGATAATTGCGTATATTTGCCATATTTCATAAAGGAGTAATATAAGATAATCCTTAATTGTTAAAGCTATTGAAACATTGTGTTTAACCACTCCACCCACCCCTTATATTATTCTGAGAGGCTACACAGGGTACAATGCACCCATTATCCTTATCTGTACGACTACAGAATTAGTAACCAGCCTCTTTTTGCGTGATTTCGCATATAGGCTTATAGTTGTAAATTGTCACATTTTGATGTCATTACCTACTCTCATATAAGCACTTCCATGTCCAGATGGAACATATTTTTGTCAACAAACGTCGGCAAATGAGAGAGTGGCTATTACATTAAAGTTCTGAGTTTTGGCTCTAAAGGCCTTTGATGATGTTCATATCTGTATAGTGTGAAAGGTTAGGAAACTGCAATTTTAATGTGTAGCGCCACAAGTCAAGGCCGTACTGATGGCACTGTACATTTTGCAATAGGAAGAAGCATTTGTAATGTTATTAGTGAATGCCAAGTTAGAACTTCAGGGTAGCCAGAATGAGCTATGATTGAACAGGATTTTTGACTCGTGAGAAGGGTAAAGCTGGACCTGAAAAGGACTCGTGGAAGTGGTTAATTAAGCAGAAGTAATACTCTTCAGTGGAGGAGTAGGACATATCAGACATTTCACCCAATTTATACCAATGAATGCAAAAGCACAGCGATGGAGTTTACTTTGATTTGTACTTCCCTAGCTTTTCTGAGAGCACCAGTCCACTGGCTGAAGCTACGGGTCTATACCGTTGGAGTTTTTGTATGCCATAATATGTGGTGATCATAAATTTCTTCCACATTATGACATTACCTTAATTATCACTAGGGATGAACCGATATATCAGCTAAACATGTTGACTGCCTTCAGCAAAGAAGATTCATTTATCTAATGGCCGATGTTCATCTGTTGTTTCACATCAATTTTGCACATACATAAGCTACTGCGAGGGACCTCAGTATTTGTATATCGGACTAAAAAGGTGTTTGGAGCAGTTACATTAAAAACATATATGTTTTTCATGTTCTAAAAGGTTTTGTTCAAGGTTATTTGATAAACTTGTAAAATGGAATTTGTGCTCTTTTAAAGATAGTGTAATAAAGGGCTGAATGATTTTAAAATAGTTCAGTTATTATTTATAATGGGATTTATTTGTTTCCCTGGCAGAACAGGAGAGATGGATAACAACAAAAACAAAATGAGCAACAACAAACCAACGTTTGTATCAGCTATTGGCCTAATTATTATTTAAAACATTTGTATCAGTATTGGCTGAGAATTTCACAGTTGGTGCATCTCTACTTATCACATATTTGCAAAAAATTACTTATTCAGAAGCAAAGGACTATAGTGTAAGTCGTGAATGGCATTAGTAATGACACCATTCAGTGTAAATTTGCCAGTGTCAGGGCCTTCATATTGTGCATAAAAACTCACTTGGCAGGCTTACTGGCATGCCTGCATGGAGCAGATTCATCATTAATGTTTTTAGTTACACCTGAGCTTTACCTGCTATAGTATGACAAGTCAAAGTGTGGGTTTAAATTCATTCTACCTCTTTGAATGAATTACAATATATATATATATGCATCAGTTAAGACAATAAAAACAATGATGAAAGGGTATGACCTCAGTCTTTAACAAGAGTTACTGTCGGGCGAGTAACACTGGTTAGGGATGGTGCTTAATAGATTGGATTACTTCACAGTGGCAAAGAACTACATGACAAGGCCCGGGGAAGACGGTGTTCTATTCCAGATATTGTCTTGTAATGTAATATTCAATGATTAATTTTGTCAAGGGGCAGCCAAACGAAAAGCCTGATACTAACTTGTTTTCTCTCTGAACTTGTCTATGTGTGCGTGTGTGTGCGTGCGTGTGTGTGTGCGTCTCCAGACTTCCTCTCCAGTGTGTGTGGCAGCCAGCAATCACCCAAACTGATGAGGATCGGCTGATTGATTTAAAAATAAGTTCCTTTTTTCTTATTTTGCCAAGGTAAGATCTCAGAGCTACTCATTACTTTACACTCCATTTAGAATCTTATGTGAATTTTTTTCAGTCAACGCACAAGACTTTGACTCTCCAAAAGACTCTTATATTGGTTTACATGTGATGTTTGCTTCCAGTTACTTCTGATTTTCCTCATGTTATGTTAAACACATTTGCAACAGAAGCCACATGACCAGTTGCTCACGTATATTCTACTGATTTAATCTGATAATTTCTCTTATTGTGGTCATGTATTCAGCTCACGGAAAAGTCCACGCTTTGTTACTCTGACATCGTTTTACATTAACTTACTTGGAAAATAGACGCAGAGCAATCCAATACAACAGCTCTGCAATGAAATTTGTAGACATTTCTACTTACTTCTTCATTAAGATTACATTTTTGTTTGGATCCTGTCTTATTGAGGCTACTGCAAGTCAAAATATACTTTAGTTTGTACTTGTGCTGTATTGGGGTGTATACATTGAAGGTGAGGTGTTTGTTTTATTTGTTGGATGTGTTTATTAGACTTTGTTTGAATGCTACAAATACAGGTTTAATGAAATCTAATCCAATACAACACCAACACCTCAGCAAACATCTAGCACTACAAGTTACACAGAGACGGTATGTAATTACAAGACTTTATTATTGTGCAGGAGTTTTATTTTTTGGGGGGGGTCATTAATGGATAAGTTCCCACTAATGACCAGTAAAGTTTCGTAGTCCACAAAACAATTCTGGAGCTCCACAGCAAAAGAGGGTTCCAGCATTCTCCGAAACAACTGAAACAAGATGGGGACTTGTTTAAGGTATAGATAAACAGCTGGACAAAAAAAAGACAAAATGGCTCCATACTGCTCGTTCAGCATGATCCAGGTCTTTGGAACCCCCAAGATCCCAAATTGATTTGAAATTGATTTTTCCAGCTTTTCTTTTTTACATTTTAAAACAAGTCCTCATCTACTTCACTTGTTTGTGATAATTCTGCTGCAACAAAGCTTTTGCTGTGAAGTGACGTGAGTCTAAAGACAAAGCCAAGTTTCTGAACTGTCCGCTTGAAACTAGCAACAGAGGGTCAGGGTTATTTTTGCTCAATGGCCCTCAGACATGGCAAACTGGAATACGTTCAACTTCTCTTCAATTTATTTTTATTTTTTTTCCAGATAGCTTCCATTTGATATCAGAAAAACAGCACTGAAGACAGCTTAAAACGTCTGTGTTTCTGTAATGGTTGTTTTAAGAAAAGTGCTACATTATTCATTTAGAATAGCAGCTCCAGGCAAAGACTAGAAATCTTTATGCCATATGTAAGTCAGGTCAGTCAGTGTATTACTTTGTTTACAAGAAACAGCAGTTTCCATACTAAATGTTCTCTGTGGCTAGACAAACATAAAGAGCCTCCAGTTCTCCTCTTATTTGTCAGTTGAATATGTAAATCTTTGGGGTAGACCACACTCATTTCATTTTGAAAGTGAAAGTAAAGACAACTTGGCTGTGGATAACTAAACATCTAAAAAGTTAAGGAGCCACACCAGAGTCTGTTAAAGTCAGGCATGAATCTCATTATGTGTCACATTATTCTTTTCTTTATTAAGTCTGTGTGGTAAAATAACATCCATGAAGATCAAATCAACTTATCTGTAAATATGTTTCTCCTAGATTCTTGTGTGTGATGGCCTACATCAGTTCAAGTGCCTACAGGCAAAGCATAATGCACATCATGGTATCACACTGTGGTGTGTGGCACCGCACGTTTACATACTGATCGCTAAATCTTAAAATGTTGTGATGCACACTTTCCCAACAGCGTGTTTGTTAATGTTAATATACCGTATAATGAACCTATGACCCTTTTTTTTTGTACTGCTATGATTGCAAGATCACGCAAATGTGTCGAGTTAAGTTCTGGGGCGTCCACGGCTGTGCCCTCTCATGGCTGATGTGTTTGAGATTTTAAATGCTTGCCTTTTTTTCTTATCATGGATAACAAATCAGAAATGGAATATTGCTGATATTCAGGATTTGAATAAGCATAGCGGTTTGGCAGGCTTAGGGGAAAAAAATAAAAAGGAAAATCTCACAATCGAATCCTTATTTATTGAACAACACACAGTCAAGACAGTTATTTCATTCATTCGGGCAGCCCGATATCACAATCTGGACGATTCACAGGACGCTGAAACTGAGACTGAACTTTTATGGCTCCGGTGTACATATTCTAAAATACAAGCAGCTATTACTGCAGTTAGCCAAGAACACTGACACGCAGTTACATGCGGTTAAACCAATTTTATGGTTGTACAGAATGTACTGAAGGGAAGTCTGCTGCCTTACTGTAGTATACGATGACACAGTTATGTACATGTATCATGGAATGTAGCAAAGTAATAATAATAATAATAATTATAATGGTAATATTGTGATCAGAGCTGTATGTGTGCGTGTATCACATGTTTAAAGCAAGGTTTGGCAGCATTGATCATCAAGAGAACATGGCTAAGGCTAATTAGCCTGCCCATAGACCTTCAGGTAAACCGCCAGTCTCTTCGGTTTATATCATATGTTGTATAAGCTTCGTACTTGTTGCTTGTCAAGAGGCCACACACGCACACACACACAAACAAACACACACACGCATACACAGGGGGGTGGGGGGGTTATTTTTTGGAGGGGCGGGTGCGCAGAAACAACACGCGTGTCAATCAGTGAGAAAGTCCTCCTATCCCGAGCGCGACCAACGCTGACTCTTGTGTTGTTACATTGTAGCGGAAAGAATGTCGGAAAGGGCCGAGGATGACGTCAGGGGGGAGCAGCGCCGAGCGGCCAGGCAGCAGCTGAAGCAGCAGCAGCAGATCCAGCGGGGAGAAGGCTCCACAGCAATGGCGACTGTTGCGGAGCGGAGATCGTTGCCTAGTCCCGAAATAATGCTGGGACAGCCTTGGAGCAACTGGGTCGACGCCGCCAAACTCCACGGCAACGACGGTGAGTTCCCCAGCGTGCCGAATGTGCGCGAGGAAGCGAGGTGGAGCGCGACAGTTGCCAGTCCTGTCCCCCCCCTTTTCTTTTTTTTTTTTTTTTTGGCCGATTGCATGCAGTTTTTTTTGGTGGAATATTGAAGAAACGCTACTGGTAGCAACAGCACGGGCAGGCGAGCAAGTGCAACTATTTATTTGTCTGTGTGTCGGATCGCCTCATTTTCAGGTGCTGATTCGGAGGAAAGTTTCAAAGACTTCGGGAAAAATCGAGAAGCCATGCGTTTGTGCAGAGAAGGTGAGTGTGTTTTTTCTCTCTCTCACTCTCTCTCTAGGGCCAAAGGTGTATTTTGGTTCCGGAGGGTTTTGCACACATACACGCGCAGATGGATTCAAACACTTTACACGCGTCGTTCGGCCGAAATGTAAAACCTGCCGTGAATCACGCGCGTCACGAATACACCGGACAACCGGATATAACAGCAGAAACATGTGTCTCTTATTCGTGTGTTCAGTTGACATCTGCATCTGGCCCCGACACAACTTCACGCTTAACAACTTAGACCCGCAGTAGTTGTGCACAGGCCCAAACACAGTCATAACAATGTCATACTGTGTTTGAGAGGAAGAGGCATTTAATGGACTCTGTCAGTCAGCATCCACATTTCTGCCATTTTACATAATGACACCTTCCACCTTATTTCATTTCTCACCTTATCTGAAATGTTTGTTGCCTGAATAATATTATTAAGTGATAAAAAAATTGCAAAAGTTTAATTTAAAATAATTTAATAGCGGGGACTTTCTCAAAACGAGAAGCTATAAATGAAGTTGTCACCGTTATATCAGCGGTTGGGACTTTTTTTGTGAAGCTCCCTCTGAGTCATAGATCTATTCAAATGATATGAAGTTAAGATGTGGCTTGCTCCAATTTCTCACACTGCGTCGAGACAAAATATGACTAACTAGATAAATATTGTTGCAAATTTATCAAAACGCAAAATTCAGGCAAACTTTTTTAAATGTCTTTTGAGGCACTTCCCCATCAGCCAGGATGTCCTATAGCTCTCCGATTTATTCAGGTTTGACAAAGGAAACTCTGAAGTCTGCCATCTCAACCAGACTGCCCTGATAACAAAACGATAGGATGATTATGTTTCTCGCTAAAATGGTTCAGTAACAGCGGTATTGAGGGCTGCTATTTATTCGTTTTACATCAGGCAATAACGGGGAAAAAAGGTTCAGTCGCCGCAGAATGAAAAGAAACGACATCATCCGACATCTGTAATAAAACCCGCTTTGTCAAATCATCTGGCTTCTGAGGCCCAGAGTGATGTTTCAGAGCAGTTTGTGCTTTAATCTTATTTTTGGAAACACCTCGATAAGCATTAGCTGATTTGTCCCGCTGGCAGGCCTGGATTTAGACCGAGCCTCACCACAAAGGAAAATTGTCGTAACAAGAAAGTGGCATCTTTTGTGATTATGAATGGGCAGTCCTGAACAATTTTTTCAGCCTCTGAAAAGAGCAAGTTGACAGCAGGAGTGGAAGGCTAACTTGTTTATCTAACTCGGAATAAAATGAATGAAGGATGAATGAACTCTTGACTACAGTCATGTCATACAGTGATTGTAGTTTGAAGCCTAGCTCGTCTAATGAAAGGTTTCCCTAATGTTGTGCTCTCTCCTGAACTGTCAACCTTCTTAAAAGCACACGTTCACAGAGATGGTTTGTTTATTTGGCATTTTATGCATTTCAGCAACACACCCACAGCTACTTTTAATAACTTTAGAGAAATATTTTTTTATCTGTCGCTGAAGGACACACGAGCAGGACGTGCCAAATGTGACCTTGCCGTTAAAGGACGGTCAACGCAGCTGCTGGGACACCAAGATTAAGATATGTCTGTTGTTTTCTTTGATCTCCACTGCAGAGCTAAGTTTAGAGAGAAAATGAGTGCATTCTCTGTTGTTTCTCTTTCTGAAAATTCTATTTGTGGGTATAATTTGGCAGAGAAAAATGGCACTAATTAAGCAAAAACCAGGCGGATCATCTCCAGATACTCAACACCATCATTAATTCTACAGCCAACAACAGAGAGATCACTGTGGTGTGAATCATTGTCACAGAATTTGACAGTTTTCTGAATTGGGTGACTCTTTACGTAGAACACCTTTGGGCGCTGATTTTCTTCCGACATTTTGAAAGCACACGCGTGTTTGAATGACTCTCTGCTTTTCATTCATGCGTATGTGTCTGACGTTATACCTCAGTGAGGACCAGCAGGACAGATGGCGTATTTTGTTTTGGTCACACGGTTTTGGCCCACACTTATGATGTCATCAGTGTGTGTCCAGAAGCTTTAGTTCCCTTTTTTTTTTTCCCCTCCACATGTTACTGTGATTTATGAAGGGTTAATTGCAGGCTCTCTTGACGGGGCACTTATCTAATGTTGCATTTGCAGTTGTCAACAATACGGCCTGTGTACATACCCCGAGACCATTGCACGGTGTCAGAAGCAATTGTCCTCGAGGTTCCCAGTGACAAGAAAAGTAGAGCGTTCACATTTCATACAATATATTTAAAATGTTGTGGGATACATAACGCTGAGATGGTGGCTGACCTAAAGAGATGTTGTCAGCTTTGTGCCGAAGCGATGCCCCACAAAAGCGGTTGAGATTTTTTTTCCATCGCTGGGTCAAGAAAATCATTTTCAGGAGAAGGCAGAACGATTGTTTAAATTCAAGGCTGTCATTTTACATGAAACTGGTATTCATCATGTCTCTGTCATGTAGTAGCGTCTGTCGGTGACTGTTGTTTGTGCCATCGGGCTGATCAACACATGCTGCTCGTGGCAGCAAGAGTGTGTTCGTACTAGAATGTGATTCTGCGTGTGTGTCTAGTAGGGGTATTACAAGTGGATGACTACACCTCTCCGCCATGACTCACCACCAGATTCCTCCTGTGGTGTAGCGGCCATTCTAACACACACAGATGACTAACACATTGTAAAAATGTATAGCAATTAATGACTGATGAATCCACTCATCTGTCTGGCTTTTTATGAATCTTACAGTGGCACTGTCACAGTCGGGGAGGCTGGGAAATGTAGTGCCGGTGCCAGCCACAGGTCAGATTCAGCCAGCATGTGTGCCGCTCCAGAGGCGGCCAAGAGCTGCTATTGCTCCACCTAGATCATTCATCACTGCCACGGATGAGGATGCTGAAATTAACTGGACTCTCAGTCTCTTCCTCTGTCTCGTGCTCACAGGCTCTCTTCATCCTCCTCCAGCTCAGGTCCTCCGCTCACTCTCTCTTTGTCTCGCTGAGGCCTCAGCCCGCTTCTCTGCTCTGTTTCTCGCCGTGTTTTTTTGTTTTTTTTCTCCGTCGTGCTCCTTTCTTGGCTTTGCTCGGTTGTTCTGTCTCTTCTTTCTCCTCCACCGTGACTTCCTTTCTCTCTCTCTCTGTCTGTCTCTCTCTGTCTGTCTGTCTGTCTCTTTCTCTCTCTCTCTATCCTTTTCATCTCGTACTCGCACAAGAAGAAAATGGAGATTGAGAACGGGGCAAACACGGTGGGGTTAGACCTTTCTTAGCGTTGGGCCATTTTAGCGGTTCGGATCAGTCGGTGCCAGCCCGTTGAATGCAGAGTGGCAACGCAATCTAGCCGGGCTGCATTTATAGTAGAGCAACCCCTTTTTGCAGAACGCTCCAAGTGAACAACAGCGGCAGTTTGGGAATGAGTCCCGTTTGACCTTGCTATTGATCCAGCAAGGAAATGTGGTTGGCCTGTTTCAATAAAGGGTCTGAGAGAAGGTGGAGTTTTAATGGAGAATACATGGGAAGATATTGATTTAGCAAATATGTGCTCTCTTATTATAACTCCAATTTGCTGGAGGTGCATGAGAGAACAGATGAGAACAGACATGTGGAACCGAAAGGTTAACCCAGAAGATCCAGGCCAGCTTCCAACTACTGCTTTAATGGCTTGTGCTTCTGCAAGTGGCAACCACTGAGTACTACTTTGCTGATGTGCATGAGCAAGGGTCTGACTACTCTGCAGTGTGCTACCCTACTCAGGCTCTATATAATTTACATGCCTTTGTCCATTAAGTGAAGACGTTTGTCTTTTCTGTGTGGCAGACCCCAGTCGTTGTGAAAATCAGTCTTTTCACTCCAGTGCTGTTGAAGGAGACACTTAGCAGAGTGGCTTCAGACAATTGAAACGCATTAAGTAGCATCAGGCTTGTCAATTCATCCACACAAGACTGCCACTGACCTCCCTGAGAGGGAACCCGCCAGGTAGGGCCTTTTTATACAGCCCTTGCTTAATGGCCCTCATCCCTCCCAGACTTGGCCAGTGATCTTTGGAGAACCCTTGACGACCCTGGTGGAGTACATATCCAAGAGGGGCTCCACTTCTCTCCTCTTGTATCGCATCTTCTGCTCATCGCATCATACCGCCCCAGGCAATCTCTTAATTAGCCTCCTTAATTAGGTGGTTTCTGGTTTTTCTGCGCCAGGGTAAATTTTGATCACATTCTGGTGAGGAGCGGCACTTCCCTCTGATTTTGCCTCAGAGTGGCTCGTGAAGCGTGAGGCTTGGTTTGTACTGTCGGGTGGCTGGAGATGCAGGAGCGGCAGGCATGTCGACATGCACACTTTCTGTGCGTTTTGTGATTCTGCGCCTGAGAGTTGCACTGCGTTAGTGGCACTAGAAGAAAAGTCCCATCTTTACATCCCCCAGAAAGAGGAAGAAACACTGAAATCAGCCATTTTTCCATTTTAATTGTAGTAAATCCTAGAGAGAGGCACGGCGCTGCTGTAAGTGTACTCCATTACTCCACAACGTCTTCTTGCTTTAAACATGAACTGGCTTTAGGGGCGGAGGTTTTAGATGAGTCCTGACTCTGGAGAACGTGACCAGCGTACTGGATTGGTTTATTTCGGTGCTTTGGATATTAAACTTTTCTGTGCATCTCACTGTGATATGCACCTTTTCTAACATGACAGGAAAGTAACTGATAACTCTGTTTTGACTGTTAGGCCTCTAATGACTATTTTCATTATCGTGATTGTGTTTTCTGAATGAATTAGTTAATAATTTTGTCTAAACAAATGTCCCACAGTTTGCAGCGATATACCATTTTAAAGGTGTAACATGGTATGAAAGTGGAGGATTATCATACCTTGTACATTCACTTATCTACAGTATTAAATTCTACCTTATGTTTAAATTAAACCTTTTGTTTATTATTTGTTTTGCAGTCCTAGCCCAAGGTGATGACTTCAAATTGCTCGTTTTGTCGGCCCAACCATTCAAAAACCACAGATGTTAAAAATAGTACTAATACTATATAAAAATAATAAAGGCAGCAAATCTTAACTATTAACAAACTGGAACTACAGAGCGTCTGGCAAATTATACTCCCGACAATTAATCAGTAATCAAAAGTTGCAGCTCATTGTTCTTAAAATCCTTTCAATCATTGAATTAAGACAGGGAGCATGAAGGAGATGGGAGAAGGTTCCCGGGAGAACAACAACACAGAGCTGAATCATAATGAACATTATTCCTCGATGAGAGCTCTCGCTTGATTTGAAGTCACAAGTAGTCCCCACTCATACATCTTGTGTGTGCTGTGTTTGTTTATATGTTGGAGAGACGTTGATTCTCTGACAGCAGGTAACCTTTGAATTGCTGGCTCGGCACTTTCGCTGCTTCTTATCACAGTTCCCCATGATGAGTGTGGCCTGTGCTGGGATAGATATTATATTAGCATGTGTCAGGTTACCTTGAGTCAACTCTTCAGTTGTTTTGAATATTCTTAATATGGTTACGTGTTTTCATGCGTGTGTTTTTGCAGCGCTGTGGTGTCTGAATTTTACCCAGGTCATCACCGAATTCTGAGCTGTGACGGTGTTCTTACGACAAGTGATGGACATTTCGACATAGATTCTGAGTGTGTTGCCAACTGGTCCATTTTATTTGCCCCCTCCTTGACTTGTGTCCTGTGTGGTTCATTCTTCCCCTCTGCACAGACATGCCCATATTTGGCCAGTGTCCCGCACAGGACGACTTCTACCTGGTGATGTGCAGCCACTGCGGCCAGGTAGTCAAGCCCCAAGCCTTCCAAGCACACTACGGTAAGTGTCATGCACTTGCGCACACATGCAAATTTGCAGTCAGTTTCTGAGTTGTATAGATAACCTAATACAAAAAAAGGAAGTAACAAAGTAGTGTTCACTTAAGGGAACCGTACACCACTTCGGGGCTGGTGCTGATACTTCACACGTTAACACACAGTGTGATGTTACTTCTCCTTCCGACTTCATATCCGTCCACCACTTTTTCCTTCTCCACACAGTAACCCGAGAAGGGACGCCACAGACTTTGATTTATTTATTTATTTAACTCACTGTCTCACTTGTGTGTGTTTACAATTCCCCTGTTAATATTTGATGTGGCTCTCTGGTTCTTCGCAGTAATGTACTTTTTTTTTTTTTTTAACACGCACATATCAGATTTCTGCCTCTGTTAATATTTAGGGATGTGTGAATGCGCCTTTCCGTGCACGGATTTCCGCTTCTCAGTGCTAAAGCTGTACCTCTGACTAGTGCTTAAGTAAATGGATGAATTATAGATCTGTGAATATAGCAACAGCGTCACAGTGGATCTCGTTAGACTTGACAGAGTTCGCAAACGCCCGCCAGCCGCTGGAAGAAATAAGCTGTTCGTTCACTCCCAAACTAATTTCCTTGGAATGTTAAGGAAGGGGCACCTTACCACGTCATGATACCAGTACTTTAGACTTTGATTCAATACTAGTATAAGAAAACAAACACCTCGATACTTCAGCAAAAAGTCCTAGGCACTCAAAAAACAAATGATTTTTCTTTTGGTTCATGTGGCCTCTTTATTAGCGTCGGTTTTAGTCCCATCCTACACTCTCAGCATTTGAGATCTCTGACAGCATTGTCTTCCTATAACCTGGTCCTTTGTTGCCCAAAACGTGTACTGAGTTGTAGTCACTGAATTGTGTTCTCCATGAAGTGTGACAGCGATTACAGTTGTCAAGGTCAGCCACAAGAGGGAGGTATAACAGCACATGGCTGGAAGAGGACCTGTCCTTGTGTTACTGTGTCAACATCACTCAAAGAGAGGACTCCTCCCACACCGCTGAACAATGTAGACCGATGCAAGCCTGTCTGGAGCTCACTATTGCTTATTAACTACAGCATTCAGTCGAGTCTGAGGGATTTTGAATGAGAAGGAGCCGAACACTGGAGGGGATTACAGTGTCTATGAAGTAAAACAGTGCTGACAACATCCCAGCAGGTGGCCGCGGTACATCTTTAACAGGCAGCTACTCTGCACGCTCTGGTATAAGTATAAGCATCCAAAATGAACAGTGGTTTAGCAGTGGATAATAGCTGTGTATAGGCATTTGTATTTTCAGCCATGCGTTGATGATTCATTATGTGACGTGAGCACGATTGATTGAAAAATCTTTGCAGCTGTAGTTGATACTAAATAATTATTAGAGATGCTTATCTACCAATACAGACTGCCAGTCCGATACATTGTGCATAGTAAAAAAATAATGCAGACTCCAGGCTAACCTTTAACTCTGGTAGCACTGGTGCGCCTAACTTTTTGATTTAGGTGGGCCAGCACATATTTTAGGTGCACCCAATAATACATTTTAATTTTATTTGTTAAGATATTAAATAAGTGATTGTAAATGGGATTAAATGTGCAGATAAAAAAGTCTTATTGTACTTGAGAAACCCAAATAAATAAATGAATCTAAAACATTATTGGCCTATTATTAAAAAAAAAATTATATGCATAATATAATAAGCATAATCAGACCTGATACATTTCAGTGTGCACTCGTGCGACCAGTGAAAGTGTTAAGTTCCACTTGACTAACTTTTGGGCGCGTGTGAACATCCCTGGAGCCCAACAAAATTATGGTCCAAAGATTATTGGGGCACTGAAAACTGAGTCGGTGTCGAGCCATGATTGAATTCATTCAGCATATTTTTGTATTTAGCGTCAAAGCTAAAACTAATGACGATACTGTTGATGAAATGCACTTGATCGTTGCAACTGATCCAGACTCTGTGGATGAGATTCATGCATCTCTAATAACGGTAATTGTTCACCATCACCTGTACATAACCGAATGCTTACATGCATTTAATTTTACAAATAAGCACTAGAATTTGGCTGCAATTAATGATTATTTTCATTGATTTACTAATCTGACAACAATCTTTTCTATATATCAGTTAACCTTTTGGTTTGTAAATGTAAAAATAGCAGAAAATTCTGATCATAGTTCCCCAGATTCTAACGTGATGTCCTCAGTGTGACCAATAGTCTAAAACCCAAAGACTGTCCCTTCACTGTGATATATAAAAGCAGCAAATCTTCATATTTGAGAAGCTGGAACCAGAGAATACTTCTGCATTTTTACAATGAACGACTCGATGAATAGATTATTAGAATAGTTGGCTGACTAATTGTGTCAGCTCCACACAGGAGCAGTCTAAATCTAAGTGAAATTCGGTGGCTATGCTACTATATGTGGTCATACGGAGTGGGGGTGCTCTCGCTGTGATTTTCCTCCCGGCTTCCTCCCTCTGCTGTCATTATAGGAAGACCCCATGTGGCGTTAACACGGGGCAAAGGCACTGATCTCAGCACCATCATCGAGATGGTCTCAATATGATTTTCGCGTGCTTCTTTGAGCCCATCTGTCTCCCGTTAGGTGTTTGTGCTTCTCGGCTCGGGCTGATCCCAGCAGGGGTGACAACTCACCGCAGAACGGGAAGCTGCGAGCATCGGCTGCCGGTTTTTTTGCATTCATTTATGAACCTGCGAACAAAGACTTTCAGGCACGGCCTTGGCTGAGCAAACACCGTTTTTGAACATGCACCTTGAGCTTGAATAGCGAGGAATCCAAGCGTAGTGTATTTATTATTTTTACCAGAAGGACAAAGTTATTATTGTTAGCGGACCGAGCTTGTGGAGATGGTAGTAAGGCCGTCACACTTGTGCGTCAGTGTTTGTCTCTCGCTCACACAGTCAGGGATTCCCCTCAGCACTGAGCCAACTGTTTGATTGTGTGAAATAGGATATTAAGGCTCCTCCTATTCCTCGTGTCTGTTGTTTCCCCACATTTTTCTCGAGTCCTCTTTTCTTCCTCTCCCACCGCTGCTGGTGTTGGCTCTCTGTTCTCTGTGTTAGTGCTGTTAGTGTCACGCTGGGGTTTCCTGGTGTGAGTTTGTGTGCAGGGTGTGCTGTTGACCGTGACTGGGACAGGACAAGGGAGGGAGGGAAAAAAAGAAAGGCTGCTGAGAAGAGGGAGGGAAGGATATCTGGAGTGTGTTGTGAATGGGCGTGTAGAGAGAGGCCCTGAGGTGAGAAGAGGGCACTCTTAAAAGCTTTTTTTTTTTTCTCCCTTAAAAGGGAAATAGGAAGAAAGGCGGTGTGTTTTTGTGTGTGTTGGGGGCTGAGGGAGTGGCAGCCCTGTGCGTGCGTGTGTGTAGTATCTCCTCCACTGTTTCTGCAGCAACAAGCTTGTTTGCAGATCACCTGCTGAGGCTGAGGTTTGGCCTACGGCCCAGTTCACTGCTACACCGCGGAGTTAGCCCAGTAAAAAGGTTAGCGAACCAGGCCCACACCTCATCGCGGTAGCTAGCGGCCGACAGACATTTTCTATCCAGACTTGTCAGTGCTCATGTCCTGAGGCTGTATCCTCATACATTCACTTCGTGTTTGCAGTTTTTTCCCCTCCTTGTTGTTTGGCCGTTTCGCTCATGTGCAAAATTGTTGACAACCGGACGGTCATGTTAACCTTTAGTCTCCTCAGCTCATCAGCCGACACCTCTCTCGCTCTCTCCACTTATGGTCAGAGTCTGTTTGACCGCCCTGTAACCCCAGAGGCCCAGTATATTTGTTAGGGAGCTGCTCTCGTGCCAAGGGCTTGAGTGCAAGTTACAGTAGGGGTGGGCAATAGAGCGAAATATTGATATTGGATATGAAACTATATATTGTCTTAGATTTTGGATATCTTTACATCATGGTATGGCATAAGTGTTGCCTTTGCCTGATTCTAAAGGCTGCAATACAATAAAGTGATGTCATCCTCTGTACTTACCTTGTTCTAATACTTGCCTTAAGCCGGTTAGGGTAATAGATCAACATTACTGGTGATTATTCATCAAACATCTCATAGTAATTTTGATTTTATTGCCAAGTTCTAGCATTTATGAGGAGATTCTTTAGATATGGAGATGTATTTTGTGCATCACGACACAGCCTAAAACTATTGCAATGTAATTTAAAGGCCATATCGCCCAGAAGTAACTTGCAGTGAGCTAGAAGTCTAATATTACATAATTTGGTCTGATAAGAGTTCTTGGATACTCGGGAGTTTGTTGCTAGTGGGCTCGGCACCAGTCACAATCGTTCTCGATCAACCGATTAAACTAAGCAGGGCCCGCTTTGGTTTTTTTGATAAAATGCACTCTCCTACAGAATCACCCCAATCATTCTAGTATGATTAAAGCTGCTGTAAGGGTTGTTGATGTTGTTCGAGCTAACCTCCTGTCCGTTTTGGAGTTACAAATCCCTCCCTCACCCCACGAACGCACACACAGGATCCTGCTCTCTGCACGCTCACGAGCAGACAGGACCACCTCTTTATGGAGTTCTCTGTCCTGATTGGATAAAGTGGCCAGGGATACGTAAAAAAAACTATTTTCGGGGCGCTGTCTAGCTCAGTTGGTAGAGCAGATGTCCCATGTACTGAGGCTTTGTCCTCGCTGCAGCGGACCCGGGTTCGAGTCCCGGCCTGGGGACCATTTGCTGCGTGTCACTCCCCCTCTCTCTCATCCTGTTTCCTGTCGTATCTTGAGCCTGTTCTGTCAGAAAAGCCATATAAGGCCAAAAAAATACTTAAAAAAAAAAGAAAAATGTAATGTTTTTAATACTTAATACATGCTAAAAATATATCACTTACAGCAGCTTTAATTCTTTACAAGTTACATGGTGAAAATGTCTGTATTTTTTCTTAATGCAATATATATATATATATCGCAGTAGAACAAAACATTGCAATTTTAGTTTATTCCAATATTATGAAACTTTAGTGTCTGCTGTAGCAACTAATCAACTCTAGACTCTCTGTAATGAGTCTGTGTTGTGATTAACTGGCTCTACGTTGTGGAACAGCGGTGGAAATGTCAATGAAATTATTTTGAGTGTGCTATTTCATTGTTGTATGCCGTTGCTAAAAATAGCAAGTGATGAGGGCCTTCTTCGAAAACTCAAAGCCGTCTGAGCTCATTGTGGGAGCGCACTCCAGAGACCAAGGTTTGATGATGTTGGGAAACCATGCTGCACCGAAATTTTCCTCCGAGGAAAAGATATTTAGTTTTGGATGCAAGCAGTTTGTGATCAACATTTTTTTTTTCTCCCTGTCTTCTATTTTTGTCCCTCCATCCACAACAATCTTTTCTGCTGTCATACTGCCTTTCATCAGTTTGCGCAGTAGCTGTTCGAAGAAGCTCAGGCAGGAAATTAAGCTTTTGACCTGTTGGCTGTTTCTATTTCAGGCTGAGTTGGCATGAATCACAAATGCTGCTTTTTTTGTTGTCGAGGTAGCCTGCTCACTGCTGTCAGGGGGAGATGACTGTGTTCCCATGTGTCCGGCTCTTTCTCCTGACTCATGGCCCTATTTTTGCCTCATATGAGCTAGTCTGTTTGAGAAAATGTTTGTGATGCTTAATCCTAATCATCTATTATGTTTAAATGCCACCTTGGTTTATATTTTTGCTCCAGAGAGAAGACACAGTTCGGCCATCAAGCCAGCCTCCACCTCGCCCTTCCCCGTGTCGGGCAAGAACCGGAGCAGTGGCAGCCTACTCGGGCCTGGGCTGGGCTCGGGGGCTGTAGCCGGAGTGGCGAGTGGAGGCATCCTTGGTCGACCTCCCACCGCTGGATCCAGCTTATCCTCCTCTTCTGCGTCCTCCTCCTCCTCTAATCCCAAACTCCTCAAACCAGCCAAAGAGAAGCAACCAGGCATTCAGCGCAGACCACCCCCTGCTCCTTTCAGGATGATCCAGCCGGAGAAGATGTACGGTTCACTGGGTTACTTTTGCAGTGTTGTGCAATATGCCGATATACAGTCATGGTCAAAAAGTTTACATACATTCGTAGAGAACATGCACACCGATCAGCCAGAACATTCACACCACTGACAGCTGACATTCTGCCGGGAAACCTCGGCTCCTGACATTCATGTGGATGTCGCTTGATGCGAACCAGCCGCTCAAACACAAAGTCTAGACCTGGAACTGCTTGGATAACTGAGCTGACTCGCTAATGACAGCTACAGTTAGCAGCAGTTAGCTGTTACTCTCGTAATATGCTGCCCCCTGTTGGTTTGGAGTATGAATTCAACAGATTGTCAATTACTACATGTTGCACTTTAAAGCTAGCGTTAAGGACAGTTTTATTTCAATTTAAATTATTATTTTAATAATCTTATTTCCTCCACTGTGGCTAGTCCTGAGTCAGCCTGTGTTTGATGTGTTCCTACTCATTTCATAGGCTGCGATCTTAATGAAGAAGAGTTGTAATGTGATGTCATTTACAATCAAAATGTCTTTCAACCAGGGTCTGTCAGAGAGAAATACTATATCTTGACAGCTTGTTGTTATTTCTTGTAACTTTTGATAAGTGATGGATCATATTAGATTTATGCTTTGTCCTCCCAGCCCCATCCATACGTACACATCTGTCTCTTACCATGCCTTCGTCACTGGCTCTGTGTTTCTAACTCTCAGCTTCCTCCTTGCTGCCCTCTTCATCTCTGTAACCTTCTCTTACAGCCTCACCCCGGCTGTCAAGGTGGAGAAGATTCATCTGAGGGTGGACTCGTCAGCTAAGCTGGTGCAGGCCGCATCTGCCCCCGCCACCACCTCATCCTCCTCTACATTCTCCTCTAGCACCACTGTGAGCTCCAACACTACCACCATCACCACCTCCTCCTCCTCCTCTTCCTCATCAGCCCTTAAACCTGGCCTTAACTGTCCCTCCATACCAAAGCCTCCATTACTGGCCCCGGGTCAGATTCCCAACGGCAAGGGCCACCTCTCAGTCCTCTCAGACAAGAAGCAGGACAGCAGCAGCAGTGCCAGTAGCAGACGCCACCTTAACAAGAAAGTGACAGGTCAGTTGGAGGCAGCAGAGGAGGGAACTACAGTCTGATTCATGAATTCAGTTTACTGTATTTTGTCTCATACGTCTTAACATATTCTTTCATCTGAGGCTAATATTTTACACAACACAACTTACAGTTAAGTTACCAGACCAGGTGATTTGTCACAATGTATGTAAGTCACAGTTTTCCTCTCCCTCCCTCCTCTCCTATGCCTTCAGAACGGGAGTTCAATCCAGATATCCACTGTGGCGTTGTGGATATGACAGCTCGGAAACCATGCACAAGATCCCTAACATGCAAGGTAACCAGTCGCTCCGCTTTCTGCTCTGAATTTTGGCTGCACATTATTTAGAATATAAAGCAGGCAATGCTCTACAGTTGTCTAACCGTCAACATCTCCTATCAAAGGACCGAATCCTTAAAGTGGATTTAGTTGTTTCTTTTTGTGTAAAGTACTTAAACTATAGTAATAATTTTCCATTTTTTCAAAAGAGGAGTTTGTGTTCCTCTCAGGATGTGGAGGCTAGCGAGCGAGTTATACTGGCTTTCACTTAGAAACTGGAAACTAACCTAGCTTCATAATGTTAGCGCTGGTTCCCACTCTAATCTGTTGGACAGTGAGTGTGAATGTGGTGAAACTAGTCGAGCAGTAACATCGAGTGACTCGATGTTACTTTCATTTTAGTTCAACACCTGCTGAGTCATTAGCTCCTCGTGCACAGCCACAGCTCCTGCCTCAATGTTAGTCATCCTGCGTGACAGAAAGAAGGGGGTTTAGCTAATGTGAGCTGTCTCTCTTTGTCTGGTTCAGTTGCGGTGATGACTAAACTGTCAAAACTCACAACAACTGGTAGTAAACTCATCACTCCATATGTTACCAAGTACAGAGTAATGTATGTTATCACAGAGTACTCAGTGAAGCATAAATCGCTGATGGTGGCCCTCCAGCTGGTTACCTGCCTTTGTGACTGTTTGAGTGATATTGTGAACCATTTTTAGTGTGCACTGCTCAGTATATTGTGTAGCATGATATCGCCTAAAAATATTGCAATATTATTTCTAAGGCCATATCGTCCAGCCCTAGAATGTACTGATTTCTAAGCAAAAATGATCTCAATGTCTGTTGTGACTGAATAAATAATAATGAATAACTTAAAGACAGCTGGGCTCTGTAGGTTTTAGAAAGAGTTTCTCAGAGATATTTGTTGGACTATAATCAGATAATCAGATGCGATTTGGTACACTAGTTTCTGGTAGGACTGTCATTGTTGTCCATTCAAAACTTCTATCAAGGTTTTTCAGTGAAGCTTCAAATGTCTGTCGTCATATGTCTTGATGTCATCAACCTAAAAATACAAAGACAATTCTAGAATAAAAAAAGACTCAATTTGACTTAGTTTACTCATCGGATTTAATGAGTTAGTCAATTTCTGTTTAATCAGTTTTCTTAAATGAATGTTACTGAACCAAACTGTCAATTTTTTTGACATCTGAAAAGGAGATGTCTTGTTATGTCTTACGCAGCGCCGACTGGATTCTGGAAATAGTAGAGTACGAATCAAAAGACATGCAACCACAACCCCCACTCATAACACTAATATAACTCATAGACATGCACAAAAGAAAAGATGTGCAGTATTCGATTGTTGATTTATAATTCCAGTGTCAATGTTATGAATGAAATGTCCAGACTTTGAATTATTCGGTGCAGGCGTAGTTTCTGGCAGCAAGACAGATTTAGACAAAATGAAATACAGTATCTGTGTTCGACCCGCTGTAGTGAAGGAACATGTCCCCCAGTGCAACAGTGTGGCTCATTAATGTATTTGTGATAGTTCTTGGATAACGATGGAGCTCTTTGGCACAGGGGGGATAAGCTGTATTGAGTTTTGGACTCACAGACGGTACCTTATGGTTGAGTCAAGTCATTGTCACTGTTGAGCTTGTGATTAGTTGCTAATAAAGAAAATGTTCAATATCCCCGGACGTATTTTTTATATTTTTATAGGATGGCTGCGATCATTTTCAGCAAAGCCACACATAAACCTGAACACGTACACAATATTACTGACCTTTGACCTCACCACTGTCCCATTAGACACATTCCTTAAGCCAGCGGAGGGCGGTGCCAGGGCGGAGGAAGCGCTTTGACACGCTGCTGGCGGAGCACAAGAACAGAACAAGGGAACGGGAGAGGGAGAGAGACCCTCACCCACCCCATTCCCAGCAAAACCCCTCTCTCAGGGACCCACACCCCTCCTCCCACCTCGCCGCTGCCCACGACGCGCACCAGGTCGCTCTTGGCAACGGCCCCGCCCCAGACGCCACTAAGCCTTTGCCAGTCAGCAAGCCCAAATTTCACAGCCCTGGTCTTCCACGGTACGTCCTGCTCCGGATCTTGATTTTTTTTCGTCTTGAATGTACGCGTGCGTGTGGTGATTTTTTATGGTTAAGGTTCAAATTACCAGCCAGACTTTCTGTGCTTCAGACTAAACAGCAGTCACGGCGGTGGTACCCCCGGAGACCCTGCAGTAGTCAACGAGTCACCACACCACCTCCAGACTACCCCCGATGGGTTTTCCCGACCCTCCAGTGACGAGGGAGAGAACGAGGAGCGGGAGGACAACGCTGACAAACTGGACTGTCACTATTCAGGTTATCACCCTCGACCGGCAGCTGTAAGTGCACTCTGTTGACTGCTTTTTTTTTTTTTTTTTTGGTACTGTAGTTAAACCATGACGAAGACTAGATTTTTAGATAATCAGTGCTTGTTTCCAACTTCTCTGTGTCACACAATTATGATGAATGTAAAGTGTACTTGATAGTTGTTGTAATACCAGAAGATGGTGATCAGTTCCCCCTCTGTGTTCCCAGTACTGTACGTTTGGAAGTCGACTGTTTGGGAGAAGCTGTTACTCGTTTGACCGGCGATGGGACAGAGTGCGATATGCCCTCACCTCAATGATGGACAAGCACGTCAACTCTCAGATGTGGAAGTAAGTCTGCCTAAGATTTTTTTTTTTTGAATAATCAGCCTTCTTCTCTTTTATAGTCAGCTTGCTTGCAGTCACAGTTAAGGAATGATATTCCTCCCTGTTGCAGGAAAATCCCCTTGGCCTTGGAGAACTCCTCCTCTGTTGCACCTACCCATAGGACAAGCACAAATTCCCATGGTAGCACTCCCTCGTCAGGCTTCCTGGGCCCCCCTGCCACCTTGCCCCAGACTCCTTATAGCCAATCCTATGAGGGCAAGTCCGTGCTCTCCTATGGGACCACCTTAAATGCCCGCAGCTCCCCACAGGGCGGGGCTGAGCACCCGGCCTACGGCATTACGCAGGCCCGACAAGTGTCTTCGTCGCCGCAGATGCCTTCAGCCCACTCGTCCTCATCCTCCTCCTCTTCAGCTCCTTCCCTAGCCTCAGGCCGGGCTCTTAAGTCCCGCTCCTCCAGCAGCAGCACTACCAAGTCGTCATCGTCCTTCAAGCCCAAGGAGATCTCCTCTGGCTCCTCCACGCCCGTCATCCCCAACAGCAGTGGAGCCAACAGTAACAGTAGCAGCACTAGCTTAGGCTCGGGGAAGAAGAGGAAGAACAGCTCTATTCTCGCCTCATCCCATGGCCCCTCTGAATCCTCCTCTTCTAATGCCAACTACTCTTCCTCCTCCTCCTCTTTCAAGAAGAACTGTGCAAATGTCGGCAGCTCAGGGAGCACCTACCACCACGGCTCATTAGGTCCTTCATCCTCATCGTCATTGTCCTCCTCTCACAGCGGAGTCCACAGCGTAGGGCTCAACTGTGGGCCCACTGTGCGGACCAACTCACTTAGCCTCAAGGCCGAGCCTTCTGGAGGTTCAGCAGGCGGCTCCTCAGGGCCGCCAGCACGAGGTCCTCCCTCGGGCAGCCCTGCCGAGTCCATCAAGCGCATGAGTGTAATGATGAACAGCAGTGACTCCACCCTTTCCCTGGGGCCCTTTGTCCACCACCAGTCCTCATCCGACCACCACACCAGCTTCAGCCACCACTCATCAGACGGGCGCCTGGAAGGCAAGAAGCGCAAAGGCTCTCCTGCCTCCAGCGGCATTAATAGTGGAAGTGGGGCAGGAGGGCTCGGAGGAGGAGGGGGACCAGGACCAGGTAGACCCAAAGTGGCCAAGTCACCTGCCATTAACAACATCCATGGGAAGCATGGGCGGAGCATTCCAGGGACACCAGGGCTACCAAACAACTCCCATTTACATCAGGTGAGACTTGTACCAGTCCAGATGCATTTCAATAAAATTCCAAAAAACATGACAGCGGTTAAACAAGGGTTAGCGAGAAAATGTGTCAGTAAACGTGGAATACTTGTTGGAACAATTGATTGATTTGTCAGGCGAGAGGAAAAAAATCCTACTGTAGCGTAATTCATTAATTAACACATTAAATGTGAGAGTTTCTTCATTTGATATGACTGTCAAGTGGACAGATTTGGGTTTAGGGCTGTTCGTTGGGTGACAGAAACAATTTGAACGAAGATGTCGACTGTCAGCTGCTGTAACTTGGGTTTGGCATTTTTCACCATTTTTGACACCTTTTAGACTAATTGATGAATCAAAAAATAATCATTGAATTGATGATTGATTATGATAAAACAAATTAGTTGCAGACAATGTGTGAATGTGAACACTTCATAATTCTTTACACGTCTGACACATTCATTCCTCATAGCAGGAAAAGCACAGGTGTTACTAATAACATTAACAATGGCTCCGTTCTGTTCAGCTGTAAGTCATGACAGTGTGACGGTGTCACAGCATGAGACTGAAGCGGCTAAATGGAATTCAGCCACAATTGATTTGATTGTTTACACCTGTTGTAATCTCGCTGTGACAGTTAAAAAAAATTTCCATCGGGTTATGGGAAATTGTGTTAAATCTCCTGAAGCGGGCAACATGACACACTGTTGAGGAAGGCTCTGTGTCAGAGCTGCAGTTTATTGTCGTGACTACTGTAATAACTTACTCTTTACTTACTATAAGTTACTCTTTACTTATTACTTGACATCAAACGTCATTAGTTACACTACACATTATATTACTATATTATTTTTTCATGGGTAACATGTCCACGATATATCAGATCAGTAGAAATGGATTGTCATATTCATAAGTCTGGGTTCATCGGTGTGTGATTTGTTACCTCAGAATGGGCTTTTGTATCTACAGAGAGAGCGGCTTCTCTGCCCTGGAGTCCGACATGCTGCACCACCATGTTTCCAGAGGGCCTTTCCTGCTTTATGTGTTTTTTAACAGCCACTGTCAGTTGGTTGCAATTTGAAACCTCGCTGCTAGATTCCACTAAATCCTCCACACTGGCCCTTTAATGCTTTGTATACAGACACGATTACTAAGCAACCCCCCTTTCTCCCCCTCTCCCGCAGCCAAAGGCTCGTCCCTGACAGCGATGTCCGGCTTCTGTGTATGGACCCGGCAGGCGGACGGGGAATAGTCCGGAGCGGTCCGCATACCGCTCTGGACTGCACGAGGCCTTCTAAAATCAAACCCACATTACTCTCAGCTTCCCACAATCCTCAGGGTGGAGATGATCTGGACTGCCCAGTGAAGTCAATGTGGTCCTTACTATTTCTCCCAAAGCCATGTGTGTGTGTTTTTGTGTGTGTGAGAAGTAGGGGGGGTGGGGGGGAAGGGGAGGGGAGGGCGGTGGCACTGTACCGGGATAGCGTGGAGCGCCAAGGGGTCTAACGAGCGAGCCAAGGACCCCCCCACGCCGAGTGTTGTCCCATTGTTCTGAGAGGTCTTCCTGTCTGGTTGGAACAGTAGCAACAGCCATGGGTCTCTTGAGCTGCGGTTCAAAGCTCACGGGGTTCAGGTCAAGGGCTGCTGCGACGAGCCGCCACGACGCCGAGCAACTGGGGAGACAACAAGCCGATCTCTTCCGTGTTTGTTAGAATGCGTGTGCGAATGTGCGTGGGTGTACGAGTATTTTTCTCATGTCAGATTCTGCTGGACTACTGGAATTTCCGACTTAATTACACCCCCAGCGCCTGATCTCAGAAGCCTTTGGAAGGAGAGCAGGAGCAACAGAGAACTGTTACTTGCAAACACCTTAAACAACACACAATCACCTTGTTGTTTCACTTTTCCGCTAGTCTGACTCTCCGGTGACGTGTTCAGTAACCTCGGGTTACACGCTGTAGCCTGAAAGGGGCCCGTAGGGACGATCTGGTCAATTCTTTTATTATCCAGAATAATTATGCAAGTGTTACCTTTTTATGATTTCTTATGAGCTTTTTACACTGAACTACAAAGAGTCTTTGTAGACGTGGTGGAGACAGTTGTGCTCTCAAATGTGAAAAGGATGCCTGATGTGCCCATTCGATGGAATCTTTTGTCGGAGGAGAAAGCTCGGTCTCGAGGGACACCTGTTAATTTTTCTGAATCTTTTTCATTGTCGCAAAAACGATCGCCACAGTAGACCTGCCCCCAACTGTGAACAGCACTAAATAACTACTTTCTCCACAGGCACTGCTTAAGTTGTCCACAAAGCTAGCCAAGAGCTGCTATCAGCTTTGCCAACTACTTTTTATTTTAAAACTAAAAGGTGGGCAGTCTCGCTCATGAAGCGGTGATGGTGCGTTGCCTGTGTGGATCTGAAGAAAATCTGTGCAAACTGTAGTTGCTATTGCCACAACTTACCTACTTTTTTAACCCACACGGCTGTGTGAAATCCACCGCTGTTGTGGGCAGATGTGAATTGTAATGTTTATTTTTCCTACATAGGGAATCAGGTATGGTACGTCTTAACTGGAGCAAACTTTATGCACGTCACCTGTCTTCTTTGGGTTCGATTGTCCCTCCTGTGTGTTAGTTAACCACTACCCATGCTCTGGGTGTACAAGTTCCAATGCCTCGTCCGTAACACTACGTTGGTGCGTGTTGAGAAAAGGTTTGTCACAGTAGAACGGATAGCCAGGCATTATACTCTATTCCTTTGTCAAAATGGAGTCTTAAATCAGGCAATAGTTGCCCGTCTCTTCGGGATGTTTGCTTATTTTGTCTCGAGTGGGTTTTATGGTGCGAGATTCATAGAGATGGCTTCACGGGACACATTTAAACTTTTGGCAACACCTGTTGATTTATGGAACCTCCACTGATGTCAGATAGTGTGGAAACGTAGAGGAGACCATTTTTTTTTTTTTTTTTAAATAAACTTAATTTAGCATTTTTCTTGTAGCCTATGTATCAAACAATATTGAAGTATCCCTATTTGAGAATACATATTTTGTTAACGAATTGTACATAGTGAAATATGTATTTTTGCACAGGCATTTTTCATACACGCTGAATTTTTTGGTACAATTTTAAAATTATTTATTTAGTAAAGAGAAAAAAAAAAAGGATGGAAAGTTAAGAGTGGTTCACTGCCAAGTCTATATAATGCAATACGCCTATATGTAGAAGCTGAAGCATCTCATGAATCGTGTACTGAAAACCTTTAAGGAACAAAGATGAAGTGTTGCCACTGTAGCATGTGTCGGTCCGACAGAGGATACCTTTATTCACTTTTCAAGGTCTCAATCACATGTGCTTTTTACAAGACATTTTCCGTTGCCTATGAATCAAACACAACAAAAGAAGTTAATGTATGACCCAATTAGCCTGTGATTCTGAACTTGTCCTGCAGGCTCGGAGCTGTGCCCGTCGTCTAACCAGTTTCCACGGACTCTTCAGTCATCCACTTTGTAGACCTTAAACACATTTCATGATTGAAACACTTAACGCTCTACTTTTGTAAAAAAAGGCTGAAGGGACTAAAGCAATCATCGCAAGGAAGAGGAACACTTCAAAACAGTCCACCTGCTTGCATTATCGTTGCCAAACAAGTAATTTGAATCACAGCTTTTAAAGAAATAGTTTGCAGCTTTTAAAAGAAATATCAAATTAAGAAAGTGCCTGAATTTGTTTCACCCTGACTGTTTGAAGACAGTATTCTTTGGGTTGTTTTACCTTACTTGAATGTTAAAAAAGTGTTTAGGAGTTTGCTTTTAAATCTGCCTATGAACCCTAAATGTGGTAAAACCTGAGCTTGTCAGCTGCCCATTATGAAACACTTTTGTATTGTGTGTTTTTCTTTGGGGAGGTGGGGGGGTATATCCAAGTTTTCCAGACAAGACGTCGAGATTTTCTGTTAGCCTCGGTGCGCGGCTTAAGCCCCCTCTGGTTTACTGGGATTTGTACGTTTAAAAAAAAAAAAAAAAAAATCTTTCAATCAAGTGTTTTGTTTACCCTCAAACTCAACTCACATCTTGGCATTGTTTTCAGCTGATGGAAACATTGCGAGGATGTTTTTTTTTTAATTAGCACCATAGACTTGGAATGTGAAAGTGAGAGAATACAGCTCGTGTTTGGGAGGAAAAATAAATCCACCATTCATACTATGTAAAAGCGTGTATAGAATTTTTTTTTGTATACATTATCAAAATCATTTTCAGCTGGACTTATGTATTGGCTGCTATGTAATTCATGAACAAAACATAGGTTAGAATTAATATTTAAAGAAAAAAGATTGTATAGTATATTTGTTTTGTAACAAGTTTCTGTAAATAAAATAATTTATACTGCTATTTATATGAAATGATGTGTCTGCCTCTTTCCTGCATTAAAAAGAAAAAACACCCTGGAGAAAAGCAATCCCAACAGTTAAACAAATTTTATTATATACACAATATAAGAGTCACTTTGTCAGACAAACTACAGGTTTGGGTATACCAAGAAGAAAGATGAAAGTCGCCCTTGCTGTGGTGTGACAACACTGCCGCCGCGGTTACATGTTGATAACTCTGGACAGCTTCTGGACTCTGTTGAGCAGCAAGTCGCCCTTCTTGATGGTTTCCTGGTACTGCCAGTTTTTGCTATCAGGTCTGAAAAGAAGAAGGGAAATGATTTAGAGTGCTGCCTTTTGAGTTATCTCTGGAAGTTTAGAGGGGTGAAGAATCATAACATTACCTATTGGTTTCCACAATCTCATTCACTTTATCAATTTTACAGTGGAGGCGGCCAGCAGCTATGAATCGGGACAATTCCCTGAGGAAGGAGAGGAGATTTAGTTCAGTTAGTCTGAGCAAAACATGTACGAGAACGTGACGCTTCACCTAAACCTTTAACCTGAACACATGAAAACACACTGATTCCCTTTCTTGAAAGAGTTAGATGATGAGATGACACCACTCATGTCTATGCAGTGAAGGTAAAGCTACAGCCAACAACTGGCTAGCTTAGCATTAAGACTTAAGACTGGGAAATAACTGGCCTAGCTCTGCCTAATGGTAACAAAATCCACATCTGAAACTCAGCAATTACCACATTATACATTTTATTTCAAGTGGAGTTGTGGCAGTACAGGGGTTTGTAATTGTTCAGGTGTATAAACTTCTCACCATGACGCCATGAACTGCTGCACAAACCTGGCGTGTGGCTATAGATTTACATTTACCATGCAGACATGACAGAGGCATCGATCTAATCTCACCTAACTGAAATATACCTCTCATTTCCCAAATAATCCTTTGTACAAATGTACAATTTGAGCTTGACACAAATGACACTTAAGGGAACTAGACCTCAACTAGTGTATAAAATGAACCCACTGAAACTCTCCAGAGGATGTGGCATATGAAAATAGTATACATGAACTCACTGGTCGATGAACTCTGTGCTGACGCCGAAGGCCTCAGCCATGTAGCCCAGGGTGAGGGAGCGGTAGGACTCTAGCAGCTGGCTGTAGGCCTGGATCCTCATCTCCCTCACATAGTAACGGTAGTGTGGGGCAAAGAGCCAGTCCTTCTTCATCTCCTGCTCCACCATGGCTGTGGCAGAGAAAAGAACAGGGAAAATGCAGCAGCATAGAACACACATTGTTCTTGTGAGCAAAACTGGTCAATGAAATATTGGAATGTATTTTAGTGTCAGAAGTGTTCAGTTTTTTAACTTGTATAGTTGAATAAAAAAAGGGCTTCCTCACCCAAAGACTGGAAGAAGACGGAGTAACGGCACTCGTAGAGGGAGAACAGATACTGACGGACAGAAGGCAGACTGTGCAGCACCTCCAAGATCTCCGCTCCCTTTATTACCTGCAGACCAACACATTTCATTGCAGTCAAAGTGCCAACTTACACACATATGTGTCCACACCAATAACCTCGGTGAAGGTATTTCACAAATCCAGTCCACATACTATATATTATGATGAAGCAATTAGTCAAATTCATCACCTTTTATACTGCTTACACACACACACACACAAACATACCTCATAATCATTTCTGAGTACACACACTCCTTTCTCTCCTACCTTTTCACGGAGGTCAGGCCGTTTGAGGGCAATCATGCAGACATAGACGGTGTAGGTGACAAAGGTCTTGTAGTCCATGAGCTCGTAGGAGGTGAAGGTGGAGACTGTGTCGAGGAAGAGCTCAGCAGCTTGTTTGAAGTCCCTGATGGCCACACAGTACAGGCCCTGGTAGACCTTCAGACGATTCCTCCTGTCCCAGTCTCCTCCCTCCTCGATGAGGCTGTGGAGACAGAGGAAGGTAGGTGAGTACTGAAACTGTGGGTGGAAATGTGTCAGAATGAGGGTATCAGCCTTTTTTACCTCTTTGCTTTCTCAGAGTTGCGTGTGATGAGGTCACTGTCCATGTAGAAGAGGCCGATCCTCAGGAGGTAGAAGACGATGTCTAGTCTGTGACCCAGTGCCACTGTCTTGTCATAGGTCTTCCTGAAGGCTGTCAGGGCGCCCTCCTGTGGACATACAAGACAATGTCAATGAATCTGTTACTGTTCAAAAACATGAAATATAAACAACTATCTTTAATCATATAACTGTGCTTGGTGCTGAAATATTTCAGAAATAAATCATTTTGTCAGAATGTCTTGTCACTTTAGGAGGGATCTACAGCAACTAAAGAAAGGAGCCATTATAAATATCTGTCATCCAAAATACTGAAGCTGAGAAAACTGTTCTTCTCTTAACTCTTGTGTTAACCACTGACTTGATGCATTTTCGATGCAAAATCAGAGAGGGCTACAACAGGAGTTAAAACAAGAGATAAAGTAAATACCAAGTTATTTGAATGCTCAACTAAAGAACACAAAATAATAACTTAAATGTAACTGAGGAGCTCCTGTATGTCTTTTTGTACTTTTTAAATGACAGGTTACTTTTTATTAAATACATTTTCTCATTCCAGTATTGTGTATTTCATTTTAATACAGAAGTATTTGATATTTGTAACAAGATGTTTTTTGATGGATTTCTACCCACTTATAAATGTCAGTTAACACATTTTTAATCAATTAAATTATTTTAATAGGTTTAGGTTGTAATCTATTGCTAACTGTGAAGACGCTTACACTCTTACTGTTTAGGACACAATAAAAGGCAGCCAATTTAGATTTTGAAAGAAAGAGAAAAATGTCATAGTCCCTCAGATAACACACTGAAAGACCAATTAATGTCAGTACAGTGCTGACTGATTCTGTTACACGGATATACAGAAAACAATACACGGCACCCCTTTTCACACATTAACAGATGCTCATCTGTCAAATGGGGTAAACTTTGTGGATTGCTTAATATGGCCATGAAGTCTAGCCTGGACTTGTAGATGTGTTTTAATGGTGTTGTGCATTCCCTGCCCAAGATAACTATGATCATTGCTTCAGACAAGCATTTTTAAGGGTACAGCTGATGACAGGAGTTGCATATCGAGTGATCTGCCACAGTCCATTTATGTTTTTCCCCTCAGGCACCCCGATAAATGCTGCATCAAAAAACTAAGCTATTTGATTTTCAGTGGCGCACACAGCGTTGATACATACTGTGTTTCAGTGGTCAGCAAACTAAATATGCTGGCCAACTTTTCTGAGTCACTCTCATTATGCACATCAAATGTGCCGATCTGACACATCACACATATCTGCCAAAGTGTCAAACTGTGACGGACTAATACACAGCAGCTCTTCAAAAAACACCCACAGGTGCCAAGTTTTAATTTTCACACTTTACAGGACATGCCAAAGAAAGCCTACTCATGGATGTCCTGTGTGATGCCTGTGGAGGTGTTACCTTGTCTCCAATTCTGATCAGATATTCAGCCTTGGCCATCATGGCGTCCCGTATCTCGCTCTCCCCCAGGTTCTTCTCTGCGTCCTCCAGCACATCATCCAGGCGCTTCAGCTCCTCCTCGTTGGCCTTCTTCATTTTATTCAGCAGGTCACCGTCCAGCTGCCACTTCAGGTCCTTACACAGACCCTCATAGTATGGAGCCATATCTGGAGCAGAAACAAACCATGACTGTTAAACCTGTGGACTAGATTATGACAGCCCTGAGTTCAAACGTCGCGAACCTCATATTATGCAAAGACAGGTTTTAGGTTGATTTATCTACAAAAGAATAACACTTTACTTTGAAAAGTGTCTCGTCTTTCACATAGCTTCCAGTAATTCCAATGGAAGTTTATTCAATAAAGGATATCTTGAAATTATGAGTGGTTAAACTTGGTAATCTTACGAAAACTTTGTCAAACCACCCTTCGTCAGATTGCTTTTGGCTAGCTAGTTGACGTTAGCTAATAAAGTTAGCTAGCGTGCTAATTCCCCTGTGATGATAGATGTGCTAAAGTGGAATACACATTCGGATTTTGCCAGCTTTTATGAACAAACTATGCACCCAGTACAAAATACACGCGTTTACAGCCACATGTACATAAATACCGGGCTATTACGGCGCCTGTTACAATTCACGGCGATATGCTAACTCACTGTTAGCCTTGATAGCGTCCATGAGCTCAGTCTTCACTTTAGCATCCTGTTTGTGACCCTCCATAGTGAGCAGAAACTTGAGCTGTGCTATCCTCAGGTCGGGGTTCTTGGGCAGACCCTCCTCTTCTAGATTCTCTAGCGGCATTTTTAGTCCAAAATATAGAAACAATCACTCAAACTGAAGACTTTCTTTGTGCAGACAGTCCACTGCTCTCCGTTCCCAGCTAGTGAACGATGACTACGGAAAACACTGGACGCTGTTGTTTCCGGCGGAGCGTCAGTCAGCAAGCGGAGAGAAGAGCGGAGCACCGGCTCGTATCTACTAACCAAGGTGTCGTGTACTGCCCTCTGCTGGACAAGAGTATGAACAACACCTGGGTCCCAAACATAGCGCGTAATAATTGTTTTTCCAAATACTGTAATAAATCACATTTATACTAACAGGATGATATGTCTATTTTATTCTATATGTCTAACAGGACGTCTATTATATCAAAAAACAACAAGTTTGAAATGCCATAGTAAAATGTTTTCCCCAAAGAAAACATTTAAGCCTATTCATGTTTATTAAAGATTATATTTATTTGTTGTTTGTCTGATAAAAGGTCCCCAGTGATGTCACACAGCAGCTCAGTTGCATCGTGGGTATTTTGCACTAACAGTGCTGGACTCATTATGGACAGTTTAAAAACAAATGTTCAAAACCAATGCCTCAGAACCAGAAATATCACACTTTTAATTTATTTTCTTTTTCATTTTTCGCCCTCTTCAAAACGTGGCGCCTACATTACCCACAATGCAACTTAGCCACTATGTGACATCACTGGAGATAATTTATCAGATTACACACAGCTTCCTCTGGAGTCATTAAAAGACTTTATACTTCTTTTTCACACATGCAGTTGTCCACCTCAAGACCTGTAAACACACTTTATTATGTAAAATTGGTGGAGTTGCCTTTAAATTTCGTCACGTTACCTGTGTGTTTCCAGTTTTTTGAAGGGCTACTGGTGATTTGGGTCTTTCCTGCAATATCAAAAACTGAGTTTACATGGTTTCACTCAATTACACTATAACCCTGCACCCTGCTCTATCAGTGGGGGTGATGTGACTCACACAGGGGAAGTCATTGTCAGAGTTGCAGGGTGATTGCTGGTTTTTTAAGTTAAAGTCTGAAAAGTTAATAACCAGCTTAGAATACCTAACAGAGTCCATGCAGTCCTGACATATGCACTGTACGGTCCATGCCAGAAAAGACAAAATGGAGAGTTTGCTGCGACAGCTGGTAGGATTTTACTGAATTCTACTGTATTTGTTTAAAATAAGATAGTATAATTTTTTATCTACAAATTTATAATTGTTCTCAGGGCAGTTTAGGCAGTATGAAAAAATGTTTGTTTCAAAATATTTTCTAAAGATTTGCTTATTGTCGTGTACATTACAGTTTGGCTTTGTCCAACACACTTTTATTAACAGGGAAAATGGAAGAAAACACAATAATGTGTTTTAGGTGAGCGGGTTGTTTTTGAGTTTGTTGGAGCTCAGTGACTCATGTAATGCAGTTTCAGCTGAGTCATCCCACTTTGTCAGTTTCAAAGTTATTTTTTAAACTCTTCACTCAAGGCAAAAAAAAAAAGCAAAATGACACTCAGAGCAATGTTACAAAAGATAATAATCTTGTAGAAGTAGTAAAAGAAAAATTACAGGGTCACATTGAATTAAATTAAAATAAATGAAATGTACACTGATGTTACATGACATTCAAAAAGTAAAATACAATGATCAGACAGGAAACACATTGTCAGTAAATATCAATTAACTGAGCTCATGAAGCAGTCATTTCATATTGTTACATCAGTTGTTCAGTCATCTAGTTACACACTGAGTGGTCCTTATTTCACAGGAGGCACTCAGCGGATAATTGACATGCTTTAAACACATTACATTTACATTTACATTACATACTTCATATAAGACCAAAACAGTTTTCTTCTCTGAGATAGTTCATTAATAGTGTTTTTTCATTCATTTCATTTTCATTCATTTTTAAAATGAACCCTCAATTTTACACAAATCCATTCACTTTATTGAAATAACATCCTTTCTTACAATAAATGTAATATTAACTATAATGTAAAATGTACCCTGTGCCTTTATTTTTTGTTGGAAGGATTTCTGATCTGGCATACAATTAATGGTACTCTTATAGGCTAGATAAAGTTCTTTTGATGAAAGTAAATTGCCCCATCAGTAAAACATAGATTTGAGGAGGGAAGTTAACATTTACATAACTGGGAGTGAGTCAAATGTCTTTAATGAATAGTGTCTCTGAGGGCGGAGGGTCTGCAGACATTTCTCCAAAATGTTATAATGGCAAAAAGGCCAAAGGTATTGAAATGAAACAGGTTAAAACAACTTATATTAGATCTATTTTTTCTACTCTACAAAGGGTGTCATTTTATGTTGAAAAGTGGTGAGGGACAAGTCATAGTCAAGGTCAGAAGCTTAAATACACCTTTATAGAAACTGTATATCATGGCAGTCGTCAGTTCCAGTGATTTGTCAGACATAAATTCATACACTGATGGCGGTGGCTGCCATGCAAGGTGCCGACCAGCATATCAGGAGCAGTTTGGGGTTCAGAATCTTGCCCAAGGACAGTTTGACATGCAGACCAGGGGAATCAAACCGTTGACCTTCTGATAACAAGACGCTGACTCTACCCCTGAGCAACAGCCACCCATCACAGAAAAATGAAGGTTGTGGAAATCATTGGAACTCAAGACTGCCATGATACAGTTTCTTTACGTGTACGTAAGCTCTTGACTGTGACTGTATGTCCTAAAGGAGACATGCTCATTTTCGGGCTCTAATTTTATCTTGGGTTACTACTAGAACAGGTGTTCTGTATGCCCCCTCTGTCTGAAAACGCTCTGTTTTAGCTTTTGTCTCTTTAAGTCCCGCCCTCGTGAATACCCAATCTCCTTTGATTGGTCAGCTCAAACAGGCCTGACCCTGCATCGCTAACAACAACAGAGCAGCTGTGCTTAATCAATTCGGACGTACCAAACTGGCCACTAAGCGTACATTATGCAAATGTATGACATTGTGATGTAGTGTGATGTCACAAAGTCACAGAATTAAAGGTAAGACTACTGACGACACGTTTCAGGAGCGTTTCTTTCAGAAGCTTCTGTTGTAGCGGACTTTGACCTTTTTAACTTCCCAGATCTTTCACATGCACAACAACATATAAAACACTGAAGGAAAGGAAAGGAAAGAAATGTAATAGCATAATATATCTCCTTTGATATAAGCAGGGTTGGTATTCTTGAAACAATACAATTCAGGGACTTTTTAAACATCTTTCAAAATCAAATTTTGTCAAAATAAAGTGCCAGTAATTTAAATAGATATACATATACTGCTGCAACCCAGCAGAGTACTCAAGGGTGTGTATGACTTCAGAGTAGATTATTACATCTGGAAAAATTGTAGATCAAAATTAATTTAATCTCATTTGTTAGTTAACATTTCTTGGTGCAAGCTATTTTTTAGCACATTTGTAACAAATCAGCGGTGGGGACATTTCTGCAGCGTCCCCAGTGAACCTATGATCACTGCTGAGTCCTATCTCTGTTCTTCACTCTGGTTTATAGACGCAAGGTAATGCTCTGTTCCTCATCGTTATATTGGGAGTCGGTGGAAGCTTTCATAACGGCTACCACAACACTGGACTGAGTTCTCCCTCACCGGTGAGAAACATCACTTTACATTCTGTTTTTTGCCCCTCTCTTAAAAAAGATGGTTAATGTTCTTGAAAACTTTCCCTCCAGTACATACAGCGCTTCATCAACAGCAGTTGGTGCGACAGATATAAAGAGCCTCCGCCTCCGCAGACGATCACCATGATCTGGTCCCTTATTGTCTCCCTGTATGCTGTCGGGGGAGTCTTTGGTGCCACCAGTGTCAAATTTGTCTCAGGCAGGTTGGGAAGGTGAGTAAAAAAGACCAGTTGCAACATTCAGTCCTACTGCCTGAAAAGACTTGAAGTGACATGTGTTCCGTCATCAGAAAAAAGGCGATGATCGCAAACAGCTTTGTCGCCATCGCGGCAGCAGCGATCATGCTGATGAGTAAAGGCGCCAAATCATATGAGATGATTATTGTGGCGAGGATCCTGCATGGCTACACGGCAGGTAGGCCATATTCTGTGTCAAGAATAATGCACGTCACGTTTTTACTTGACTGATTAACATTATCTCGTGACCTGCAGGTTTGGGATGGAGCACCCACATGATGTACCTGGGAGAGATTTCACCCAGGAAGTTAAGAGGCGTAGTGAGTCTGACCTCAGTGACCTTTGGCTCACTTGGCAAACTGTCTGGACGTTTTTTTGGACTAACGTATGTATACGGAGACGGAAGTTTCATTTTTTCTGATTATTTTACAGGATACGAGAGCTTGATATCCACGGAATGCACAAAATATTATTGGCAAACCATGTTCCATTAATTTTGATTATATATGCTCCCCTTGGGTCACTTAACGTTATACTGACGATACTCAGATTTACTTGTCTGTTGAGCCGTGTGATGTCTGTACTCTAACCACTTTGCAAAATTGCCTGGTAGAGATTAGAAACTGGATGTCTCGAATCGTAACAACATACTTCTGTTCTTTTAGCTAAAGGGAGTTAGAGAAGAAGAAACTTTTTAGAATTGTGCTAAAAGAGCTTCAGCTCAATATGAGAAAGTGTATATGAAGATGCAGTAAAAAACCTCTAAACTCAGACTTAAGACTTCATTTTTTTCTTATTTTGTTTTTTCTTTCAGTGAGATCCTCGGTCGTGAGGAGCAGTGGAACATCGTCCTCTGCGTTCCTGCATGTTTCTCCGTGCTTCAGGTTTTAGTGTTGCCTTTTCTTCCCGAGGCTCCCAGATACTTATTCATAGAGAAAGGGGACGATAAGGCTTGCAAAAAAGGTTTGTATATTTCCCCAAATTCATGCAGTATGTGACCAAAGAGCATTTTAGTGTTAGCATAGAAAAACATGTGCTAATTGAAATTCCCCAGAAAATATTTGAGCATAAGCTAGTTGTGCTCGAGCATCATTTTAAATGGTAAATATCTTGTTAGCCATGCAGTCAGCAGTCCAGGCTGGGAGCTTGGATATTACATGAGTGTTGGTGTTTACTCTGCTATCACAGGAGCTTTGGACCAGGATAGGTCAGGGAAAGCTGGTTAGCATGCCAACTTAAGTCTCTGCAACACTACGTGGATGTCATGATGTCAAAACTGTTTTTTCTTCACATTCTGCTGATGTAGAACTTTTGAATGTTTTGTATGTAATCAAATGAGTACATATTGATACCTATATATATAGATGTATATATATATGTATATGTATGTATGTATGTGTGTATATACACATATATATATACATATCATATATAGCACATATATATATCATACATATATCATATATATATATATATATATATATGTTTATGTATGTATAGCATATAGGTAGCATATATATCTCTCTACATATCATATATATACATATATATTTGTCTTTGGGCCTCTCATCTCAGCTCTCCAGAGTCTGTGGGGCAAAGGCGACTACAAAGAGGAGATGGACGAGATGTTGGCTGAGCAGGCGGCCATTGAGAGCGCCCCACTAAAAAGCCCTCTAGAGCTCCTGAGGGACAGGACTGTCCGATGGCAACTCATGACCATGTCCATCATCCAATGCTGCAACCAGCTGTCGGGCATAACTATGGTGAGGATGGAAACTTTATATTTTGTGCTAGTATTTATTAAGATTCTCAAAGTCAAACCGATTTGTCTCTCCTTTCCAGCTCAGTACCTTCTCTTTTGACATCTTCCTGGAGGCAGGTATACCCAGAGACCAGATCCGCTATGTCACTCTGGGTCTTGGAGTATCTGAAATAATCATAACCATTTTCTGTGTGAGTAACTAAATCAGTTTGTACCTGAGCTCTATAGAGTGTCTGCACATGTTGGCACAGGCCATCTTTTCTTGACACGGAAATAATGGAGAGATTGTTAAAGACTTCTTGGTTGTTTAGTTCAGCCACTATTACCATGTTCCTGTATGTCTTACATTTCCCACCAGAAACACACTGACATATGGTAAAAATTCAATATAATTAGTTATGACCATGACCAGCTAATTAACCTACAAGCTAATACAGGCTGCCACCTCGAGTTCGTTGCTGCGTGCACTCCCAGGGCAAACTCTTCTCACTAAAACATACGGTATGTGACACACTTTGATGTAATTACAGGATAAATTCACCCAGAAATGAAAATGTAGTCATTATCTACTCACCACTTTGCAGAAAGTCAGGGGAAGTTTTCATAGTCCACAAAACATTTCTGGAGTTTCACAGCAAAACAGGGTTGCAGCATTCTCCTGAACAACTGGAATAGATGGGGACTGAAAAGCAATGGATGCCATCTAGTATTTAATGGCCTTTAATGACTCGGTTTGGAAGTGTTAGAGGAAAATGACTGACAGAGAACATTATCTTAGAATATTTTGAAATTCTATGTACATAAAACATGTAATCACTACCATATTTTGTTGACCTCTCTGTCTCTCAGGGACTGCTGATCGAGCACACTGGCAGGAGGCCTCTGTTCTGGGGGGGTTATGGAGTCATGTCTGCCACCTGGGTGTGTGTCACTGTCGCACTCAGCCTGAAGGTAAACCTGTTACCTTTGAACCTTACCTTTGCGTATTTTTACATACTTTGGTACCCATGTTAGTGTCGAGCCATGCAGGCAGTTTAAGTTCCATCCGCACACGTGTTAGACATCAGTCTCTGTGATTCCTGTCTCGAAACACATACAGTGGAGGCGAATGGAAATTCTGTATGTGGTGCTCACAGCATTGAAAAAATACATTACAGCAACATTGCTTCCCAGAGACAATGTCCTGGCAACTCTGGATAATCCATGGATTTCAGAATGAACAGTCTTCTCTCGAGCTTGCTAAGAAAGGTAATTGTCCCTGTGAGAATCAGAATTTAAATTACATAGACCGCTCACACGGCAGCCATTTTCCTCAGAAAATGGTGGGAAGGAAGCTCAGATTATAGGCTAATGTCATACTGCTGTGTTCCAGGTTGCAGGTCGTATAAACATAGAAAAAATAATAGTTCTAGAAAAATAGAAATCTAACAAATCGTTAGAATTTCACCACTTCATGATTGATCAGCAATTGAAAAGACAATGGATAGTGAAAATCTGATGGGACATTGGTCCAGACTCAAGGTGAAACAACATATTGAATGACTGAAGGGAAACACACTGTATGTAATCAAATGGTAATGTTAGCTGCGAAGTGGTTGAATGCTAACGTCAGCTAACGGAGTATCAATTAAGTTGTTCTAACTTAAAATATGGCCCGTCGTCCCTCCAGATTTACACTGTACATCATTTGTTTTAGTTGCTGATCAATCCTGAAGAAATTAAAACAATTTGTCAGATTCCCTATGTCTTTATATCTGGCAACCTGGAACACAGCAGTATGAAATCATCCGAACAGTTAAACGTCCCACCCTGAGTTCAACATTGGAGGAAAATGGTGGCCATGTGAATATGGTGTATTGACCTCCGCTGTATTGGGGTGAAGGTAGAAAATTTCAGAAAAAAAACACAAACTATTCGCATGGCTCGACACCACCAAGGGTAATCGAGAAAATATGGCGTCGTCATGAAGGTGATTGGACCGTTATTAGAGTACATATGAAAATATACTGCCAACAATACTGAACTAGACTAGAACTAGAATAGCTCTCAAAATTGTCTAGAAAGCAGGATGCATCGATATGTATACGAAATTGTCGTCATGCAGGATTCCAGCCAATGGGTTCCATACATTTCCGCTGCTTTGATCATCGTCTTCATCCTCTTCTTCTGCGGAGGACCCAGTATGTGCATTACACACTGCATTATGGTTCGCACAGAAGAGATCCTTTTTATGCAGACATAATTAATTGAATCCCCTGTGTCGTCAGACAGCGCTGGAGCGACCCTCAACAGTGAGCTCTTCATCCAGTCTGATCGAATGGCAGCGTTCGTCATCGTCGGAATCCAGCGCTGGTCGTGTTTTGCTGTGTTGGGCCTCGTCTTTCCATTCGTCATTGTGAGTTAAATGGGATTTTCATAACAATATGGATAATGTTTTAGTTGAACTGCACTTTTGATGGATTATACATAAATTAATGATAGAGTGAATATCTTTTAGTGTGTATTAGCTATTTAAATATTATTAGAAACTTTATATGTCACCCAGAACTTTCATGAAAGAAAAATCAGCATTTTTATGCCTCTAAGTCCAACTATGTGTGATCCAAAAAAAGTGTCACTACAAATAGGTACCAATCAACCCCAAATGACCTAACAGATGCTCATAAACATGTTTTGGAGGAACATTTTTGGAAATTGAACAACTGACACTTTGTCACCTTTCACCTCTGATCCATCCCATTCACTTTGCATAGGGACACGTCTTTTACAATAGCTTCCAGGTCATTTGACCCATTGACTCAAAATCAATGCCACAATGTCTTTGGTTGCTAGTTGAATGAGACACGCCTGTTTTTATTGGATTTTGGCGGGATTTCTATTTTTCATGAATATTTTAAACATGAAGCTTACTCTGACCTCACACATCTTTACCCTCCTCATCCTCTGTCCCAGAATGCCCTGAACTCGTACTGCTTCTTGCCGTTCGCCTTCGTCTCCCTGCTGGGTTGTCTTTACACCTTCTTCCTCCTGCCCGAGACTAAAGGGAAGACCCTGCTGGACATCTCTGCGGAGTTTAAAGCCATCACTGTCTGTGGGAAGTCCTTCTTAGGAAAGAAGAGCGAGGAGACCAAGTTATAAGGCAGTCCAGATACACTTGTTACAAACTGTTGTATGTGTTGGTCAATATTCATGTTTTATTAAGCATTTTTCTAATCTACTGCAAAAGCACCAGTTTATAATTACTGTATAATGAACAGAACATTAGAGGAAGAACTCGAGACAGACATGAACTGTAGCATTTTATTTCTTATCGATATTATCACCATGTCATGTTATTCTGTCTTTTCTGTAATTCTCAGTTCATCCTTATTCCTCAGCAGAGTTTGTGTTTTTATCAGGGAGATATCTTTCAGGAAATTTTCACAACATCCCACGACAGCAAACACCAATTTTAACACCTCGATCAACAAATAATTAGTAAAAGGAAAAAACAGTCACACTTTTAGAACCATGAAACAAATGCATAAGAGGAGTAAGAATAAAATATTATATGAAAAATGACTTTCAGTGTATTTAAACATGATACAGTCCAGATTTAAATGGGACAACAACAGAGGATTGCAATTTTATTTTACTGGAATATCGATTTATTTATCGACTATACGTAAATATAGCAAAATTAATGTTTTACATATATTTATATGCTAACACAGAATTTAGGGTTTAGGTTTAGTATTCAATATGACAGAAAATGCTTGTGTTTTCAATGCAATGTGGACCTCCTCAGTGTTTAAAGAATAAATCGACAACATGGAGTAACAGGAAGTTGGGTTCACTTTTCCAAACCACATCTGAATAAAAATGTCAATGTCAGATTTTAATTGTGTGGTTAATATATTGACTTGTGTCCTGATGAACGTGACTGAATCAGGTTTTAATCGCGATGGAATGGGTGCCAGCTGTCAAAGATTATTGAAACGAGCTGCCGGAGCCCATCACAAATGTCTCATCTTCATTCCCTTTACATTTCGTACCCCTCCATATGATCCGAATTACAGAAAGAACAGAGGTCAGCGAGCTCGTAATACAATTTCCAAGATCAGATAAGAAAAAGAGTCATGAGATACTGATGGAATTGTTTTGATTATTTTCTACTTTACTGTGTGACTCAAGCTGAGTTGAGTCTAATTGTACTCATTATTACATTTCTGTAATTCCTTTTTTTGAACTTGCATAAAGTGAGCAACCGCCACTGTACTGCCGTGAAGCCTACCAGACAAAACTGCACCTGCAGCTGGAACATGTTTTGTCACAAGAGGTCTGTAGCTTCCTTCAGCTCTCCAGCAATAAATCAACCTCTGCTCCCGTCAGTACCCACGGGCTCCGCTGACTGTTCTTTGACCTCCACAGGGAATTAAATTAATGGGAACTGTCCCACAACATTGTCTCTTTTCTTTTTCTTTGTCTCCCTCGTGGACGCTGGTCTTCTGTTGGTTGACCTTGGTGTTTATCGCCATCACACTCGCACTGAAGATCAAGCTGTTTCTTTAACTCTCATATCTGAAGCGAGACACTAAGTTTTGCTGAACAGTGGCTACAGGTGACAGTAACCATTAGTACGTAAGTATGTCCATAGGTAAGATTTTATTTCTTAGTGTAACAAAGTGCTTTACAATGAGAATAATATGTCACCTTTAAATTAAAATATGATATTGCTCACAAATCACTCTCAAGAGTTATAGTCTTGGTTAAAGTAGACAGCGTCTGTGTATAAGTGTATGGTAGTACTTCCTCACTGTAAGTGCTTATCTAACTCAGACTGCTGCCCTTTTCTCCTCTTTTCAGGATGTCAGGTGTTGTGTTTAATGTAAAGTATTGCTTGCTTCTTAACTATGTGTTATGCTAATGCACTGCATTGTGTCAGCATTTTCTACACTCTCACAACAAGAACACTAGAGTCAGAACTGCCTACTGGACATTTTCCTCCTCTGGACCATTTCCACACTATCCTTGTGCCTTCCTCTCATTAGTGTAAATTCAGTCGGTCCTGGTCGGTGAGTCCTTCTCATCCCCAGTTGGCTCTTTGAGTAGCTCACTGGCTATAATGATCTATATTTGAGTCTTTGAAGGTCTCTCCTTCCTTATCACTGGCCAGCAGCTGCTGGCGGCCACCGGGTCTTCATTAGCCGCTATAAGCGCACTCTCTATCCACAGCCCTGTACTTTGGGGATGGGAGCTGTGATTGGCAGCGTCTTGGCTAGGCTGATCATCCTGCACCGACGTCCTGCTGCGCCTAGTTAACACTGGAGGAGGATTAACTGGAGGATTAATTGGAGAAACCGTCGTGAATGGTCTACTCTCTCAAACCTGGCTGGTCCCTGTGTCAAACCGGTGCCAGAATGCTAAAATAATGGCACAGGAGATGAGGAGATAAGTTAAAAATAAATGGAGTTCGGTCCAATTTAAAGCAGGTCAATCAAATGAAAACTGTGATTAACATTCTTGAGAAACACACAAATGATTCATACGTGTCCAGGTCTCAGTGGCTTTAGTTTATAGCTGTAATGACTCGGTTACGTCAACAGATGGCGATGTTAATCCTCTGTCAGGATGCACTAGACTGATCACCGCATGCACATTAAGGCATGACAATGACTGTAGCTCATGGCAACCAGGGTGAATTAATTTAAATCCACAATGTTGAGGTTGACGGGTGCAGTTATCTCATTTTGATTCTGATTTAAAAGGTGGTAAAATATGTAGGTAGGCCTACATACTGCAAGTAAATCATTGTGTTTGCTGTTAGTAGGATAACTTAATTTTAGCATTTGGCATCGAAATTTGTCACTTAATTTGGTTATAGAATTTACTGTATTTCCACCCTGAGTTGCTGCAGAATCTCCCACTGATATTGACTTTTATTTGCTCTTTTGTGTTGTTTTTTTTGTGTGTGTTTTTTTTTTTTTAAAGGTGCACTATGTAGTTCTGGGGAAGTAATTTTATTCAGAAAAAAAGCTTTTTTATGCTTAAACAAACTAAATAAACAAAGTCACTTTGTTTCTATGACTGAATAAACAAACTTACATACTTTGTTTATATTTGGCGGACCCCGCCACCTTTCTAGCTTCAAACAGTGTTCTGGGGACATTATTTTCCCCTGTTTATTCCGTAATGGAAAAAATAATAATTTCTGGGTCAGGGTTAGGGTTATATTACCTCATTAATATTGTAAATATTAAAATCCTGAGTTTGAATTTCTTCTCCAAAACTACATAGAGCTCCTTTAAAGCAATCTCTTTCAATCAATATACATATACTGTATATATGTAGGGGAATTGCGCTTTTGCCACATGAGATTTAGCAGAGGTCAAGAGATAACTTTGATTATGTGTTAAATGTAATACTTAGTTTGTTTACCAGTGTTTTTAGAATATACCGGTACTTTACACATTTGCAAAAGACACTCAATACTCCATCTCAACATTCATCTTTATATTATTTGAAATTTATGCATC
The DNA here is from genome assembly GCA_039737535.1 of Lagodon rhomboides. Taxonomy (NCBI): domain Eukaryota; kingdom Metazoa; phylum Chordata; class Actinopteri; order Spariformes; family Sparidae; genus Lagodon; species Lagodon rhomboides. Next base: position 12,091,051 of record CM077785.1, on the reverse strand, counting down.
CAAAACACAAGACACCAGCATCGGAACACTCTGCTTTCGGTCATACTCTAAAATAAGTATTTCTACAGTGTTATTAAGCTGTTTCCTATCTTCCACTGAGACTGCAGCAGGAAGTAAAACCCACCTCCAGTGGTGAATCCATGCATAGCAAAAGAAAGGTGAAAGGAGGGCCATTACTCTTCTGTCTCTCCGCCCGGCAACACTGAGCTCACAGGCAACGCTGCAAATCAGAGGAGAGTGAACACAGTTGGATGTGTTACAGACAAAATGAGTCACTGTTTCATAAGTCTCAAGTCGATATATTTGGCCCATTTCCTGTACATGTAATAAGTATGCTGATTTTCCCCGGTTAATTGGCCTACGCGTGCCTGTTGTGTGCAGGCCATGTGAATATGATTATCGAATCAAACAGTGTCAGTCAGAGCACAGGATGCACAAAAAAATCCACTTGATTCGATTGTGCATTGTGTCTGAAGATTATCTACTTTGTCTAAGTGGGAGAGGATGAGTAGCAGATGCCAGAGGAATTAGCCGGTCACATTGACAGTTAGTCAGCGGACTAAGTGAAAGATGATTTCAAGGTGTTGGAGCAAATGAAACCACATAGAGCTGTCAGTATACTATAGACAGTTACAGCGGGATCATGGGAAACGTTACTGTGTAGGGATCCTCATTATAAACAAAATTAACGATGAGTAATACCTATAGTTTACACAAAGGGTATCTTTTATTCAGAATAAATGGCCATTTTGTTACCAATGTATTTAAAGTCCCCCTCCAGTCTAAAATGTGTATTTCTTCTTGTTCCTACAGTTGAATGTTTGAGCTTCAATGTGCAGAATGATGTTTTCACATTCACTACTTAAAGTGTAAATTTTGTCAGAGCTTATTTCAAATCCGATTTTAAGAGGCGGGGACTACGAGCATGATTTGTGCCATCAAACAGTTTGGATATGGAAGTATGATATGGAAACTTGAAGCCTCCAGTGTAGTAGATGTGCTGAGAATGAACTTTACGGTGAAGGAGACATATTCCAGCAGTCAAACTTTGGAAATGACAAACTAAGTCAAATAACCAATAACAATCTGGTAAAAGGTGACCCCTGCTCTTACAAAATGGATGCTGGCATTGAACTGAGACTCATTATTAAATATAACAGGAGGAAGCTAAGTAACAATACTCAACATTACACTGTGTCTACATGGTACACCAGTATGATACACGATACAGAAGTCTTTTCAAACATGACATGTGAATCGACCGCTGAGGGCAGCAAACACTACAAACACTACTCTGTCAGAAATGCAGAAGAAACAGAAGAATAACAACCTGTTTATCCGTCAATACTGCAGCCAAAGAAACTGTAAACTGAAAGAACTCATTGTGACACACTGTTTTATTGCGGAAGATTAAAGAAGAAAGTCAACAATGATGTCAAACACTGTAATACTTGTGTGTGTGTGTGTGTACCAGCACTCATCTTTGCACCCTGTTAAGCTCTAGTGCGTTGGTATGCAAAGTTAATTCTGCACGGGAAAAGGCATATACGTCATATACTCCATCCATAATGAGTTTCCTCACACACTTGTGATCTATTACAGCTACAACTGAAAAGGTTTTAAAGGTCCAATGTGCAGGATTTAGGGGACTTAATGGCAGAAATGGAACAAAAAAAATCACTGTTTTGTTGCCTTATGAGCCTTTAATATCTACACGAGGAAGCAGGTCCTCTTCCATGGAGTCCACCATCCAGCACTGCCATGTTTCTACAGTAGGCCCAAAGAGACAAGCTAAACTTTGGCTCTCAAAAAGGCCTTCAGTTATTTTTTTTACTTTTTTACAATTTTAGCGGCCACCATAGATGAGGGGACACACAGCTAGATGCTAACTGGACCGTTTCAACAGGAAGGCCCATTTGCCTTTTTGCCTTAAAGGCAGATGGACCATTATGAAAGGCTCGTTTGCCTTTATAAATCACAGTGTGATGATAAATTGTAGGTCTTGGAAAGTATTGGAAAAATGCGTCACTGTAAAGTCAACATCACAGCTCATTTACAGCTGGAGGACTAATCGGTCCATCCATCATCTCTGCTAAACAGACGGACAGAGACAGACAGAGAGAGAGAGAGAAAGAGGGAGAGAGAGAGAGAGGTGGTGGCAGAGAAAGAGAGAGAAGAAAAGGAAATAGACTCAACAGTCGCTTAAGTAATGAGGTGCATGAAACGCACGTGGACGGTGTCCTCCATTAAATGTTGCTATCGCTGGCGATTTTGTACAGGTGGCACACAGATGGGACCCCTCCTGAGACCTGAGCTTGTTAATGAGTCACGGCGAGGAGGGGTGGAGCGGGCTGATATCATGAACCAGACGGAGCCCTCTGGCAGCGCAACATCGAGGTGCCCAGCATGCCATTCGCCATAATGGCGAGGTGCCCCTCGGGCCAGCGGATTAACCCAAACCTGGCAGCACTTTGCCGCGCCACGTGTCAGGCCGAGCAAACACTGGAAATGAATTATTATTTTCTCTCACTGTGGCTGAGAGATTACAATCGGGCCTAATGAGGGCCCCCATAGAGACTTATTAGAAGCTCTAATTAATGATGCGGAGCGAGCGTGATGATTATTTACAGTGTTTAATTGCTTTTTTTTTTAAACTTTGCAAAAACTTGAAGTTTACTGAAACAGGGATTAGTTTGAACAGTGAAGCTGAGTTGGATACAAAGTGGAAGGGAGCAAAGGTCAAGCCTAAGTGGGTGAGAATGCATTTTGAGATTAGCGGGTTTAGTCAAGGTCTACCAGTCTGATACCGCGCTGGACGACTCAACTAACATTCACTATCCTTTTGTTGGAGACAATTGGGAGATTGGCGATAATTACGTTATGGGTCTGGTATGCAGGTTTGAAGCGAAGAAGAAAAAGAAGAAGAGGAAGAAAAAGAAGAAGACGACAAAGAAGAAGATGATGAAGAAGAAGAAGACGAAGAAGAAGAGAAGAGAAGAGAGGGAGCAGATGGAGAGCAGGGTTACTGTCACACAATATTAACACATCCACCTCAGGAGGAGTGAGCCTCTCAGACAGGACAGTGGGACTAAATTACAACACAGAGGGGATTCTGTAAGTGGGCTATCAGGGAGGGAAATTCCCAGCTGCCTTTTATGTGGATTATCGGCCATATAGAGCGACAATCCCACCCAGACACATCCGGATGTAGCGTCGGAATGTAGGGATTTCACACCCTAGGAAAAAAGACAAAAAAAAAAAAAACTTGCGACATGTAACCTTTAAAATATTTTGGTTCACGTAGAATGGTTAATGTATCTGAATGTCAGATAGGGCGATAGCTTTATTTGTGCGTCTGTTGCTCTGGTGCAGTCTTGCCATGGTAATTGAACACACATGACGAGGCTGAAGGAGGGCAGACTGCTGCAAAGGCCTCAGTCAGTCCTGTCACGCATCTCTTATTCACCAGCCCGGTGTGTGTCTGTGTGTCCATGTGTGCCTCTGAAAGAGAGCCGGTTGTGTGTGCGATAACACACCATTGGCATTCTTCATTTGTAAATAATTGAATCAGGCTATTTTAGTTTGCTCAGAGCGCAGCTGTAATTTGCAGCCGTTCTGCTCTTAAGGACCGGTAATTACAGCTTTTAGAGTCTGTCCCAAAACAACTCAAACGGCCTCAACTCATGACAGCTGTGCATCTGGGGCCTGAACAGACACACATATACGGGCACTAACATATGTGTGGCTGCTAATTAAACGGGTACATTTTCCAACTGAAGTGGATTTCGACACATAATGACGAGGCCAAACGAGTTGAGCGCCTGGTAAATTTGTGAATGAATGTGGTTTTCTCAAAGAGTCTTCTAGCTCAAATCATTAATGATGTTTTCAACCTTATGGTTATGATATAGGAAACATCACAAATTATGATTATATTTCAAATGTCCTTAGTGAAATTTAACATATATTTAAGGGAGATTGAAGGTGCAATATGTTAGAATCAGCCACCTGTCAAATTCATACTCCAAACCAAAAGGGGGCAGCATATCACCAGAGTAACCACAAACTGCTGTTAGCTAGTTAGCTCAGTTAGCTGTGCAGCTAGCAAAACAGAGTTGGAGTTGGAAGCATCAGGGGGAGTGTTGGTTTTTACACCGCTACAAGGTTAGCATGCTAAGTTCAGTTGATATGTTGCAGCACAATAAATACAAATCATTATGTCAAAACCGTTAGTCCTTCACATGCTGTTCATAATTATCTTAATTATCTTTTCAATGATTAATTGAATTAAATAAAAAAAATGTTTTTACATATTGCAGCTTCAAAGAGGGTGACACACATAGGTAGATCATGACTTGTTATTCCCATGTTCATGTTCCCATGTTTTTTGTATATATGTCAGGCCAGTGCAGCAGCAGATAAGAAAGTGTTTGTCTGAACCTTAAAGGACCTCTGTCTATTTTCACTTTGTCACCTGATTTGCTTGTTGTTTCTCCAGTGCAGACACATGCCTCAGAGTTAATGAATGGCTGTTCGTCCTCCAGACACCGTCTACTCTGTCAGGCCTTAACAAAGTGTGCACCAGAGTGCAGTAAAGGTGATTCAATCGAGGATTAAAAAAAACAGACAAAAACAAAACTAGCTAAGAGTCCTCAGCTGGTTTATACAATATATCAACATGTAGTACTTTGTGGTCACACGAAATCTTTGTGACTGGATGAGCCATGACCATTTACACCAAAACTAAACACCCTGTTTCTGGATCCTGAATTGCACCCCCCCACCCAAAAAAAATGCTTTGCCATCATCAGACAGCTGCTTCTTCAGCTGAAACTAAAAATTCAGCTACTTAACAATGCACTGAACTGTGTTTCCATGCAACAGCTGTTCTATTCTGCGCAGAATGCTTCGTTAATTCTCTGATCAGGCAGCGCTTCTGCTTTTTAGCTCCATTAGAAATCTCCGAGAGTGTTCCAGGGACAATTAACACCTGTGATTAAAATGCAAATGGCTCTAGTTTTTAGGCAGCACCCTTATGTTTCATGAAAATGCACTATTTTACAAGTCTTATATCAAACTTTTGTCCCATGATTGACAGCATAAATAAAGCACACTGTAATGATACTGTTTGACTGACATAGAACTAAAGAAGGACAAAGAGTAGAGAAGGCAGAGACATCTTTAAATCTGCTGATGGTAATTTATGAACATGATTATTGTACTTGATGAGTATGAAATAGTCCTAGTCTTAAAACAAGACGTGGCTACATGCTCAGGAAAATGTTGTAGTTAAAGTACTCCATATTGGGATAATGAAGGTAACTCCAACAATCTCGGGAGCAGCGCATCACCAGAGTAACTGACAATTTCTGCTCTTTGCTAGCTATCTTTGGCTGTAGTTAGCTACCATTAGCTAATTAGCATATGGACTAGTCTGGACCTGGACTTTTTGAGAGTTTATTTTGTTGATTTATTACGCTAACAGCTGGGGTATACCTGCCAGCTGAAACTACAGATATTATCTTTGCAGGTACAAAGGGGTATTACGAGACAAGATGGGCTGTGGCTATATTTGGTGGACCCTGTCACATTTTTAGCTTCGTTGTGGAAGGACCTTTTTTTCCTCTGAGAATATTGTAAATATAAAAATTCTTAGTTTGAATTTCTTCTCCAACACTACACAGTGCCCCTTTAAACTAAAATTATGGTCATATCTTACAAATTGCTCCTTTGAAACATGTCACTCCTGATTCTGGGATTGGACAGAAAAGCAGCTTCGTCATCGTAGATGGTCATATGATCAGAAAACAATACAACCTCCTCTTCCCGACATTATCTCACTGTAACAAAGCGATACCTGACCACTCGTGGATCTAATTTACTGGCAGTCACAGCTTGGCTGACAACACGACTGTCACTACTGGAAACATTCACGCAACTCAAGGATTATCTCCCCACCATCCGCTACCTTGAATATGGCACGGCCCGGGAAGCATATGGCTGCAATCTGTGGCACCCCTCACTGTATGGCCTCCATTTGCTTTTAATTAAACACATGGAGACGCCCCATGCTTGGGTGAAGACCTGGCAAGGGACTAATAAAGAAACAAACTAATATAAGCTAAGTTAATAATGATGTCAGGGAAGCTCATGTGTCAAGGACAATAATGTGCACATTACTGAAGACAGACGTTCGCGTGCGTTTTATCGCATGTCTCATTAAACTTGGAGACAATGATTGCGGTGATATTCCTCCAAACTTGCAGCTGATGTGAATAACAGTCAGCGGTCGTAGTTTGAGGACTTGCTAAAAGCAGGGGAAAGTCCACATTTACGGACCAGCTAGGCCATCAGCAGTCTGACATAATGTATCTCACATGTTTATGCAGCTGGTTTTGTCGTATCACGGCTGACTAAATGAGGAGTCATTTCCAGCCCGTCTGGGAGTTACGTCCCAGAGTAAACATGAAAAGTGGAGCACACGCCTTGGAAGCTGAGGTTCGGTGAAGTAAACACTCTAATGTGCCAATAATGTAAACAGCATTAGTGCTTCAACGCCTCTAATCAAGAGATTGGCATACACACACCTTGTTCCGAACATATGTGTGTGTGTGTGTGGATTATGGGGGCTAGTGGTGGTAATCCCCAGACCACATGGACGTCAGAGACAATCCAATTTACAGTGTGACACTGCTGAACGCTTACAGATACAACCTGTTATACTGTCTGTGCATGCCAATATTCAAACAGTGGAGGTCGACTTGTTTAAGATTGGATTTGTTTCTGTTGACTAAGAGGCTAACGCCATGCTAGCGGCTAAATGAGGCTACAGGATATTTGGCAACTGCAGAGCTAAATATTAGCAGCATGGCATGCTAACAATGACAATGCTAACATGTAATGTTTAACATCTTATTCCAGCTTGTTAGCATGCTAACATTTGCCAATTAGCTTTAAAAGAACAGCTGCAGCTGATTAGCTTCGCATATACTCTATTTGGTCATAATCCAAAACACTGTACAAACTAAATATGTGACTTGATTATAACGCCACATTAAAAAGTTATTAAAATTCACCCACAGTGAAACCTGACCAAGCCAAATTTCATGGCTAATCCATCAAAAAGTTGTTGAGATTTTTCGGTGTGGATCCGTCTGCTCGATATCCTATAATATATCAGACATTGGAGAGCGTTCAAATGGTTTTTTACGTTCTCAGGAATATTTTTTTCTCTAGCTCAAATATACAATTTATGTTTCCTCGGGTCAATATGTTGAAAAAACAAAAACAAAAAAAAACACCTACAGTTTATATCCTGATGCTATTCTCTTTGAAACCTAAGCCCACAGAGAGAGTTTTCTTGACTTTAGAGATCCAAAGTGAATGAGCAGATTTTTACCAACCAAACTGCATTGATTCCTCTTTCTTCTTTCATTCGGTTGCAGTTTTAAACAGGGAATATTGCGCTCATCAATCTCTTACAATGTGTGTTTATATCGAGACACGCATGCCTTGAAACATGAGCCCACATTTTTCAGTCTGACTAAAGTGGTGCACCCAAAGACGACATTGCCACGCTGTTGGGTAGCATGGGTAGAAAAAATACTTAGACAAAGCATCACCAGATTTCAATAACTAAATCCCTAGACCTTTGTCAGCAGTTTCCAACTTGGCTGATGCAATAAACCAGAACTTCAGTGGCATCTGTTTCCAGGACAATGGAGCCCTGTGTGTTTGAATGTGACGGCACCCATTATCCTGTATCCAGTGGAGGGTGACTCTCTAATCAACCTCTACACCACATTGTCATTCATTTATGCATTAAACAGATGGAGAAGGTGACTGGTAGGCAAGAAGTCACGCAACACTTGCGCACACATGTTGCCACTCTCCGGAGAGAAACACCAGCCGTCAATCAAAATACTCACTGAAATACTCCTTTATTCCAAATGCAGGATCAGGTCAGCCAAATAAAACATGCATATGTTGTTTTTGCCATTTTCTATCTCTACATTATAGATATTTAATACATAAATGATTCTATCCATACAAAATATAAAAATATGTGAGGCCTCATTTACAACCATATTTACACACACTTCCTTAACTTAAGTGAAATTATTAATTCATTTATCTATGTACATACTATTAACTGAATACAATAGTACAGTATATCCTATGTCTAAATCACATTGCATGAAAAAGCTAAACTGTACCAAACCGACTACCTTGCACACTTGTTTGCTGCATGGGAATGAAGTCATGAGAAAATTGCACATCAGCTTTTGTTAACGTTGTGACTTGATGTAACTGTTAGCCTTAATACTCAGGAGATATTCCGAAACATTAAAATGAACAAACATGCAAACACTGTTGCTTTTTCACTGTTTACCGACTGTAATTCATCACTGACTTTCAATCACTTGATATTCAACACTCAACAATACTGAATAAATGGACTGTGAGTTTTATTTGTTTTTCGTTCCAGATGGCGGGTGTTAGTGTACACAAGCCGGACAAAGAGTCATTTGCTGTTCCAAGACTTGGGATGTTATGAGATGATGCAATTCTTGCTTTTTCTGCGTTTGCGGGTGTGTAGCTGCCCGCTGCGGTTGGGTCCGCCCATCCCTGCGTTGTTGTACTTATGGACAAGCTCCTGGTTGCTGAGGTAGCGCAGCTGGATGGGTCTAGGGATTGGCTCGCCCAGAAAGTACCCTTCATCCTCCGATTCGGAGGATGACGAGCAGGTGGAGCACCAGTCGTCATCATCATAGTCATCCCAGGAGTACTGGTTCAAGCCAGTGCGTCGGCCAGCCCCTGGATTCTGTAGAGTCAGGTCTGAAGTGGTCCTGGGGCACTGCCTGAAGGGTTGGGGCTGGTATCTTCCCCCTCCACCTCCTATTCCAAACTGGTCCCTGGCACTCCTTGGCGGCGGGAAACGGTCGTAATCCTCACGGACAAGCAGCTGTGGTCGTTCTTGAGGTCTCGTCCTGCGCTCTGCCACCAAGTTGAGAGCGTTCTCTGAACGAGACCGACGTGATCTCCGGGAACGGTGGTGGTGGTGCCGGCGCCTCTGGGGAGTGTCCTCTGGAGCATCTATCCGGACACTTGCTCTCCTTCCACCTCCACCACCGACACTACCAACCCTGCGCTCACTGATGGGTGGCAAGCGGGCAGCGTTGGCGCTGCTCACCAAACTCACCCTATCCTCCTCCTGGAAGGTGAAGCCAGGCGGTAAATGATTCATACCCATACCCACGCCCATGGCAGAGGGGTCGCAGTACTGCAACTTGTATGGGGCGGACCTGGGAGGCTCCATTTCCATGTAGGGCTGACCAGCAGTGAGGCTGTGAATGGAGTCAGAGCTACGAAACTGCAATGAGGAGTTGAGGGTGTCCATGTTACTTTTCTCAGACACGTTCATTCCAGAGTCTTTGCTCAGGTCCGGCATGGAGAAACGAGAAAGGTGCTCCTGACGCTTTCCTCCTCCATCTGCTGAGTTACCTGCAAGAAAACAGAGCTAAATTTAGTCTTAACTAAGCCTTATATTCATTTATGTTAAATCGCATTGAATTTTAGGTTACAAAAGTTGTGATGAGTAGGCCAAGCAGAGGTCTATTGACCGCTACCGTACCCACCTGTAGCATTGGACAGGGCCAGTGACTCCATGGATCCTCTCGGGGTCTGCTCCAGAGGAGTCAGTTGCTCAGTGAAGTTAAGTGCATTGATGGGGTTTCTGCTTCTTGCCACCTGGGTTGCTGGAGGCCCCACATCTCTGTCCCTCTGAAAGCCGTGCAAACTGATCGAACGCTTGTCAGAGGAGAAGCCGTTGTGCTGCTGAGAACAATGGGACACCTCCGTGAAGCTCTTTTGGGTCCTCAGTTTGGGAGGATAGTACTCCTCAGGAGCTGGCTGCTGGAACCACGTCTCATTGAACGATTTGCCCTTCATGGCCGAGATGGGTGGTCTCTTCAAACCTCCATTCTCCTTGATCCTGTGATCCTGCTGTTGATTGTTCTGTCCATGGCAGGTGGGGTTATAGGCAGTCCTGACATTGCACTGGCTGAGGAGTTGTAGAGGGGTAGGATGGTTGACAGTTGGGTCTGATTGGGGTTCATAATTATAGTCATCTGTTGCTTGCTCTTGGTTCTGCCAGGCAGGTGGCTCGCGAGTCAAACTGGGCGTTTGGCTGGAGAGACTCAGAAGATCCATTTGTAAAGACAGCGGGTCCACTTCCCCTGAAAATCTCTCAGTCTGACCTCCACCCCCACCTCCTCCACACTTTCCTGTCTTGGAGCTGCGTCTGGACTCTCTGGTGGAGCGAGCGCTCTGGAAGGCAGAATCAGAGGAATCGGAGCCGTTGGGCTCCTCCCCCAGACTGCAGGAGCGGGAGCAGAAGATCTGTCCCTGCTTGGGAAGGAAAGGCCGACCCAACAGAGAGCGTTTGCAGCGGGCGCAACAGAAACAGCCCTCCGTGGCGTGCCAGTGCTGCCCATCATATGTCATCTGGCCTTGGTCAATGCCTGCGCGAAAGATAAACACCACATGAATCCACAGGGTTTATGTAAAATGACAGATCATGGGACAGACTGTGTACAAATGCACAATTCAACTTCAAAGCAGCATGTCTTCATCAAAGAGCTCTAAATTAAAATCTAAATGTCTTTATTTAAAATGCTGTTTTATGTGAAAATAGAAGCACATTACATAGTTGCTTGTTGAGTGAGAAAACGGAGCTGGGGGCTGTAACTTAACTGCTCTTGGGGGAAAACTCATTATAGAGCTTGCCCGGCATTGTATAAACAGATTGCATTTTGAGTATGCTTGCAGTTGTAGCAGGGGGAAAGAAAACCAGCTATTTGCTAATGGCTGCCATCTGGTTCCAGTATGTTTTCTGGTGGTTTCAATTTATAATCAGTTGTGTTTTTTTTGAGGCCAAATATTTTTCTGTATCCTGTCTGACAAATAATTACAGAGCAAATTTGTTGAGAGGTATGTGCCAAAATCACACCTGGGTGTCCTGTTGGGGGGGGGGGGGACACACACAAACACACACATCCATACACACACAGGCAGAGTTTTAACAGGAGGTGGCATGAGGCCAAGAGGCGCTAATATGGAAGTTTCCCGCTGGAAAGTACCCCAGTTTTCTCTCAGCTGGAGTCGCTACAGGTTGGGAGATGTTTATATTTGTATTTTACTGACACTTGATGGACGAGTCTGTGATAAAAACAGATCCTGGGGTTGAAAAGACACTTGATACAGTCATGCCTTTGCCCCCGATTGGTTTCAAGTGCATGATATATACTACACATGTTTATGTGCGCTGTAAACTGAGGCCTCTGTGGCCCTCTGCTGTGTGCCCTTGCCTTGAATGCATGACCATGGATGACATCATTCATCCCTCTGTGTTCCTTGCTTAAAAAAAAATCAGGTCACCTTTTCACCCTCCTTGAAAAAATTAAACTTCCTCCATGTATCCTGCATTATTAATTTTTTCTCTGAGGGTTTCTTTGCATGACCTGCTGCTGATTAATGCTGTTTGCATTAATGTTAATAGATGCAGGGTGGTGGGGAAGCATACCAATATGTTCCCCGCAGGAGTCGCAGTACTCTGCGTAGAGGGACTCGAAGCAGGAGCAGCAGTAGGGCCGCCCCTCCTTCATGATGTAGCGCTGGCCCCCCAGCACAGTCTCGCACTCGAAACAGCAGAAGTGCTTCATGTGCCAGTGACGGCCCTCTGCCTCGGTGCACTCATCCGCGAGGATGATCTAAGAAAGGAGAGAAAAGAAAGAGTATCGTTTATCACACGTCCTCAGAGGTACAGCCTCAGTTGGGTTATTACCGCGCACTGAATGACAAGACAAAGCCCCCCCCCACTCCATAGGCACCACTTTCACCTCTTAGATCATCCTCTTTGTCACCGACTTGTGTAGGAGGCTAATGTGTGTGGGGACTTGGTGAAATCTAGATGGTGCTTTTACTTTTAATTACGCTGCGGTTAAAACACAGGGGTGCTTTCAAAGTACTAACAGTGTCCTTGTACCCATTTGCAGAGAGAGTAAGTCAGTGCTAATGGCAGGGAAATTGAAAGCCGACCCCATTAGACTGGGGAAGAAAAAAAACGTGCGTGTTGTGAAGTCAGTGACCGTCATGTGACAGCAGTTTGCGTGTGTAGGAATGCATTATGTGAAAACTCTGTGTGGGTAAATACTTCATAAATAGCACCACTGTCACTGTCTAACATTACAGGCACAGTATGTTCAAGTTGGTGACATGTGTGTCTGTTAACACATGATCATCCATGTGCAGGCATGTGCGGGGCGTCTACCTCGTCACAGGCGGTGCAGCGCGGCTTCAGCCTCTCCGCGTGGTGCCGGCCGCAGTAGATCTTCCCGTCCTGGTAGAAGTAGATGAGGTCCACCAGGAGCTCGTTGCACATGCTGCACACGAAGCAGGCCGGATGCCAGCACACGCCGTGACCTGCCCGTGACGCGAACACAGCGATGTCGCCGCCGTTTATCTGGCCTCCGCACTAAAAAGAAGAGGAGGAAGAAGAAGAATGTTTTTGAGAAGAGGTTGACGCCACGCCGATTCTATCATAACATGTGACTGATAAGATCCTACTTCTCTCCAGATTCCTGAACTCAGGGTAGTGGTTAAACCCCAGCAACAACTCTATGCTAACTTTTTATAGTCCAACCTAAAATCTGTACTCCCGGGCACCCGGTAGCAAAGTGGTGGTAAAGCCTACACATTTAGTCCATGCCAGAGAAGTTTTAAGCAACATTATGGTGCTTTCTTTACCTTAAATATCAGCTTCAAAATTATTTTGATGGTACAGTAGTACTTTTAACAGGGTGAATGGTGTCTGTCTCAGCTACTCTGCCCCCATCACTTGTTTATGCACAATATTACTTGGTGAGACGGTAGATTTTCTATGGCCTGGAGTCAGATCTATACATTTCTTGTTTTGACAGTCACAAACACAAAGATATTTAGTTAACTATAAGATATGTCAAATAAAAGCAGCACATCCTCACAAATCAGAAGCTTGCAGAAACAAATCAGAAAAAACAGTAACTTGGGAAGGTTCAAATGACCAACTGACTGATGAGTTAAAGGTTTCAGCTCTACAGGAGATCACCACTGAAGATTTGTCAACAGGTTTTCCAAGAAGTTCAAGTGTGTGATCTTTAACCAGGTCAGTATCAGCGCTGATACTGATCCAGTGTATCGGATCGGTGCATTTCTGACTGTAACACAATTTTGCATGAAAACTGGACCAGACTGAGAGCACGAGGGTGTGTTTGCATGTCTGTCCAGGGAGGGCAGGGAGAAAGTGGAAGGATGATTGTGGGGCAAAGGAGGGGGGTATAAAATTTAAGTGATGTATGGGAGGATAAAAAAGGAGAGCGAGGCCGGCGTGGAGGTGTAAAGGTAGAGAAACCGTAAAGATAAACGAGAGGGAGCGCTAAGGAGACGGGGGGAAAGGTCGGGGACGCAAAGTAGATTTAGAGGGGTGGGAAGATGGAGACGACGGAGGGAGAGCTACAATCAGGTTATCTAACTGGCACAAAGCCTTACTGCTGCACAGAGGCCAAAGGGGGGGATTCAATCAATACACACTCTCGCAACAATCTGCTCCCTCATGTGTGTGTGTGTGTTGTGTGTGTGATTGTGCTGAGCCAATGAGAAACACGAGCTGTAAAGCAGATGTACACCTGGGGCACACGCACAACAGAGAGAAGCTCCATTTTGCTTGTTGTCCACACAGTAACAAATGGCTAGCGGATGCTGAGGTGCGCTAGTTTGTGGTTTAAAGAACACTTCAGTGCACTCTGTAGTCCCATAAGGCCACTATAACACAACATGTAGACGATACATTAAATATTGATGGGACGCTGCCTTGAAATACTTTCAGGACAGCAGTTTTGCGTGTTCGTTCTCTGAGGTATTATATAAGACTACGTTTGAAGACAGTGTGACTGGTTGAGTCCGACAGCTGCTATGGAAAAGGGAAATATAAGACACAACATACACACATGCCCGCCGGCTCAAGATCTTCTTCGGATCAACGCTTTGGGGTGAGACGTACAAGGTCACAAGGTTGTCATAAAAGCAGACGTGTTTTGTGTCTCTGCCCTTTATATGTCAACACGAAGCTCCTCTCGTACATCATAACAAAGACCTGAAATGCCAGCAGGCTGTTCGGTATGTCTGTCACACGACTCACTGCTTTCATACCACCAGCCACATGATGCACCTTTGATCCCGTCACACTTAACTCCCCCCTGTCACGGGACGCGATGCAGAAATGGCATTTATATGTGAAACGATGGGCCTCTTTCGGATCATCTTTGATCGTGTCATAACTCAAGGAAACGAGACGAAAAGCGTGTTCTTTTTTCTGTGTTTCTTGCCAGCTACCTGTTCGCAGATCGCCCCAGTCATCGTCACGGGGAACGGCCGGACGTTCCCGCGGCCCAGGTTCTCCCGTTTCCTTTGGTTACTGAAGAGTTTCAGTTCCCGCTTCTCCTCGTCATCCAGACCGTTGCAGTAGCGTACCTAGACAGACACACACATCAACAAACATTTGTAAAGTTTGGTCTGTTACACAGATATAGAGATTTGAAGGCGATTGCCTACGTTCCTTAAAATCAATATATCATCTTCAAACCTTGGAACTGATGCCATGACGAAAGGAAATTAAAGTCAGTAAAAATGTCCGACTGTGCTAGCACTTTCTGATCAGTACTTTACGTGCTTGCTGTCACAAATGATAAAGATGCTATTTCTGCCAAGGCTTCCCAAATGGCTTAACAGGAGGATAAACATGCTGAAAGTCATTTTTCTATCGACATTTCAATATTTTTATCGTTTCAATTCCAAGAAGCCGAGATCAGCTCAAACTGTGCTACGGGAATCGGTCGTAAAAGAGGAAACAATCAATCAAATCTTCTGCAAAATAAAACCAATGAATTACGGCAACAAAAATGTAGCCTTGTTACAGACCTCTTAATCTGTTAGCATCGATTCAGACATGTCTGGTGTTGTGCTTACTGGCGGCTTTCTCTCCAGCTGGAGAAACATTCAACTAATCAAAGCTTAATCGGCAGGATTCTGAAAGCGGACGTCATCTTGCTACATTGCTAGCAAGATGACAAGATGATGTAGCTACATACAGGGAAGATAGCTGCAGAAAAATTGCTGCAAAATAGTAGCACATAGTTGTCATGAGTCAACTGACAAAAAAAAAAAACTCTTAAATTGGCATTGTTGACAACTATAGTGCAAAGTGTTACTTTTTTTTTTTTATATATATACAATACCGAGGCGGACAAAATAAGCCACCTCTCAGGCAGATATTTGCTAAGATTATCATGATGATGACACTGAACAACGAACTCAAACAAGATGGCAACCCAGTCTGATTATGAGGCTAGTGAGGGGCCTCCAAATGATGTCAGTATTCTTAGTGATGTCATCACGTGTTCCTGACAGTCATACTAATACATCCAGATTAACTGTGGTGATGATGTATTTGTGTGAAAAGCTTAAATAGGCAGCTACACACTCGACACCTCACTATCTCGTCTCTGCCTATTTAGAAGACCGACCCCCCAAAAATATTCCTGTGTCTGTCTCCTCCCTTATCTCCTTTTATCTCTGTATTGCCCTGAAGGAGGGGAGTGAGGGAGGGAACGATAGATGGATGGATGGATGGATAGATGGAGGCGGTGGGGGAAGGGGTCAGTTTGGACGCTCACCTCATTGTCATGGGGCGGGAGCTGATGGAGCAGCTGTTTGATGCGGTATTTCTCTCCTGGGCTGTTCACATAGGGCACCTTGTCCTCGGGCAGGGAGCTGTAGTACTGATGAACCTGAGCAGGGAGAGGGAGAGAGTGATGAAGAACAACACACCTACAACGTGTAAAGAAGTTGACAAACCCAAAAATACATTTTTACATTATTTTACTATCAGTTAAGCTGATTAAATGACGGTTTTGTCCGTGAAAAGTTTCAAAATAAAAGTCCATCATGAGCTTCCATACGCTTACAACCTTCCAACTGCTTCAGTCAAAACACTGAAATGGACACGGTTAAGAATGTGAGATGAGACTGCTACAAATCCTCAATCCAAAAAGGTGAAACCTTGATTACCCAAGGTGATTAAATTAGTATTAAAACACTGTCAATTTATCCTCTCAACACTAAAACGGGAAAGAATTTACAGGATCTACATCTACACTCAACACACACACACATACACTTAAAATCACTTTGATTTATGGCCCACCAGCAGAGAGTTAATGGAACCTCGCCTCTCCATCTTTGCTCACTGACACAGGAATGTATTACTGATCTGTCAAATGTCCACACACTCACATGCACACACACACACACACACACACACACACACACTCATGAAAAACAAGTGATTAACGCTCACGCATGCATACGAGTGTGTGCGACAGCAGGATTAATGCTAATCTGGCCGTTCCAAATTACGTGGACATTCCTTACATTACTTCTGCAGACAATGAGTGTCATCTCCGTGTTATTCATTGCACTCCTTTTTCTTTTTATTAGACTGTAACAGGGGGCCGGGGTATAATAGAGGTCGGGGAGTCGCGTATAAGTGTGACCGGAGGGGGTGCAAACCATGAAAGCCACAGGGCTTAAAGGGAGATTTGAGGACAAAGGTTGCATGAAGAGAAGAGAAATAACGAATATGTTCGACGGATGAAGAAAGAGTCTAAGCAGAAAAAAAAAACAATACAGGCGAACGCGTACTGAAGACTTGGGAGTGTAAAGAGAGGCAACATGATCGATACCTGCTGACTAGGTCAGGCCAATCTTAATGACCTATCTGTCTACTAAATGGATCTACTGACTAGAAGCCATCAGCTTTGTCCTTGGCAATAACACAACAGAGACAGTCGGTCACACAAAAAACAGATGAACATGAATAACGCGGACACGCATTGGTTGTGTAGCGACCAAAATTAAAACTGTGCTGCTTTAAGAAATCACATTTTGTACCAGGGCTGTTTCCTCAAAGCTTCAAACAAGCCTGTTTGTTGTTGGGGTGAATTTATAGCAGGAGCCTCTTGTTGTAAGTGTAACCTAAATCCTTCTGCTTTGCTTTTGTTGGCTTCCACCGGCGTTGGCGAGGGACACTGGATCTGTGTCCAGGAGCGCGGCTCAGGACGCCAGGGGGGGATCTCAGGATAGTCCATGAAAGACCGACTGTGGTCAAGCACTGATAAATCACACAGCGCCTATGCCCACGCTTCCAGATGCAGGCGCACACACGCGCGCGCACGCACACACCGCTAATGATAAATTACGAAACACGCTTCCAACAACAACAGGGTTACAATCTGGAGGTGAAAGGCACATTGCCCCCAGGAAAAGATCTAAAGACAGATACACACACACGCAGACGCACACGCCTACACGCACGTAATGGACGCAGTTGCAGCGAGAGCCAGGAGGAGCAGCTTGTGATAATAACTGTAATCGAAAGCAGATGAAACTAAAGACAGGGCAGAATTTCGAACTGTACTGAAAGGAGTGTTTTTAAAGGCTGAAGCAAATGGTAGGACTGTGCAGCTGAGTGACAAGAGTGATCGCTTCACACAGCTGGTTTCTATTGCTGTTAATGGCCAGACAGCCAGAGGAAAAGACACCACCAGGCACCACTCCTGACATTCTCTCAGCGAGCCACTTTACAGTGGTTAGTGGACTCAGATATTATATTGTTGAGAAAACACTGGTAGTTACAGCCAAACATGGTGGGAAAGAGGGTGTTTTCATAGCGAAGTGAGCACATTTAATGGCCGTGTTTTCACTTTGTGTCCTGCTATTCTCACGTCTCCGCTGCCGCGTTCGAGCGGCCGCAGCTCGACAACACTGCAGTCAGCACACTTGTGGGAGCAAGTTGAACGTGGTTGAATGTTAAAAGACCCGGGACGGGCTAATTAAGCACGAAACATAGGCTATACCAAACAATCAAGAGTGCAGTAGACTCTTTTCACGAGAGTCTGCAGCTATGCTAGCAGCTCTGTGAGGTTCTATTGCGACGCTTTGAGCTACCTGCCAACACTGGCATGCTAACATGCTCACAATTACAACAAATGCTATGGTTTAACAAGTATAATGTTCACCATTGAAAGAAATCTTAGTTTGGTGCGTATGCATTTGTTAATTAGCATTAAACAACCTCATGGTGGCGCCAGAAGAAAAGTCGGAAGATCAGAAGATTTACTGGCTATAAAGGCGGCGTTACAGTAAATTAATGTCATTTTCTGAACTTACCAGACTGTTATACTAAGACTTGCCTTTACCCCACTGAATCATTATATCCACATTACTCAGATTATTTATCAAAAATCTCAGTACATAAAGTCCTAATAGTCACCCTTCAATGACGATTCCACATCAGTATTGAGGTATTTGGTTAAATATATTTTGATATTTGATTTTGTGGCCCACAAGATTTTAAAAAGGTGCAGTATATAATAATTTTACTTTAGCATGCTAACCTGCTAGCCCCAGCATTCCAAGGACCACTAGCTACACCTCTAACTGAGCTTACTAGTGAACGGCGGCTGCAGTTAGCAGTTATTCTGGTGACATGCTGCCCAGTGAGTATGAATTAAACATGTGGCCAATTCTTACAAACTGCACCTTTAAAATAGCCCAAAAATATTACAATATCATCATATGATCATATTTGCCAGCCGTACTTTCACATCGACCCAAAAGCTGAGATAATTTACTCTGGTTCCAAATGGTGGACAGACCTTTCCTCTGTTTGAGCTGTGCTGGTACGGCTAAAAATGAGTTTGACTGACTTTCAATAGATCTGAACTATCATCATTTAGTGGAGTGTAAAGAACTCGAACTGCACTTTCTTTTTATAGCCTTTTCATTTATCTCTCATTCACGGCTGCTGGCTGCAATCAGGTCAGGGTCTGACAGTCCTCTTAGTCCTTGAACTCGGATGGGAACGGTTCTAATTGTCCTCAGGTCCATTTTGGAACAGGTCAAACTAGCCTCAGGTCCCTTTCAGACCGGCTCTTTGTTGTTTGAAAGTTAATTTGTCCACATCAGAGCTGCTGGTCCCTTTCAGAACGTGGAAAGACCTCTAGAGTTTGCATGAATAACATTGAACTGAATTTATATTCCACATGTGAGCGATCTCAAAAAACACTTCATGTTCGACTGCAAATTAAAATCAGATCCTGGTAGATGCTGAGCAGAGACTGCAGCTCTCGCTACGTGATGATAAAAAAAAAATGCCAGTTACAGGCCACTGCTGAGTAACATACTTGGCCTTGACAAGCTGTAACTTGGCAACGTCCAAGAATTTATTTGAGAAGGATGGAGAGAAGAGAGCAAGAGGAGACAGTGGGAGAGAGAATATTGGCAGGCCCTCGCTCACACTGCAGCTCAATAACATCTCCAACACACTCAGCAACGGCTGTACTTGGTCATAAAGACCCACATTCTCTTATTGGGTCTGTATTTCAGCGATTGTTGACAGACACACACACAGGAGAATTGAACAGTCCCAACTAAGAGCTCGGTTATCCCACATAATCCTCAGATATATCTGATTGAATTAGCAGTCCGAGTCTGAAATCTCTCGTTACAGAGCGGTGACTTTACACCGCTGCTGGCTGAACAGCCGACTCATACAGAGCACCGGCTCCCTACGGGGGAAACCTAAACCCACAGTTTAGATCCTGGAGATTAGCTTTGTGTTTACCATCTTGCTCTATTCTCACTCCGTCTCTACCTCGTGCAGAGGAAGGCCCGGTGTTGAAAAGCCCCACATAGGGCGTACTTCCGCTCTTCTGTGAGAGGTCACACAACATGTTTCCACAGCTTGAATGACTTGGACGTCAGGTTGGAAAAAAATGGAAATTGCTGTAGCTATGGACACCTCTCAACTAGGCTGTTAGAAACGCTACTGAATGTGACAGTTTTCACAAAATTGAAGATCAAGGCTGTTTAGTATTCTGCTTGTGTGATACTGCACACTATGGCCCGACTGTTCCTGAGGTCATATCACCACTAGACGAGAACCTAATTGACTTCAGGCTTGGACGAGTGACCCTGGAGGGGAATGAAATATAGCTCTGCTCAGTCCTCGGAGGTGAAAGCGGGGGGCTGTGCCAACATTGTATTGAACTGTTCATTGCACAGTTCATCAACAAAATGAAACCGGCTTCCATAAACGCTTCTATTGTCCTATAAAAATGGAAACCCTCCCTCTGGTGCACACCTACGCTGCAATCGAGTATAGTAAAAGAGGATTTTCTTCAACATGCATGGAACCATTTAATGCGTTTGTGTATCACGTAGGCTTGGCTTAGCGGTGCTGAGGGCGGCGAAACCTGCTGTTAACATATTTGAAGGCGGAATGAATCGGAGATTAATTTGACTGCTGGAGCCACACAATCCTCGTTATCCATTAGCCTGCAGAGGGAGCAGTCAGCAGAACTGGTGAGCCATCGTAAGGTGAGATATCACTGACCAGTTACGCCCTATGCCGATATTTTGCAACACTATACAAAAGGTTTACAGCATACTGGAAGGTATGTAAATGTATGAAATTGTAACATCTGTGCTAAAATGTCAATTTTAAATGTTTAAAATTTTAAATCCCTGACCTCACATTGTAGTGAGTATGGTGAGCTTATTATTAGCTGTGATTTAAATGTGACTCTCATTGTCATGTCATCTATTTTTAAGAGTCCCGACCTGTCAATGCACTCAAGTCTTAAGATCTACTTTAGGACAACAAACAATAATTTAAAAATAGAAGAAAGACATTTTTCAAAAATAGCACAAAGCTGTGGGCTCAAATGATTAGATTGAGCCATTTCTCGACAATGTTGAATTTCATTGTGGACAGTCAGTGCTTCTGGCGTGGACACAAATCACAACTTTAGTGGACGAGGCCCAACGGTCACTAGGCGGTGTCTACAGTCAGGCATGACTGACAACAGCTGACAGAACTTCACAAATATACAGGTCTTTCTCATTGACGTCATTGGTGTGGTCCAGTGACGATGTGATGGGGCCCAGTTGAGTGCAACATGCCAATACCTGCTCGGGCTTGAGTCCCGGTGGTACCCAGGCGTACTCCTCCAGGGCACAGCCGGAGTCGTCGTCTGAGGTCGAGTTCCTCTGGAAGTCGTACATCAGCTTGGTGACCGTCTTCTCCATCTCTACAGGCATGGCTGTCACTGCATGCTCCTCACGACGACACTTGCAGTGCACACAGATCTTCCTACCATGGACAAACACAAGACATAGAACAGATTAGAAATGAAAGCAGCAGTTTTGTGGTTTGAAATTATCTTTCGTACGTTTTAACTCAGAATACAACTCCATTAAGGTGAAAACAAACCCAGTTCAATAAATCACTCTGTAAATAGAACTACTTTGGGGGCTATAGGGTTTCAGCAGAAACAAGACGTCATACTGCGCTGCTGTTTGGGCCTCTGAAGCCTGCCATTAATCACAGAAAATAAAAATAACACAAATTACTTCTTTCATAGGTAACCTCAGACAACCTGTAGAAAGAAAGGTTAAATCCGTCACCCTACCTAATTACTTGTAGGCACAGTAAGATTCTGTCAAAGTCTTGACTTTTGCTCAAAGCCGCATATGCATGTTTTCAGACCCTCAACCCAAACAATGTGAACTTCGCACAGTTCGAAGGTCAAGGCTCCCCACTACAGCTCCCACCGTAAAATGTGGGTACAAGCACAATGCTCAACAATCCTCCAGGGTACCGAGAACAAGGACATAATCACAAACAGGGTATGGAAATTAGCAGAATACAGCCAGTGACAGTGATGGAAAGCAGTACTGTACAGACTCACAAACACGCACAGCAAACACACACCTCCCTGTGCGCAAGGTTAGCGAGAAACACTAGCAGATGCTTAGCCAGGACAGTGCTCCACTCTCATTAGTCAAGCGGACCCACCCAGCTGTAAAATGGAAAGTATCCATGTGTGAGTTGGGAGTGTTTGACGCCGACACTCCTCCTGCGAGCTTTCATCTTGAGTCTTGTCCAGAGAGTAATAAAGTGTTCTTATACTTCATGGACTCCAACAACTAGAGTTGGAGTGTTGTCTTACAAAATATGGGGATTTACAGTCATGAATGATGGCTCGGAGAACGACACAGAACTGCGATGTCTCACGAAAAGCAGACCATATTTAAAAAATTTAAAAAACCCAAGCCACTTTCAGCATATATCTCTACGTGAATCCAAAGGGAGAAGACAACGTGTACAAACAGAGTCTCGTGTCCTTGACAGCTCTAAGTCCCTGCTTGAAGAGGAAACTCTGGGTGGCCTGAAGGTTGCATCCCACTAACCCTTGCTGCCCCTCAGGCGGCCAAACCAGGGAGACAATCCCATTACCTTCCCAGACGGACGCCTGCCTGTCTGACAGACCGCCCTACGGAGGAGCTTAAGGACACTCAGGATACTGTTTGACAGACTGACAGCTTGGCTGGCCGAGGATCTGTTAGTGCAAAGTGCTTGGAGTGCAGACAGCACCATGTGGAGAGCTGGCCAAGTCTCACCTTGTCTGTGGCTCAAAGAGGCACTTCTTGTCCCAGTCTTGAGTCTTGGTTAACAAAGCACTTCAGTCTATGTGGCTTAACGCTGATGGATTTTGGTGATAGAGTGGACACGGGAAAAACTGCGGCTCTCAAAGTAAAACATCCCACTGACATACCACAACTGGTCATATGACATGTAATCCCTAAAAAGAAAACATACAAATATATAGGTCGGACGTTGGACGGATTCTCCGTCACCACTTGAGATTCCTCGCCATCCGCCAGGAGCCTAACAGCCTATTACTGTCAGCTCCTGCTTTCAACACAGGCCGGAGTGCAGAGGCAGACCTCAGCAGCATCTGCTGTCATTCTGGAAGGGCGAGCCACGGGCTTTACAAACCGACTCCATAAATATTAACAAAACACACAAAGTGACTGGATATGATCGGCATGAATATTGATGGGGATGATAAACAGAGAGGTGCTGCAGCTCAAGGAGACAAAGTCATCAAGTAGCTGCCAGACTGGCAGAAGGGTGTCCCAGGGGCAGGATGCTATAGCCGGGGGCGACACAGCTTGCCTCATTACAGCCCAGCTTCGTCACCATCATTACTAATTTAAGACCGATTTAACTGGTTAACACACACACACAAATGCACGCATCTACAGAAATACACACTCTGAGTGAGGACTGAAAGTGAAAGGCACCTAAAGTGAAGACAAAAAGGATTAAGCACGTTTGGACACCTCTTCCATACTTGTTGGTTAGCAGCTATTTCTGCCTTGGGGGGGCTTGGAGATAAGAGTATACAAATAGCTGGAGCTGAAGGAAAGCATTTCACACCGCATTCCTTCTGAGAGGACGCATCGCAATGTCCCTGCCCCGCCACTGCCCATGCAGTCTCTGAGGAGTTCAATCTGGAGGCAGAGAAGCTCATGACCTTTGGAGAAACATGTCTCTAACCCGATCTCCCAGTCCAGATGTGTGATTAAGACCTTCCTCCAGTGATTCACCTGGCAAACATCTGATCGGTGCTGGCAGAGATACTGTAGGCCTACAGGGGGTTTGTTGCTCCTTTCCTCCCCTTCCATCCTCATGATTTACGACACGCTTCATGCACATGCCTGGGATTTCCCCTCCGCTGAAACTTAATCCCCGCGCTTCCCCTTGTAATCTACATGATTTCAATTAGGAGAGATTTGGGGACCTTAGTAAAACAAGCCAGGTGCATCAGTGACGCCTCATAAATGACTCCAAGGTAAAGAGAAGGGAGTTGAAAAAGCGTGCTCCTTGTCCAAGTATGATTGGCCTTTTAATCTCCTGGGAGATGTGAACGCTGCTGTACCATTGGTCAGATGGAGTCTGAGGTTTGTTAAAGACCTGGGGGTTGTGTTGTTGGAGAGTAATCACAGTGACCATGATGTCAGTGGGCAATGATTCACCGCTTCGGGTTAATTATCATCATCCTGCTCCTCTAGATTAGACCAGTAACCTAGGCAACGGGCGGTTTTAATAAGTAACTTGTCTGATAGACCCCCCTGACAGTTACAAAGAGTTGCTCCAATTGTTTTAGGTCAATACTGCAAGATCTTCAGCAAGTATGGTCACAAGTGTGGCCAAAGCAAGCCTTTTCAAAACTCTGACTAAAGCAAGGCAAAGGTCTAATCATAGAAATGATCTTTGCAAGGCAATAATTAGGGCTAGGGGTTGTGAACCTAACACCACAGTTGGGAATAAGGGCAGAGGACTCTATTCAACTCAGGGTTTAGAAAACCATCTGACTCAACTGTATCCAAGAGGAAGTAAAGCCTTCAGTAAAGTCTGAAGTCTCATTCCACTCTCATTCTTGAGCTTCTCCCAAAAACCGCTGCAACTTTTCCATGGCATCACTCTCTAGATGGCCAGATTAAAATCCCATATTTAAATGGAAGCTCTGCACAAACAGCAGAGGTTGGATGACGAAGGAGGAGAGCACAGAGGAGAGAACAGCTGGGTGCAGACTGCAGCCAAGTCATGTCTTCTTTTTTTCATGCCGCCGCTTTTGTTTTCTCTGGATGAAGTGGGGGAAGACGAGGACAGACCCCTTTCTCCTTTTGTTTGGTGATTACAACATTTCCGTTCGGTGTTTTGAAGCTGTTGCAATTTTCAGGGGCTTGGACGAATAAGCCCGCTTTCACAAATGAACAATATGCACGCAAAGACAGTATTTGCAGATACACAGCGTTGCATCAAACCTCAGAGCCATTAGGAGTTAATCACAGTAAGACATGACTGGAGGTGTTCCCGACAAGAATCAGGCTCGACAAAGACGTTTTACATTAGTGGCCAATTAGTAAGAGCCAGATGCATCGTGTTCCTGAGGACGGAGATTAGGCCCGCATCCACCTGTCATAACAAATTACAGCGAGGCAAAGTCCTGCCCTCTTTAACACCAGACTTCGGTCCACTAGCAACCTGATGATGACTTATTTTCTGCCGTAATGGACAATAATGTATACAGCTAGTTTTTTTAACATTCAACAATGACAGCTCCCAAGATGCTTCATCAATTGTATGCATGGAGTTTAGTTGTAAATATGGTTCTGTAACGTCTTCTGTGGCACTCGGGGAAACTTTTCAATTTTGTACAATAAAAAAAAAAAAAAAAAAAATGACCCTGATGATGTCATCACGATCATATAATATTGGACCTGAAGGGATAATTTTCAACAGAACTGGAGGTGAGGGGTCGGAGAAGAGTTTGTATTTAGGGGACGACGGTTCTAATCCGTCACCCGTTTCACACAACCTGCTCAAGGCGGTAATGTTGCGTCATCATTCTGCCTCACCGCTCTATATAAAACATCCGAACACTGAATGTCGTTGGTTTGAATGAGTGTAAGAAGCACAGCTAACGTAATGAGGGGGTCTTCTTTATGGCAGTACTGTGGGATCTTTGTTTTTCAAAAAATTGGCTTTAGATACTCTTTGGTTGCATTATGGGAAATGTAGTGTTTTTTTGGAGCTTGGTCCATGTTATCCCCAAAAAGTTGGGATATCTCTGCCTCTCCTGCTTCAATTTCAATCATTTTTGTTTTATCCTTTATCTTGTGACCGCCCCCAAGTACAGCTAATTGACATTTAGTTTGGTTATGAAATAATACTTTTTTCTACCTGCTCCTGTAGAGCTACCTGAAAAAGCAATAAAAAAGCATCACAATTTCCCCTTTGCTCTCTCCCACTCTTTAAGAATTGAGTGGTTCAGGATTTGCGAGGGGAAAAAGGAAGCAAAAAGGAAAGAGAGAGAGATGTGTACGTTACATCACACACTGAGACTCTTTTCAGCTGCAGCCAGGCCATACTGCACTTGACACTGGATCACATTACTTATTCATTCAGCTTTGACTTCTCCCATAAAGTGACACTACTTTGGATGGGAACAGAGGGAGTCATGGAAGGGACGGGCTTCCAAGACGACCTCAGAACAGACCTGAGACCATAGAGAGACAGGCAGCAGAGCGCCAGATCATTAGTGAGTCTGTTGAACAACAGCATATATCAAAAGGATTCATGAGAAAATGTCTGAGCAAATCCGCCAGTCGTTCGGGGATTTCTTCTCGGAATATTATGTTGACTGAGTGTCGGAGGGGAAAAAGCAGCAACTGTCTTTTTTTTTTTTTTTTTCCAGAGTCAGTTGCGGGTGTCAGAAATAATGTTGACTCCTCTCAGCTCAGTTAATGTTTGGACTGCTCTCATCAGACCTGAGGAGCCCAATGACACTGCAGCCAGCTGCTGAAGCCACATTATTCATCACTGCCCCCGTCAGTCCATTCATGTGCTAATCCAGTGACCCTTTACACTGCTCCAAAGTCGCCCTCTAAAATGGGTCAATTAGCCTGCATTGAGTCTTGTAATGTTCTCCCTAAAAACTGCCATGGAGCTGCGATTATGACACTTGTTTCCAATGCAGTTCGGGCCAAACTCCAGGAAATAATTAGAGCCTTTTTTTTAAACAGGGAAAATTCAAGTAATGACAAGAAAACAACTGGAGAAACATCACGAAACGAGTTGATTTGAGGGGAAAAGAAACACCCTAAAGATGCCCCTTTATTCATCTGCTTATTTATTAATAAGCAACCTATAATCCATATGGCACAGAGGCTGCACAACAAAGACTTCCAGTGCTGGGAAGCCCACAGTAGCTTGACCACCGCGCTACAGGGGGTGGGGTGGGGGATATAAACTGGTGAGAACACGTCCACAGAGGGAGAGACAGCTACAGTCCGGCCACTCTGCACTCTGGGTGTTATTTTTTATCCGCGTAAAACCACGTTTTTAAAGTCCTGATTGAGCGAAGTGATGCTGAGAGAGGCCAAAAGCGACTCATTTGGGCGCATAGCCTTATAATATTCAGTCCTGCGACCACTTAACGCTCACTTTTCAGAGAGAGTAAAGAGGTTAAAGTCAGAAACCTTTTTCTTTTATACAGACAATATATTTGAGACTCAAATCTCGTTTCCATTACGCATCTAAAAGCCCCCAGATGGGTCGTCGGTCGCGCTGCACAACGGCCCCAAACACAAAACAAACACGATCAATGATCAGCTGCTTACCTTCTTACAAACTGCGGCGGAGGGAAGCCATAGCCCTGACCTCCTCGGCGCTGGTTGTGGTGCTGGTGCGGGTGTTAAAATAAGTCTTCCTCATCGCAGAATTTGTCTCTTTCTCTCTCTCACACACACACACGCGCACAACTCCAACGCCACAGCTTTGCCACGAAAGCACCCGACTCTCACCCGCTGCGTGGTGCCCGCACCCCTCCGCTACATGTACCCCCTCCGTTTAAAAAAAAGAAAAAAGGAAAAAAAAAACCCTTTTGTCAACCCCCTCCGCTCTCCGCAAACACATACAGGAGTTCAGCAGCGCAGACGGGGAGCCAACTTAGAGTGCGCACAACAAAACAAAACAGAAAAATCAAATTCCCCCCGTTTACAGATCCAAACAAGAGCGCAGACTCCGACTGGAGAGAGTGAAATCCAGGTGAATGAAAGAGAAGTGTTCCTGAGGAGCAGGCGGGCTCGCGGCGGTGGAGTCTGAGAGAAGATCCGCGCGGACTGACGGCGCGTAAGAGGCACGGAGCGCTGGAGCTGCTCCGCTCGCTGCTGACCGACCCCACTGAATAGCAGCGCTTTAATCCTGAACCGGTGTCAAGTACCTTTAAGTAACGCGGCCACTTCCGGTGGGCACCTTCAAAATAAGAGCAGCCCTGTCAAAAGTTTTGGGGCTGAAGGCACATTGTTGTGGTTACTCGTTTAATCTTTACGCACAGTGATTTTATTTTCTCCCCCACATAGCTACATACGACTTTTTGTAATGTAGCTTCAATTATCTAGATTTTTTTTTTTTTCCAAATTGAAACACAGACTGCAAAGGGAGGGTAACAGCTCAACGAAGCCAACTCAGTCAAACCATGAGATGAGATTGAAACACTCTGGAAAAAGCTAATGTGCAGACCTTTAGCTAAGATTTATTTATTTATTTTTTTAAAGTAAAGGACTCCTCCATTGAAATCATACTAAACCACAAAGGAACGACAATTCTTTCTCGAAGGGCGATCAGCTACATAAAGATGCAATTTTAGACATTTTAGACATCCACCGGCCTCTTTTATATTCCCACAAGATTAAAATCTACAGTCAGCCAAAGCCTCTTATATTTTAAAGCTTTTGTTTTGAGGCAAATTCACTCACTTCCTGTCTTCTGTGCCCTTTCTGGTGGACTTGACACACTCTCTCTCTCTCTCACACACACACACACACACACACACACATACACACACACACACACTTTTTTCCTCCCTCTCCCTGCATGCTAATATCCCGGTGTGATGTCAGCAAGTCAGCATCCCAACATTGGTGTAATTAGCAGTGTGAATGACTATGGTGTTCTGGCAGGATTTGCATGTGAATGGGTCCACTTCCCCGAAATCAACCGGCCTGGAACAAGAAGAGAGGGAGGAGAGGGAGGGGAGAGCGGAGCTGCAGGGCGCTGACCTGCTTGGGGAAACGGGGAGGTGAGCCCCTGTAAACACAACAGTGCTGTTTAACATAAGAAGCGGACATTAGCCGGAGAAAGCACAAAAGGCTTACAGACCAATGAAAATCCGCTGAATCGAAAACAAATGTAAAGCCACTTTAGTGGGATCATAAAACTCCTGTGCACCTGTAGGGTCTGTGGGTATTTTAGACCGGCCTCATATGCCAAAGATATAAAGTGCTCTTTGTCACATTGATATGATTATAACAATATAGTCAACCAGGAAGAAATGACAGCAAGGGAGTTGTTTAGACCAGCTTCTGCGACAACATAAACAGCACAATTGTTCCCAAACAGATTTGCCACCATCTCAGCTATTTTGGTTCCTTCTTAATCTCTCAAACACTCACATGGCAACAAACGCCGTAATGCTATCTCTCCCTCTCCCTCTCTCCCTCTCCCTCTCTCCGTCTCTGCTCTTGTTCCTACAATGAGTGGTAGGAGTGTTAAACAACGTCCCACTGCGCCTCCTCATTTGCTTATTTGTGTAACGCAAAATGTGTCAAGAAAAAGGGAAAAACGCCCAAAAGTTTTTCTGGCAATCAAAGCTTAACAGATTTGTGGAAGATTTGTGGAGGATGGCTAGCATGAAAGTGGGTTAGAGAGTAATTAAATCAAGATTTGTGTATATTTTTTTTCTTCTCCCAAAGTGCACTGCTGCTGCCTGTTGGCCAAATACAAGTAAAAAAAAACAGAAGAAGAAGGAGAAATGTGGGAAGGAAGAAAAGAGCCGGCAGCTCTGAACGGCCTCCTCGGTTCTCTTTTCTCCTTTCAGGAACGGCTCCTCTAACGTCCCTGGAGTCGGACTAAAGCTCCGCTTTTCTGTTTCGGTGAAAGCCGTCTTTCTGTCCTGTCACACGTGGCGGGGCGACTCTGACCACATCTCGGCCTCATACATTAGAACATATAATCGCTGCCCCCTTTACAAACACAAGAATATCAATTACAGCTCAGGCTGTACTTACGGCCTATCCACAAGATTTTACAAGGAGCCCTAAGTGACAGTGTCCTCTGCTCGGAGCAACCGCAGAGTGGGTCATCTGGTTTGGGGCCCAATAAGTCATTCCCTTTTCCCCAATAAACTGTTCCTCGACCTGCAGTGAGCTGTTTAAAATGCCATGAGAGGACTGAATAAAAGCATTGAGGCCAGCTCCGGGGACATACCACAGATAGCATTGCCTCCATGACTCCTGGCATGCACAGTGATGGTAATTTTAGACAGTGAGCCAAACAGGTTTACTCCCTTCCTAAGCATGCATAAGCATATTGAGGCCTTTTGTCTATATCAAAGCACAGGATGAGCGATATTGTAAATACATGCTCCCCCGGGGCCGGCAGGAGCCCTATCTGTAACAAAGTTGTACTGCCTCGAAGGATCTTATCCTGCAAGAACATTATTCACGTCCTACCAGGGAAGGAACTGATTTATATACCGCCCGATATGGTCAGAAAACACTCCAGATGAATCAATGCCTTTATCTCCATTTGAAAATATAGCCCAAATCCTAACATGGCCCTCCTCATCTTTATTTCTCATCTGCTTTTTTAGGAACACCAGTCTCCTCTCCTTTCATGTGGCAAATGCTGATGGCTATCACTCTAGAGTCAACACACGAGGCAGCTGGGACTCACCCCAACAGCTGATAGCTCAGACATGTTGGGAGGGAGGGAGAGCGCCAGCTTCCCCTCACATATAGCTTTTCTTCCCGCTGCTGCTGTAGGTTTGTTAAGCGGATTCATTTCTAACGACTCTTAAGTATTCGCACTAACCAGAATCCGATCCCCAAAATGGCTACGTCACTGTGTTGCTACCCCGTAAGCCAACTGGTCTGGAACTGAGCAGCCATGATTTTGAGGGGAGGGTAATATTATCACACCATGTCATTCCTCAGCAACTGGACCTTGCCTTCAAGGGGATTTGGGTTTGACTGGAGATAAAAATCATTAAATTAATAGAACAACTCTAAATTGGAGTGCTTGGGAAGTCAAAACTTGGAAACTTCACCAAAGAAGTATTAAGTGTTCGCATGGGTTGAGACTGGGTCTCCAGAACCACAAAACAGATTGTTAACAAGTTGAAAAACGACAATAACAACGGGTGGAATAAAGGCTCCACCAAGCTTTAAGAAAAGGGGTCGTCGGTTTTTTAAGTGTGAACCCAGACGAATCAGAGAGAGTAATAACCGAGCGCCACTCGAACTCAACAGGCAAACCCAACTCAAGCCCAACGTGGTTAATGTATCCATGCTCTAGTCTGAATGTCTAAAGCCAAATTCAAACTTGAGGCCAAGGTTTAATGGAAGTCCTGCTGCAGATAGGTTGTAGGTTTTGATATATTGTTCAGTGTTGGTTTCCAACCCACTGACAGCAACACTGGACAGATCATATTGTACATGATCAGACCATATGCTTCAATTCTATTCACAAAGGTAACTATGTTTACATGGAAAACTAGCGATGAACCAGGTAACTTCTATTTTGCCATCGGTCAGTGCTGTGTAGGAGGCTACAAGGCGTTAGCATTTATTCATTCAATGTGATACAGAGTGGCGGTCATGCTGAGCACAAGACTTGGAGGTTGTGTTACTGAGGCTTTCTTCAACAGTCTTCACTAGCATTGGAAACTTGTTGGAAATAACACAGGCTGACCCATCGCAGCTCTAGCGCTTCTCATGAGGTATCTCGGTAGCCCTGATGTGTAGATTAGGGCTGCACAATATGTCATTTTAGCATCGACATCGCAATGCGCTCACATGCAACAGTCACATGGCAAGACGTGCTATGTCGAGTAAGTAAAATTAACTCAGCTCTGTCACATTTAGATGTGTTTTTGTAGTATTCAAGCTGAACGTTAAGATTGCAGCACCTCATAAATACTAAATACAACGTTGCCACTCTGTGGTTTTTCTTCCACACGGCGGTTGTCACCATGGTGACTCCACCTTCTAAAATATCACTTGCATTGCCTCTGTTGAGTTATTCAAGTTACCTAGTGAAACTTCCTTTATATTTTCATGTTGCACTCTATATTGCAGAAAACAAAAGTATCACAATGTTATATTTATTCCGATATCGTGCAGCCGGGAGTGTAGATACATTTTTGAGGGGACACACATCAGCTGTGCAGAGTAGCAACCATGCAGGTAAAGTGTAACTCCTGCTCATAACTTTAAAAAGGCCTTAATAATGTCTTAACCCATCTTCCTGTACCTGTACACCTTTTCAGCTTTGGAATTGGGGGTGTGGCTGTGTCGGTTCCGTTGCTGTCACTTTTTGAAAGCAACAAGCTGAATAGCACGCCCATTTCACGCACGATTGGCAAGGTGTGCAGAGGTGAGAGGAAGGATGATTTCAACTTTTCCCCCAGGCTCCCTTTTTTCTTTCTTCACAAAACGCGCACACTATGAATCGCTGTTGAACTATTAATCAGGTCTCGCCCCTCTGTGTGACAGCAGGATTTTCATCATTGTATGCGGCCACGAGAGGCTATAAAAACTTTTTGCCTTGAGATGTGGTCTGAAGGAAACTTTGTTGGAAACCGTTTCGAGCACAGCCAGACTAAAAGAAAACCGGGAGCAGAATGGAGTCAATTTCTAATCGCTGGATTCTCTGTGAAGGCACAGACAGACAAATCAAGCAACTGGGGCGTTGAACAGAGTGGCACTCTGGCGATCATGTGGAAGCTGTTGTCAACCACCGCAGATAATCCTGGGGAGTTTGTTTGCTTACCTGCTGTTGGATAACTGCCCTTCCGCTACATTAAGGGTGTAATGGTTCATGTGAGCACTCGCATCTAGTTACAAAGAAGAGGAAATGGCTGCCGGTCTGTATAAAGGTTCACTGGTTCTCCAAACCCGAGCTCTGGTCACTGGGTTGCTGAAGAAGATTGACCTCCCTTCTACCATGAACCAGCAGTACTTTGGCCCAACGCAAAGTAGATTTATAGTGTGACACAAGACCGCGGGGCTCCACCCAAGAGCCCCTCTGTACCCATGTTCCCAGCAGATAAGTGGCCATTATTCATCCCGTGTTGAACATTAACTGGATTAATTCTGCACGGTTTGAGGGGTGAAATTGTATTTGTCCAAAGGGAGGGAAATGGCAAGGAAATGAGGAGAGTAGCCAGCTTGGCTGAAATTCTAATTAGCTCCGGGGTTCGTTAGCACACGAACTCCACTCTGGCTGCAGAGACCTTGCTGATACAGGAGGCCTGGTTAAGCCATTAAGCCACAGAGAGGAAAATAGAGGGAGACAGCGAGGAAAGGGGGGAAGAAAGAAAGAGTACGGACACTTAGTTTCACGCTTAAAGGCCCAGGGCAAGGAGGTGACCTTGTGGAGTGACTCCTCAAGGGGGCCGAAGCTATTTTTTGCCCCCTCCTGGCCCACTTACACAAGGGCTCTTCAGCACAGAGGAAAAACACACTCCAAGCCCTCCACCTTCATCTGTCCATTAGACCATCCATCTCCACTGCAGACAGCACTCTCCAGGGCGACGCAGCTCGATTTCCAGCGTGCTGTGCCCGACAACGGCGGGTTTGTCAATGAGCTTTTCCTCAGCCGTGCCGTACATGTGGATTCTGATTCAAAAACATAACTAGGTCATGCTCTGGTTTTGAGAAGAAAAAAAAAAAACGACGAGGTAGGAACAGTCGTAGGAAGCAGTGAAATACTGTAGTGGACGCAGTGGGATCGGAGGAACGGCAGACAAGCGAGAGTGCAAAATGAGTTTTGACATTATTATTATTTCTGCGTCCACGTTTTAGAAGTAGACAGACATTTGGGAGAGGAGATCTAGCTTTCGGAGAGCTCAACCTTCCCATCTGTGCTGAAAAGCAATCTCCTTTAAAAAAAAAAGTGTTGCGAAGTGATGCACAAGAATCTCTCATTCCTCTCCCAGCAACACATAAACCTCCAGCTCTGATGCAGGATGATCGTGTGGCTCCATGAATGAACCACCCGCCTCCGAACCTCCCACGCTCAGCACCCCGCAGCCATTTCTCTGACTCAACTCTCTCATTCAGCCTCCACTGATGTTCCTCTTCCTCACCTTGTCATCATGACCCAGATGAGTGGTGTGGGTGTCGATACTGATTTGCTGACTCTCTCCATCTCGCTCTCTCTCTCGGCGTGGGTTTTTTTTTTTTTGTTTTGGCTTCATTCACTTCATCGCTCAATCAAGAAAAACCTCTTCTGACTTTTATTTCTGCTGTTCTCGCTGAAACAAATCACCTTGCGGCCCCTCGCCACAATCCCGTGCCGACTGACCAGATGTTCCATCATTAATAATGAATATTAGCATACTCATTAGCAGGACCACAATTGCGGGGTGGCAGCCGCAGTCTTGATATATGATCTTACCACTTATTTTTCAGAAAGCCAAGCCAACACAAAAGCCTTTATGTGGAGTTTGAGGGTGTGTACGCGTGCACTCTTATTTATAAAGAAGCTAAATCAACATCTCCAGCTGGAGTGAGAGAGCGAAACAAAAGAAGCACATGTTGAATGTGTATTTGGCTGGTTAGCCTCTGGAGCAGGCCTGATGCTCAGTGGGGTTTTGGTATTTCCATGAATTTTGAAATCTAGAGATAACATGTGAGAAAAATAAAAGAAAAAGAGGTTCAGTTCAGCGCAAGCAGAGCGAGGAATGAGGAGACTGAAAAAAAGTCTTTGCCCTAGCGATCCAAACATAGTCTGTATTTTTAAAAACCATTCCATGCCAAGGAGGCGTTTTGAACTACACTTTCTCCAGAGCTCCCCCGTAATGGTTTAAGTTCAAACTTTTAGTTAAATAAACCACAATGCTCAGCTATGCCACGTTTAAATATTTAGCTTTCGAGGACTTGTGGCTGGAGCAGCGACAGACGGGATCAGTCCATCAAACGGAGTTTGGCCCGGGGGCGTTCGATCCACTCTGGAAACAACTAGAAAAATGTACATGAGCAGGGCTCCCTGCTTGTGTAGAACTACACCAGGAGTTTGGTTTGGCATTTGTTATCAACACAATTCAGCAGGATAGAGAGAAGAGAGCTTCTTTCAACACGCTAACGTGATGTCTGAGTTTTCTCATCATGGGAACAGTCTGTGTTTATGTATGTGGCTTTGGGTGGAATAATGACAACAAACTTGTGTCATGATAGTCAGTCGATTGCTATGTCAGGTTCAATCTGACCTATTTATACTTTACGTACAGACTGACTACAAGTAGCAGCGTGTTTGTGGAGGGAGGAGCGGGACTGGCAATGTGCCATCGTTCAAAGCAATTAAGTCCTTCCGTGAATAACATTTAATTAATAACCGAAACTTGAAGGACATTTTTTGCTTGACATCAATGCGCATACACACTGATCTATGACCACAGACTGAGACATTCACATACAGGACACTCAGACACACAGAGTCTGTTAAATGAATCAGTACAAGTGGTGTGAGGGTGTGGATACAGCCAGGGCCTGTGAAGACAGTGGAAAATATGAAAATATAACGTGCATTTTGTTTAAAACAATTCCCTAAGTCAGCTGAGCCCCTCAGACATTGGTCTCAAATCTTTACACAACCATTAAATAACAATAAATATTCAATATTTAGCAAATAAGCAACAATTAAAGTTAACGTTTGAAATAGTAAGCCTTATTTATTAAAGGTCCAATTAAGTGTTTTTCATGTATATCTTCACCTATAAGCCAGTATCAGGCTAAAAAATGGCAAAAAAAGCTGCTCTGTAGGGTTTTTTAATGGCATTTTGAACTTTAGAGTTTGTAACTTCCTGGAAAATCCTTACAATTGTTGATGACTCATCCTGCACTCAGGGCGTCCAATGCACCACCAGAGTGGCGTGTTGCTCGCTGATTACTGTACAAAAGCATATCTTTTTTAACTTAACTTTGGGTGAAACTGGGTAATGTTTTATGGGGAAAATATTTGCTGGTTCTTCCTCTGCTGCCGCCTCTGGACAGGTAGCTTTACTTGTTGCTAAAGTTACTGCTAACAAACGTACTGATAGTAGCTTTTCAATGAACAGCTCCCGACTGGGGCTGTCTGCAGCCAGTTACGGTGCTGGGGTGATTTATGGAGTTTCCTGGTTGACAGATACCGGTAGCTCTGTTGCTAAAGTAAGCGCTAACTGCCGCAAAATGTAACGTCAGCTGCTGTTACCTGGTTAGCTCGGTAAGCCGTCCTATTCGCTGACTCAACCCCAAACCTGGCGAGAAAACCACCTTGGTACTGTATTTTCTTTCATCAAACTGAACCGAACCAGTCATGTTCACTGGAACCTGTCGGTCGGGAGAGGCAGTACTCGGTGGTTAGGGGGTGGGGCGTGGCGTTACCTACATACCACGCTCTTGGCTGCTGCCTGTTTTCACAGGAAACACGTAACTACGCTCAGCTAGTTACAGTGACAGTTACCTGGCAACCTAAGGAAATAACACGACTTCTTCAGACTTTTGATCAGACCGCTGTTGCTAGATTGTGATTGGTGCAGGAGATTGTGCGACATCATGTATTCTCAACCGAGCCTCGCCCACTTCAAGTCAGTAAGAAGAGCACAGACAAAAACACAGAAATTTATCTTTTGGTCGAAGGAACTGTAGAGCTGAAAGGTTTGGGGGGACAGCCTACCTTCCCTCCAGTTCTAATTGTTCCATCTCACCCCAGTAATCCAGCCCTAGAGTGTTTCAGTAGACATCTATCTTACTGTGTTCATGTACAGCAGCGTATTGAAGAAAGGAAGTAAATCAGTTGTACCAGAAAGAAAGAGAAAATCCCCGGATGAGGTCATGTGGGAGTCTAAATAATGAACCGATGGATCTGAAAGAAGAAATGAAGAGTTTCAGCTAAAAAACTGAGTCACTTTAAGCTAATAGAGTACATTAGTATCATGTTCTGTGAGCCTGCAGAGACTCATCAAAGGTCGCTTTTGACCCAATAGCAGGGTTTCATCTTGAAGGGATTCCTCTCTGTCAGGTTTAGGCAATTTAATTTCCCCCTATTTCATCTCGTTACACTGTTTACCCTAACAAAGGGTGATGGATGATGAGCACACACACACAACACACCATGTCCATGTCAATAAGACCGCCACAGCCCCTCTCCCCACAGGCTCTCAAAGGCCTGTGGAGGTTATAGATTGGAGGAGAAACCGTTTCCAGGACGTGACAGAGTCGCCGTGTGTTTCATCAGGGGCCGACGGACGCTACGAACCCTGGGCTTTATTGACTGATCGCTGGTGAGACTGTAGGCGGCAAGGACAGACGAGGCTGTGGAGAAGGCACGGGAGGAGGAATGAGTCACATTGAGCGATTCACTCAGACAAATCCTATTAAACAACTTTTATCAAACCAAGGTCAAACTTTCAGAGTCAACGCATCTCCGAGCAAAGACGGACCTTTAATACGTCAATTTTCATGCCTTTTAAAATGTACTGCAGGCTTGTTATGAAAACCGTGTCTGAGCAAACTTCTCTGTCAACCTGTAGCTTTTTCTTCACCTACTGTACTTCATTCCCCACTTACGCCTGCTCCCCCACGTTCCCCAATTTAATGCATGGCCCATTAGGAAGCAGTGAGAGGGAGCAGTGCCCTGAGAGAAACTAAATCACCCTGGCCCGCTGCTGTTTACGCCAGACCCGGCCCGCTGCTTGAGCTGCTGTTTATTTGAACTGTGAACCTCCGTGCGAGGTGTGTGTGTGAAAGGAAAAACTGTAAGTATGTGTGTGTGTGTTAAAGAAAGAAAGAGGGAGCATGTGTACTGCAGAGGCGAGGGGGAGGGAACGGTTCCACACAAAACCCAGTGTCTCGCCCTCCGATTCCTTTCACACCTCTCTTAACGCGCTTTTCACAGCGTATTTATTCGCCCCGCGGGCTCCTGGCACTCCTCGGGTTCTCCGGGCCACAGACGGGGCTCTGTGCTACACCGCTCAGGCAACAAGGAGGCCGAAAACAGGCCTCTTGCACCCCCCGTGGAGCTCCAGACACAATCATGTCCTTCTGCTGACCCACACGTATGACATCACAGGCCGGGTCTCAAACATATGCTCACACAGATGAACGCAGAATTATGTCTGCTGCACTAGGGCCTTGCTCCAGTTACTTTCACGATGAATCCATAAAGTGACCCCAGCTTACATTTAAGAAGCTGGAACCAGCAAATGTTGGACATTTTTGGTGAAAAACTGACTGAGACGATTAAGAGATTATCAAAATAATATGGAAAAGTTGACTGATCGTCGCAGCTCAGCCCAGTCACCAGAGTAAAATGTGGGCAGTTCACATTTCTGCAGACCACAGATATGTTCAGTCTATACGTGTTATACATACCACGCTGACGTTTCTACAATGTGTCATAACATGTTCACATTCCACGACTTTCAATACTGTCACAGCACGGTGGTGAGGCTGTGAAGCCAGTGACCACTGTTCGAGACTGTGATATTTTTAAGAGGAGCTCGGGGCAATTGGTGCAAAAAAAATGATATTTTTGACGAGACACTTCAAGACATCTACAGCCATGTTTTTGCTGACAAAACAAGGTATTTCATGCAAAAACAAGATATTTCCTAACCCCTTACCAGGTGCTTTTTGTGTCGAAACATAACCATTACTATTAGCGTTAGCATTAGCGTTAGACTGATTAATGGCCTGGGCGATGATTGGGGCCGATATTCAGCATTTTTTTAAATTATTGGTAAATAAACTAGTTTCAAAAAGTGCTACTTTGGCTCTCAAAAAAATAGGAGTGGAGAGGAAGTATAAAGTAGCAGAGAAAGGAAATACTCAAGTAAAGTACCTCAAAATTGTACTTAAGAACAGTACTTGAGTAATTGTACTTATGCCATCACTGGTCGTTTGAAATTTTGACACCAAGACTTTCACGTTTACTGCAAATAAATATCGGTTATTGGTTGATCGATTTCAAATAATCAGTATCAGTATCGGCCGACCCCTGATTAACACAGACTTCGAGCACAGTGTTGTCACAAAACGTAAAATTCAAGTTTTCACATACCTGAAGTTTCGACATATCCGAGGCGATTGGGTTGTGCAGCTCCTTTATAGTATGTAAAGCTAAGGTGACACACACACACACACACACACACACACACACACACACACACACACACACACACACACACACACACACACACACACACACACACACACACTCTACCTGGGGAACAGTAAGGTTAGTGTGGGGCTTGGTTAAAACAGTCCAGAGGATAAGAAGACCTGACCATCAATGAAGCCACTGTTTAAAAGGTGCAGACTGACTGGGAGAGCGACGAGGAATATGAAAGGCTGCCAAGTATTCAGACGCGAGAACAAGGACACACACTGAGGAGACGCACATATACACCTGAAATACGAACACATAATATACACAGACATACCAACACGTGTGCACAGAGAGCCGGGTTATCTAAGTGCAGGTTGAATGTACTGAGTGGTATTTTTTTTTTTAAAAGAGACAAGCTGCTGCTCTTTCAGCTCCGTTTATGCGTGGGCGGCTCTGAATAAGCAGCACAGGCGTCACTGGCCATAAACACGCCATTCATTCTTAGGATCAAACTGACAATAAAGATGATATGTCATAGCCTTTCTTTCCATCAGATTCCAGCGTGTACTTTGCAAGAACATGTATTAGAACAGAGGAGACGAGGAAAAGAAAGCAGCAACCAAAGCCTGGTTTGATTTAAAAATGATGACAAATCACTGATCACGAGCATAAGTTGCCATAAGTATATTCACATGTGCTCCAAAATGACCAATGTGGCACCCTTTGAATCGCTCACTTGGAGCTATTTGGTGGACAAAAAACAAAAAACCTTTGTGGCTGCTCCCTGAAGCGTGAAACAGCTAATCACTGTGTATCATTCTTCTCGCCTCTGTTGCTGGGCTCCACATGTCTCCACATAAACACTCATTTTAACCAGACAGAAACATACAGCGAGATAGCCCAAACACATGATGCTGCACAGTCACGCAGTGGCCGCGCGTGCGTCCATAAAGCACATGTGCGACACATTCCCTCACACACAAAAGGCATGCAAACAATCCTCTCAGTGTCCTTGCAAGCTACTGTTTTCTCTGGGTAGCACAACAGAGACCGACGTACTGATCTGTGAAAAGGCACTGTCGATATCCTCCATGTCTAATCACATCACAGCACTGGATGTTCGGTGCCTGTCCTGGCTCCTCTCTGGTATCTGGGGCAGCGTACCAGCCAGTAGAGTACACTCTGGACGGGAAAAGGCTGCTCTGTATGCGTGTGTGTGTGTGTGTGTGTGCACAGCGTGTGCGTATATGCATGCCAAGACTGCGCCAGCCACAAGACTGATGCTGGCGTCAGAATGAATCACAGTCAGTCTGCTATTCCATCCCTGCAGCATACCAAGAGGTTAGCAGAGAGAGAGAAAGACAGAGAGATCATAAAAACAGATCATAAAAGCAACATCAATGGGTGATAGACCGAGAGAGAAAGGGAGACATAAAAGGGAGTGTGAAAAGCAGGAGGGCTTGAGAGACAAAGCTCGAGAGGGAAACACAATGAGGAAGACAAAAAAAGAGAGCACATGACAGGGAGGGAGAGCACATGGCATCACCAAGCTCATCCATCTACAGCCAAGCTACATGCCAATACATTCATGCACTCTCTGGATTTGACCTATGGATTTGTTTCATCACTGGTTCAACCCCACCATTGTACGTAAACCTTCCACTGACATATGATGATCCCGCTGAGACAGATTCCCTATTGGTCTGAACCAACGTACACTGTGACACAAGGCTGCTGCGATCGTGTCAGCCAATAACGGGCAGAGAATCGAGATAAGTACAATGCTCACATTAGTCGCCTGTGGCCCGGTCACAAAAGCAAACATCCGAAGTTCATGGAGAAATCCATTTCACTGGGCTCATTGCAAGCAGTAGATTCACTCCTGGGTGTGAAGTAAATAAGTGCAATTCCTTGACTTTGAGTTCAACTTTGAGGTATTGGAGAGCCAGATGCTCCAAAACAGGAAAACACTTGGTAGCTCATTAGCTACATTGCACCATTTTATTCTCCTCTGATGGATTTTAAACTGCTCCACAAAAAAGACATGGTGTGTAGACATTTTAGACAAGAGTTGACGGTAAAATAATAATCCTTTACTGTCCTACTAACTGGCTAACAATTAGCTCACAGTTAGCAAGCTATAGCTAGCTCTGAGAGACCGTAAATATAGTGCAAGATATAGTACAGATGGCGAGTGGGTAGCAGGTAGCGTGCTAGCTACAGTAGTCCACCAACTGGTCTTGTGAGTAGTCTCTGCATGCAAAACCTAACTCTGTAGCTTTCTGGTGTGACCCGGCATCATGCTGCAATCCACTGGAGTTGGTGTTTGTGACCTCCAGTCTAAATGCATCCCAATGCACCTGCTCAGGAAAACATGGACACCGGCAGAAAACGGATGTTTGTATGGCAAGTGTGTGGACTTTACTAGCAACTACAGCAACTGATTTACCAGATAAGCTCATTTAAAAAAAGGACAGAGGCTGCGATGTCTGATGTGTTTACGTCGATGTAGCCAGGCTTAAAGGATCTTGCCCACGGTTCCAACTTGGAATTCCTACTTGGATGACTGTTCCATTGCACTTTTCTTTTCTTTTCTTTTTTTTTTTTATAATGGAATGCAATATTAACCACCCAGATTCCTCTGTTAGTCAGTCCTCAGTTAGTCGATATGGTCAATAGCCGGCTTCAAGCCTTAAAGCTGACCCCTTAACACAGAGACCTAGAGAAGACCTGGCATGTGATCTCTATTGATCAGGAGGTGTTTTGCATTTAGCTGCTCTGACTGACCCCGCTTGTCCATCTGATCCTCCAAAGGCCAGATCTTACCCAGAGATCAGAGTGCTGCTTCGCCATGCATCGCGAACTCTATTGATTACAAATAAAAGTCAACTGAGTATTTCAACGGATCCTTTTGGGACAGGCTTTCATTTTCTCAAACAATATCTCATCAATACACTGGATGAGTCAGCAGGTTCAAGCGAGAATAATCCCAAGGTTCCTCGCATCGTAATTGGAAAATAAGTAGATAGATGTGTAGACATAAACAATAGGTCATAAAAATGTCTCCCATGTTGGGAAGCGGATATGAGAGAGCACAATTTTTGATGACATAGCACAGATCTCGGGGTGCAGACAGCACAGACTGAACAACACATGAACCCCTCGCATCTGGGACACATTTAGTATCCATGTGCAATGTATTACATATTTCTGGAAACAAAGCCACGATCGACTCTGTAATCTGTTGATGGGAGTTTATTCCCGTTGTTCATGGTTTGGTCTGTTGTGACTTCAGCATGGTAAGCAAAGTTGCAAATGACTGGGGGGGGGGGATAGCTGGATAAAGAAAAGCGTGTTAAAGAGGAGAGAAAGTCAGATGAAGAACAAGAATCGAAAGACTGCAAAACAGAAAGAATCAATCGCACAAAGTCAGTGCAGCTCTCCCAACGTCAGGCTCCTCACACTCCCAGAATTCTTGGGTACAAAAGACTGTTTTAGAGTAGGGGGGTGAAATTCGTCACCCTCATGGTCGGCAGGCTGGGTAAACTTTTAAGATCCGGTGTCGGCCTGCAAACTGACTGATCATCAACTTGAGGAGGCCTGACTTACTGGCCTACTGACCTTCAACAGGAGGGCAACTGAACTGAGGGCACTGACAGAGGGCAAATAACTAGTCTTGGTCTAGTTTGACTAGGAATAGTTTGACGTTTAAGGAAATATGGTTATTCGCTTTATGATAGTAATTAGATGAGAAAG
Source organism: Lagodon rhomboides (assembly GCA_039737535.1). Taxonomy (NCBI): domain Eukaryota; kingdom Metazoa; phylum Chordata; class Actinopteri; order Spariformes; family Sparidae; genus Lagodon; species Lagodon rhomboides. The sequence continues at coordinate 12,048,570 of CM077785.1, read as the reverse complement.
GTTGATACCACTCTTATGTTTGCACGTAGAACATGAGGACTGCCAGGAGATGGTTAGCATAGCATCGGGTGAAGACTGGAAGCAGGAAGAAACACTGAGCAAGAACCTGACTTGCCATTTCCCTCTGCTTCAAGGCATTATAGGCCGTATTTACATGGCAGCCATTTTCCTCTGACATCAATCAGCTCTTACATTCAAGCCTTCTTAAAGTTTCCTTTTGTTGTGCTGCCGCATGAGTTATCACGGGGACCATGCAAAATTGATGTTCAGTGTTTCATGGGGAATAAATGCCAAGTAGTGGGGATGCTTCCAATTGTATATTTTCTGCTGTTGTTATTTTTCATGTATGATAGATAAGAAAAATAATGAGCACCCTGGACAAAACAAAAGTGTAGTGGGGCTGTAAGACGTCAATCTGAGAATTCAGAAGTAAAACTACATGAAAAATTAAATCCCGCACCACTAAACTTTCTCTGCTGGAAAAAGTTATAATTTCCTCCCAAAACATTGCAGAGTACATTACAATTTAATACTGTTACTAATCAGCAGTATAAATCCCAAACTGCGAGGTTCTACCACTGACCCAAAGCCACATTGAATCTAACAGGCGGCACGCAAACCAACAAAGACACAAGGACATGGCTTTAATAAACCTAGCTGAAGCTTTAAGATGGCCCGCCCGGCCCCCGTCGGAAAACCTCAGAGCAAACCTCAGCCAGCCTGTGTTTAAAGTCGGCACCCTACTGGTGGCTCGCTACCATGTCCACTGGCTCTCCAGGCAGAATGCTAAGCAGCCGAGCGGCGGTGAGGCTACCGGCCAAGCAGCCGCTCGTTAGGTCTATGGGGTTAGACAGCCACATCTGCTCTGCCTGCACCCACTTAGAGCTCCACCATGGTCTACTGTTCAGCCAAACCTCAGAGGCCAGGGACACAACCAGGGAACGGGTGTGTGTATTTAAGTGTGTGTGTCTACCCCTTACCCTCCCATTTATCGTACAGAAATAGGAGTTGGATGTAAATTCGAAGCAGTTGTGCTGGACCCTAAACAAGTATAAGCTATTCATTTAAACGCCAGATTAAAGATTGCCCCTCTCTCTTTTATTTGAGACTCGGGTCCATGTGGGCTGAGTGGCACGCATTGATGCAGAGCCGGAGCTAAATGACCGAAAATCCAGTCATGCTCATCAAGGTGGGATCAGTTCGTGAACTATTCCCCCTCAAACCACTTTGTCACAATGTAAACGCCAGCACGTGATGTCACACAACTGCTGAATGAATGACAACAGCATGCAATAGCTTCATATGAAACACTCAAGTGATGATAAAGAGCCCGTCATACGCGCTATAAAAACCTGCAGATTAGATCAGAAGTTGGCTCTGATCCTCGCTGATGGTAATCATCGTGTGCGGTAGTGATTCACACATTATCTGTTCCTGTAAGACACAAGCATCGGCAGTACGAGCCTAGAAGAAGACAAAGACGGGATTTGTTACTGTGTTTCTGACTAATCTGACCAATAAGCCTCTTATAACAGCAAAGACTGACACAATTTAAAGCATTACATGACAGAATACAATTGTAAGAGACATGTGACTGTAACTGAGGAAAACAGAGTATATGGCAACTCAACAAAATGACTAGGGCTGCCTCCTGAGCATCGATGAGTCAAACATCAGTTGTACCTCACTGTAGACGGAGGAACACAGGAAAACAGCATGTCAAACTATTTAGAACCAACATTTTGTCTCATTTCATTACTGCACACCTACAGTACCTATCTGATGGAAATACAGAGGGATGATGGACGAGGAGGAGCACAGTGCATAACAACAACATAGTCAGAGCTGCTTCGTCTTTGCCCCACTTTCTACTTGATGCTCCGATGTTGTCAATGTAGTCGGATATACCACCCGGGAACCAGACGGCGGCAATGCTTCGCCTAGTGCTGCCCAGCATGAACACCATCTGAGAGCAGCTAGGCAGAAGTTTATAAGTGAGCTATGATCGCAAACTTCTCATGTCTCCGACCGTGTGTAAATCTGATGTTTCCGCATCACAGATGATGCTCTAAAGTGCTTGAAGACGTGAGCCTTGCAGTTTTAATGTGAGACTTGGAATGCAGGTCATAAGTTTAGTCTGTGTCTCTGTGCTTTCTACTTGTGCATGAATAATTTGGTGTGTATCACTTGTGGACTCAAGACTTAATAAAAAAATGTCTTGAAAATGCCCTCTTGGATGCCTCTGTAGCAGGTAAAACATGATAAAGTGCCGTCTAGAGTGCCCTTCTAGTGGTCAAAACATAGTGAATTGCCCTCTGTGGTGCCCTTCCAGTGCCCTCTCTGTGTCCTGGTGCCCTGTTTAATTTTTGTCACCCCTGCCCCTTCAACATCCCGACTCCACTGGTATGTATCATAATGGCAGGTAGGTAGGGGTGGTGTACTTATTCCAAAGCATTTGCGGAAAGTAGTGTATTCTGAAGCTATAAAAAATGGAAAGAATACCAACAAACTGAAACCACAAGCACATAACAAAGTAAAAAAAAAAAAAGTCTGAACAATTCTGAACCATCTGGTGTGTGTGTGGCAGCTTTCAGTCAACGGTCCAAAAAATGTATGGGAGAATGTACAAATAAGAATAAAGCTGAGGTGAGTATATGTGCTTCTTGTTTGTTTAAAGTCAGATCAGGTCCTATACATCAGCAGTCCACTCTAAAGCGGAACTGTGGTGCGGTATATTTGGCTGCCAATCAGCACCTACATACACTGAAGTACACTTCCAAGGCATGGTCACCTTACTTGAAGTGGGCTGAAAGGAGAACAAACTGTCCAGAAGAGCGGGCTGAAGGCCAGGATTACTTGTGTGAAATGGAGGGGTTATTTTTAGTGACAGCGACGGAGACGCTGCGACCAGAGTTGGTCATTGCACAGATTGTGAACAATTAAGCCGGGGAGCAGGTGGTCGCTAACGTGTCACATCCAGGCAGACATCAGATCTGGCACTGGAAGATACATAAGCAAAGTATGGCATGCGCTGAACTCAAATGCTTAATAGGAAAGGACGCAAAGCGGTGGAGGTAAAGGACAGTGCGAGTGTGTGTATCGCAAGCGGGTATCGGCTGGCGGTAGCATCGGTTCGGCTTCCTGTTTTCTGACTTTGAAGCAGGAGGCTGTGTGATCTTAGAAAGCTCCAGGTGGTTCGCATCCTTGTTTCACCGCGGAATGTGACAGATTTGGGTTAAAAAAGATGCTCGGAGGGGAGATGCGCGGCGGCGGAGTACATGTTCGTGCCTGCAGGTGCGCGTGAGAGAAGCGGCCTTCGAGTGATTGCGAGTTGCTTTGTGATAATTGCAAGGGAAGAGAGAGGTAGAGAGGCACAGCGGAGATAAATAAAGGACGCGGACGAGAAAGCGGAGATTCGCATCCCCCGCGGCTCCACCTCAACGTCTTTCATTACTTAAGAACGACCGCCAGCCACACACACACACACACACACACGGATACACACAAGCGGGGACGGCGAATGAGAGGAGAAAGAACGTAATCGCTGGCAAACGGAGGAAGCCTTTCTGTTATAAAACACTCCAATGAGAGAAGCGACAAGTGTTCTTCCAATGTGTCCAAAGAAATGAAGCTGTGTTCCGTAGGAGTGTTGCTGGGGGTTCAGCCGGCGTGTCGTGTTTGTTCTTTACAACATCGATTTTCTCTGCTGGAGCCACTCAGCCCACTGCGATGTTTCTCCAGTGTCTTGGGGACAGAGAACTGACAGATTCAATGAGGAACAGGGGCTCTCTTGAGCGTGTATCTGTGTGTGTGTGTGTGTGTCTCGGGAGGACGGGAAGAACTTGGTGTGCCACATACCAGAACATCTAACTGTATTATACAGATTAATTAATAGCCCGAGTCTGGTCCCTATTATCTCTGTATGCTCGGAGATGGGGGTCTTCAGCCACATGCGGCGCTGCGTGGGGGGTGCGGTCTGCTCCGATTACATCAGAGCCGGGGCCACGAGGGGATCGTTTTAATGACCCAAAAAAAACTTAATCTCAAACACATATCTCCACGATGCCCCTATCGCCCGCAGCAACAACAACACACTTTTCTCATAACCGCGTACACATGTTGATCTTTTTTTTTTTTCCCCGGCCACTCAAACACGCAGAGGGCATCCAGGACGTGTCTGCTTCTGGGGTGTTTTTTTGCGGAGGAAGGGGGGTGGTGGTGGTGGTCAGAGAGCAACAAGTTGGAGGTCATTGTCCAGCTTCAAAGGGCCAGCCCATCCCCCCCCGCCCCCGAAAACCCCTCTGACTTTATGTGCTGTTTTACGAGGCCAAGGCAGACAGACACCGTCGAGTTTCTGGCAGCGCGTAGGCTTCGTGGCTACGGTCTCCTGTTGGTCGGGATGGAGAGATGCATGGATGGATGGATGGATGCATGGGGGATGGGCAGAGGAGGAGGAGGAGGAGGAGGAGGAGGAGGAGGAGGAGGGGAAAACCAACTTTCTCCACTAACTAACATTGACCTGAGGCAAACAGTGGAGCCCTTTTTGACTTCTGGTTGGGGGCTGGGGGTTAAAGGCAGCGACCGCTTTTACACCTCGATGTCACCAGGACTCCTCTGAGTGAGTGTGTGTGTGTGTGTGTGTGTGTGTGTGTGTGTGTGTGTGGGTGAGGGCCAGAGGTGCAACTATAAAAGAACTTTGCAACCGTGAGAAAATGCAGACAGAGAGAGAAACGAGAGCTGACAAGAGAGGCAAAAAAACGTTACGAGTTTTATTTTTGAAAAGAAATCGGACAATTTTTGTCACACAGCAGTGGGCGTACAGAGATAAGAGCCTTCCAAAGCAAGGACTGTGGCTATCTTATCTGCAGTGTGGGCTTTGTTAGAGACTGTGGGAACGTTCAGGGGTGGTCTGAAAATCAGCTGTTTTTTTTTTCTTCCTAAGAATGAAGAAAATCTGCAGTCTGAGACGAAATAATGGGGCTCAAAATGCAACGCCGGGGGTTACAGGTCACTGATAGGCTACGGCCGCAGGGAGCGAATTCACGTGAAGCTGCTTTACAAACACACGATTTGGTTTAAAAGTCAACCAAATATCACCTCGATAGACTGCCAAAGGTTTCAGTGTCAGCATTCACATGTCCATTGTCTGGTTACGTGTGTGCGTGTGTGTGTGTGTGTGTGTGTGTGTGTGTGTGTGTGTGTGCGTGTGCCTGGCCCTGCAGTATCGCAGAGACGTCTGCACTGAGCATTTATGAGCTAATTAAGGTCTGGCCAGGACTGGAAAGCTGGTGATAAGGCCTGTCTCCGGCCCTCTCATTAATGCTACACGCTCCACTGGGGTTACACACACACACACACACACACACACACACACACATAGGAAAAGTCTGTCCTCCAAAACAACAGTGGCAGCACTATTCACTCATTTATTAAACAGGCTTCCAGACTGATTCCTCAGATTTGGCCGTTTGGGAGCCTGACTTTGGGAATTCCTAATAAGCGGGAGAAAATGAATAAGGAAATGGAGAGGAAGCCGGAGTGGTGCGTGCGCGTGTCACAGATAAACTAATAACACTCCACCGGTGGCCAAGTTCTGCAATGAGAGAGCAACATGAGGTGCGGTTTTTCCCCCCTTCGTTGCTCCTATACAGAGGTGTAGAAATGAGTGTTTAATCGAATTGAAGCTTAAAGGAAAAGTTCACCCAAAAATGAAAATTCTGTCATTGGTCAGCTCGGATGGAGAGTCAGGTGAGGTTTCGTAGTCAACAAAATATTTCGGGAGATTTAAAGTAAAACAGCTTTGCAAGCATTCTCCTAAACACCTGAAGTAGTTGTTTCAAAACTTTAAAAAACACCCCAGAAAATGCCTTGTCAAGGTCTCCAGAATCCACTTGAGTAGATGTTATTTACACCTTTTTTAAGCCAAACTCTTCACTGTAACTGTCTAAAGCGTGTAAACAACGTCAGCGGTGTACCTGTGAAGCTCCAAAAGTGTTTTGTTGACAACGAAACGTCACCTGATTGTCCATTTCAATCAGGGTGAGTAGATAATAACTTTTTTGCTGAACTTTTCCCTTAACTTTCAGTCGTCGCTCTCTGCAGTCTCATCGTCATCATCATCTTCCTCTTCATCCCGTTCCTTCTGCTCCGAATTCCTTTGTATCTGATCACTGCTGATGTTTATTTCTCACTCCCTCCTTCTGCTTTGCAAGTCAAACACAACCCAACACGCAAACCCCTCCTCGCAAAAGAGACGTGACAAAACCTCAACAATTCGCTGTGAAAACAGCACATGTTTATGTGTGTGCGTGTTTGCTTTGCGGCATTCCTCTCTGTATAGAATTGGCAGAACACAGCGGAGGAGACACGGATCACAGAGCGCTGGGAAGTAATCTCGCGGCCATTAGTGGCCAAATTACAGAGAGACAGAAAAACAGAGATGGCAAGACGGCGAGGAAGAAAGAAGGAAAAGAAATCCTGAAGATATGTGGCAGGGGAAAGAACAGCTTGGCTCGGTGGAGGAGAGACAAGTTACAGAGAGCAGTATGTAGGCTGGAGTGCTGGAGAGATGACTTGCTTGGAAACGGACCAATCTACAGGCTGTCTGTCTGTATGAAGCTGAGCCAAAGTACACACACACACACACACACACACACACACACACACACACACACACACACACACACACACACACACACACACACACACACACACGCAGCAGTCCAGTGACCTCCACCACCCTGAACATGATCAGTCAGGCGTGTCCAGCAGCAGACAGCAGACAGAGTTAGCTGCTGCTAGCTAACCAATTCAGAGTAAGCTAAAAAGGCTAAAAGCAGATTAATGTTGGACATCCATGGGAGGACCGGAAACACGGCCCAAAGTGAATGCTTTTGTGTTTACTCCGTATCGGCTGAATATGTAATAGAACGACTGTTTGCTTGGACATTTCCTACATCATCAGGAGGAGGTGGCTGGCTTTGTCTGGACTTCACAAACTCTACTGTTTCCAGCATGTTTCAGCCGGACAACTTGGTTATGGAGTGGGAAAGATCGTAGGGTCGAAATAATGACTTGGTGAACGTTGGAGAATGACTGCAGTTTTAATTAAAACAAAACAAGGTTGACTGTTCAAAAGAAACAAGAGGTGGACGGCGATCTCCAGTCATGTTTCCTGAGGCCACAACGTCTTTTTCAGTCCAATGCAAGCGTTTGACGTCATCGGACCTTCGCTGAAACAACTGGTGACGTCACATTATAACAAAATCGAGAGACTCGGTTACACAGAGGCAAGAAATAATTTTCCTACATGTGTTCTCCTGATCCTGTACCCAGATAATGACAGCAGAGTTTACTATGCTTGATGATGTTTAAGAAACCATTTCCATGCAAAAAGCAAATAGTCAGATTTCAATTAAGTTTACTGTTTGATTGTAAAATAACCCTCCTCCACTGCATATCTTTTGTTTGGGGACCACGTTTGAAGGGATCACTGCAAAAAAAGTGTGTAAATCGGCTTGATATTGAAATTTCTTGGTCGGGCTCTACTCTTTGGTTACTTTCGTCATCAGCGTCACATTTTATTCGGCCCCTGTCAGTCGCCATTGTTGAGGTCTGCTTATCATATGAAACAATTTGAAACCTTACACTAATCCTGCTCCTAAATGCTGGACTGGAGGTGTCAGGGCATGGTGTGCTGACTGGATAACTGTCACGTCTAGAACACATCGGGAGGGACGTCATTCCAACGTTCATTTACACTGCTGAAGAATTTAATTCCAACATGGATATGCTTGGATAGGGAATAAGATTTCAGGTGATGATACATGCAGTGCTCGTTACAGACGTGTGCCCGTGGATGGGCAAACAGAAGCACAGAGAGAGAAACTCTGGATAGTCGTACAAAGAGAGGAGAGTGCGAGAGAGAGCCACCGTCCCTGTCCTACTTTCCACCACAGTTCTCCTTCTCGCTCTCTCAGCTCCAGTCTTTTGGGAGGGATCAGTGAAAAACAGCCTGTCAGCAGAGTTCAGGCTATACTGTACATCCAGTGCTGTTCCCTCCTAATTCAAAGCTTCCCCCCTTTCTCCAACGCTGTGAATGGAGGGGAGCAGAAATTCAGGTTTTTACTGCAGATGCCAACTCACAGGACTCACAGCCACTGAACCCATCAGCGATCACATACAAGCATGAACTGATCCTTTTCAGAAGAACACGGATAAAGAACGGCAACACTTCGGTTCAACAGAAGCTAGTTTTCAGCTGAAAGGTGTGTGCGTCCTCATCGTAACATTTCAGGGTTCAATGCGAGTTTTCAACCGTCCTCATCTAGATGCGGGCGTTGCACAACGAAGGAGGCAGGCAACCACATGCAGAGACGCCGGCAGAGAAGGGCTCTTTCAGATTCCTCTGAAGCACATCAACACTTTGTTTACATTAACCGACGTGCAGATATCTGCGGCTTGAAACGCGCCGCACACCGCGAGTCGGGAAAGGTTCACGGCGAGTGAACACAATGAGCGTGTAGATACACGTATGGACATATACAAGTGGGGGAAGGGGGGGGGCAACATTTACCGTTGTCCATTGTCTTCTGCGCACACTGAAGACGTCCTGTCTGTGTGGCAGTGACAAACTGGCAGCCTGACATGTGCTGGTGACAGCGGCGGAAACCGCAGGACGGCACGACTTGTTTACTGCAGAGGAGGAATTTACCATTTGTCTCGACTTCCATCACTCGCTCTCTCTCTCTCTCGGGTGTGTGTGTGTGTGTGTGTCTGTGGAGAACCACAGTGTCTTGTGCATTACCAGCCTGTCACACTGAACAATAGGTTGTTTTACAAAACCCACACTCCACACTCCTGCCGTCCCAGGTCTGGGTGGAGAGACAGAAACAGTATGGAGCTAAAAATGTGTGTGTTATTGCGAGTGTTTGTGTGTGTGTGTATGTCTGTGTGTGTGCGATGGGGATACAGTGGGTGGCAGGAAGAGACAGATCATCTGTCAGTAGTTCCTGTGTGCAAATATGCGTGTGTGCTGTGCAGTGCAGAAGCTTGTCACAAACTCTTTTGTGTGTGTGGATCATCCAAACTTCCCTGTGTGTGTGTGTGTGTGTCTCTGTGTGTGTGTGTGTGTGTGTGTGTGTGAACTCCCTGGCATGATTGAGCAGCTCTGGTGGCCATGCCAAGGCTGCGGTTATTCTCCAGCCAGAGGCGGAGGCAGAGGAGCACAGATACTTCATTATGGCCTCATTCATCACCCCTGGGACAGCTTGGCACCGCTCCTCAGCAGTCCCCCTCCTCCTCCTCTTCCTCCCCTCCACCTCCGTCTAACCTCGTCCCTCGCTCCTCTCTACTTACAGCTGCACTGGTCCCTCGCTCAGCATCTCCTCTACCTCTTTCACCCCCCCCCCCACCCGGTTCACCTCTGTGTGTTTGTAACTCTTCCACGCTCCCCTCTCGCTCTGCTGCCCGCCCGCCTCGCTCCAGTGTTTCCCCCTCTCTCACTTTACTCGGCCTTTTCCGCGCTTCACTCTATACCCCCTTTCCCTTTTCTTTTAATTAACTCTGCTGTAATCCTCTGCGTCCCTCTGTCTTGACCCATCCTCCCAGGCTTTCATTAACTCCCTCACCCTCCTTTCTCTCCATCTTCTCATACACTCCGCTCATTTTTCATCCCTGCTACTCCTCCTCCACCTCCTCCTCCTCCTCCTCCTCCTCCTCCTCCTATAACCGGTCCGGTCTGTTAAAGCAGTGAAGTTGCTCCTCTCCACAGGGAAAACAGCTGATGCACAATTGCATGCATGTGTATTTAAAGGAGTGGTTTGACATTTTGGGGTGAACAGAAAGTCCAAAATGCCCCTGACACTTGCACACTATTTTGCTACTGGTGACGGTTGATTTATTCTTTCTTTTTGTGCTTGTGGCAGCAGCTTGCAGGGTAACCATGGCAACCACAAAAAAACACAGAGGTGGAACTGATCACAACTTATTTTACTCATATCTGAGCTGCCTGAAGCTCTTCATCAGCTGTGAACGGGCATATCAGTTAGTCAAAATGGTCGGCACCAAAATTTGATTATCAAGTGCAACAATAACACCACTTAGCTAAACTTGCTATGTTTATTGTGTTATATTGTTAACCACATCCTGCACCATTTGGATAAAAGGCAACGTTCCAGAGTCGCGTTTTCATAGAAAAGATGCTGCACTGGATAAACTGTTTGAATAAACTGAATTCGTTACACCCTTACATGCCAACCTCCCAATGTTCCCCAGGACACTCTGCGCAGCTTTTCATTGCACTTTCCCGGTTTCCTCCCAGGGTTGAAATAATTAATCCGATTCATGACAAATTCCACACTCCCCCCCCTTTTTCAGTTATTACAACCTGTTTCTGGCTCTGTATAGCGTGTAGTCTGCTGTACTGACGTGCCTCAGAGTCCTCAGTGAGTGAGAGACAGACAGAGAAACAGAGAGGAGAAAGAATATTTAAACACATTTCAGACGCCCTGGAAAGAAAAAATGTATATCTTACGTAAAGTTTTGTAGGAAAAAGGCTGTAAAATCTGCCATGTTGATTTTTTCTCTGAAGGGCTCACAAACGTGCACCAACTCTCAATAAGAGCAGGCGCAAAACACGGATGATTGAAGTGATAATTATTTCTTTATGCCGTAGAGTTACGTAAGTTTATGCTAGAGGGCAAATTATTCTGCTGTGTTTTCTGAGAATTAAAAGAAAATGTGAAATTATTTCACATTAAAAAATCGCTGTTGCAGTGTACACATCATTTTGTTATTTTCGTTCTTTAAATGTCTTTAAACGACGCAGGAAGCGCGGTCCTTGAGTCTCAAATTTGCTCGTGGGTAGGACCCCCTAGAACCCTGCTTTGGTTTTGAAATCGTCTTCAGGTTGCCAGGTATGGTCACACCTCCTTCTTCTGAAGCTATGAATCTGTGAATCTGTTGGTGTACAGATTACGCAAACAAAATACAAAATGTTAATCAGTGAGCTTTAGATGTGTTTGTCTGCCCCTGACTGATGCTCCATTTAACTCTCGCAACAAGAGCAAATACGCCTTTTCCCCTAAAATGTGGAACTATTCCTTTCAGAGGCAGCTGTTTGCCTTTCATATACTACAACAACCGAGGAGACTTCAGTTGTTTTCATGGCATAAAAAAGCAAAAACAGCGCCCCCCCGCTACAGAATCTGGTGCTCGGTTACATTACTTTTCCTAACCCCCTGAATCTGTGCATGTGTGTGTTTGGACCACACGTGTAGGGAGCCTACCTGCTGTCCCATATGGTTGGCATTCAGCCTAATTAAAGCTCTTGTTGTGCCACAAACTGGGTGTATTACCATAAGTGCTCCCTGAAGTCCTGTATTTATGGCAACTTGGCATTATAAACAAGGATAAAAGGAGAGCGGAGACAAGTCTGATTTCTCTGCCTGTCGCCATCGAGACGGAGGAAAAGTTCCCAAGCAACACAGCAGCTAAACCGGCAGTGCCAGCTCGCGTGCCCACGTCGTGACGGTAAATAGTCCCACTGTCACGTACATACGTGGATTTCACCTTTAATTATCTTTTAGTCGACTCAATCTTCGTGTCAGAATCTAAAGACGGCAAAGCAAAAACGCTCCTCTGGAAGATTTTCTGATGAGCCTCCGCCTATCGCACGCTCACCATCTTTGACACTGATCAAGCTGACAGTTATATAGTCTACAAAGCACTCCTCTCAAGCCTCTTCCACTCTCTGTGCTTATCCAGCATAGCAGTCATGCCTCTGGGACTAGATCAGGGTGACCCGAGCAGAAGACACATGACACTGAAACATTAACACGTGACCCCTGAGCTCACCGGCTGAGGTCAGCGCGGAGACGCTGCCCACACACAGCCGAGTGTGAACCGCGCACAATTAACGAAGGTCGAAACCTCACTTAATTGGCAAACACGGAGAAAATGCTCCGACTCAGCCGAGAGCTCGAAAAACGCATCGCTCGCGCTGTAATTCACTTCATAATTATCCTCCATCAGGACTTTAATGAACTGTGTGAGAGCTGGCACTTCCTCTGCTCGCTGTGAAACCCAAAAATAGCTCTGTTTTGTGTGGCGCATGCAGCAGATGGATCAAAAACAAAAGACATTTCCACCGCCAAATCTTTTTCCACGGGGGGAAACTTTTTTTCCCCCGCAGACAGAGGTGGTTGTGTCAGGGCCCTGTGTTCTTGACCAAACACGGACGGAAAAACAAGGGGGGTGTGGAACAAAATCAAATTAGCTCGTTGTTGCTAACGCCGTGCCTCAGCTGCGCTCCTCGTTTCCTCATTAACCCTCTCTGGAGATGCGTCCCGTGAAAGTCCAATCCGTCTCTCCTCGGGCGATGTGAAGGCCCTCGGCTAAATGAACGCTACTCTGGGCCACTTGCACAACGATGTCAAGAGATGGTGAAAGGAGATAGGTGAGGAACAACATCTGGGGCCTCTTTGATCACTGATGATTCTACGTGGGAGAGAAGAGGAACGAGGGGAAGAAAAAGGAAGAGAGACGGAGCGAGCCTGAACATATTTCTCTCTTTGTGTTATCGAGGTTACAAATGACTCAGGAGTGACGCGACCATCCGCTGTTGAAAAAATACGGCACGGGCAAAAACTCATTTCCTCCCTCGTCAGCAGAAAAGTTCAAACAGAAAAAGGTCAACTGGAGGATACCGAGGGCTGCAGCTCCTCACCTCTCGCCACGACACATCCGGCCTGCGTTCCTTCAAAAACTGCAGCTATAAGGCCTTTTTTTCAATTTCTGTATCCAACTTGTGTTTACAAAAAAAATGCCTTCCATTGTGAGCCCCGAACAAGACGCTATTGTTACGTCCTGGTCTCGGCATGACAATGACTTGATTTCCATGTGATTTTCATGGTAATTGAGTTAATCTCTGTAACGTAATCAAGGTCTTAGTCTTAGTAAACAGCAAGAAAATAAGAGCAGCGGGCGACGTCGCGGTCGAAATGGGAGGAAATGGAGAAGGCTGCTCTGGCTGGCTGAGCTGACATCATTTTAACATGCTGCTACGCTGAGGAGTGTCGTTTCAGATGGGTGGCTTGGCCGCCACACGACAAAGAGGGCCACATTCTTTTTCTCCTACTTCCTCTATAGCTTCATTTTCACTTCTTTTTATGGCTTCACAGATTCCATCCCGGTCCACTTTTCTCCCTCTGACCCTCTTCCATCTCGTCTGCCTCAATCCGCTTATTCCCAAGCCACTCTATATCTGTCTCCCTGCCTTTCCATCTTCCTCTCTCACACTCCTCCCCCCTAATCACTCCCATCACTCTCTTGTGAAGAGGCGGGGGAAGCAGGCTCTTGTGTTTGACTGACAGGTCCTGAGTGCAGAAATCTCCCCGCGGTCGACCTTATCAGTGGCCAAGCTTGGCACAGTTGAGTGGCAGCCTGCTTTTTCTGGCTGCACTTTTCGCCTCTGGGAGTTTCCTTGGAGTGTGTCTGTCTGTGTGTGTGCGCGCTGATTCCAACTCATCTGAGAACAGGCCAGTCCGATAAAAAATGTCTAAATACACAAAGGGCTATAATTGCAAGCTGTTGTTTAATATAAATTAGGTCAGTGCTGATATACTCTTTATAATAAATGACCTTCAGATGTCATTCAGTGAGTTCAGTACGACTGAGAGAGCTTTTGTTTCAGTTAAAGCACCCCCATGGAGTCTATCATAACTGTGACACAACCCAATTACCTAGTTTCATCCTGCCTGATCCCTCAGACGGATGGCTTATGAGAGTACTTCTGCCTAAATGTCCCAGAATTTATGTTTTCTGGCACTGGATGGAGATGAAGTACAGATGTATGTACTGTCACAGGAGCCACAGACAGAAAACAGTGAAGGGAGATGCAATGAACAGGAACGGAAGCAGCTACGCAACCATGATTTTCATTTCTCTGTGATTGCACAATAAAGATAATCTTTTCTGCTGTCACATAATAACCCGAATGTTTGAGGAGCAAGAAATCCAACTGTAACCATTCTAGCGGTATGGCTCTAGAGTTGGCATTGTCAGCTGGTCGTTTGGTCCGTTGGTCGTTTGGTTTATTGCAACGATTTGGACTCTCCATGAATTCTTATACAGACAATCACTGTCCCAACAGGACGTTTCCCTTTGGCACCACAGTAAGTGGACATTTGGCTTTTGCGTAAAATGTCTCAATTATTCAGTTGTAACAGGAGAAGTTGATAGATGAAGAGCTGCAGGCGACAGGCCACACACCTCCAACTTCTCAGTGAGGAAACCAACTCCTTTTCCCTAAATATCTTGATCATGTTCCCTGTCAGCACTCGGTTTAAATCCAACACATTGCCAAATAAGCACTTTTGTTTTATCACTTTGACAACAATCCTCTGCCATCCTCGTGTTGGTCAACTCTCCTCGCTCCCATCAAGTTATTAGCGGCTCGTGACCTCTTGAATGTGCCATGACGATGGAGCAGACAAGTTTGTAACTGTCGTGTCCGTCGTCCGACAAAGTGTTGATTAAATAAGCAAAAGCGACTGTGGGGGCAGCAAGTAATGTAATCAGGGCCTGGAATACCATGTTGTCCCAAAACACCATGGTAAGCCTAATTGTCAGACTAGCATTGTCAATGTGAGAATGTTAGCATGGTGATGTTAGCATCAGAGCACAGCCTCACAGAGCTGCTAGCACAGCTGTTGACTCTTAGCATTAATATTTAAAAATGTCCTCACATCCAGGCTGGAGCTACGCGACATTGCCAGGAGATGACGTCCCGTTCTGAACATGTGAAGAAAACTGTGGGAGGTGATAATTCACAGCTAAAACGTGAAGTGTTGGTAAGTTGGATCTTCACAATAATAGATCCTGGACTCTGTCATTCAATATGGATCAAAAAGAGATGGAGGCATGATTAAAGAAGTAACGCCACAATGGTCAAACAAACTGAAAGTAGATGACAATGACCGCCCTTTTTCGGAGATTCAGATGATGAAACATAATTAGGATGGTTCAGTGGAACTGATCAATGCAGCTCTAAGCTGATACACCGCTGTGAGCCAGCTCCTTCACATCGATTGGTTCACAGCACGCAAACGCCGGCGGTAGGTCTGTCTGCAGGAGGGAGGATGTAGGGGGTGTGGGTGGGCGGATGAGGGGACCACTTGCTTACCAAATCAATTGCCACACTCACTGCCCAAAGGGGGGGGGGGTAACTAAAGATCCACTTGCAGAGCCTAATTCATTCATTCTCTTGCTTTCCATCCCCCCTCCCTCCCCGACTCCAAACATTCATCTTCCCTCTGGCTTTAGCAACCTCAGCAGAATTTTAAGTCTCTCTTTACTCCGGACAAACTTTGAAGTGAAGAATGTTTGTCTTGAGGTCTGGAAGGAAGCGGCGAAACGATGAGAGAGCAGGTCTTTCCACAACTGTTACTCAAATCCATTATATCTTGTAATTCCACTGATGATGTGATTTCCTACACGCACACACACACACACAAATACACAATATGTTCCCTAGCAACACGTTTAAATCAGTCAACGCAGAGGCTGTTTTTTTTTTTTTTTGTGGGCGCAGTCGCTGTGGGTGGGTGCTCGCAGCCCAGGTGCGGGGACACTGCGAGCTGCATGGGGCTCAGGAAAAGCAGGAAGCTGCAGGACTCGCTGTGCTCTCACCCCCCCTCCCTCCCTCCCTCCCTCCTTTTTACCAACCTCTCACACGAGGGTGCCATCAACAGATCTGGCAGCATGTCGGTGTGGAATGCACTCCGGCAATTTACGCACACACTCACACGGTTAATAAACGCTGTCGGGCCATGGCTGGATCTCACACGTGTAAACTGTTCTTAAACTTGTCACATCTGACATGATTTGAGGCGGAACACGCGCGGAAAAGGCGTTCGGGGGGAAGGAGCCCTTGAATGGCCTGGCCGGGAAGCTCGCGGCGCTGACATATATAGGCATGCACGCAGACACAGAGCCGAGCAACACCCTCTCAGACCAAAACACATGGAAACACACATACGGAGCTCTGGAGACAATAGTCTGCACGCTGCCTGGACCTGGCAGGCCTAATATAAGTGTCAGGGTTAAAAATAAAAAGGGGAAGGCATGTCGCACAGCTGTGAGATGCTGGGAGATTTGTGTGCTGTCAGCCCACTTAAATCACAACAGCTGAGATGACAAGGCACTGCCCCTCAACTGCCTTTTCCTCTTCTCCCTCCTGTCGTTCACTGGCTTTTTTATTCCCCCTCTCCCTCTAACTCGATCCATCACTGCACCTTTAGCTGTTTTCCTCCCCCCCTCTTCCTCCCCTGACGCACATTTCCTCACTCCTATCTTTTTTTCCCCTTGTCGATTGATAATGCCACCCACTCCTGGCAACAACGTTGGCAGCCCAACAAAGCGGCACCCGGGGGAGCGGAAAGACAAGATTCAAGTGACGCTTTTTAACTCAATTGCCACCAGTCAGTCGTAATTCACTGGAAACATCACAGAGGCAGATTCGCAGTCGCTTAGAGTTGCACTTGCTCTCGGAGATACAGCCAGACATGTGAAATACATGCACCAGGGGTTGCCCAAGCTGTCATGGTTTGCACGCCTTCCCTCCCTAAATTAAAACATTCCATAACGTCTAAATCAGCAAGATAAGTCAACAGTGTCCTTAAGAAAACTAACCAATCACTGAGGGGATTAGCTACCCCGAACAGG
Organism: Lagodon rhomboides; assembly: GCA_039737535.1. Lineage (NCBI taxonomy): Eukaryota > Metazoa > Chordata > Actinopteri > Spariformes > Sparidae > Lagodon > Lagodon rhomboides. Next base: position 12,031,845 of record CM077785.1, on the reverse strand, counting down.
GGTGTCAAAACGCCAAATTTACACCACCCAGGGGAGAAGTCTTGACTCCCTGCCAAAGACAACTCTCCTCCACCAATCAGCGCCTCAGAAGCCGGCTCCAAACAAATCAGCAGCCGAATGAAAATGACGAAAATGTTTAAAAGTTACTCACCGCTTCCCGTGTCCCCCTGGCTGTGCTGGGAATGAGGTGGAAGGGTGGGGGGCTGAGGGGCGGAGGGGCGCACTAAACGACAGGAGGATCTCAGAGGGGGCAGAGGGAGCAGCGGCAGAGCGGCAGCCTGAAGCAAACACTTTCAACGGCTCCCCCCTAATTGAAAAGGTCTGTTTTCATCTCTCTCTCAGATGAGCGAGCGCGAGCGAGGAGAGGGAAAAGAAACGACTGCTTTGAGTCGAGGTGATGAGGAGGAGGACAGCGGTCCCGCCAGGAGCTGGTCAGCAGGGTGAGTGCGGGGAAAAGACCAAGAGGAAGCGAGAGAACGACAGGGTTCTCCAACAGACAAATGCAATCAGGGGTGACCACCAAGCTGGTGCTGAGAGGGCAAACAGTCCACAACACGAATCCCCCCCCAAACTGCCTGCAAACAGCAGTCAGCGTTTTTCCCCGGCCCCTTCCCCACACATGCTTAACCTGTAAATGTTCTGGCAGTCTTCTGCGCTGACATCACGTGGGAACACATAAGGACTTACAGGACTTACGCTGAAAGCGAGTTCATGGCATCTTGCAGAGTCAGGACCAAGCAAGACTTAGACATTATTATATTATCAAATATATCAATGAGAACACTGAAGAAATTCCAACATATCACATTTTTTAGAGCAGGAAGCTGTGACATCCAAGACTTGAAAGTTTGCTGAAGGAGCTCTGAGACATGACGACATGTCCACCAAGACAAAATATAAAAGGATTGGTAGAGATTTTTACATACTATACTCTTTCATTTGTCAGAACAATCCCCACTCAAGTCCACTTACTGGGTTTTTCCAGAGCTTTAAACATGACCCTCATCAATGGATGGAGTTGGTTTAGTTTTAATTGACATGCAAGCTCAGTAGCTGTTATAGTTCCATCCATTACACTTTTATTACTTCCGTCTGTGTTGGCTGAAAAGCGTGTACGTTCATTCTTGATCTTTTAAACAGTAGCTTGGCAAAATTATCTCGACTCAAGGTCCACTTACTTGTAGTCTCGTGAGTTTTCAGCTGTATCACATTCAGTATCAATCTTAGAAACAACTGAGAAAACTTCTTCGATTCATGTGATTTAGTAAAAGCTAGGATTGTTTTATCAAACCTTTATTTCCAAGGGCAAGAATGATCTTTGATGATTAATCCCTTGGTTATTTCTGTGTATATTTGGCCATAAAACATCCTTCTGGAATGTGTTTGCATCAATTTGATTTGACATGTGACAATTCATTGATCAATCAATTGATAGAAAAAATAATCACCGACATTTTGGATAAATAATCAATATTCTAAGTCAGTTTTTCTCTGGCTCTACCATCTCAAATGTGAGAATTTGCTGCTTTTCTCAGTCTCATATAATAGTAAACTGACTGTCGAAAGGTTTTGGACTGGTGGCTGGACAACACAAGCAGATCAAATCAAAGGCGACATATTATGCTCATTTACAAGTTAATAATTTAAATTTGGGTTACTACTACAAGAGGTTTACATGCTTTAATGCTCAAAAAACACATCAGTTTCTAATACTGTCCAGTGCCGTAGCTCTGTATTCCCCCTCTGTCTGAAAAGCTCTTTTTTAAGCTCCTGTCTCTTTAAGGCCACACCCTCCTGAATACCCAGTCTGCTCTGATTGGTCGACTCACACATACTTTAACTGGTACCCCTAATAATGGAGCAGCAGTGCTAAATTAATTGTTCTGTGCCAAACTAGCCGCTAGGCATATATTATGCTAATGTATGTGACGTAGTGTGATGTCACAAAGTCACTGAAATAAAGACGAGACTATTGACGAGGCGTTTTAGGACCAGCGTTTTCTGTGGGAGAGAGGAGCTTCTGTTGGTGCAGACTTTGACCTTTTTAACTTTCAAGGTCTTTTACATGCAGAAGAAGAAGAACAATAGGTAAGCTGTCTAATAGGTCTCCTTTAAGGCTTTGGCTTTCAGAGATTGTGATTATTTTTTTACTTTTTATGCCTCAATAATAAATATAATGATTTTTTTTTTGCAACCCTAATTGTGCTGAAATACACTGACTTGTCAGGGATGGACGTAAGTCAGGAATCCACATGTGGCTTTTCCAAAATGCAGCCTCGCGATTGAATTACCAGAACTGGATCCTCAAGCTAAATGTGGAAAACAAATTGAGAAGATAAATAATAAGAATTATTGTGAATTTGATAGCTGTTATAGCATTAACAGACAACAAAAAAAGTAGTCTTGCTAACTTCCTCGTGTTTCTATCTGTGGTAGCACATGAATTCATCAAACCGACAGACTTTGAAAGAATTAGTACTGTGCGAAACAGTGATGGATGTCGAGTTCTGTCTTCGAGCCTGCAGGCATGGATATTATATTTTAAGTATGCTGCGTGTATGAACAAAACTGCCTTCGCCGAATCAAATTTGAATGCAGATTAGGTGTCTTCAGCTGTTCAATGATCGATCTTCATGTTTATAGAGAGCACTAGTGTAGTTTTCCCTCTTCAGCAGTCAATCAGTCTCCTCTCCCTCTGCTAAATCCACGGGGGCAGCAGTCTATGGAAACATCTGCTAGAGCGCTTTTCCTAAAGCTCTCCTCTGTAAAACTTGGACTAATGTACATTCAGTGAGCGGCGGATAACTTAAATCAGCCCAAGTTGACTGTGACCTTGTAATGGGTCTCCGGATGCCAAATCCTAAACTAACCATAGCCCAAAATGGCCGACTCTGAAGGGAGGTTTCCCCCCGTCACTCCCTGCCAGTCATATGTCAAATAAATACAGGAAGAGAAACGGTGAGGCGGAGAGTGAGCACAGGAAAGAGCCATCTATCTCCGCGCAGCTCGAGGTCGAGGTTTCTGGCACCGTCAGCGCCTGTGATGCGGGCGGAACGTCATCACTTCTTCTGTGGCGCTCGCACTGTGCACCTACTGTTCTCGGGGGGTGCGGGACAGCCAGAGCCACAGCTGTAAATCTTACAGGGATTGGTGGAAAACAAGCAGGGCCAAGAGGGGAAGGCTCCTGTCCACGCCCGACAACAAAAGACCTGTGTTGTTCCCGCTGAGCGTATGCACAGGTATTCACACAACATTTGCATTTCACAAGTACAGACACAAACGCAAGGCGGAGAGACGCGGGGAAAAACAATAAGATGCTCGGGAAAAGCAAAACTATGCTTACACAATGCCAGTCACCAGCATTTATGTAGATTAAATCAGTTACAGGCAACAAGCCACCACATCTCATGTTTCCTCTCCTGCTACTATGGTAACTGAGCTGCTGCAGTCCACATCACTCAAATCTGGTACAAAAGCTTCCCATCATGCCCAAAATATGCTGAGAATCACCCTGCTGCGCCAGGCACAATTGGTCCCATTTGTACAGAAGAAAATAGCAGAAATGATCGGGGGGAAAGGGCTCCACCTGACTGACATGCAAGAGCTCTCTTGCAAAAGAAAGCCCTCACACCTCGCTTTCCTAATGACCGACCTAATGCTTTTCAAAAAATTAGCTCATTTGTCACTGTTAGAAACAAGACGTGCGTGAAGAGGGCCTGAGGTGCGTCCAGGAAGAGGGAAGAAAGGAAATTTAAAAAAGAAACACCCCCCTTCCATCCTCCATCCCGCCGCAGAAAGGATAAGTCATGTACTCATCCCCCTCTTCCCTTCAGGAACAAATGAAGTTATCAATCAATCCCACAGTCCCACAGAGAGAGGGAAGAGAGGGCCAGAGGCAAACAGAGAGCGGCGCTGAGGCGGCCAAAAACACTCAGAGAATAAAAGCTGATTGTTTCGCTGGAGGAGCCCTGCAGCGGAGTAGCCGACAGCTGATTGTGAGTGCACGCAGCTCACACATCAGTTTGTGTCAGCATCATTTGCAGGTAAAATCACACGACGACACTTTACTGTTAGAACATTTAGAACCAGAGGTGTTTTAACACATTTATAAAGTTATTACAAATTAGCCATCTAAGATTCATTTGTGTCATTAATTAGAAGATCTGTACTGGGGCTGGGCTGTCTATAATAACAAGCTCCTCATCCACCATGTTGCTAACTATAACTCATGTTGCATTGTTTCCAAAGCTCACTCAAGGAAGAACCATGTGAACTATTTTTTCCAATTGGAATAATCATCTGCGTGGCTACATCACTCTGTTGGTTTCTTCTTGTGGCGCGTTCTGTGTTCTTAAGCATCCAAATATTTGCCTTGGGAGTTAGTGGAGACCAAAACAGAGCTAAAAGTAGAATGTCTCACAGTGGAGTGCATACCTCCGGCAGGGCAACACAGTCCTCTTTCATTCGTCAAGGCTTATCCAGTATCAAACTCAGTAGCCCTGCATCACTCCAAATTTTACACCACCCATAACCTCTTAACCAGGATCTAAGCTCACCACACCTAGGTTCCGCATCAGATTGCACTTACTCATAGGTACCAGACAAGATCCATCCATTATTCCCTGAGAAATTCACAAAAATGTCAGAAAAGCCCCCTATCTTGCACTGTTAAAGGAAGTGATAAAAGCTTCCTGGAACCGTCCCTTTATCGGGATCTGCAAAAGGTTTTAAAGGGGTCTATTCTGGGTCGACACCCATCCTCCATCCAAGTTTAGTGGAAGTCCGCTCCGCACTTTTTGTGTAATCCTGCTGACAAACCAACACACACCAACAAAAAATACAAACAGACGCAGGTGAAAACGCAGCTGCCTTAGCGGAGGTAATAAGGTAAAATTTTGGATTTACATTCATCAGAAAGACACAAACATGCCTCCAAATGAATGTTTCTGTTGCTCTGCGTTCGCTGGATGTGTAAATAACTGTTTATAGAATGCAGGTTTAAAGACGTTACTGTATATGCATGTGAGTGTCAGGATTTGTCTAGGATTAGACACCGCCGTGAGGGTATAATGCGCACACCCCGGGGACACATACAATACAACAGCACTGTCAGAACAGAAAGATGAAGCATCGCGGTGTGTTTGCACGGAAAAAAACAAATTTCCTTAAACAGTCAAGTGCTGTTCAGATCATTAAATTTGATCGAATCTGTGCAAATGTAGAGAAAAATAGTCAACGAGGCACAAAAATGATCAGTTGCCATGCCTACCTGTGTGATTCTAGTTTCCTTCGGTAGTCTTACCACTGGCTGCAGAAAGTACGTCTCTGTTGCGCAGAGAGATGCAGCTATGTCAATTGTGAAGTCAGTGTTTCATGCTGAAAATGGTCTTCAGTTAATTACAGACAGAAAAGAGAATAATCGGCATCAAGGTGATCGTCTACACTGTAAGGCAAACACTCCCTGTACTGTGAAAACCTCAAACAGAAATCGATTCTCTTGGATGAAAAGAAAAAGACAACCTTGCGATACAGAAAACATTGAAACCTCAGCCTCATGAAATCAGTGAAGCATGCATGTGAGTGTGTGTGAGTGTGTGTGTGTGTGTCGTCTACGCACTCTCCAAGGCCACACTTATCACATGTAGCCACAAAAAGGCCAGGAATTTGTCTTATGACCCGGGATGTCCACACAGCTCACCAGTGAACTCATCATCTCATGGTTTCTGGCTGTCAGTTCCCCGAGCTTATTAGCTTGGCTGCGTTTCTCCCTTCAGACAGTGTGATGGGTGGTGAGAGGAGCGGTGAGGCCGAAGACCACGAGCTGAGCCTCAGCCAAGAACGGTGGGGAGAGAAGGAAAGAAAGATGGAGGAGGATTTCACAAAAAAAAAGGAAGAGGAGGAGAAGAGAGAGACGGATTGAAATATTTTGTGCTTTTGTTTGAAAGGGAATAAAAACAAAGAGTGACGAGGAGGGAGAGAATAAATGGGGTGAGTGGCCGGGAGAGAATTCAAGAGACTGAAATAGAGAGGGATGAGAGGAAGGAGTTTGCACCCGTTCTTCTCCTCTCTCTCTGGCCTGGCAGTCGGCCTCTTGGCAGGAGCCGCGGTATCCATTGCATATGGGTAACCCTGCAGACGCAGAAAATGAGCAAAGTTAAAGCAACACTGCAAACTTTGAGGGGATTTTCGAGGCAGGGTGCTTTTTCATGAAAAACAAAGTCTGAGGCATCGCACCGCAGCGGACTGAGAAAGCCAAGATTGGGCCTTATTAGACAGAATAATTTTCACAGCTGTTTCCGATCCGTTAGTGCTTCACGTGGACCGAGGGGAGGAGTGGAAAAGTGAGGAAACAAAAGGAAGGAAGGAAGGAAGGAAGGAAAGAAGAAAGGCAGGAGAGGAGAGGAGTGCAGGCAAAAGAGAGGAGATGCTGTCTGCCATCTTGACAATAACTCAACAACAAATCACTGTTTAAATGCTACATACACACACACACACACACACACACACACACACACACACAGAAGGACACACAGTTGTACAGGAGTTAACAACATGCTCAGTGAGCTCTTCAGGGCCAATCCTTCTACTTAGAGGAAGGCTTGGATTTCACAACGCCCAGCTGTTTCACTTGCACAAGTAAAGCCCATTAAAATTCCTGCTTACAGTGAAAAGGTATCGCTGCACACACACAAACACACACACACACACTTACAGTTTACAGGGGAATGAGCTCAAGGCAGAAGATCAAGCCATTAAGTTCATAAGGGCTCTTGTTTCCTCTGTATCTTTTAATCCCTTCTTCTCTCTTCCCGTCTCATCTTTCCCTCAGTAGACCTTAATTCCCCGGGGAGGGGTGGACACAGACACACATATTTATTCACGGCACATTAACACACACACACACACTCCCACGCGCGCTTTCATAGGCTCCCCAGTTAGTCGCTGCATCGCCGTTAACTGTCCCGTCCACCTGTGGCAGAGTACACGCCGGCTAATAACCTGTGCGCACTGGCTGTCAGAGCTGTCAGTCAAAGCGAACAGGAGGACAGCGCGTTAAATTAAAGCAAACAGCAGCTGTCTACTCAAAGATAAAGACTCGCCGCGATAAGTTTGTTATGATAACTTTATTTTTAATGAGAATGAGGGATGACAGGTGCAGGAGGTGAATGTAAAGAGCTTCTCTGCAGATGTGATAATGAGGACGCAGTGAAAATAGATTCAGCTCGTCATGTTATTTCACACAGCACTTTCCCGAGAGTTGTAGCGCAGGCGAGAAATACATTAAGAGACACTATTTAAGAGGAGAAGCAAGGGAAAGGAGAACTTTAAGTAATTATCCGCCACAGTTTAATATGAAGAAATGTAATCTGCTGCCGATTAATTTCCTAAGCACTCCTGTACAAATTACAACACAGTTACTGTTTTTCTGATGCAAAATGACTCAATGGACACATGTTTTGCATCTGGCCGATGACCGAACCCGAGCAGAAGCTTCTCTTTCTTTCCTTGTGGCCCCATAGAAAACACAAATGCTGCAGAGAATGGCAGAGCCTGCCATTATCTCAAAGTGCTATTACAGTGTGGTGCACCCCAGGGGTCCATTCTTGAACCACTTTTATTCCTTTTTTTTTAAATATCAATGATTTACCAAACGTGTCCAACAGAGTTTCCTCCCTAATGTTTGCTGATGATACATCATGGGTTCTTTCACACTCAAATTTGAACTTATTGACTACAGGCGCTAACGTTATGTTAAGACGGTGTCATTTTGAGGACAATATCTTTATACCCTTTATTAATTCTTTAATCTTTCCTTACTTTGCATACTTGCATGTTCTGTACATATTCCACAAATAATTCCCCCCTCCAAAAACACATTGTGTTGCTCCGCACTCAAATCTTTTCTCCCCTTTGCACCTTCAGGACTTTAGATTAGAGCTGAATATGCAAAACAAAAACAGGGACTGCGACTATTTGACATGTACTGTGAATGCAATATGAGCCACAATTTTAATAGAATGGAAATGTCTGAATTTCAAGTCAGTCATCGAATCTTCATCGCCCCAAACATCTCACAAGGGGAGGTCACTTTTCAGTCAGACACAGCCAACTTTTGTTGTTTTCGAGAAGCTGAATGTCTAAAATCTCCATCCCCGGTGAATCAGATTCCAGTCAGGTTCATCACATCATCAACCACCCCTCAGTGGGAGACCGAAAGGCACACACACAGTCTCCCGCACACACACACGCACATGCACATGCATGTGCACACACACTCAGCTGAGTAATCAACCACTGACTGTGATTGCAGAGTCCATCTGCAGTGGATTTTTATGTCGGGAAATAAACACACATTCTCCTCACAGCCAAAGAAGGTATCCTGAAATCAGACACACACACACACACACTGACCCAGCCATGTCTGATTAGGCCATGACCTGTGTGATCCCTGACCTGTTTGGATTATCTGTGCGTGGGGTCATATTTGTGTGTGTGTGTCATGGTGATCCACACATAGTCACCGCTTTCTGAAGAACCCCTGAGTGACGTAGGCACCTCTCGCTGAGGCTGTAACTCATGATCCAACCACGAATTTATAAACAGATGTTTTTTCCCAGTGTCTCAATAAAAGGGTTGTTCTTGTGTCATCAGAGTAAGGTTAAGTGTGCGTGGGCGAGACGCTGCCTTTGTTAATCACCGCAGCCACGTTGATGAACTGCGGCTGGAAGTCTCATGCCATGCAAATTCTAACAACTCCCACCTCAAAAACTCAAGGGAGAAGAAGTGGTGGAAACCTCCCTTAATAACTGCTTCCAAGCGTTACACTCCAAAGCGTAAACCTCCCAGCATACACACAACACATGCTTCGCTCTCCGGTCTCATTAAAAAGCCATCGCCCCGCTCTCTCGTGCGCCCAAACAAATACAATCATAAATTGAGAACAGGGTGGAGGAGCAAAAAAAATCCCCACTAAATGGAGGCGCTCCCTTTGTGGTGACTGTGGCTTCACAATATGGGATTGCTGGAGTGTTTCCAAAACCGGCGCGTGGCCCCCTGTTCTCACAACAGCTGAGGCCCCGAGCCCCCCCCTCCCACCTCACCCCTCCACACACACAAACACACACACGGTCTCCAGGGATCGGCTCTGTGTGACACAGTGACACAATCAATCAGTGGATATTGCTTCTATTGACAGTCCCCAGAAGAGTCTCCTTCTGTTTGATGATCTGTCGCCCTTGTTTTTCTCTTTCTCTCTCGCTTCACTCTCCGCTCTTCTCTCCAACCGTCCTTCTTTCAATCCAACACCGACCTTTAAGTCCATACCAGTTTTATTTCCACTCTTTCATCCCGTGCATCTCTCTATCAACACCATTCACTCTGCTCGTTTTCATTTCTGTTGCCATTTGATGAAAATACCACGGTGCAACAACCCAGACGGGCAAGCACACACCCACAAGAGCTATTCATTGATCCTAGCCGCTAACACAATCAGACATCACAAAACGATTCCTTCCTTTGGGGGGAAGGAGTGGGTTGCTGGGGAGGGGAGTCAAAGCACAAGGGCTCATGCATATTTCATATCTACAATGATACACTTTCTGGTCCATGCATAATGCAGACACTGTTTAAGGATGAGCATTGGGAGGCACGGGGGGATTTTAGTTGGGGAAATGAAACGGAAAATGAGATAGCACCCACTAACGGCCCATCACGCCGTGATTTGAACGCAGTGTGTCTGCACACAAACACCAGTAGTCTCGGCTCAAAGTTTGCCTTTGAGCCACTCATTTCAGTTTAATCCAGAGGAGACTTTGAATGTGGCGTACAAGATGCCTTAAGTGGACCGTCATGTATCTGTGTTCAGTGGAAAAAAGAAAAGGGTCAGTGATCTTGCTGTTGTGGGGCTTCACAACAGAAAAATCTGCAGCTTTTGTTTAGATGACGGTAGCTGCAGCAACCCAACCGTTTATAGTCTTGGCCAGACGGAATACATTTAACAGGATTACGTTACGTAATTTGGCGAGGCAAATGTTATAGTTGCAGAAAGTAATTGATGTAATTAGATTGCAGATACATCCAGTAAAAATGGGATTACTACGAGGATTAAAATTTAAAATACAGAATGATGTTCTAGTCTGTGTGCACACATGACAACGCTTCAACAGTCTCACGCTCTGGTCTTGAGTGAAACCAAATACATAAGTGTGAGGTCATCTCATTGGTATTTTTTTTTCCTTGTGTTTATTTCATATTTTTAGTATTGAGGTAATCAAAGGGTAACAGAAAGTTTAACTTACATCACTTTAATATTGTGATACTTGGATTACATTACAGACTACATTGTGGACAGGTAATTAGTAATTGTATCAGTATACATTCTTTAAGTAACTCTCCCAACCCTGGTCATGGCATGGCTTATGTAGTGGCAATGTTATGCATGATGTAGAGAGGCATATGTAGTTGGTTGTCGACAAATTTGGTCCAGACTGAATTATCCCAACAACTATTGCTTGGTTTAAACTGAACTGTGGCTAATATCTGCAAGACTAATGAAAATTCATTCAGCTATTTCATGCTAACATGCTAAACTAAGATTCGACTGAGGTAAACATTCCCTGCTAAACATCAGTGCATCTACAATGACAAGTCACATGCTCACAATAACAATTCACATTGTCAAGCTAGCATGTTGACACTCAAGGCACCAGTTCGCCTGAATACAGCCTCTCTGCTGGCTGCTAGCATGGTTGTCTAAGGATAATTCTGGTTTATTACAACTTAGGTCTGATTTTCATAGTTTTTTTTTCTCTATCTTTCTAATAGAACTTTATACTTACGAAAGAAATGCTGATATGGTTTCAGCAGCATCAATAAAAAGAAGTCAGAAGGGGTGGTAAACGCATGCTAATCCCAACGTTAGCTAAACTTATTTGAAAGCAAAATGCATTTTGTGAAATTATTACTGAAACTGAAAGTTAACAGACCAACTTGCTAATTCCACTCACACACACTGAACACACATAGTTTCCCTGTGTTTTATGCGATTTTTGCCTGGTTTACATCATCTGGCTAAACTGTTAGCATATTAACAACGAATATGTTCATCTGACTGCTTGTGTTTCTTGCCCATTGTTGCAATGTTAACACAGTGACTGATCTCAACGATTACTTAAATGCTGACATAGTCATCATAACTAACAGACAAAATTAAGACTCACATAGCGGTAAAATGGAATTATTCTTTATTAGAGCGGAGGTGAAGCACAGAAGAAACAGAGAAAATGTCAAATTCCCCAAGCTGTAGCTAATGTTCCTCTTCCTTGAAATTCCCCTTATGTGCACGACCCAGTTCCAGTTAAACAGATGTCGTATATCAGCCTCTCTGTGAGGAAGCCAAGCCACTTGTCCCATCAGTGAGGCTTTCAAGGCATATGGTCTGAACATCCTCTGTATTCTGACTTATCATTTAACAGAAGACTGCGAGTACAAGGAGGTCAATAACTTCACCGTGACAAAGGAAATCCCGTCTCTTTACTGGCTTTAACAGAGAGCTGCTAAAGTGCCTAATTCCTCTGCTTTATCAGTGGATGTACATTTAGACAGGAAACAGGTCAAAGTGGATACTGGAGGAAGAGTGGAGTTTAAGACGGTCTATCACTCAGATGGAAACAAGGCAATAAGCTTCCTGGCAGCAGCCTGTCAGTTTAACAGGGCTTGTTGTTGGCCTTCCTCTTTCTTTACAGCCTCACTTTCCCCCCATTTCTCATGAGGGATTCTCTCGCACTCTCTGTTTCCGTGTTTCCTCCTTCTCTCTGTTCTCTCCTTCCTGGGATCGCTGGTAGTTCAGGGAGCCATTTCAGTGGCGAATGAGTGAGTTTTAGTCGTTTCTTTTTCAACCCAAACCTCCTCCTTCTTCCCTCTCTCTCTCTCTCTACAGCTTCATCCCTCATACCAGATGCACAATGCATGGAGAAAATACCGGAGATGCATTTCCATGTGCCACTAGGGATGTCCACAATCCAATTCTACTCAAACAGATGTCATATATCAAACCTCTCTCTGAGGAAGCCACGCTCGGAGAGAGAGACAAGGAGGGAGAAGGGGGAGAAGGGGAGGAGAAGAGGAGGAACAAAGGAATGATCAGGGAGGCTTTTTGAAAGCAGCAGGCTCAAAGTCAGACCCCACATGCTACAATGCGGGCACAGTAGGATTGTAACAATGGCGAGGATGTGGTTACCACGCTATTACACAATTTCCTTACTACCTGTGTATCATCTTCTTCTGACCACCTCTCCCCTCCTCCATCCCTCCCACCGTCTCTGGACTTTCTCTGGTAAACAATAAAGACGGTAATTTGCGGTGAATTTACTCACTTTCCCATTGACAGACTTCCCATTGTGTTTTTCCTTTCAGGATAAAAGGCACCATAAAGGTTGTCAGATGGGCTCATTATGATTTGTTGGTGCCGAGCAGAAGTCATCAGTCACAATGGAGGGAGGGGGTCGGCTGGCTGCAGGGCTGGATGGTGGTTAGATAGATCGCTAGATTAATGGGACAGATAAATGACCTCCATACATCTGGTGTTAACTTGCATGATGGGTAATTAGATTCTAATTAGATAGACTCGTCCAATCTGTAAGAGTGGAAAAAGCATAAAATTCAAATTCAAGATTTGATTATTCAAGCAAGACGTTGTCAGAGGAACATGGGGGAAACAGCTTTGATGAATTGTACACTTAAAGTGTAGGCAATGTGGTGGACCAACCAACGAACCGTCACTGCCATCCACGATCGTGGCTAAAAAGATCACTCCTGCCACCTTAAATTAGATATCATAAAATAGAAAAATAGGAAAAATAATTCCAGATGCTCCCGTTTACTCCACAGTCAAAGACATACAGATTTATTAAAGAGGATCTACCCTGGAGAGCCAAGATGTGTTTGTCTATTCATGTTGGTTTGTCTGCTTTTCTACCTTTTGGTTGCTGTTTTTGACGCCAGCCCTCCATCACCTGAAGAGCAGATAGAAAAGATGATTGGATGGGTCCAACTACATCAGCTGTGACCTGAAGTCATTAATTAATGGACCGTGGACGGATGCAGACCAGACCCAGATTCTATTATTACTTTTTTTTAAGCATTTCTATCTTAACCTTTACATTGACTATAACTTAATTTTGCTTGAAATGAGAAAGGAACATTTATTATTATTAGAGTAGAGTATTATTATTTATAATCCCTCCAGTTTAATGTGAAGACTGATAAAATTACTAAATTGTACTATCTTCATTTGATTTGACAGACAGTTGTAGGCTACATACAGCTGTAATCCAACTACTAGGCTACTGCAGTATCTATGGCGCTGAATCACAATGCGTCGGTCTGAACTCCTGTCTGAGGAAATGTTCTCAAACCGGACCTCTGTGAATTTTAATTGAACGCCCCTGCTCCAGACCGAATCTGGATGCGACGGATGAATAATAGATGGGTGGATGGATGGAGCGTGACATGTGTTGCAAATCCAAGATCTTGCTGTAAATGAATTCAGATGAATTCTGAACGTCACCCTGACAACCCGCGGGGCCGAGATGTACTGAACGCGACATACAACGATAATTATGAAGTGCTGAAACAAAAGACATCAATTATGGATAGTCATGAACACTTATTGCGCAGCGATGAACTATATTTTATTGGAATATCATGAAAAATAGATTGTGTCACTCGGTGTGACATCGAACACATCAACACCCATGAACAGAAAAATGTGGCCGTGTTCGGCTGCTCCGTCAGGAACGCAGACTGTATCACTGCATGTTGATGCTCATATCTGAAGTGAACATCAAGACGGACTGACAACTATTTAGGCTGAGAGGAGGGGAGTTGGGCATCTGTCAGTGCATGACAATGACTATAATTTCTCCCTTTCTCTCTCCCCTGTCCCTCTGTTCCTCCCTCCCTCCCTCCCTCCCTGTCTGACAGTCTCTGTGCTGGTGTCCTATCTGTGTCCAGGCTCTTTCTCTTCATGGTTCATAGCTTCTATCTGCCTAAGATGATTCCCTTGTGGCGCCATGAAGCGAGACAGAGAAGAGGGGGAAAAAAAATCTCATTAAAGAAGGGATCATCTGCTGTCAACTACCAGCCCCGGCCCCAGCCCAGCTCGGACGCAGAGAACATACAAATGGCCAGAAAGGCCCACCAGTAATTTGGCGTGCCGCCACGCTGCTCACTGCTTTGTGTCAGCTGTATATTGGAACGTGTAGTTTATTAAACAAGGCTGACTGGGAAACCTCAAAACAATGGTACATATGACAATCTGCTGATGGAAATATCTGCCATGATGTGTTTTTTCCTGACTATATATGAAATACAATACTCCAGGGCAGTTAGAAGAATGAGATGAGGGCTGAAGCCACAGAGAGCCTGCATGAGCACCGGAATGAACTTCAGTCGGAAACACTGCAGAAGAAAACTTTCTCCGAGGCAAAAAATAAAAGTGGTAAATGAGGAGAATTGTTTGTTTTTATGAGAGATGTAGTGAGGCTTAAATTAATTTCTTGATTTGGGGCACTGGTAGTAATTGGATGCTTGATTAGATCTCAGGAGAAGCTGCATGTTACAACAGAGAGGAGAGGAGCGCAGTAATTGTATTGGGCCTGCAAATGAGTATTTTCTTTATCGATTAGTCCACTAATTATCTTTTTCAATTTATCGATCTGGTTTAAAAGGAAAAATAGAGCTACTAAATTTGCAATTAACAAACCAGCAAAGATTTGATTTAGGCCTTTTTAATGGCTTGTTGACACGTTACAGCAGGAGCAGCACAGGTGGAACTGATAACATCAACGACGGTGCCATTCAACCGATGTGACACGGTGGAAGACGTTTGGACTTGTCAGAGCAGAGAAAGCAGATGTGTGATTAATAACAATAATAAGAACTGTAATCCATGCAGGTCTCCCATCATTGAAAGAGCTTTACACTGATTTTACACACAAAATTACGTTTACAGAATGTATAATGTCCTAACCTTGATGATGTCATCAACGCGATATTTTAAATTGTATTTAGATGCAAAAATGACTCTTGTGTGACTCTACATCTCTCAATGCTGATCTGAATCTTAATTTCTCACATTTTCTGCCCAGTATGGATTGATATATGGAGTATCGTATAGCGGTTAGTGAGTGAGCGAGCATGGGAGGGATTTCAGACACAGTCCGGTGGCTATATTCAATAAATATCCTGAGGAATATCCTGAAGTAAAAAAAAAATAAAATTAAATTAAAGAATATACGTAAGAATATAAGGCTAGTTTAAAACATTCTTAAATGACGTCTATGTATTGAGTTGCAGAGATATCTAGTGAAGTTAGCGTGCTAACCAGTAAGCCTCGACCAAAGCTCCTGTGTCAGCGGTGTAAACATGACCAACACTCTCCCTGTGCTCCGAGCTACCAGTCCGGACCGCCAACTGAGCGATTAGCGGTCTCTCTTGAGCTATGCTGTGCTGTCTTTGGAGTATGAATTTGCGAGGTGGCCAATTCTTACATACTGCACCTTTAATCAAATTAAAGGATACATTTATTGTACTGTAATTCAATGTTATATTTCAAAATTGGGATTAACTTCAATCAAATAAAAAATAAAAAAAACTAATTCAATTAAATTTTTGATTTAATCTACCTGACTGAAGAATTAATTTAATTTTTCAAAATCTTTTTAATTTTGTTTTTAGATTTTTATCTCATCGAATTTAAACAGATTTAGTTCTTTTCATGCTGCTGAATATTGAATATCCTATTTGACATCCACCGACACAGATCAGCCACATGTCAGCCTACTACTGTAGTCATAGTGAGCAAACTGATTCAGACATATGGTGTCATCCACATCAGCAGGGCAAACCCTGCTGCTTTTCTAAGTCCCTCAATCAAAGTTGCTCTCACAAGCTTTGTGAATGTATCTTAAGAGGAAACTGTCATGAACTTTTATCATCATTTTTTAGAAGACTCTTAATGGTAAAGACACTTTGTGAATACAGGAAATAGCACACCTGAATACTTTTTTCAACCAACATGAATGTGACTTCCCAGTTAGATACAGATCAACATAATAAAAGATTGACTGGGCCGTTTCAAGTTCATGACTTTGGTTTTATCACTCTCACTCTTTCACTATATCACCAGTCACTAACTCTGCTTCAGTCTTCACTTCACAGCCCTTTGATCATTACCTCAATGTAAAGTCGGACTATAATAATTTACACAACTTTTGCTGAGTCTTAAATTTCACCTTTCTCTGTGCTGTTATTGTCGAAGTTCTTCAAACCGAGACGAATCTTCTAAACGCTCCCTGCTGCCCTATTTTTCCAAACGTTACTATCCACACCACTTGCATTGCAGATTTTCACCTGAAAAAGGTTGCCTCATCCCAAAAAAACATCGCTCTCTAAAATTCAGCACTCATTAGCTGGGATTAAAGTGAGGTTGTCTTTTGCACTACAAAGGTTGGGAAGATGAAGATGTAAATCAATGCGAAAGTGAAAACGGGAGATCAAGAGGAAAAAAAGACACAGAATGAGCGACTTCAAAGCTCGCAGCCTGGAAGAATAATCATTCCTTCCGGTGGTGGTGAGGCAACAGGTCACCATCTTTGTACACAGCAGCCAATTTACACCACCTGGAAACCCAGCAGATACCCACACACAGATTTTCTCACCATCTCATTCCCTCCGTCTACTTTCCTGCGAAAAGTTGCTTTGACTCTCGGGAGTTCAGCGTGCTGAGACGCCCTGCCTCTGCCTCTTCTCAAACTCTCCCAGTGATGATTTGACCTCTCCTCCCTGGTGTCTCCCAGTCAAGGCTCATTTCCTCTACATCAAAGCTCCACCCCTGTGAGGTGCTCTGGTCGGACAAACCGGCGCTCCTCTGAGCTGGTTTAATTGGAGGTGACGCTCTAATAAAGCCAACACACTGTGAGCGAGGCGTCAACAGAAACCCTGGGTTTTTTGTTTTACATCTCCGCCCTCCCGGCTCCCTGTTTAACCAGAAAGCTGTACGCTGCGCAGAGCTGCAGACAGGCCAGAGTGGCTGGTGAATCCCACGCGGCTCATTATATCCAATTTAGCAGATTAATGCGCGTTGATAGGGACAGCCAACCTCCACCTTTACTTAGAGGCTGCACTCTAACAGGCTGATTGAGAGCGGTTGCGGCCCAGTTGAGGCTACATTTGCAGGGGAGAGATGGAATAAAGGTCAGGAGGGTTTAGCCGTGTACGTATGTCTGTATGCACCATATGGAGAACAAATTAGACACCACACAAATCACTGAGAGCTCTGGCGTGTTGAGCAGGACCGGCCTTGGATGCTTCTGCAGCTGTGGGATTTGAACAATGCAGAGAGGAACTGTCCATACCTGCCAGGACTGTAAGTGCTATTGTGTCAAGGCCGGATGCTCTGTTTAGTGTTTCGAAAGTGGAAAGGAGCAAATCTTTATGTTTCACTTTTCACAAGTATTTAAAAGATTTTCTTCAGAGCACATAAAGACAAGAACTTGCGGAAAGGGAAGCTGTCAACAGCAAAACAGTAGACATCCCACACAGCGGCTCAGGACAGGACCTCATATTATGCCCGCCTCCGCACTACCACAACTCTGCTTCAACCTTTTTCCATTAAGGACCTAAAAAACTGTCTCCCAAAAGGAATAAATTGATGCTGTCGCAATTCAGACCTATTTCAGGACTAAATTGCAGTGAAATGGGATGACTCATGGCACAAAGACCTTCAGAAATATCACCGAGAAGTGTTTAAGAACGAGCTGCAGTGACGCAAAAGTGGACAAAGAGAACGACAGCGGCGGAGTGGGTGGAAAAGGACACAGCCGAACTGACGAAATCACTGTTTTCAGCATGACGACGGGGGGAGAACAGACACGTCTCATTAGGACTATTGACCTCAATCCACACAAAAGCTGAACACCTCAAAACTGACTGCACTCGGCAACAGATTTTTAGATGAATGGCTCAGATTACCCACTGATGGGGACGGGGGGCTGATTGCTCTTAATGAGCCCACCGCATACAAAGGAGTTACCAAATCTGGACTCTTAATAGGCAGGCTAGCGCGCCCACTCACCGTGATTAAATACCGCTTTAAAGTCAAGATCATGTCGAGACACAGAAACAAGCTCTTTCAAAGGTTTCAGTCAGATACGCCCACCGGCCAGAGGTGTTTGTGTGATTTAGTGTCTGTTACTGGCCGAAGATCAGACCCCACCAGGGCTTTCTTTCTGTCTCAATAAACTCCATTTAAAGTCCAAATAAACTGCTATGTCTTTCCTGTTGTTTAAATAAAGAACGAAAGACAACATTGTGTGACGTAGTAACATTTAGGACCACCAGAACAGCTTTAAAGCTCCTCGGAAAAGAGTCTCTGAACTCTACTGGAGGGATGAACTTCCATTTGGCGTTTTGAATTGTGGTGCGAGAGGAAGCCGACATGTCGCAAAATCCTCCCTAGGTGTTTTTTTTTACTGAAATTCATGGCTATAGCATATGATATACATCATATATTGTTACCCTCACCTTCAAACTGCAGACTGAATGATGTTGCTGCTTGAACTGAGACTGATTGAAAACTATAAATGAGCCAACTTTCATAACTTCACAGCGCGTCAAAGCATCGTGTCGGAAAAGGGGTGTAAATTAGCGTGTCCTCCTGCATGTTTTTTTTACATCACTGCCAAGCGGAGCTGGAGCTGATGAGAGTTAGATGGGAAAACTGATACCACTGTCTTGTCCCCGTAAATTCTCGGAGTCTCTGCTGGTTGTCTCAGATCCTAAAATTGTTGACAAGACTCCAGGAAGTACCTGGACCCAGCCACAAAATAAATCATATAACCGCCAGTAAAAACCAAAACAATGTATGATTTAGGTTTTCTGTATAACTTAAACAAAAATTATATAATGAGTTAATTTGTGAGCTTTAGATACGCTCAAATGTTGATTTTATTACTTTTTGAAAGTCATGGTAGCCATTTGCTAGATTTCAGTCTCAATGCTAAGCTAAGCCAACTGGCTACAGGTGGCAGCTTCCTATTTAGTAAACAGTTGTGAGAATGTAATCGATCTTCTCATCTAACTCTCAGCAGGACAGCAGATAAGCATATTTCTGTTAGACCACGGGCATAAAGTACAATCAACAGTCAAATTAAAGGGTTAAAGGGCAGCAAATGGTGTGTGACTGCCAGAATTATAGACTCCTTCTGATCGTCACGATTGCTTATGTTCCCCAAATGCAACAGACTTCACCAGTCTGAGTGAAGAGACACATTTCACACAAACTGTTGTGGGTTTTTCCCAGCCTCCCCTTGTTTGAATGGAAGTCAATGGAACACAAAAGTGTTATGAGGCTAAATCAACATATGACCAAACAGCAAACAAAGTCAAAAATCCTTTCTAGTGTAGGAGTGTTGGTTGCTTTTCTTTTCAATAAACTTATGTGAAAGCCTGAGGATCAATACATCTCTCAAAGCCGATCGTTCATTATTCTTTCATGCTGGTTTTTTTCACATTCGTGGGCTGAATTTCAATCAGCTTCCTGAATCGTAATGACTAAGATACAAGCCCCGAATCAATGAATGAAAGCATTCTGAAATATGATCATGATGGATGCCCACTTAGCACGTGAACCCCAAAAACTAGCCGCCCCCCTCTGCCAGGCTAACCTCTGGACTAAAATAAGTCCCACATGTGCTCGTTTGGTCGGAGCACGACCCTATTAACCCTAAACAAGGCCTATGCTGGGCTTTGCTAATGACCCCCTCACCCACCCACCCTCCCTCGTCTGGCCCATGATGGCTGACTGACAGCCGTGGTCTGCGCACACAAACAAACTCACCACATCATTGGGCATGGGCACACACACACAAACACACATACGGGAGCTGATGAGGCTGGCTGTGTGATAAGGAGGAGGTCAAACAACAGATGGCAGCCAGAGGATTAGTGCAACTCAGTCAACTTTTGGTTAAACACACACATTAAAGTATAACAGTGGTACAGAAGTCAACATTACTTTTCCTGAATTATACTTTCTAATATTGTTTAGTATTGTATTGTTTCTCTTGCCTCTTATTGTGAAATGTCGGATAGTTTAGACCTCTACAAAGAGTGCGTATGAAACAATCCAAGGAGGGAATATCACTCTTTGGTTAGTCTGCGACTCAAAGACAGATGTAACCTGTGACAACGGTTCAAATTTTAAAGGGTCACAAGCCAAAAGGAATAGAAGAAAGTGCCCTGCCTGATCTTCCGACATTATAAAATCATAACAAATTTCAGAGAAGAAATGATACGGGAGAAGTATAGAAGAGAAAAGGTGCAACAATTAAAGTTACAGTAGTTTTGGTCTTATAACCTGTAATCCAAAGTTTTTATAGATCAGAAAAAAACTGGTAAATTTGCATTAAAAAAGTACAATGTACTCAAATACCATACTTAAGTACAATTTTGAGGTACTTGAGTATTTCCGTTCTCTGCTATTTCATACTACCTCTCCACTACATTTATTTGACTTTAGTTACAAGTTACTTTGCAGATTCCGATTATTCAGCGTTGATTGGTTACATGTCAGAAGTGATAGCCTATCAAATAGCACAATGGGCGGGACACTGACTGAGACCACAGAGTGCATCAGAGCCAAAGTAGCACATTTTAAAATCAATTAATTTTATATGCAATCTGGAAATAACTAAACAAAACAAAACAAAAAAAACTAAACAAAACACTGATACCAATAATCAGAAAAAATGCTGGATAACGGCCGTTATAATCAGTCTATCTCTAGCTAGCATGGATAAAAATTTAAATACATTAACACACATTTTCAATTGATCAATATATTTTGATTCTGCTCCTACTTTCTTTTTGTTCTATCACATTCTACATTGGATGCAGACAACAGAAAGCTCAAAGAATGAAAACACCACACACTGTGGAAAGATGAAGCTAAGTCAGAAAATTATTATTTTATGTATATACAGTCATATCAAGTTGCAGTGAACTGTCATGAGTCACAGAAGAATAACTTGTGCTATTTTAACAGACTGATAAATGATGGCGACTGACGCCTGACTGACTGGTGGTTACACACAGACAGATAACCTCACTGATGAAAGATAACCAGTGGAACGTACCAGAGTCACGGATCTGACAGATGTTCAAATAAATTGCTCCATAGGCATTGTGCAACTTTAAAGCTGAGCACTATAAAAATAAGCTCATGGCAGCTACAACAAAAACATAATTTCGACAGCTATGAAACTTCCAAGCAACAGCGGGGTCACACACTCCTTACAACACAAGTGATGCTCGACGTGAGCGTGTGTAGGCATTGATACTTCTTCTCTGTTGTGCAACGGCTGTAAACTTTTTAGGCCAAGCACGCTCACGCTCCGGCAGCGCTGCCAAATCCGCCAAGTGCTCTGTGGATGCTTCGCAGCTGTCAGGTAGTTAGTTATCATCACAGTCGCTTCCACGGGGACTTGCAAAGCCCCGATGTCATCCGACTTTCTGATTCTGTCCCTTCTGGAGCTGAATTTCCAGTTCAGTTCAAACAGACTTCCCCAGATTAGATGTCTACATGTGCAGCCGTATGCATGGCGAAGCTGCCCGCCTCAGGGTCTCTCTCTCTGTCTCTCTCACACACACACACACACACACACACACTGCGATTCTTTCTTTTTTATCACTCTCTCCATTATAACTTGCTGGAGCACACAGGTGTCGACCAACCAAAATCCAATTGCATCAGGCAGGTAGGCAGTGAGGCAAAACCTATTGACGTGTGTGTGTGTGTGTGTGTGTTTCTCAGCAACAGCCTAGATCTGTTGTGTTTGGGAAGCAGAGCCGTCCACTCTCCCCTCCGTTGTCCCACGTCATTAATCACAACAGACAGAAGATGGTCTCTGTCTGTGCAAATAATATGCAACACTAGCTCCGGGGATAACCCAACGAGGACAATGACATCGTCCTGCTCGGTCAACGCACAATACAGTTTTCTTTTTGTCAACAAACCCCATTAAAAGACCTACACAAACAACTACTTTCTGACTTCCCTCTGTGGCCGCTGGGCCCATTCATTCATATTATGGAGGAATCTGGCCGAGTGTTTGTGTGTTCTGCCATGTAGCGTCACATGGCTAGTTGGGTAAAAGATGTTGGACAGCTGCATCTCAGTTACTGTTTTATTTGTGTGTGTGGTTTTTTTTTTTTAGCATTATTCAGATTTAACATATGAGACATATAGCCCAAAAAGTTCATATTAAAATAAAAATGGAGAAAAACGTGATGATCCGCCACATTTGTGATGAAGTACTGTGCAATATACTAATGCGTATAAATATGTTATTTTTAAAGGTATTTAAAAGAATAAAGAATATTTAATTAATCGTCTGGCAACAAAACACCAACTACAAGCCACTCAAAGAGGGTCAAAATTACAATCATGATATGAATTCATCACTTCTTAGCACAACTTGCAATTATATGCACAGGTATTGCAAGGAGATGCTAGCGCAGTAATGGCGACTTGTCTACTTTTGGTATTTCTCCAGATTTGCGTATGGGACATACATTTTTAAAACACAGACCTACAGTTTCACTGTCAAGAAAGGCAAAGTCATTTCATAAAAAGCTGACCACTGCATGCACTCAAAACAAAAGTAAACTGACTCAAAATAAACTAAGAAAAGCAACCAGTTACCCAGTGTCATCTATATGTTATAAATCTTTTTTTAAGAAGTAGCTCATCATTTGGAAAGTATACCTGTTCTTTCCCCTGTTAGTGTAAGATGAGAAAATCAGTTCCACTAGATGAAGCTGGAGCCAACAGCCACTTAGCTCAGGTTAGAACAAGAAAGGAAATGGGGAAACAGTTAGCCTGGCTCCGTCAAAAGTTACCAAAAACTGCCAACCAGCATGCACCTCTAAAGCTCACTACGACGTGTAAAATCAACAGGTTGTTTTATCGAGGTTCATGTGTCTTGGGCCTTGTGAGTCTCGCCATCTTTTTGAGGTTGTCAATCATCCAGCAACCTTTGGACAGAGCCAGGCTAGCTGTTTCCCATCTCTGGATAAGGTACAGATGAGAATAAGGTTACTGGCTGCTGGTTATCTTCAATCTTCTCCTCAGAAATTGGCAGAAAGAAGGAATAAGTGTATTTCCCAAAATGTCAAACTGCTCCTTTAACACCAACGGAGGTCTATGGCACAGAGGAATGATCAATAGCCTGCCAGTTCAAGGATCGATTCATTGTTGGTTTTAGTCAATTTAAATGTAATCTGCTTACAACGGGGACAAAATAAAGCATTCTCTTATAGTAACATGTTTTAATTGTTAGTTTTATCATTACATTTGTAGAGAGCAAATGACGGATAGATCGCAAATTACCGCGATCACAATAAGCATCAAGCCTCTCTAATCTGCCGTATAAATAAACTGTCACACACTCTGGGTTTGGACAGAAACATCAGCAGTGAGCCGGCCGCCTTCTGCCCCCGACACCAGCCGGAGCAGGAACATAACAGACACCACGGCATACTAATAAGGGCTGGTGCACACACACACACACACATAAATAAATAAACGAGCAGAAATCCAGAAACAACAGATATATATATATACACACACACACATGCTCCCATCAACCATTCCCCTTGTGCTGGAGATTCATTATTCAGGGACTTGGAGCACAGCTTGTCTGAGTTAGAGCATCTGCAATTCAAACAGGCCAGAGTTGGAGCTGGGAGTCATCTAACGTACCTTCAACAGCGGCTTCACACACACACACACACACACACACACGGACACCGAGACGTGACCAGCTTACCTAGAGAGAAAGAGAGAAAGAGAGAGAAAGAGGGGTAAAAAAATAGCGAAGCAGTTCAATTAAATTTTAATCAACTTGACATCTGTGTGTCTGTGTCTTCTCAATGAATGAATAACACACACACACACACACACACACACACACACACACACAGAGGGAAGGGAAGGATCCTCGAGCAGTGACTAATGAAGATTTTTTTTTTTCCAGGCACAAATAAAGAGAAAAACAAGGTCAGTGTGTCACCTCAGGTCACACACATGCTCGGCGTCCCGCTGCTGACCATCCCATCATGCTTTGTTTTCAGACTGGAACATGAGATTGGATATTCGGGCTGAGCGCCACCTGACGATGAGACACAAACCGAGGCACGCTTTCCGGCTCGGGTGACAAGCTATTAAATATTACAGGTTTTTTAACTCTGCTGAGGCCGTTCTCACCGGCACGCGCCACACGCACAAATGCATACAAGTGCACCTGGTCTTGTTTGGGCTACACCTGCCTCGGGACTTCCCTTAATTAAACAAGGAGTCTCCAGCATTCAGCACCTGCTGTCACACACGCCAACCCGTACCTGCCACCTCGCACATGTCCCACACGCACACGCGCTCGTATCCCACCTGTGTGAGGACGCCGATATCGATTTAGACAGCCAGAGGCAGCAGGAGACTGAGGCAAAGCACACACGCATTATGTCGACAATTATCCATCTGACCCCATTGTCAGCACAAGATATTTACTCTCGTGTGTCAATCAGAGACGCGAGGCTCGGGCTGACTGGCTGGAAAAACCAGATCAGGAAACAACTGGGGAGCCATTACGCACGGCTGTGACAGATGCGGATCAAACGGCGGCTTATAAAGGGGGCTAAGAAGATGAAAACGGCCGTTAAAACACATTAGAAGATAAACAAACAAACAAAGCCGAGAGTCTCATAAGCCAACCAGATGGGAGTAAAAATGTGCCATATAAAATATACAGCTCCGTGTTCCCACATGACAGGAGACAGGACTTTCCATACACTGCGGCTTATCCAATCTGTCTTCCTCCTGTTTCATCACCAGAGCTGCAGGCAAACAATTTACATTTCACTCCGAGTGCACTCACACGGCGTTCATTACATATCAATTAGCTTCGGCACGCCGAGGACATTAAAGCAGCCGTAATGAGGATGAAGAGGTTTGGATTAAACAGATAAATAAATAAACACACGGATAAAAAATAAAAGGGGAAGACGGGGGAACTGGTCCCGCCAGAATCAAACGAGAAACAAATTACACCCCAAGACCACTTATAAATATTGGAGTCTTTGATCTCCACACCAAATGAGCGATTCGGTCTGTTGGGGGAAGCGATGAGCGTGTGCATGTGAGTGTGAGTGTGTGTAATGTGGTCTGTGTCGGCCCCAGGCCACATTATGTTTTACAGAGGGGGGTTGAACTGAGGCAAAGCAAAGCTCACTGTGAAAGAATGCAGAGGTGCAGAGTGCAGGTCTCGAGCCCGCCTGACTAAGCAGTCAGCTTTACCGGCCAGAACTGCTGACTCTCCGTGAGAGCAAATGTGCACTGATGATAACACCGGCAGAGAGAAATGTGCTAGAGGCTCCTGAGGCACAAATCTGTGCGCTGTCGCCTTCGTGTTTCTTTAAAATCCAGGAAACGTAGGCAGACTATACATCAAAAACTCAGTATTTGCCCATACAAAACAACCAATACACACATACATACTAATTTACAGAGACAGGAGTATAAGATTAGGTCATACCGTCGGCCTCATCTACGGTCCTATACTGTGGTAAATTCCTTAATTGTGTAAAACTAAGTGACAAAAGGTGTTTCTGTGTCTTTTGGGACCATAAAAGATGGCTCCCCAAGACAGCTACCCACTTTGCCCAGCTGTAAATCCAGCTTTGTTTGACATCATCAGAGTTTAAGCTTAATTGACTGCTGCACATTTAAGCATAGCTGCATTCACACAATCTTAGCATAATGAATGAGAAGAACTGAAAACGTACCCCCGCTGCTCACCTTATAATCTCACCAGAGTTAGTCTTTAGTAAACTACCTTATAGTTTATTTGTAGAGGTTCATTAACAAGTGAAAAGACATATGAACACACTCTGTAGCTTGATGACTTTGCAGCCGTTTTGCTAGCTAACATTTTGTGTAGCCTAGTTCTGCCCACAAATTAGGGAATATCTTAAATGTTAAACATTTCCTATATCTCAGTTTTGGAATGCAACCAAGGGGTTGAAATAAATTGAGGTTTGTCAGCTGCCTTTATTCCTGCTCCAAACTATATTTACGAGTAGGCTACATGGCCAAAGCCAAGCTGAATGATAGCAGCTAGCTAGCATTACCTCAAAACTGGGAAATGGACAACTCTGAGGTAGTCATTTGAAATGTAAATATTAAACCCTAGCACAAACAGAAAATTAGATTACACAATTTTATAGAACACAAGCCTGCTTTAACATTAGCCGTACCTCACACGGGAAGTGGTGGTGGCTGTTGGAAAACTGCGCATCTAGAAATTAGCCTCGACACTGGACAATACGTTGTTGCTCACTTCAAACAATAGCAGATCTTTGCTTGACCAAACATACGACACGCGTTTATCTAGACTGAGACTTATGGAAGCTCTCGGGAGCCATCACGCCTGTCTGTCTGCCCTCTGGTTGGTCCGAGATGAGCCTTGTTGTGTGGGAAAACCCCAGGGCTGAGGATTAGACGGGAGAGAAGGGGATTTGCTGGTTAAAAGCTGACCTCTGACATGCACACAACGGCCTTTTTGATTCAACAGATCAGCTCATTCTGCTCTCCGCCTCTGGACTTTGCAGTCACGCTGTCACTTAACTAAGTCACATTCACTGTCATGGCTGGACAGGATAACACAGGCTTATATGCAGGTCTGTTACGTGACAGGGAACCGATGGGAGAGCTGATGTGAGAGCACAGAAGGTGTGATCGCACATTACTGGCACTGCATCAGCCCCCGAGACTAATGTGTGATGCAGTCACACTTCATGATAAACTGGACCGAGTGAAAAGGTGAGACTGCAGGCTCTCGTCCTGATTACATTTCCAGGTGTGCATTTATTTAACTTTCCGAACTAACCAGGCCATACTTGTGCCCAGTGTTGAATATCACGATCATAGTCAAAGCTAATTTGAGCTCTTTCAACATCAAATTTGAGAATCATTGCAGTCTGTCTGCCAGCCAAAACTACAACCGTATCAGGTTGAGAACTAAACCACAGATGGGGTTTACAATGAAAGGCTACCTCGCTGGTCAGTTACTCTGCTCTCTGGTTTCACAAGACTTTCAAACATTACAAATGGAAGGCATTACTCCGCAACTCCGGCACTCTCAGGGCCTCACTTCTCGGTGAAGAATGGATCGGGGAAATTTCTCCGCATATACATTGAAGTATTCCACGCCACAAAAGTCTGGGTTTGATTCTCTTAATGTGCGTGTCTGTTTTATGTAAGGCAAAGGGAAGTCAATTAAATGTCACTGGCAAAAATTCAAACTATTTGATATTCTAGCAAAGCACTTAACTCTCCTGCTGATTAGAGCATCATTTAGATTAAAGACTAGCATGAATCAACCTGAAACGGAAACGAATGAGTCGCTCCGTTTGGGACTGATAACTGAACGAATTGGATATCAAATCCAGGATATGGAGTGCGCTCCAAATTCAATCTATCTGGGTTGAAGCAACTGAATTATGATGTTCTGATACTTTTCATCTGGGAAAAAAAAAGTGTTTCCCACATAACTGTATAATCTCAGCGGGGGTCAGATGCTTTTGTAGCAACTTTCACATCATGGAACACATGGAACATTTCATTGAGCAATCGCCAATAACAACCTCAAAAACAATTTTAATTCCCCTTGGGCATCAACCCTGCCTATACAGCCCCTATTACTTAGTATACTGACCACAAGGAGGGAGAAAAACACACATTGTCAAGTACACAACACCAATCTCTTTGTCTCTCAGTTTCCCTTTCTCTCGTCTGCATGTTCCCTCTATTTATCCTTATTTGTTCTGCTGCTATTGTCACGCTGATAATGCAGTATTACTGGTCTGGCCCACTGTCAAGGCAGCAGCAAACTCACAGCGCATTCATCTCCTTGGCAACCGCTCAACCTGCACAAATAAACTTGGCCAGATGAGCGATAATGGAAGATAGAGACAGAGAGACAGAGTATGAGTGCAACATTCAAATATGCGGAGCTCTAAGTGGTTTAAGCCGGAGCAACAGAGACGCTTTTTTTGCACAATAAGTGTGATGATGGCTTCAGTCTGATTGCCGAGGTAACTTTGTCAGGTGTCTGAATTACCGGCTCCTCATTTCCATCCATCTTAATCCAGATGACTCAATGTCTGTGCCCACGCCGTCTCTTTGCAACACACAGGCCTTAAAAGTACATGTCAACGTCACATCCTCCTGCCTGAACGGGCTTCGGCATGCACGGGGAAAATGTGAGATGTGTGCGCTTATGAATCATCAATCTATCC
Organism: Lagodon rhomboides; assembly: GCA_039737535.1. Lineage (NCBI taxonomy): Eukaryota > Metazoa > Chordata > Actinopteri > Spariformes > Sparidae > Lagodon > Lagodon rhomboides. The sequence goes on along the minus strand of CM077785.1, from coordinate 12,003,429 downwards.
GTCTATCGCTTCAATCTGTCTCTTCAATCCGAACAGAAATATGTCTGTAAAAAATTAACTCAAGGAACGCAGAGACTAGTGCAGGAACAACAAATCAACAAGCTGACATTTGAGCAAGAAGAACAAGGAAATTGCTGTACAGAAATGCCAAAGATATGTTTGAAGTAGTTTAGGCTTGTAAATTGCCCCAGCACACAGCACTGGCATGTTTATTTTTCAGCTGTAGAAATGCATTTCCAGGCACATATCTTCGGCACAATTTTTTAAAAACTATTATAAGGGATCCTTATCAACAAGACTAACAGTCTACAGCCATGCTAGCATGCGGCTGTATGTAGGCACAGCTGCACTTGGAGCGATGTGCCAATGATAGCACGCTAGCACGCTCAGTAAAAAAGTTAGCATTGCTGTTGTTTAATGATGTTGTTTACCATGTTCACCATCATAGTTTCACATGTTAGCACCAAACCATGTAATTGCAACGTAACCTGACGCACTGGGGACCAAAAATACCAATAATTGTAAAAAGCGGCTGTAGAACATTAGATACATTTTTTTCAACCCCTGTAAAAATGACTCGTTTCACTATCATACTTTGATACACTTGGTCTGATAAGATTTGGTAAGTGTAGACGAGCCACAAGATTAAATGATTTTATTACCATTTGAGTTACCCAGGCACTAAACCAGAAAGGTTGGCGGAACACTCATTTTATACACAGGAAGTCGTGCTTTTTTGGCTGCATGGTTAGCACGCTAACATTTGCTAACTAGCAGCACACACAAAGCGTAGCTGAGACTGATGGGACTGTTTTTTGTTGTTGTTTTTTTAAGTTTATCATGAACAAAAGTTTGGGGCAAATTAAAGTTTTGACATGATTGGTACAAAAACGGATTGTGAAGTTATTACAATTCATCCTTTGTGGAACGTGAATGTTTGTTTCATGGTGATCCATTAAAAACAGACATTTCACACAATATCTCAGATGTAAACCTTTAAGTTGGTGCTAGAGGAAAAGTAAAGGTATCCCTGATGTCAGTAGGATTTATCCTCTGGGGAACATGAATGTCTGGTGCAAACTGTGTGCCAATACCATCTAATAGATATAAACACATTCCACTGGGGTGAAAACGTTGACCTGGTGGTGGCACTACAACAAAAGATCACAACATTATGATTCATCTTCTGGGGAGCATGAATAACTAAACAAAATTTCATTGCAATCCACCCCATAGTTGTCGAGATGTTTCGTCTGACTAAGCGACTTGCTCAGAGCTACGCCACCAAGTGTGGGCAAAAATCTGTCCATATGTCATATCAGATTGTTTAAACTTTCAAATCTTAACCAGAAAAATCAAACATTGGCGTTTCTGAATTGCTTCAGATGGGCACTTCAGCATCGCCCAACACGACCACCATCATTACAGTAGTCTTCCTGTTTTCTCCCTGGTTTGTGTATGTGCTGACCTGATGCCTCACTGAAGCAGTGTGTTACTTCTCTCGGGCCTCTATCAGAGGAAGCTGGCCATGCTTCACAGCCCTTTTTCATCTCGCGCTTCCTGCCCTCCCTCCAATCCCTCTGCACCCAGATCAGTTGATAGATACCTGTACAGCTTGGCACTGGGAGCCAGCCTACTCTCTCATCCATGAAATACAGCCTTCACTTAAGAGCCTCTCTGCTATTAATACTCACACAAACACACAAATGCATACACGTGTATACACAGACACATGGGCCGAGGAAAAACAGCAAAAAATACGCAACGGGGAAAAAAAAAAAGTGTTGTCGAACCAGCTGAACAGAAGCAGGAACCGCATCACAGCTCATCCAGCCTATTAGATCCGGCCCTGACTCATGCAGAACTGCGAGCAGAACTAAGACGACACCTCGCCCACTCCTCAGATGACGACAAATCACACGGAGACACAGACAGACAGGGGGGAGGAGGAGAGAGGAAAACATAGAGATGGACAGAGAGGAATATAGAAGGGTCAAAGCGGTGACGTGTGGAGAGTTCTGTCGGCTCAAAAAGACAAACATGTTCTCTTGTTGACACGTTTGGTCCGAGGAATCAAAACGCTCCGTCAACGCAGCGAATAAGACTCGTGTTCTCTCCTCAGCGCTGTTTGATGGAGTGGCTGTCTGGGCCCTTTCTCCAATATTAGACAGTCAATTCTCTGGGGACAATATGCTACTTAAGCCAACCAATAATCAGTGGCCTCGCTGAATCAATAAACCAATCAAATAATCTAACACTGCAGAGTCATCAAGCTCCTCTTTTGCAGTTGGACAAATGAGGCTTTGGGCTCTGCTGGGATTTTGGGGGTCTGTAATGAAAATGGGAGAAGTCATTAAAGTAATGGGAGTCAAAGAGAAACTGTCAGCATCTCCCCAACTCATGAAGTCGACCTCATAAACAAAGTAATCATCTCTGTCCCGTGACGTACAGTAGCTCTGAAAATACATTCACTGCCAGTCATTTTAAAACTTCAGCTTGTAATACTGCTGTTGCTGTTGTACAATGCTGACCTCTATTGGCTGCTACAATCCTAAACATAAAACTGGACACCCTTTTTTCCCAAATCTGAGGAAAGTCTAAAAATCCTTCGAGGTTCTTGTGTTCATACTGCAATGTCGGCACGCCTCTGATCAAGGGTTTTCCGCTCCACACAGCCCCCGGATGGGAACAGGTGGCTGGATGGCGAGAACTTGGGGGGATAAAACATGAGGAGGAGATAATCAAAGAGGGCTTTGAAGTGGTGCACTGCTTAAACCTCGCTGCACTGGGCTGGCAGTCTTTAAACTGGAGAGATGAGGAGATGCATGGATGGATGGATGGACGGATGGATGCAGGGAGGAAGAGAGGGGGGTGCAGGGAGGAAGGGTTAGTGGTGCGCTGAGGTGGATGTTGTGATGCAGATGGTAGAATGAGTGAATGAATGAATGAAGGCAGATTAAAGACAACAATAGATCAAATTGGTGGAAAGGGCAACTGCGAGAAAGAAGATATAAAAGAAAGAATATTCCTTAAACACACATCCTTCTACTGCTGAATTAATCTGTTAATTAACAGACTTGATAACAATTTTGATAACTAATCAAATATCAATGTCATTTATGAAGCAGAAATCCATACACTTATTGACTTTAATTTCTCTGTCTGTCTGACAGCCAGTCGTCTGGTCTGCTCCAGACTGAAACATCTTGACAATTAGAACTACTGGATGGACTGCCATGACATTTCCTTTTATTATTACTTGTCATTATTTTTATTGATGACCTTTGGGATTCCCCAACTTTTCTTTAGCACCTAAATGAGGTTGGATTGATATCCATGGAATTTGTTTAAAAAACAATCAAGGTCCCCAGAGGATACATTCTAACTTCATCTCTGCTTCCTTTGTCTCAAGCTCCAGTACTATCTCACCGTCTACTTGATGGATTGACACCAAATTTTCATTTATGGTTTCCAGATGATGTATCCTAAAGACTTTGATGATTACCAGTGGAAAACGTTTGGTTTTGACTCCTCTCTTTGGGGGGATTTTATTTAAATATCTTGACAACTATTGGATGGATTGCCGTGACATTTTGTATAGACATTCATGGTTCCCAGAGGATGAATCATAATGAGGCTGGTGATTTCACAGATTGTCTTTTAGCACAGACATGAGGTCGGTTTAGGTTAGGATGTTCATGGTCGAGGGAGGAGGACCTAAAATTGAGTTTTGGTACGCTGACCAGCACCATTGTCAGAGTCAACTTTTCTTTTGGTTCTTTGTGATATTGGATTGTTGTTGAGAGAAATAAAAACAAGATGTGTCACAGTTGACATGATGGACCATACATTTACATTTTGTTCCTCCTGAGGAGCTGCTGAATCATGTGTGACAGCTAGTGGTGAAATTCAGTATAACCAATCCGGTCCGGTAATGAGCCTCATATCGGACCGAAATGTTCCTATCCTAATGATGATAATGCCAAACTAATGCTAGTATACTATCACACTAAACCACACTCAGAGTTTTCCAGAGAAAGCGCTAGCATGGTAACAGACTCTTAGTATTGCTTAACATTATGACTTTGTATAATTGGAATATTTTTTTCCCTTCCCCTTTTCACTTTATGTTGACGTTTTATAGACTGATTTTTTTAATCAATAATGAGAATAACTGTTGCAGTCCTTTACCCGCCTCCTTCAATTGCTTCTACCAGAAAACAAAGCGTGTAACGTCTCCAGAGCCGGGCAAAATCCACTTATTCATTCAGCCGATAAGGAAATCAGAGTTTGATGTGAGAGAGGCTGTAATGATTTCTGAGACAAATCTAATCCACTGAGTGTTTTCAACGAGTTTGTGTGTAGCTGTTAAGACTGCTGAGAGCTTGTGCGACTCGTGGGAGACCATGGAGCTCACACGACGGGATGAGAATGCAAACTCTGTGAATGAAAATGAAGGTGAGCAGGTGTGTGTGTTCCAACATAAAATGGAAACTGCTTCGGCCCAGTGATAATGTGTTTCACACCTTTTTTAGACACAGGAGGGTGAAAGAGATGGAAAGAGGTGGTAGATATATATAATGTGTGTAACCACTTCTTGCATCAAATTTCTTACACCAACGCCTGAACTATATAATCAATGAAAGATCGGCTTTTGTTCATAGCACAAAGAGCAAAAATCATTTGCAGCTCAATGATATCAGCTAGCACATATTCAGAAGCTCCCCCGGCTGAAGTGCATGAAGAAACTAACACGGGAACAGTCAGGATGACATGAATTAACTCTCTACCGGGGTGGGCGGGTTGGAATTGTAGGCCAGAGCGCAGTAAATGCTAACTTGCTGTGCGTATGACAGCACTGAGCCTGCCTCCCTTTATTTCCAGTGACAGTTCAAAGGCAGCTTAGCACACTAAGCCTTCATTAAGGCATGGATCAGCACCAGGGCAAAAATCGGGGTGAATTAGCATCGCTGGTGCACAGGTCAGGGTGAATTACAGAGGTTTGCTGATTTGGGATGGGTGAAAACCAGCTGCAAGTGATACGAGGCTACAAGCCTGCTAATTTACAGCAGCAACAGAGTGCAAAAATAGAATTTCCAGCTAATTTCATTCACATCCTTTAATGTATTCATGACTTCAGTATCTTTTTCCAGCTCTGGACCAAAACGACACCACTTTTCACACTGTGGGATTTTTGTACGGATCGCTTTGTGTCTCTGCTTCATCTCCTCATCCACTCATTCCAGCTCTGATTGACATCTCTTCCCAAGTTAATGGCTCACTCTACCATCACTGACACCTGTCATCCATACAAAAAGACCGACGTGTACAGAAACAGCGAAGCATTAAAGAAAACATCACATTAAACAGTGATTTGGACCTGGGCCGCATACTTTTAATTCATTTTCAAATAAAACTTTAAATGGTTTTAAATGAGTGGGACATAACAGACTGATCTCGTGGATAGTTGGTAAAAGAGAGACAGATTTAATAACACTGTTCGGTTCATCTCCATGCTCGAGTCAATAGGAGCATATTATGCTGAAAACACCCACATACCATCTTCTGTGAGGGACTAAAAGGACTTTTCTGATGCCTATCGGTCTTAATCCAAATTCATGAGCACCTGTTAGAGATGACCTTGATAAGAGGAGCAGGGAACATACTGAGGAGAAAAGCTACTGGCTTTATTGCAGAAGCTGCCAGGAAACATTACACAGACCTACACAGCTGTCCTACATAATAAAAGCTCTCTTAAGACTATATGAAAGAGAATATGTCGGGCTTGATTAGATAACGCAGTCAATGATTCAAAAGTGCTGAAGTACAACGATGTATTTGGAGCAGCTGAAGGAGATAATGCATTTTTTCTGATCACGGAGCATAACGTTGGTGCCTATTTTTGTCTTATGGCGTTATATGATGTAGCTCAGCATGGTTCATCACTCACCTACATAGACGCCAGAGAGGATGGGCCATCAATTTATTTACATTTCTCTGTTTTTTGTCCATCACAGGCTCAGGCCTACGGTGATTTTCAGTGGTTACCATCTCACCAAAAAATGCAATCAATCAAAAGCAGATTCAATTTCTGGTCTCTTGTGAAACAGTTTGGCGCTTGTACCCGCGAGCATCAGTGTGACCTTGTTGCAAACAAAGTGGCTAAATTGGACATGTTTGCCTCCTGCTGGTCAGTTTAGTGCCTTTCACCACACGGGAGGAAAATAGCTGAACAGAGTGCAGAACAACGGAGCGTCCTTAAAACCCCTTTGGAGTACATCTTACTCGCCTAATCTGACGTGCCGGTGCTTAATTTGATGTTTTGAAGGAGAAGAATGCTGCAGGAACAGATCATTCAAAAATGCAATCGTGTACATAAAAACAGCTCGTCCCTTCATGACGCTTTTCTCTTCAAAACAGTTCATAGATCTGTTATCCATAAAACAAGACACCTACAAACACGACACTGTAGACACAAAAGGCAAATGCAGCTAAAAAAGACTGCCACTGTCTAAGGAGTAATTATAACGCCGAGCTGACACACTGACCTTTGAATAGCTCGGCTTGAATAGGGCTAAAATAAGAGGAGTAACAGCGGTGAGGGTGCAGCCCGTCTGAGGTACTGAGGTGAGAAAGCAGCCCTCACTCTGGCATATATTTTACCTCATGTGGTGCTTTTTTTTTCTCCCAGGGACTGCACTAGGATGACTGTTTCTCTTTCACAGACAAATGGAAGAAAAATGGAACTACAGTTCACTGACCGCACAGCAGAAATGTCCTCGTGTTGCTGCTTTTTGTCTACTTTCGCACGTAGCTTAAAGGGGCACTGTGTAGTTTTGGAGAAGAAAATTCAAACTCGGAATTTTAATATTTAAAATAGTAATGGGGTCATAATACAAACTCAGAAATATTCATCGTTTCCACATCTGAATAAACTAAAAAGTAAAGTGCCCAGAACACTGTTTGAAGCTAGAAAGGTGGCAGGGTCTGCCACACATAAACAAAGTAAAACAGGGTGAAATTGTGTTGTCTTTTAGCTTCAGTTTGTTTATTCAGTCATGAAAACAATGAGAGTTTGTTTATTTTGTTTGTTCAGGCTTCTCTTCTAATTCAAATTTCTTCCCCAAAACTACATAGTGCACCTTTAAATAAAACATTTAAATGCACAAGGTTTCAGTCAGTGAACCCACAAACATGTCGTGGGATGCTAATAATACAGGAGCAACAGAAAGTTACAAAAGAAATTGCAAACATGGAGCGCAGGAGCAACCCAGCACCTCTCGGGATCTCCCGTTACACGTCCAGGACCCACCTGGTGGACGAGATGACACCGCCTGCTGTCACCGCTTACACATCCGTCTTCCCCTTTCCACACGAGGCCGGCAACCACACGCGCCACATGTGCTGCGTGCAAACACACCGGGACACGCCAAACAGGGAAAAACACATACACACACACGCGCTCTTTGTCTCCAGAGGTGTCACATGTGCACGATTATGAGCTGCATCCAAACCAGATGAGAGAGAGCGAGAGAGACAATTTCCTCTCCGCTGATTGGCTCTACAGAGAAACATCCAGCCAACACAATCAAACAGAAGAGGCGTGAAAACACTCTGCATGAAAAAGAAATAAAACTGGTTGTTAACAGTGATTGAGCACACAGCTCAGAACATCTCATTTAAACCATATCAAGAGGATCACAGTGTTCTTTCTCGCCAGCGCCGGTGAAAACGCCGTGTGCATTCAAAATAACAAATCAGACGATGTCTCCTGCTCGTGTGCTCGCTCTAGACAAACGCTCCTTTACCCGCGCTCATTATTAAAACCCCAGCCAATCTTCACAACGGGGGGAAGAGGAGGAAAAGAGAGAATTGGGCCGCGAGTGCTTTTTCTGTAGCTGCGACCTCTGTGTGTGTTTTTTGTGTCACACCGAGTGCGGCTCGCGAATTCTGGATGCCGGGATTTCATTGGAATTCAGCAGCTGACCGTCAGGCCCCCTCGGGACCCCGGCCGGCTGCGTGCGTAGACCGCCTTGGTCTCCGTGACTGCCATGCATGATGCTCACAGACGCAAATCAGACGCTGTGTTTTTTTTTTGTGTATTTACCTCCGTGTTTTAGGCGAGATGAGGGGGAAAACAAGGGAGAGAGATGCGGAGGAAGCGAGTAAAAGAGGAGGGATGGGACGCGACAGGTTCAGCCCAACCCTGTCTGAGAATCCAAAGGTCAAACCATGATTTATATCGGGGCTCCACAGCTCTCCGGGTTTGCATTATCTGTGAACATCAGTCATACATCACACGACCCCGCGGACCTGTCAAAATACAACCCCTTCAAAATAAATCTCCTCCCGGTGACAAAGACAAAACACGCCATTTACACGATGAAAAGCCCAGTTTAACAAGTCATTTGCCTCCTGACCCACACGAGCGCTATCGCAGATGTGGTCCAAAAAAGCAAGCCCAGAGAGGGAGAGAGGTGTTTTTTTTTTCGAGGAGGCTTCCCATCTCCATGCAAATACACAGACATGGCGCCGGTGATAAATCTGCTAAGTTTCCATTGTGTGGCTCCTTCTTTTCTCTCTCCCCCCTTTACCTCATACTGAGTCTTCTTCTTTTCTGCCCAAACAGCCACAGCCCATTCACATGCCTGGGCGCCCTGACAGTTTTATTTGCCAGGCCGTCTTGTTAACACAGTGAATAGCGGGGCCCGGCCTGTGTTATGCAGATCAGACTGGGTTACCGAGGGGACAGACGTCAGCAAGCCATTCAGGGCCGGGTTAAAACTCAACCCTGATCCCTCTTGTTCCACCGCGACCATCCGCTTTTCTCCTCCTCCTCCTCAACTGCTGCTGCGCTTAGCCAGCTAAAGTTTCAGCTAAAGCCCTGTCGCACACAAGGACGGGCTTTGTCCAGCGCCGGTCGGCTCTGGCAACCTGAACTAAAACCTTTAAATGAAGTTTTATGCTGTGCTCTTGGCCGGGGGAAATGAAGGAATAGGCAAATAGCCAGATATCGTAGCATGAATCCTCCTTTGTAATGTGACTCACGTCTGGGCCGACCTAAACCCCACCAACAGGTCAAGTGTAACCCTTTAAGCGCGCGTCAGATGCAGATCTAAGAGGGTCATGCGATCGGGCCGATCAGGTAGCACATTCGCACTCCAGGCACATGTTAATAGGGCTGGTAATGAGTCTCATTAGCACAAGGAAAATCAATCAAGCCAAAGGCAAGAATTAATAATTCAGCAGGAGCATGTTGTGCAAGGAGAATCTACTCCTATTGCTAACCTGCCCAGAGCCGCCCACTCATCTTACCGAGCTGCACAGGCAGTCAGGTAACAGAAGCTTTTTCTTTTCTCCCGTGCAATTTTTTTTAACCACATCAGGGGCGAGCAGAGCAGCACGGGTGTCCTTTTCCATGGCAACTTCCGCCACCCTATCCCAAGACATCTGAAGGGATGCACGGTGAAGAGCAGCGTCCTGACTCTTCGACCGAGCCTTTAAAAAGGGGCACTGTGTAGTTTCGGAACACTGTCTGATGCTAGAAAGGTGGCAGGGTCCGCCAAGTATAAACAAAGTGAAACAGGATGAAGCTGTGTTGTCCTTTAAGGTCAGTTTGTTTGAGGATTCTCTCTCCTCCGATTAAAATGTCGTCACCAAAACTCCATAATGCCCCTTTAAACATGTCAGCCAAACTCGGTGCAGCTCCGAACACTGTGAGCCAAAAAGGACATTTACTCAGGCTTGTGAACCGTGAACCTGCTCCATAATAGCAGCGGCTCTACAGCAGACTTCCGTCACACAGAACGAGCCTGCAGACAGTCGTAGTTTCAGCCACTTGCATTCAGTCGCGAGGGGAAAAAAAAACATTTCTTTGTAATCTAAAGTTTGCAGACATGGTCTGCCAGGCTTGACACTCACATCTGAGTCAAATAACATCTAGCGCAGATTCTTCAGAGTGGTGTTTTGGTAGGCCTGGGTGATTTTAAATACCAGGAGCTCCTCTGAGCCGACTCTGAATGGGAAATGCCTCAACACACTCAGTCGACTTACTATAAAGGACGAGGCTGAGACACCCCCAGGAGTTCAGCTTAGGGGGAACGTCTTACATACAGTACGGGCACTACGGAAGAGGAAAGAAAGGGGAGGAAAACTGTGCCTGTACTGTACATGCACCAACTGAATATTCAGAGAATTCATCAATATTTCAGGGAATTCTGAGACAAACACATGTTAAAAGTGTGGAGAATGGTAGGGGAGCTGTGTCGCCGCTGACTGTAGTTTATTCGCCAAGAGCTCGACTCTCCTGGCGATGCCGCGACAAACAAACACATGTCTACCAACATGGGCTACATGTCATAGAAAAACTCAGAATGGTGCTCAACACATTCAGAAATCAAATGATGCCAGAAAAAAAGCTTGATTTACTGGAAAACTGGTATGAAAATGCAAACTTGCGAGAACTTACTTACAGACTTCGTAACGGACGTGAGCTCCACTCATCAAATTCAGTGTCATGAGGAAGTGGAAACTTTACCTACGTAAGGGTCGGGACACCCAAAGGGGTCCAGTGACTAATCATTTATGCATTTTCTTGTGAAAGACTTTTGCCTGATAACATCTGAGATGAATCAAAGGAGGAAAAAGCTAATTTTGATCAAGCATCTAACAGCTCAAGCCCACAATGGCAATAACTTGTGATCGGGAGGCAAAACTAATCTAACTCGTTAATCTTTCTTGCTAGCTGAAATTTGAATGTGGTTAAATGGTGTTGTAGAATGCTTAAGTCAAGTTTCCAGGCAGCCACGCTAGCAGCTTTGTGAGGCTGCACACGGGTGGAGCAAAATGCTAACACTAGCATAGCAACATGTGCACAATGACAACGCTAACATTCTGATGTTTAGCAGGAATAATGTTTAGAGTGTTAGCATGCCAACGTTTGCTTATTAGCACTCACGTACAGGTCAGTCTGAGGGGAATGCTGTCAGTTTTGCAGGTGTTCAGTCATGAACCGAAGTATATCGGACAGATTTGACCTGATCAATGATGAAAAGTTAAATAATGAACCAGGTTGTTTCAATTCATCCTGGGGAACACACATCTCTACCAAATTTCATGACAATGTATTTAGTGGTTCCTGGGACGCTTCACTCCAAACCGCAGATGTAGACATCATGGTCAGTCAGGGATCCCCACAATCAATTAGGACACATTTGTTCAGCACCACGGATAAAATGGACATGGAACAGTTGTTGAGATGGACCGATGTTGCCATTGTGGTACAACAAGTCGTGAGTGGGTTAAACCGAATCATTTCTTGGCTGTGATGCAAGTCAGGAAACATGAACACGGCTTTCTTAAGTGTTTTATGTTTCACTGGGAGGAAAGTGTTTATTGTAGTTCAGAATCTAAATAGACGCGCAGCACCAGAATGAGCCTGTGGAACATCATTCCCAGTCATCCGCAGAGCCACAAAACTCTGCTGTTGATTTTGTAACTGGCAGCTTCGACGGGAAAGAGATAAATCATCCCTGCTGGAGGACATGTGAGGTTTGAAAATGTAGCAATGCACCACAACAGCTCTTTAAATTCATATTAGAGGACCGAATCTATTTGAAAGTGTTGTTTGGCCTCGGTCGACGAAGCAGCAGACAGACAGCATCTGGCATGTGACCAGAGGAGAGGCTACGTGTTCCCGTGCGTCCTCCGTCTCCCTATCTGTAACCTCAGGGTCACTTAGAGTCCACCACATTCCAGGACACCTGATTACTGCCATACCTTGTTAAATTAGCATGAAAACACATGTATTGATAAAAAAGACAGGAAATACTTTGTTGGGGGGGGCGGAGGAAAGTCTTGTTGGAGCTTTAAAACAGCCCTTTTTGCCTCCGCACACACAAAGTCTGGCTCCGTGAGTCTGCGTCCGCTGACAGCGTTTTATTCCAGGTTGTCGGAGGGGAAGAAGTCGACTTTTTATTGTGAGACTGCAAAGACAGGCAATTAAAAGGCAGCATTCCTGAGCCCCGCTGTTGCCCCTGTAAGAGTTTGCTTTACAGCAAAGCAGACCGGATGGTCTTTATGTTGAGACCCTCCCCTTCCATTGTGGATATCCATCAAGAAAAAGAACGTGCCTGACAAATCCACGGCTGCCATGTCATCTTACAAACAACCTGGCTTCAACCTGGTTCACCTTTCTTTTTCGCCAAAATACTATGCTTTTATTTTGTGTTAAGAATCATTCTGGTGTGCTGCAGAATGAAGTGTGCAGGTGTGAATGAAATTAAAACTGAATTCTATTTGTTTCACACTGCTCAGTTTTGTTGAGCTCATCATTTCGGACCTCTCCTCCCGAAGTCATCCTCAGCGTGCCAAGTCAAGCAGCTCATTGTGTTGCACGATTACAATGTATGATTTGTAATCAGTACATAACGTGCCCTCCGGGTTGTGGGCTTCTCTAACGTCGCTCACAACATCTCTATTAAGGCTGCTTATAGAGTCACTTTGTCGCTGAAGTGATTATAAGAATCAGCTGATACCGATCGACTCGCGGAGCTCAGGGCTCTCCCGGAACGTGTGTGATGCTTTTTTGCATCGCATTCCTCCAGCAGACACATTAGTCACACTCTTTCACACACTAACCCAAACCACCTGCGCCTCATAGCGCGATCGCCTCTCCTCACAGTATACAGTTTGTTTCTCGGCAGAAGTTGCATTTCGCGTCCCGCCGGTTTGCGACGGAGTGAGCGTAGGGGCGGCAGGCTCGAACCCGCCCCTGCCGCAAGAATGGTCCCTACAGTAAAAACTATTATCTTAGAGCACACAGGGGCTGAACAATGGCTTCTTCACAGCGGTATGGATGGCTGCTTCTATTCAAACGAGCAGGGATCTGAAAGGGTTCCTCCTGAATGGCACTCCACTAGAAGAATAAACCCTAGTGTCGGGTTTTTGTACTGTGCTGCTGGGCAATTGTTAGGCGCTTAATCACCTGGATACAGGTCGCTATGTCAGGGCAGCAAATTCTTCATGGTTTTAGCTCTCTTCAGGTATTAATTCACTAATGACGGATGCTTCAGATGGCGTCAGACCGCAGGTTTCATTATCGAATGCACTCCCGTCTTTGGCATGGAAACATCTGCGCATCAGAACCTACTGTGAGTGGGCATCAATGTGCAGTGGCGGGACTGGAGTCTGTTCTTAGGAGGCCCTTTCGCCCATCATTGGCAGCAGCAGTACTCAGTATGGTGCCTTTATAGGAGGTTTAAGCGGGATTAAACGTGTCAGTGCAAAATATGTCAAAATGTGTAGCCACCGGGGTCCCGAATGTCTCTGGGGGGCCCAAAGACATGCCGGGTTTGCCTCTCCTGACGCTGCGCCTCTGTTCATGTGATTTCGGTGCATGGGGTGAAGCGACGCTCTTACCTCCATTTGTGCAGGGCGAAGCCAGGACACTGTTCTCCACAGGTGATACAGGGCTGTCCTCTCTGAGGCTCATCCGCTGGCTTCAGCTTGGGACAAACGGGAACAGAAGATGAAGGGTCACAGTTTACACTCGTTTTAGACAACACCGCCGACATCCTCTGCAATCCATTCTATAAAATAGAGCGTTTATCCTTTTTTGACTGTTATGTAGCATTAAGGGACTAAACTCAGTTTCATTTTACCACCCTGGTGTTGTAAAATAATGATAAATGAACCTTTACCTTCACCTGGGGTTTTAAATGAGAAACCAAAGATTCTTTTTATTATTGATTAACCTGACGATCATCATTATAATTAATAGATTAATAGTTTAGTCTGTTAAAATGTTAGGATAACGGCTCATCACAATTTCCTAGAGCTCAAATTGACATCTTCTAATTCTACAGCCAGACCGATATATCTGTTGGTCGATGTCATTGGCTGATATTGGCCCATTGCAGTTGTTCGACATAAGCCATTATGGAAACTTATGAAAAGAACTTATGATGATTCCAGATTCTAACAAGGTTTTTGAGCCAGCAGTATTATGCCGTTGGCATCACACATGTTTTCGTCAGCGGTGACAGTCTGGGTGGTTGCCAGTTTGTGGAAAGATGTCTACAACATGCGCCCAGCATACTGCACTGCTGTATCCTCTAAAGTTCGCCAGCTAGCGCGAGCATCGTTAATGTTAGCTAGCTAGCCTTAGCAACGTTAATGTTAGTTAGCTAGCTAGCGCTCGCAACGTTAGCAGGTGCAACGAACTGGCAGCCTCTTGATGGGGCAGATGATCTGAACAGCAGTGGAGATGTGATGACACATTTAGTGGCTGAATGTGATCAATAACACCTCTAAACTGTAAAATATGCTGCTTCCAAGTCTTTGATAAACACATTTGAGGTATTATTGCAAAAAAAAACAAAAAAAACAACAACATATGTATGTCAGCTTTTTAGTCCCTTATATTGGCTGATTATCGGTCAGGTTTTACTTCAAACTTCTTTTGTCAACTTCTTTTGTCCAACCAACAGTCCCAAACCTCATTTACTACCAGGAATGACGAACAGATGTTTGATATTTTTGCTTGAAAAATGACTGATACCAAATTAGTTGGTCTTTTGCTTGTCCTTAAGTAATTCAATTAATGGAGTAATTGCCGCCGGCTCCACTCTAAATGTCATTCAGAGTCACTGGCTTGACTTCTTTGAGTTTCTTCCTCCAGTGTGTCCCTACTGGGCACATTGCATCACAGCACACTGACTGTAGGAATGCTAACTGAACACATATTTTAAAAGAAAATTCCTCATCAATTACAGCTAACAGACAATAATTTGATGGTAAAACAATAAAACAGTTAGTCTGCTCGTCAGGTGAAAACAGTGTATGAAACCTCCTGAGTGAAACAGAGAAGACTCATCTCTCATCACGACTCCTGCTGTGCTGTTGATGAGGCTTGTTGAGCGTTCTGTCAACAGATGTAACTTGATGCCCTCAGCAACGGGGCGGCAGAAACAGAAACAAAAACTTCACATCCAACAACTATACGACATGCGTACGTATATTATTATTTTTTTTTATCAGTGCGCAAAAACAAGTGGCTCCATGCGCTCTGGAAAAGGCACCAAGCCTGTAACTTTCTCCTGCCTACCTACCGATCTGCTGGAGTCTCTCCTCTTGCTGCTGCGGCTGAACATGACAGGCTGATCCCAGGACAGTGAAGGCTGACAAGTCGGCTGCTGTCGAGGCAAACAGACGCGCGGAGTGAGCAAAGTGGAGATCAGTGCGCAGTCTGTGCGTAAACCTCTCGCGACTTTTCCCAAACGCACCGAGCCCCGGCTGCAGTCCTATCCCATTAACCTCCTTCATTAATGAATGGAGCTGCGCTGTTCCGGATGGCAGCTCCACCCTGTTTCCTCACAGCCAATGGAGGAGTGGAGAAAATACTTCTTTTTTTTTTCTTTTTTTAAAAAGGGACAAAACTATAATTAGACTTCGATAACACCACTCATCCAAAAATGACTGTGTGGATGAGCTCTGGAGTCCAGTGTGAGGAGAGTAATCATGCCTAACCTGTAATCATGGAGGAAATCTGTGGGTTTTTTTTTGTGTAATCTTCATGTAATCAAACACGTATATTCACTCTGGACTGCGAGACAAGGAGCCGAATAATTCACAACAGTTGGAAAAGATGAATAAATAAAAATAAAAATAAAAAATGTTTCCACAGTTTAATGCCAAAGCTGAGTCACAGTGGAACATGATGCATCCTGGACTCATGCTCCTCTTCCCACTCACAAATTAGGAGACGCTCATGTATGCTCTCCTAAATCTACCCTCTCTCTCTCTCTCTCTCTCTCTCTCTCTCTCTCTCTCCTAGTTCACCTTTGTTCAGAAAAGATTCATCCCTGACCATAACGTCTGCCGTGCACCCCACAGGGCGTTCCTCTATCCCCGGTGGTCTGACGGTGTTGACTCTCCGGCAAGTGGCTCCCATTTATCAGCAGAGAAGAAAAGGCTTTGGGAGCACAGCCTCAGTGTGAGAGCGCTCTCGACTCAGAGGCCCCTCTTCGCTATGATGTGCTTAAACTACGTTATTATTTCTAGACACACATTTTGCTCAAGGCTCTGCTCTGTACCCATTATGCAGCTCTGTGAGCCTCTCCAAAAGTTCAGGCCTGCACAAGGCTGTGGGATGGATGTCACGCACAGTTGTGGGTGGTATCTCTCCACCTGCTTTTCTTTTCTTGTTATTTTTAAATGGAGTGGCACTAAGTTCTATAGGTGCCTTTAGACTCTGCCGCTTTAACGTTGGAGGGTGAGGTTTTCTGACTGACTAAAAGCTTCTGAATTGTGCTGCGTGGGTGCTGAGCAGAAATGTGGGCACCCAGTACCTTCCACCTACTCTGCAAGGACATTGCTGTCATTTTTTATTTCTCTAGTCATAGCCACAGTCGGTTTTAAGTTAGAGCGAAGAGAAATTAATTTTGCATCACGACTGATGGACCCTGGAGTAGTTTTAACCGCAAACAGATTCAAATTGTATCATGCATCAAACTCTCAACTGATTTCTTGGCCAGGTGGAGGCAGCAGAAGCGAGCTATGGCCAAAACACAACGCTAAAATAGAATTAGCTTAAAGTCAGCAAACAGTTGCTTGTTTACAAAGCAGACGGAACAACGTTAGCAATAATTTGGAGTCATGCTTGTGTCCACCAGCAGAATTTAATCCAATATTCAATATTTTCTTTAGCTCGGTTTTGGTCTCCACCAGCTCCTGAGGCGATTCTGGCTCGTTCTCTGCTAAATGTTTCGCCACGTTCAATTTGTCATTGAAGAAAAGTTGTGTGGCGGAGTCGAAAATGCAAAATAGTGAGGCTGCATGCTGGAAAAATCAAAGCGATGAGCTGAGAGACTCTTTAATGCTCCACAGAGCTGAGGGGAACTGCAGAGTCAGGTGGTGGTTATCTGTGGAGTCAAACCAGTGAGCGACCTCTTTCACGTGGCTGTCCGTCGAATGTGATGTAACAGAGGTAAGATGTTTAGTTAAACAGTTAACTTTGTTGTCTGAAGTGACACACCCGCGCTCAAACGGTAAACTTCAATGAGAATTTAACAGTTATAAATCACCCCTACATTTTTTATGCATTACAAAATAAAAGCATCCCTATCGCTAGATATCGGATAACATATACGCCGATATCCACATACTTGATGGGCCAATATCGGCCAACCTATATATCGGTTGGGATCTAACAGCTGCTGTTAAACTAACCTCAAAGTGCTCAGAAGACTCCCTCTGCTGAGAAGACCATGAGATATGACTGAAAGCTCCTGAGTGGAGTTAGTGGCGAGATGATTTTGTCCAATCACTCTCCCGAAGTCAAGAATGGAACGGATCACATTACGATATATTATATGATTAGTTTATTTTACTCAGGGATTAATTAGTTTTCTCTTTTTAGCAATGTTGCATGTGTCTGACACTAATGATTGTTTTCATTATAATCTGTGCATTATTTTCTCTGATCAATCAACTGACTGTTTGGTTCGTAAAAATTGGAAAATAGCAAGACAATTACCCCGAGCCCTCGCGATGTTCGTTTTTGACCAACCAACAGACCGAACATCAGAATCATTTTAAATAAATCCAATTAAATCAATTCCAAATCCTCACATTCATGGACCTGCAACTTTAGACTTAAACAGAGAGGAAAAGGAATGAGGAAAGTTATGGTGTGCGCACAACATTTTGTTTTGCTCTTTCACTCTCGCGCAGTGAGGAAAAACAGAACAGCAGTTGTTTCTGCGTCAGAACAAAAGGACGGTGCAGTGAATCGAGCTGAGAGGGAAGCAGAGCGGTCTCTGCTTCATCTCAAGGACAGATCGCTAACCTTGAGACACTCGGTTGTAAGCGTGAGGAAAACAAAAACATTCTTGTTTCACGTGAGCAGGCCGGATCCGAATGATGGCGGCGAGACGGAGGAGGAGAGGGAGAAACCGAACGCACAGAACAGACATGCAGCCCCCTCCACACTCAGATAAACACACACTGTATCTGTGCATCCAAATAATGTGTGTGTGCCTGTGGGCCTGGGGCTTATACTGCTCAGACTCAGTTCAAAGTCGTCCTAGATTACCTTGAGGAATGATGATGATAATGACGGTGGTGGGAGCTGACCCCGGGGGGACGCAGGACTTTAAAACTCCCCTCATTAAGTCTCAAGTTTAGAGTCTAAACACTGTGGGCAGAATCGAAAACAGCTTGCGTGCTATTTCGAGTCGAGAAGTCGAGAAAAGCTCCTTTTTCTCGCTGCTGTTATTGTCACGGAGGCTCGGCCCGGGAGCTCTAATGCCGTGCGTTTTACCTCACATTATCTCAAATTTCTCGCCAAGTGAACTTTAGACCTGCGGACGTCTGTCAGGGCCGATTTGGCTTCAAGGGGCAGCTGCTCGCGCGGCGGTGGACGTGACGTTCAGAAGTGTTGGGGAATGTCTCGCACAGCCTGAAGCCTACAGCTGCTCGGGACGCGGGTCTAATCCTTGTGGGAAGGTCTGCGAGACCAGTACCTGAATACAGAGAGGTAGACTCCAGCCGTGTGTGTGTGAGTGTGAGCCCGAGTGTGTTTACGGTCTTCATCACCAGTATTCACCTCCCACTCTCATGATAGAAAAAACCTGATATTTCTTCCGTCTCAGTTTGCTGAGCTGTTGTTTGGAACACAGGTGTCAAGTGTTTGCCGTCCCCACCCGCCCCGCTCTATCTCTCTCGCCCACACACACCTCCTCACATCCTACAACGTTTAGAAAATGGCAGCAGCCGCTTCCAACATTAAAAGCAGCCAACGATGACCTGTCTTCTGCTGCACAGTTTTGCTGTATCTTTGCAGTCCTTCCTCTCTCCCTGTTCTTCAGTCAGCAGTAACGCTTCCTCCATTTGTATCAGGGACACACACGATGTGTGTTTTGACCCCACTGAGAGTGGAGGTAATGTTGGCTGCAGGAGGGCTGCGGAGAGATCACCGCGAACGACCCGCAAGACCGGAGGGGAAAGAGTCGGTGAAGACTACCAACAAGGACGGCGCTTTAATCGCACTGCAGCAGCCCGAGGCGAAGCACTCTATCTGCACTCTCATAAAAACTCTGAATCTACTGACTCAGCCACAGCTATGGACAGAGTGAGGTTAATGAGAGATCAGTGTCTGTCGTACTGTCCTTGTGAATCATATATATTTATATACAAGTGCCTTTGTACAGTGGCTAATAAAGGCTATAAAGCAGGGCTGACTAAGTTGGGCCACCATAAGTTAGAATTTGGCGGCCAAATGATTCTAGCAACATTTTTTCTTATGCTGTTTTAAATTTTGTGAGGTAAAAATGTTATTTGAATACATACTATCCCAACAGATTATTTGTCATGATCAGAGCGCAGTGTGCAGAGTGGCATTTTATGCAGGAAGTCAGTCAATTAAAGGAACTTGCGATCCCAGTAGTAGAGAGGCAAACGAAAATAAATGAACTGCAAAAGATTATCTCAGGCAAAAAATCACCTGACACCAACATGATGATATGAACTAGTTTAGATCAGACTAAGATCACTCAAAAAGCTTTTTTTTCCGTTCTTGCCTTCAGGGTAGGCTATCATTTTGCATTCTAACAATACAGTACAATTGGTGCTTGCTTTTGTCCCGTGGTCCATCATGAAGCTTCAGTTTTGGCCCACCACGGGAATAAGTTTGGGCACACCGGCTGTAAAAATCTTTGTGAAATGCACCTCCACTACTCAGAGCTCAGTGTTATATGGAATATGTTGTATTGCACCTACAGACCACAGCAAAGTCCTCGTATGTGTACATCTTCTTGGCAATAAAAGCAATTCTGACTCTGATTCTGATTCTGAAGTTGACTGCGTTCACCGAAAGAAAAAGGTGGAGGCCTCCATATCTCCAACATATCTCCAAATTATGATTTACTTTCTCAGAGACATTTGTTCAAAATTGTGAGGTAGTAAATCACATGAGAGACAGAAGTCAGAACTACAAAATAAGGTCTCAATTTTTTTCTTTGGTGAGCTGAAAATGTATTTAAAACTATTTTAAACTGAATTTATAGCACTTTAGATGATATTACTTTTATTTAGCCGACACTTTTGTCCAAAGCTACTTACAATAAGTACATTCAATGGTTGTCAAGATGTGAAACCAAATGAAGGAAAAAATGTGGAAGCAAAAATTACAAGAATCATGCAACTACAAAAGAAAAAATATCCTGTACTCTTTCAAATTTGAACTTTTAAAAATGTAATTTCCAATATTTTTGTTTTATTTATTTATTTTAGCATTTATAATCTAGTGTACATTCAAATTGCTCAAATTCAGTGAGATAAGACTATGAGATTACTCAAATCTTTTGGCCACTTTTTGTTTCCATACAAATGCTCTGCATACACTGAAAACTCATATATAAACAACAGTTTTTGAACAGATTATCAATGCCCAGATTAATATATAAAGATTGTTCCTACATGTCAAATTCAGATGATCATTTTAAAGTCTTGTGTTGTGACACTTACCTCTGAGGTGTCATCAGTGTTTGTTACTGTGTGTGTTTCTGCTTCCTGCAGGCGTGTATGTGCTGATGGCCGGGGTCACACAGAACACGCCCCTGTGAGGTCTCCATGGAAACCCTCAACAATCCACACACACTCACATAAACACACGTGCACTCACATCATACGGGTTTGTCACACATTAAAAGGTGCAAAGGTCCATCTCACGACATTTAACTCCTGCCATCAAGCAAAATAGATCATGACGATCACTGATTGTAAAGTGCTTTTAATTTGAAATCCTAGCAGACACAGTGGCCCAACTCACCCTCAGCATCTGCACAATAAATCAGATGTGACAGGTTACTTCCTCACCAGTGACCGTGACTTATTATCTCCTGTAATGGAAAACGTGAAATTACTGGAATATGTCTTACAGGCTTCGGCTCACCTGAGCTCCCGTACACAGAGTAAGTATGAGTGACACTTTCAGTTTGGATCAGAGCGCTGCTGAGAACCTGGAGTGAGAGCTCGATACAGTCTCACAGCCAGAAGACTCTCGCCTGTGTGATGTTAAATCAACGTTCAGCACGCTTGGAGGAGTTCATCGCAGCCTTCAAGAGTGATGAAACTGTTTGTGAGCAGCGAGGCAGAGCTCTTTGGATTACATTTGGCTACATCTGCTTTACAGGAAAGAAGAATCCCCCTCATGTCTGTTATTTCTTTTTCAGGAATATCTGATGTAACGCACACCTGCTGACAGGCTGCTGTCATCGGCCTGCTCTGTAGAGGAGCAGTCTCACGGTTTTCATGTCTGAGCGAGGAAAGGCAAAGGGGGGAACAGAGTTTTTCTCCAGACTGACCCCTGGGATGTCTCCTAATCTACCTCTGAATCACGTCCTTAAGTTGAGACAAGCCCTCTGGAGCTGTCGAAAGCCCCCTCCGCCCCGACCCTCCTCCCCTCGCTTTCCTTTTTCACACTTGTACTTATCCCCTCTGTATTAGGGCCGCTCTCAAACGGCGGCTTACTCAGACTGTTGACAGACATTTGAGGAATCGATGCCCAAACGATGTGTTGGCTGCTATCGCTGCCACTCACCTGAGATCGACCAAACAACATGAAACATAAAACACAGCCCCATCTGACAGTCATGGACAGATGGTAAACACTCATTCAAAAGTTACACAGTCTTGTTCAAAGTATGGAACAAGATGGCAGTTGGCTTCTGGTGCTCAAAGTGCAAAAAGAAATACATCTGAAAAAGTCCACAGCGATGTATCTTTCCAGAAATCATGACCCGGTTACTCGATATAACAGACCTTATTGTTAGCAGTTTCGTGTTGGAACTATTTTCTACAGCCGCCAACTGTATCGCTGCGCAGGAGGAAGTCAGTGTCCGTCTGCTCACGGACGAGAGGCTCAAGCTGGTGACAGCGCGGTATGTAAGCTTTAATGGCGTTGTGCTCGGCTGAGTTGTAATGTGAGTTAGCTTTGTCAGCTAGTCTTTTGCCCATGAGTAGATGCACACTTCCTTCTGTGTGGAAAGGATTGTACAGTACCAAATGTTTAAATCCTTTTACCTTTGCCCCTTTCTGTCTGTTGAAATCTGCCCAGCAGTGAATTATATTACTTTAGATCGGTGCTGACGCCTGGTAGATGGCCTGATTATTCACTAAAATGCATGCAGGCAGGGGCGAGATCAGATCCACAAAACACATCTGTCAGGTCACGAGCCAGACTGGTACGATGGTGGAAGGTGTGTAATCATAATCAAGCAGAAGCACCACAGAGGGAGAATTTCATGAGCATTAATCTGACTCCAAGGACAAACTGGAGAAAGAATTCAATACTGGTGCGAGAAGCAGACAGACGGGCGTGGCATGTGTCAGGCTTTTTATTTCCCGCTGATCATCGTCTTATCTCGTCTCATACATAAATCATGCTTTTCATATGGCAGCACCAAACTGCTTATACATTTATTGCAGATATGACATACGTATAAATACATGTATTCACAAAAAAAAAAAGGAAACGTGTTTCCAGACAGTTCATTTTATGGCGATACTGCCGATAATTCATAGTCATTCATGGTCAAAGCCTATGTACATTCACATGAGAAAAACACACAAATAAATATTTGCATATAAAATAAAGCTGTATATATAATGACACATGTTCAAAACTTCAATAATACATTTTCAGTTACCTGATAAACATGTGGCAAATGTGTAAAATAAGATAAATACACTGCAATATCATAATAATCCCTTCATTTATGACACCTGAGAACTCCGTGGACTGAATTCAATTCTGACATTCACAATGAGAAGTGCATTTATCCGCTGCAACAGAATGTTTACTTCCCCATGTCTTTAAAAAATAATTTCATGCTTGTATAGTGGCAGGCTGTGAAATTCCCTTTTGGCTGAAGTGTGCACATCATCACACGAGGCACAGGAAGAGCACCACATACGGAAAGGCTTGAAAAAGCTAATATGGCTTCGTATTCAGCTGGACATACGGTATGTACCCTGCACACATACAGTTAAGGCTTCAGGAATGGAAAAAAAATGTCTTTGTCTATTTTCTTCTTGACTGTCATAAATCAACATACAAAAAAAACATACATACACATAAAAAAGTACCCTGATATTGTCACAAATGAAAAGTCAGAATGCTCTCAGTGGGAGCACATCAGTATGTACAGTTTGGACAGATGCTTCAAAACAAAGACGGAGCGAAGGATGTATGTGAGGTACTGTAAACAAGGCAAAGGTTTACAGGCAGCATCTGGACAGACATCACGCCGCGGGGGCCTGCGAGCTTAGCAGATTGAGAGGTGTCTCCGGGGGCCGGACCGGTGCTTTATATCTCCGGAGTATCTACTGGAATTTTATAGGCCTGAGGTGACGTCTTTCTTTCAAGTAACTCCAGATAAGATAACCTGTCTGCTCTGTGAAAGCTAAAGGCTAATGGCTCTCTCTGGTCACTGCACGCTACCTGAGAGATAAATGCGAGAACACAGAGGAATTTGGCTCTCTCTGATGTCTGGTAGCACAATCTCTACTGTTCTTGTAACCTGCAGCCTTATGATGCACTAATGTGTTCCAGTGTGCTTGTATTTGGATTTGTACGTTACACTGCGGTGTGTTTGTGGGTAGGTAAATGTTCACTTCCTCCCTCTGCCCCGTAAATCCACACAAACTGTTTCTCGACTTCCTCACAGTCGCTCTCCCATACCTGCCGTCCTCCTCCTACAAGGTTGATTACGTCTGTGATCTTGTACTTTCAACTCAGCCAAAAGACTGAATGGATCTTCTCTGAAATCTTAACATATATAGAACAATACTGATGCTGATGTAAAGATCGTAAGCTTGCAGAAGATGGTTCCATCTTTATTTTATACACTAACATCAATGACGTGAACTTTCCTGTGGTGTGCTATTTTTGAACCCGATCCAGTTAATGAGAATGCACGGCGGTTCACGAGCGCAGCTGGACAAAGGCTTACAGCTGCAGTTAACAGCTGGAGACGTGCAGGTGGGGCAGCCTGGCCGCACTCCAGATGCCCACAAGTTAAACCTGGAGGGAACTCTGGACGTATTGGTAACATCTGACACATTCACATAAAGAAACTGAGTGCTTCGCTAAACCAAAAAGTCTCCTGAAGTAGCTGCTCAATGGTATAAAACATGACTGTGGTTATATCTGTGTGATAAACGGAGACACCTCACTGCAAGTGAACAACAGGCCCGTCACATCAACAAACACAACTTAGTGAATTGGTCTCAAAGGCACATAAGGCTGTAACACTGTAACACGGAAATTGGAAGGCACATTCTGGAACAAAAAATCTGAGAAATGGCAACTGTGCGGTGTTCGCTAATGACAACAAAACTGTTCAATTATATTACAATACAAAAATAAATGGAGAGTACAATAAATAAGACATTTGCATCCTGCTATGTACAGTACTTACAGCAGATTCATTTACACTATACACACACGGGAGTGAAAGAGGTCGCGTGGAGGACGGGGTTGAGCTCTGAGTTGGCTGTAGCACCGAAGAGGAGGGATGTCTTGACACAACAAGGACATGGCGAGAAGTGCCGAGACGAATGGAAACAGATACTAAAAAAAAAAGACATGCGGACAACATTAAACTTAAAGTTTGGATTAGAAATTGGACAAAGAAAAGATGTGTATTCAGTGAACAGAAATGCAGGTTGTAGTTATAGGAATACTTGATATTCAGTTGCCCAATCAGTTATTTTTAACAATATAAGTTACGGGTGTATTCACATCCATAACTCGAACATGTATGATGTATTACATTTTTAAAGACTGAAAATATAAGCCTGATTTATTCCAAGGATCATTAGCGTACATCCTTTATGAGCATTAAAATATAAAAACTAGATATAGTGGTTGAGTTGTGTATATGAAAGAAAAAAATTTGCCTTTTATAGCTGAAATTGAAGTACTGTCATATTTAGAAAGCCTCCCACACCTGTTTGATGGTGTTACATGTACTCCACTGTTACATGCAGGCTGAAGCCAGAGGACGGTGTACATTTACCACAGTAGCCGCCACATATTCCTGACACTCTGCTGCCACCCTGTGGACACAAGAGGAATTCCAGTTATTTAAGTTACATGAGTACATTTTTTTGGCCTTTCTATGGCTTTATTGAGAGTACAGGCTGAAGATATGACAGGAAACAGGATGAGAGACATGCAGCAAAGGACTCCAGGCCAGGACTCGAACCCTGGGCCGCTGCAGCGAGGACAAAGCCTCTGCACATTGGACGCCCGCTCTACCAACTGAGCTAAACGGCGCCCCACATGAGTACATTTTTAATATAGTCATACAGATGCTAAAAAAAAGAAAAAGAAAACCTTTTGTTGATCTGTCACTGATCTGAACGGTCAGTGTAAAACAGATGTGAGTTTGAAGGATGCGTGAAGGAAAAAGCCTTGACAGTGAAGGACTGCTCGCGCTACTTCAAGTAGTTTTAAAATTCATCACTTTGAAAGGTTTCCTGCAGCAGGTTTGTTTGGAGCGTTTCCTTTTCAAAAGGCGTACAAAGACTGAGGCCCACCAGGCAGACTGTCACCAGGTATGAATTGGGTAATCACGCTCAGCAACAAGCAGAAAATACAAGTTAATTAATCACCAGCCCTTCACCAGCATCATTTACATGCGACGTGATGGGAGGTTTCATGCAAACATCTAGAAACAAAAAGGAAACCGCGGCAGACGAGTACACCGAGCGCTCTATCCCACGACATGAAAGCCACAGCGTGAGGTGAGTGGTTTGTCTGATCTCCTCTGGAGTGCTCTCTCCGTCCCACTGTCACAACCTGGCTTTATTTAAACTGCCTGAAGAGCGGGCCGGCTGGCTGTGGATATCAGACTGTGAACACTTTTTGGCATCACAGGCGCCTCCTGTTTTTCGCCTTGCCAAAAAGCGCTCTCCGGCTTGATCTCCATTTCAAAAGCGGAGTGGGAGAGAGGGGGCACTTGAGAGAGCAGCTGCCCAATAAGGGTTCTTTCTCAGCGAGTTTAAGGGGAGAAGTGGAGCTGGGAATTCAGAACCCACTTGGGACTATGCCCGATTAGAGCTCTGAAGCCAAGGGGACATGCAGAGAGGAGAAGCAGTAGATGCAGCAGTTCAATTAGGTACAGATAAGTAGATTTAAAATGATGTCTTCTTTATATACTTTAATTTAACAAGCCAGGACCTCACTGATACATTTGCATCATGAATGACTTCTGTCAGTTTTTAGACTTTAGATTTTACTGTAATTAGGGGAATCTTCCCAGGACATGTACACATGTGACATGTTGCCAGCACCTGTGATTTTTGGACATCGGCCACTGCATAGTTGCCCTGTGAGATCCATGATGTGTCCTCAGCCACCTTGAAGCCTGTTCCTGAGAGGTTGATCCTGAACCGCCCCTGAAAGAAGAGACACCACAGAATATAAATGATGAGAGATCACATTCATATTCAAACATTCATTAGACATCACTAACTCTAACCATGTGTTTTGATAAAGGGTGCCTGATTTACCGTGAGCAGCAGTAAGGAGCAGGGCTGAAAAAGTCATCTAAATATTACCAAAATTGGCCAAGTGCAATATCCAGGAGCCGCAATGTTTCTTTATGATAAAGGGAAAAGGTGTCTAGTCATACAGCTTCAGAGATGCCCCAGCTTACAAATCATATTATCATTATCATTTATCTTTTTCAGTAAAAATCTAATGAAAAAATGACAAATCTCATTAAAACGGACTCTTATTACAATCGGATTAACTGTAAAAATAATTGCAAATATGATTAATTTTTTTTGCATATCGTTCAGACTTAATAAGGAGGAACAAAAGGGTCTAAATAGGAGAGGTGTCACTCAAATATTTCCTTCAGAGGGTTTTCAAAGCAGATGAAGTTCAAACTGAATCACATGCAATAAGAGATTTACACAAAAACCACTAATTGTAACACAAGTCGGACGACGATCAATGTCTGAAACATATTAAAGAAAATTGTGCTGATTGTGCTTCTGGAAAACATGGAAAGGCTTCTTTCCAGTGTGGTCCAACACACAATATAACACAAAACACCACACTCTATTCATAAAAAGCGTTTTCATATGGATTAATATGGAATATACTGAGTCAAAAATCAATTTGTCGTTGTAAATTAATCTCATTTTCCACACAAAGACATAAGTAGCACACAGACCATACACGCCAAAGAATACATGAGACATGTCAAGTGACAGAGGTTTCAAGAATAAACTATTTTCTTTATCAGTGAATGACAATCCAGAGCGTTTTGTGGAATTGTCATGGTACAAACTCCAAAACTTTTAGAAATGATGGATATGAATCAAGCTGTTTAAATGGCAGATTTTTTACATGTCATAATGTAGCAGGAAGAGCATGGATGTAAAGTTGATACACTAATAACGACTGCGTAATGTCTGTTTCAAACCACTCTTGCTTAACAGAATGACCAACTAGGACACTTAAAAGAACTGTGACGCCATTACACTTGTGCTTTTCCTGCTTTGACAATTCAACGGTTTCCCCTCAGCTGCTGTTGTTCTCACCTGTGGACATCGTGCGGCGCTGTAGCAGTCTCCAGCCGTAGCAAAGGGCACATTCTTGCCTTCGCGGGTGAAAGCAAACTGCCAATCTGTAGCTGAACAACAAGATAAACAAACAAGCTCGTCAGGTACGATGTGACAAATGTGTGTCCTGAAATTTGTTGCTATACGACCTCGGATGAACTTCTATGATGATAGCTCCCATCTGCCATAATGACCGAGCCTCTTGCTGTTTAACTGGTCTAAATCTAGCCTTAGTTTTAGGGTCAGCCTAATATCAGTATAATTTCATCTACTTAGAGCAGTTTCATTTAATCCCCTCAAGCCTTGTAATTGTGTGTTGCTTAAATGAACCTCGAAGACATCTTGAGCCCATTAACCCTCGTTAGCACGGACATAATTAAATGGCAAAGGAAGTTCTTATTTGAGAGTAATGTGGAGTTTACACTGGCACAGGATGCTGTTATGTGTGTGTGTGTGTGTGTGTGTGTGTGTGTGTGTGTGTGTGTGTGTGTGTGTGTGTGTGTGTGTGAGCCACTCACTGATGATGTTCATCTTGCTGAGGTCCAGGCGGACTTTGGAGAAGGTGGTGATGCCGGCGGCTGTGTAGTCTCTCCGACAATCACAATCCTCTCTTCTGGAGCCGTTGGCTGGACACTGGGTGGGGTCATTGAGCCTGGGAAACACACACACACACACACACACAAGATACCTTAGCTCAACTTTACACCTCCATGGAATTTCTTCATTTACGGACAGAACACGCTGCCGGGAGTCAGTTGGATTTTGTAATGAAACAGGCTGTTCTCATTGTTATCCCGCTCGCTGTTTACCTGAAGCCAAAGATCTCTGAGAAATTCTCTCCTTCTCCCGTCGTCAAGGTGATGTACTCCTGTGGAGTCTCCGTCTGCATTCCTGCACAGTAGACCTGAGGAGAAAAGGGCGGAGGAGGATGAGGAGGTGGTAACGAGAGAGAGGGGGGGTAGGAGATCGGGGTGAAGGAAAGGGATGGAGGTGATGTGACAGTGGGGAAAAATAGGAGCATAGTGAAGAAGTGGAGATTAGACAAGGAGGGACAATGCATTTGCAAACTTGTACACTGAGCCGCATGAGTGAAAAAAAGCATGCCTGAACACAAGCTAGTAGAGATGAATTTTATGAACTTTACAGTAAAACTGTCACACACAGAAAATGTTCCTGCAGTGTTTAAGTCATCTGAAATGTCAGCAGACCCCTAGTTTTTTACTGTCCCTCTCCCTTCATAAATAAACCTATTATGGGCTCATAAACTTTCTACAATTGTGAGGTAATATTGTCATAAAATCTTACCTTGAGTGCTTTTCCTTGAATATTGAGGAAGTGTTCGCCGTCTGGGAGAGGGCCCTTCATGCTCTGGATGTCTTGACAGCTCGACGGCAAATGGCCTTGGAGACACAAAGGAAGTAAAGTAAGTACGGACAGTACAGTGTTACAGTAGCAGTGTTTTATGAAAAGGTTTGACACAGGACAGGCACTCAGGCTGTATACACACACATGTGCACGCATGCACACAGAAAATTTCAGGAGTTAAGTCAAGTGTGGCGAATCGCTGCATCGAATCAAAGAAAAACCAAAAGCCACTCGCTCTTTGAAGTCCCATCCTACCGTAGGGAAGTAAATACACCGGACAGTGAATCTTTGATGTTTGCCTCAGATCATAAATATTTCACCGGAGGCCAAATCTCTGAGATGACCGGATCAAGTCCCAGCCATACCTAACGCTGGCATTCAGCTGGTCTGTCTGTAACCCTGCTAGGCTTTGACCTTCATTCAAGAGAGGCCGTTTTTTCTCCCAGTACTCACAGCTTGGATTTCTGCAGACTTTTCGAGCCTCCGGAATGCCGTCTTGAGAACACCTATTGCTCTCCTGGCCGTCCGCTGTGACACACTGCACCGTCCTCTCCATCACGCCGTCACCACAGCTCGCTGAACACTGGAGGGGAGGAGGAGAAGCACGACAGTGTGAAAATCAAACTTGTGGATGACAGTCTGTCAGCAGTTTATGCCTTCAAAAGGCCCTTTGAAAAAAAAAAAATTGCGTGCCTGTACATTTCTGTCATGTCGATACTGATTACAGCCACAACGTTCTTAGTGTCAAAAAGTAGCAAAAGTGGCCTCGTTTATATGAAACAAAACCTTGAAACTGCATGAAAGAAATATCATAAGATTAAAGACTTCAGTCAACTTTGGTCACACTTGGTCACATTTTCCCATAAAAATCAAATGGAAGGGAATACACTTTGGGATATCCATATTTAGCCAATTAACTGCATTATACCAACTGAAATGTGTTGAAATGATGAAAAATTGTTTACAATTAGTCACAAATAAGTAGAGACGACCTGTTTGACTAGCATTTCTAAACCTCACAATCAGTTGTTGTACCTTCATCCTGTTTTTGCAAAATCCCATGGTTATATTTTAGGAGCCTAAGACTAAAAAAATGCGCCTACTATCCTGATAAATGACTGGACAACATTTAGAGACACAAACACACTCACCAGTCCCCAGATTCCAACCCTCCACTCCTGTGGCGGCGGGCACGGGTCCAAATTACAAGGCATGTAGCTCTCTGGGGGGGTCCCGGGGCAGTTGGACAAAGACTGATGGCCGTACTCATAGTTGTCATTCTCCACATGCACCTCGCTGCAGGAGATCAGACGCTGGCGGTAGCCCTGGCCACAGCTGGCTGAGCACTGGAGGAGAGAATAAATCAGCGGCATGAGACAACAACGGTATTCCACACAGGAAACATGGGTGATTCCTGTCATTTCCGCACTCCTGGATTTGAAGGAGATTGTGATTCAAATGAATGGTCTTTTTGAAGGGTGAAGTACTGTCCGCTCAGAGCAAACTGGCTTTTTACGATTCACATCTATAAGTTTAGTGGGACGATCGGCTCCTTCGGCTCTCACCTCGGTCCACTCCCCTGTGATCCAGATTAGCTCACAGGCATGGGTGTTACAGCTCTCTATGTCTGGAGGTCTGATCTGGTTAACACAGTACATCTCATGGACCTCCTGCTGGTTGTGGTCCACACACTTCAAGGCTCGTCGACGGTGGCCCGCTCCACACGACTTACTGCACTGCAGCGGAGAGAAGACGGAGATCAGGCTTTTAGAAAGATGAAAAATCATGCAGGAGTTGTATTGGGAGAAACATTATGACATTCTCATATTGACTTTTCCTTTTAGGTACAGCGGACCTGATTATGTATGCACACCTGTCCAGCTTCAAACTGCAAACTCTATGTGCAACTACAAGGTTTCCAAGAAAGGATCCTAAATAACCATTGGCGTAAATGAAGAACAGTCTGATCCACATGAAACGACAGAGTAAAGATGTCAAAACAGCGGATAACAGCCGGGAGGAAAGCACTTTGTTGTTGAGCAGAAGAACCTGAGCTGAGGACATGACCAAGTCCTCAGCAGAGATTATACAACTTGTAAATCCTGAAACCGTTTACAGTGTGTGCCAACAATGTGCCTGATCAAACATCAGAGCCGAAATTCACCGGCAGCAAGCGCCTTTCATGTTAGCACGCACACTAACCCCTTTCACACAGGAGAAGCCGCATTATCTCCGCAGCGGCGGTTCGGCAATTCTCCGCCGATAGCGATTCACACAGAGCGAAGCAGCTCCGCATTAAAGACGAACCGACGTGAATTCACACAGAAATCCGGCGCTGCGGCTCCTAAAGAGGCGTGACGGTACACGTCATGATGATGACGTAGATGTGTTTTCAAGGTGTTTCCCCGGTGTCCCCCCTGTCAATCTAAACCCGCGGATAGTTTATAATCATATGGATGCTGTTATAATGTGTTGTGATTGAGATCCTGACCCACCAAACATCCTGGAAAGAGACGAAGTTACGTTTTTCGCGCTAAATTACATAATTAGCCTACATCACCATCAGTAAACTGGACGCTGTCTGACTCGCCGGGACGGAGGCTGTCTTCCGGGGGAAAGTTCACTGAAGTCTCGGTCTGGAGGGCTGACCGTCGCGGTGATTTATTTTCATCACAAACACTGGTGAGTTTAAGTTTTTTGCCACCGACAGACGCTGTTTTTTGGGCAGAAATGTGTCGGTCAGACAGACGGGAGGACAGACAGGAGGACAGAGGCTTCTCCGCTCATATCTGCGGTATTTTTTCCCTCATATAAGTTGCCAGAGACAGTTACAGTTACTACGTTACTGTTGTTTGGTCCTGTAACGTTGCTTTGTGGGACATTTCTCTGTATTAAGTTGAGTGAAGGACCTGTGTAGTTCACCAACCGTCCGATCGACACGCCCTCGATACGCGCCGCCGGCTTATCCGTTCACACTGGTTCGGCTCGCCAATAATGCGGCCCTGACACTACCTCCAGAGACGTATCAGCGCCGGAGCGAAATTGCACCCCTCGCCGCATCGGAGAGATTCACACTGGGACGGATGCGGAGAATTGGCGCACAGAAGCCGCACCCAAACGCCAGTGTGAAAGGGGTTACTGTCTCTCAAAGACGAGACTATCACAGCAAAGTCAATGATTTTAATAAGTTAACAAGTTATTTCTTATTGGCAGACACCCATAACATTGATGTTTTGCAGATAAAAGGTGTGCAGTTCACCTGTGTCAGACCCATTCATACCAGTCTCTTACATCAAAGGTAAACAAACTAAACCAGACCTACGATAAGTACTGCGTGTCTTGTAAACAGAGCTGCCCACGGAAAGATACGTAACAACTTAGGCCCCAGGCTAATGCCTCTGTGACGAACACTTTGAGAGACCATTATAGGACTTGAAAACTGTTGGCAGGTCTGGACTACCTACTGAGAGTAGGATACATTGCTGAGAAACCTGGAGGCAAACCAGTATCTACAATAAGGTTATTTCTTAAAGTGATCATACAATTCCACAGTCACCCTTTCTATACCAAAAATGACAACAGTACTGAACTTTTTTGCTGAGGATTCCTGTCCCTGTGAGCCAACCAGAGAACACATAAAGGATGGATTTAAAGGAGTAGTTCATCCTTTCGAGAATACAGCTATTCACTTCTTTTCTTTATATGTTCATTACGTATGAAACTAGAGCAAGGATACAATTGGCCTAGCTTAGCATAATTACTGAAAGCATAGCCAAGAAATAGTTACATTAAGTAACTCTACGCGAAGCCAAAATTTGTATGTCTACGGATTTAACAAACAAGATACAATGTTCAAACTATTTAAGTATAGAGGTGTTGGTTGACTCTTTTATTTAAATCTTTGGACTGGACGAAGCTGTTTGCCCCTTATTACAGTCCAGATCTCTTCAAGTAAATAACTAAAGCATATTTCCTAAAATGTGGCTATTCCTTTCATATGGTAAGAATAAAGATTCAGGGTGGCCCCTCATACTTTCCCAGGCCTGTAGAATGTTTTAAATGCTGTTGCAATGAAAGTGGTATCCTGCGATGAAGTGTTTAGCTGACTGTAAGTTCACAACCACAGAGCCACGCGAACCTGGACGTCTTACTACATCCAGGTCTGTGCACTAACTCAACTACTACGACATTCAAACTCGCAAGAGTCATAATTTTAGCACTAAACATTTATGAAGAGCTTGGAGAGGTTTCGCACTTGCGTCAGAAACTCTGAGGAGTTACGAATGCAGCCGACTCCAGCTG
This sequence comes from Lagodon rhomboides, assembly GCA_039737535.1. Lineage (NCBI taxonomy): Eukaryota > Metazoa > Chordata > Actinopteri > Spariformes > Sparidae > Lagodon > Lagodon rhomboides. The sequence goes on along the minus strand of CM077785.1, from coordinate 11,970,120 downwards.
GTCTTCATCACTCTTAATATGTTGAACAATGTCAAACAAGTGAAATACTTGGAACTGCTATTGTGAGCTGTGCTGCTGTACTATTCAGGGATGAAACTCACCCTGAGTTTGAGGAGAGGGGAGGGGCTGAGAGAGGTTAGTTCTGATCTGACACATTGCACTTTATCCATGAGGGAGTTAGTGAACCAGGCCAGAGAGTGACCAGAGACCCGGACCGGCCTACCGGCGAGGAGGGACTGATCAACAGAGTCAAAGGCCTTAGCTAGATCGACAAAGACTACTGTTTAGCATCTTAAGCAGAAATGATGTCGATGACACAGCCATAAGCAGATCGGAAACCAGACTGAACATTCGACAAAGTATTATGAACATTTAGGTAACTGGTAAGTTGATCGTTCACAAGTCTACCTAAAACTTTTGAACTTATAACAGCTTAGTTAAAAAAAAAAAAAGTGGCACAAAAAGTAAAAAAGACTCTTAAGTTAAGTATGTCAAATCTGGACTTAAGTACAGTATTTGAGTGCATGTACTTAGTTAAACTCCACCACTGGAAGACATTTCATGCTGCTCAGTGACCCAGATTCAACATCACTTGAACACAGTGAACAGGAACCTCCTGCTGCAGCTGCCTCTTCTAATAATCTCAATGGGGATCTGTAGCCTCCAGCCTATAGAAGATTGCTGAATGTTACTCAGCAGGAATGTACCCATTAAATACAGCCTCGCTACGACTGCACTCTTACATGAAGCAGCCAGAGCATACAGCAAATCAAAGTGTTCATACACATTTTTTATTAAAAACTATTTGGTGTTTTCATTTGAAATAATATTAGATGACTATTTTTGACTAAATAAGCAAATATGGCTAACATCTTAGGTATTATAAATAAGTGTCTAAAGTAAAAGTCTCATCAGGGCTGTTTGAGTGCGATTTGATCGGTTTTAATTGACTGCCATCACATTTATGATTCAAATATTGCTAAATCCTGATACCCTTTTTAAGCAGCAACATGTAGGAGGCTCCTTACTGTTTATATAACTAACAGTCATACCTCACAGGTGTGCACTGACTTTTCCTACGTTTACTTGTCGACAGCTTCTATAAAACGAATTGGCCAATCAGCATCAAGGCCGGAGTTATCCATTTCACAGCGAGGCTTTGTTGAGGGAAAAAAAAAAAAAGTCTGATCATCTGATTTTCATCAGCAGCTCCTCTCCTCCTCCCCTCTGGCCTCCGACTGAAGCTGCGACTCTTCGCCAGACATGACAGAGCAAATTCATCTCGCCCGTTTTCAAAGAAACACACAGTGGGGGAAAAATTTCTTTGTCACGATGTTTTTTTTGTTTTTTTTTCACTCAGCTTACCGTCTGCCAGTCCCCTTCTCTCCACCGGTACCGGGAGGGGCACTCGGCGACCCGGCAGCTCTGGCTGGATGCCGGTCTGGAGCGCTGGGAGCAGCCGCTCTCCAGCGGGCTCCGTCTGTCTCCGACCTGGCAGAACACCTCCCGTCGCTGGACGCCGTCGCCGCACGATGCTGAACACTAGAAACAGGACAGGAAAGAGGTTTGGAAGCGTTTACTCAACATTTATCACCGCGTTAAACTTTAGCGTTGTTGTTGCGCAGCAATGAAATCAACGTATATTCCTGAAATATCGCGATACGCGTGAGTTTAGTTTTTCTACTTTGTTTGCTAACTGTCATGTTTTACTAATGTGTGCTTTTAAGATGGACAACAGCATTTATTTATAGGAATATATTAAAAACTACTCAAACCAACTGTGTATACATATTCTGTATTATGAAGGCTATTACATGCATATTATATACATTATATTTATATAACCTATTAATACATAGGCTCACCTGATGTCATTTTTCTGATGTATTCATTGTACTTTTTTATTTGTGTTTGTGTGCTAAACCTTTGCTTATTCACCACTCAAGTAAGAAATAAATGTGTCCCATATTGAATGAGATGTTTATGTAAATTAAGTGTTAATATATAATAAGTATGAGGCACTGCAAATGTTAACTGAACGATGTAAATGCTTTACAAACAGGGATGATGGTGTGTATAGAAAATACTAAGAAAATATGTAATAATGTTGAACTGCAATCATGTTCATATTTGTTCAGCTTATTATAGTTTATATTCATACTGATCGATGCTGATGTTTTTCTGAGGAAATGTGAAGAAATTCAAGTTGGAGCCTGGAAAGCGGATGTTTTGTGTGTGTGTGTGAAACTGTGTCTAAGTCACAGCAGGAATGTTTCCAATGAAAGCGTGTACTTTCTGCTTTTAATACGGAACATATTTCTACAGAGAAGGAGAGAGGGATGAAAGATCTGTTTTGCTTTTGTTCAGGTTGTATTTAACAACTGTTGTGTGTCTGTTCTTTTTCCCAAACAGATGATGATTCTGAAAAACCTGCACTGATGTTAATGTAATGCTAACAGACTCCATAATACATTCATGATATTTGGTTATTTATACAGGTTTTTGGGGTAAATCATGACAAGGAGTGCGACTGATGAGTCTGTTGAGTCTGTGTTTGTGTACGTGCACATGAGAGAGACTGAGACCACCATCATGACTCCAAATCTGTTTACAGGTTAAAAGGAGCAGGAAGTGATAAACAACTCCAGATGATCCAGCGGAGGTGACATCAGATAACTGAGTGTGTTCCAGAGGTTCAGCATCTAAAGACCGAGTCTGTTACACACATTTTTACCCTGTCCATTCATATGTGTCACAGCTTTATATATTTCAGTGTGTATTATCTGCCATGCCGTTTCAGCAGTTGAATCACTAGGTAGCCCGTTGCATTGTGGGTAATGATGCTATCCTTGACTAAAAGCTTCGTGTGGAGTATCATTTTCTCCTGGCATGTGTCCTGCTCCACAGCTGTCCAGGGCAGACACACATCCTCTCTGACGTATGGAGCGCAGATGTGCCCGAGCGCTCGGACTCTTGGCCGGCGATGGGGGATTCGGAGAAAGAGGCCACGAGAAAAAGAAAGAAGGTACCAGACATCCCAGGTGTGCGTTGTAAGTGTGTCTGGCGTGGTGACGTTAGCGGACTGCCTCTTCAGTGGGGCATTCAAAGCAAAGATTAACATGTGGTTCCCATTGGGGAGGCAGAGGGGGAAGAAGTGAAAAATGCTTGAAAGAAAAAAAGTGATGAGTAGAGAAAAGAGCAACAGTGAGAAGGAGGATAAAAGGGACAGAGAGGAGAGAAAAGTGAGGGGCCGGAGGAAGAGAAAATATAGAGATGAGAGGTGTGGATTTACTCTGGCTGGACTCGACATCAGTTAGGCTCAGATCAAAGAGGGGGAGTGCACGTCCATCCCGCTGTAACACTTAGTGTACTGTGAAGTCGCAGCCCCTGTACACTACCTCAAAACCCCTGCGAGCAGCCACCCCAGGCCTGTGCTGCAACCCGGCAAACCACCATGTGATGCGTAAAAAGCACCCTGCCTGAGTTAGTGGCCTGGCATGGCACATAAACACCGTCAGGTTTAGTCGCAGATGTTCTCACACATACGCACATATTTGCAAGCGGGCTGGTAAGCATTAGAGCAGAGAGAGAGAGAGGGGAAGAAAAAAAAACACGTCTGGCAGCGTGAGAACAAGAGCGGTAGAGGAGTGTTTTATAGCAGGGTCAAAGAGTCCTACCTCTCCCCAGCTGCCAGTCTTCCACTTGGGACACCGGCCGCCTCGGCAGCGCCTCTGCTTCGAAGGTTTGGGGGAAAGAGACTGGCAGTTGTCCTCCAGGACAGGGCGGCCGGACCCGGTCACGCAGGTCACTTTACGGGTCTTGAACCCTCTTCCACAGGCGGCAGAGCACTGCAAGGTGTCAAAGGAGAGAAAGAGAACAATTGAAATCAAAAGGTATGTTTTTTGTGTTGAAACTGTGGGCACCAGGGACGTTCTGATGTGGGTTTTTTGTTTTCAGCATTCAAGTCACACAGCTCTGATCGGGATTCACAATGCCCAGAATTCGTGAAATGCCAGACTTAATTAAATCTGAATCTGCATGATAAAAAAAGATGACTGCACAGCTATAATTAAAAACAGTTTAATTATTTACTGAACAGGAAAACGTCTCCAATTTTGTGGAGCTTTTTTGACTGGAGAAAAAAAAAAAAAAAGAACTTGTGAAACACAGCTCCACGTGGGTAGCTAGTCCAATGGCAAAGCGTGCCCCATCATTCCGGCAGCAGTTTGTTTCACCTCCGGGTTCACCGAGTTACTGGAAGTCTAACTCGGTGTGACAGGCACACACACACACACATACACACACACTCGCAGGAGGGAGTGGAGAAGGGCTGGACTGTTCTCGGATAATCAAAGGGGGCGTTGCATGTGGGGATGGATGGGAAGCGACAGGCTCGGAGTTGAACGAGTGCGCGGCCCAGCGTGTGCTGCTGTCCTGACCAGCGAGGGACTGTACGAGACAGGAACATGCCGTGACCTCTCACCTCATTCGTTGGGGAGGGAGGGGGGATCACGAAAAGGAGGGGCTAATAAAATGCTTATTCCCCATTTTAAATCCGGGCAACCCTCGCATCCAAATTTGATCTTTGATGTGTTCGATTCATTGGAATGACCTCGTGCCGTTAGTCGTGTTAGTGGGTTGTTCATTTATTTAATCAATAAAGACAAAAAAAACGATGGATGCATTTGTGTTTTTTGACAAAGAAATAAAGAAAAGAAGTCATATCAACACTGTGTGGTTCTTGTGCAGACACTGTTGTGATTTCATTTCAATAAAACTGAGACTGACTGCGTTGCTTATGTGTCTTAGAGCGACAGCGCATCCCATGATGAATTAGTGACAGTTCTCCTGTTTCAAATACCACCACTGGACACAGTATATGATTTGTTTTAGATGCACTATGGCAGGTGAGTGGGTCATCACAGGTGACACTGGACTTTCCAGTAAAAGGTTCAAGTCATTAAACATTTACAATCCAAGGCAGTCCTCCAGACTGTTGTTCTGTTCGAACGTCAGGGCATTCCTCAAAACCTTTATAAACTTTTTTACAAGGGCGTTCCTGCTGTTGTACCGCGGCGTAATGCCCTCAGAATACCTTGAGAAATGCAAATGGGTCACATTAAAGCACCATGTGTTCCATCAGTGCATGAACCCCACATGCAGGATTCATTAACTTTACCCAGAAGCTCTCTGGGGTTCTGTAATTATCCAGCGCAGTTCACTAATACAAACATCAGTGCTCACACATGCTCAACGATTCCTCCTCCATCAGATAATAAATACACTAAATAAACCAATTTATTTGCATCAACTTTATTTGCCGAAGGAAGAGTGTGTCATCCACTAATCGCACAGTTGGTGGTTCGACCCACATATTGAAGCGTCCTTTGGCAAGTTTGACACTAAACCATGTTGCTCCCAATGGGGAGACCACCATCTTGTATTACTTCATGTGGTTCTTCTTTGGCTGACGTTAATAATGCAGCATGAGTTGTAGCTAGCAACATGGCGGATGAGGAGCTTCTAGCAAAAAATAAATATATCATGTTTTAATGGTGCAAATGGAGAAATCTCAAGTTTATTATTCAAGACCTACAATTTTAGCTGTAAAAATCCAGGGAGGCAAAGCATCCGTCAGCACCACGTGGAATGAAGCCCCCCGAAAACGCACTTTTCACTGTCAGCATAGCGTTTGGGAATCCTATTCAACTTTGTTGCTTTTTTTTTTGTGGGATCACAGCAATTTCCCAGAAGTCTGTCTATGCAGATGGGATGATCCGGGAAGGGGCCCCTCCCCAGATCAAACGTGACCCTTGACCCACCAATACACCACTGCATTGTCTTGCTGACGCCCCCCCCCCCTGTTTATTTGAGTCGCCGTCCCTGGCCCCCACATCGGTGCACTGTCATCAGCTCGCATTAGACCAGAGCAGAGGGGCCTGACAGAAAGGGCCAAAGGGCGCTGGCGCTGGCATGCGTCACCAGGCGTCGAGGAAAGAGCCGGGGCATTAGGCATTAAGAGTGACTGAACACGGTAAATGCAATGGGAGGTATACCGAGGTATTGTCATGCAGGACAAAGATTCACCTTGATGGAGAGAGCTTTGAACTCCTGACACAGGCGGTAAAAGCATGGTCGCTCAGAGAGGTCAGCAGAGGCCCTGACCACATAAAATAACAAGGATATTGCTCAGTGATTTGTGCCTTTTCATTCAGGAAAAACAGCCCAGTGAATAGACTGGCGGGGAGGACTGCTTTATAAGCTATTTGCCCGGCATCTCTTTTTAATGTAATAAAATAATATAATATAATATAATATAATATAATATAATATAATATAATATAATACAGGACGCTTCCTTTTCCACAAACACACTTTAAATACCGTAGAGCTGGAGCTGGTAATCTCTCCCAGTATAGGGCTTGGCAGCAGGACTACAGTGTTGCGAGCAGCGAGGTTATTGGTGTAATGCAGGTTGTTTGAGGTTGGTACTTGGGTCAGTCATCTTGGCTTATGACTTTTTTGGACAGCCAATCTGCGCCAGCTGCCAGCAAGCTGAATGTTGTTTTGTTTTGTTTTTCATTTTTCTCCGTTTAAACAGACCATGGTCTGCTAACAGCATGTTAGTAACACTTTAGAATACCGGCCACAATATGCTGTGTTCTTCTTTCAAATTTACAGTGTAGGCTTTTGTACTGTGTACCAGTAAGGTACGTACCAATACACACATGTACAGTCTGAGACCCTCTACAATCATTTATACCAAAAGTATTTTTTTTTAAAGCTATTCTAATATTGGCATGGGTAATGAGCAAGTATCTACCACCAACATTCGCTGGTCAAGTCAGTGGCAGCGGAGACGTCTTCTGTTGTTGAGGGAAGTTCTGTGTTGTGTATCTATTGTACTTAGTTTTGGCATTGGACTTTCAAAGTTTTAGATCCAAGTGCAAATGTCTTTTTATATTCTCGAAATGTTACCCCCTTATTCCCTAACCCTAACCTCACATTTTGCTCCACTGCACCTACATGTATTAGTCTACACCACGCTGGTTGGTACGAGACACTGGATTGTAAATTGGAAAGAATTCCAGAAAAAGTGTTTCCAGAATGTTTGGTCAAATAAGAATGAAAAAAAGCCTTTGACAGTACCTCTACTTCACTTTAATCGTAACCTTTTCTGGAAATAAACAGAAATCCAACAAATCCATAAAAAATTAAATATTGACATAACATTATAATGAAGTAACAATAAATACAAGTAATTACATAAATGTACAGAAATCTTCTTGAAACACAGACTACAGAATACTGCCATTTGTGAATAAGAGACAGACAAAATACTTATTTCAAGAGCCTGTTGATACGGTGTTTGAGCTGTACTGCTATTTGAACCAAGAGGTTGACCACAAGGAGTCAAACTGCTAAGACTGAGAAATAAAACTTAACAGGAATGCTAGGATGTGCCGTGTTAATACTGAGCTCTACTTTCACTGATTCAACCTAGATTTGATTTTAGGCTGCATTACAATCTCACACGTGGGAGTCATTGCGAGCGTTAGTTCTCATTAGTAAATGATGTGTGGTAGAAATTGTACTCACTGCTGTGTTAACAGGCCCTTAAAATAAGGTGTGATGTCAGTACAGACATTTATGACCAGGAGGAGTCAACTGGGTGGGCTGCAGGCAAAAGCTGCCCCTAACCACAGATTCTGGGTCAGTTTTCACTGTCCACAGCAGGATGGTAAGCATTACAAGGTGGGAAGATGACACGCACCCTGGATCTGTGTTTAGGGCCATCAACTGCAATGAGTAGCCTCAACAACTCATGCTTAATCTTAGCCAGCCAAAACCCCTCCAGTGCAAGGGAGAGAAAGATACGGCAGGGGGGCAATCAAAACAGAGACTGAGGTAGACACAGTAGGTTGGCTCAGAGTAAGAGCTCTGGATACAAAACACTATTAACTTCCCCTGTGGTCACAGGTATCACGTGTTTAGAGTACGACATTTTTAACAGTCCATTCTCTTAAAGGTTGAGCAAGCTTGTTTGATGGACATTTGAAGACAGTTCAACATTATTTCATCAAATCTGTGATACATTTGGCTGACCAATCTGATCGATCCACTAACTGCTCATGGAAGAAATAAAAAGTACAGAAAAGGCAGCACCAAAAAGCAACGTGCCACAATGAACACCTAACTGACCAAAAAATATGATGATTCATTTTTGATATCTTGTATCTCCCTTGTTTGGCCAAAGCACCACTGTAGTGTAGGTTATCATAGTTTAATGGCTAGTTGAGTTGTGTTTTGTTCCAAGTGAGGTATTGTTGAGCATAGCATATTTAGCCACTCCAAGTACTTACTGTACAAAGAAAACATTAACTAACACAATATAAATACACTCATATCAAAGCACCTTTGGAGCAGAGAGATTTAAACCTAATGTTTTGGCCACACTAAGGAAATCTGGGTCAAAACCCTCTGCCAAACTGGAATACAATGGCTATTAGTTCTAATTACCACAAACTCGGTGAGACACTTTATTTTACAGTGCTGGTACAGCTGCTGTTTGCTGGTGTTTACTACTGATACTGGACGTTTCAGGAACTTTTGAGTCAACATATTCATGCTTCAGTGTGTCAATGTCATTTTGGGGCAACACCACTGTTGGTTTCATAGCAGAGGGTGAATACATAAACTGTAAAATAAAGTGTCTAAATAAGATTAGTAACTTCTCTAAAAAAAACACATGTGCCTTGAGACAAATTGAATTCTTGATACAATAGCCATTTCATAGATGTATATAGTACAAAGATGTATATATAGTACACAGCCCTATCTAAGCTGGTGCTTTAATGTTCATAACAGAACATGAACTACATTGTGTAGCACCACATATTTGGAGATTATGGGCCATTCTTTGGATAATAAAAGAACAAGGCATCGTACTGTATATTCCTGATATACAAAAACATTCATCAGTATTTGCATATGAACAACGATTGGCTAAATGTGCGAATACAAAGAGCTAAGACACAAAATAAATCACTTTTTAAAGTTAATGCTATATACAAAAGATAAAAAGGAAAAAATATCTTAATAAATTATCTTTAAAAACAATATTTTACAAAACTAACTTTGATTGTGATACAAAGTGATCCTGAATTTTTCAAATACTAATACAAGGCTCAACAACAGTTTTATGGTAACTAGGACTGACAAAAAAAATGTTCTTATGGTCACAGCTGTCACTGAAGTATTTTGTGATGTTGTACTTTTTTTGGCATATTGCAAGTGAGCGGATCTTTGCCATGTAAGTGCAACAGAAATGAACTTTCCAAGTGTCTTGAGGAAATGTTGACCAATCGCAGGCACCAGAGAGGGAGCAGGAAGTGGAGGAGGTTAAGAGTAAAAGTAGAGAAGCGGGAGTGTAACTTCTCCAGTGCAAAAGCACCATAGTCATCCTGTCCCTTTAAGACTGTTTGTGAAAGAGTAAGACTACAGGTATTTGAAAAATACGTGAGGTTGAAAAACAAGGTATAGAGTATTTTTTATGAGCGTACCGAGCTCCATGGGTCTGTGCTCCAGTGGGGGCTAGACGGGCACGGCTGAGTATTGCACTGCTCACGATCTGGTGGCTTGTCATGGATCTCGCAGCTCAGATCATTGAAACGCTCGCCGTTTGGACGCTGACACACCACCAGCCTCGTCTTTATCCCACCTCCACATGGCTTGGTGCACTGAGGACAGCAGGAGGAGAGGTTTTGTTTTACAAATGGGTTTGAGCGTGAAGAGAAAAAAGACTAGGGCTATTTTTTTCACTTGAAAATAGATCTGCCTTGTGTGGAGCATGAAGAATGTGAGACTTAGCTGATTTCTAATGCATTTTCAAGGCCGCATACAAAGCAACTTCTGTGTCGGTTTTCTCTCTAAACCAGAGCCAAGCCAAGCCGTAATCTGATGTAAACAGCAGTAAACTGGTGTCTGGCTTACCTCTCCCCAGTTGCCGTAGATCCACTGCGGACAAGGCCCTGACTCACAGGATCGTTGCTCACTGGGCCGGGTGCGATCTTCACAGCTGTTGGCAGGGTACCCGTTCTCATCCTGGCACACTACTACACGCCGCTGGAACCCTCCTGCACATGTGCTGGAGCACTGTTGAGAAACGAGAGCATCGAGTGCACACTGTCAAACAGGTGGGTCTTAAAAATATATGGTCAGTGAACAGATGTAAGTGAGTCCTAAAGGGATATACTGTGCATTATTTACATTTTATTCAGACACGATGAGGTTGGGCAATATGGCCTTAAGATTATACTGCAACAATTTGAATTCTCGAAAATGAATTCACTTTACTAGTCTCACCAGTCTCATATCACAATAGCTATATAATATCAATTTATTCCCAAGCCCTACTGCAATTAAATCAAATTCTCTAGTAATTTAAATGCACACATAACTTGTTGTAATGAATCAATGTGCACTATGAGGTATGTATGCAAAGAAAGCACCCGCTCTTCTTCAGAGAACAATACCGAGAGGCATCTCATGTCAAAAGACTGACCATGTCTGCTGCTATATTAAAATACACATCCTCGGGTCAGAGGAAGGAAGAGACATTAGAAATAGCTTTAATCACTTCCCAGAATTATTTAAAGGTCAAAATTATTTTTGGATTATAACTAACCCAGTTTGTTAAAAACAGAACAATACAAAGAAAGAGATCCATGCGGGGGGGCAGCCTGTGGCTTTTGGGTCATGCTATCCCGTGGTGTTACATCACAATGGCTAAGGTCTTGTGTTAAAAAGAGTGAAGGGCCTGGAGCACTGAGCCTCGCTACATGAATGTTCGTCTGCGTCGGGTTACAAAATGCATTGTAGGAAGAGAATAACTGGTTCACAACTGTGAAGAAGATACTCAGACTGTAATTTACATCAGTGCTTAAATCACCCAACGGACCTGCAACGCGACAAACTAAGGACACTTTAAAGGAATAGTTTTGACATTTTGGGAAGTACGCTTATTCAGATCTGTACCTCTTTCATGTCGGTATTGTAAATATACGTAAAGCTACAGCTGGTTAGCTTAGCTTATCACATTGCATTGCCAGAAAGAAAGTCACTCCAGTCAGTTCACTAACAAAACAGAGCTAACATGGTACAATTGTGAGTGTGTGTGTGTGTGTGTGTGTGTATGAGAAAAGAACGGCCTTGAATAGTTTCTGGTGTGGCCAAGCGGTTTCCTAATGCTCAGGTCACAACAGAAACAGTCATCTCATTTTCCCACTTGTTTAACTGTTCTCCAGACGTCCATTGTTTGAGCTGGAGGTTTGGTTGCACATGGTTGAGCACAATATTTCAAATGTCAGGTCCCACAGAAATAGTTTGTTGACGAGTGATGGGAAGCTGCTGTGTGTTGGATAACTCACCGCGCCCCAGGGTCCAGTCCGCCATTGGTGGGATTGGCTACGGGGCAGGTTGTTCCTGGCGCTGGAGTTTGGTGAGGACGGGAAAGGTCGGGACTCACTGGAGCGGGACGGGCATTGAGACATGGCGCAGTCCTGCTCTGTGGTAGGACGATCGTCTGGGTCACACTCATTAGCATTGACCTCTTGGTCACTGAAGTTGACGCACAGTACCTGCCGCGTCGTCTTCCCCTGGCCACAGGTTACTGAGCACTGAGAACACACACATACAGTGAATACAGAGATCAGCCATAAAACTAATGTGCCAGGATACAAACAAACACTGACCAACAATTGAAGAAATAGTTCTAACACGGTGTGAGGCAGAAAACTAGGTAAAGAGCGGCCATTCATACCAACACTGGTCATTAGCCCTGGCACTTTCAACTGCGTTTTACAGAGGTTTGACAACTCTGAAATTAAAGGGTGAACATGGAATCTTGTAACAACTATGGCATTATGATGCGAATTACTAAGATTACTGAAATTCGCAACCATCAATCTCATTCTGCTCTCCAAGGCACTCAGTATTTAACTGAATATCTTCTCAGTGCCACCGCCATTAAACACCACAATACACCGCTGCATGTGTCCACTCATCTACAACACAGAAAGTGATGTGTGTGGAAGAAAATGGATGGATGGATGGAGGGATTTTCCACCACTGCCCAACGTCTGTGGCCACAGGGGAAACTCGACTAAGAAATGAGGGGCTTCCCCTTCAGGCTCAGCTCCCAATGATGCCTGCAGCTGCTGCAGACATCCAACTGTAGATGTAGACTCTAAGATACGTAAGCCTTTTGACTGGGGGGCAGCAATTACTAACAGTAATGGAGGTTTGACCCCATTTACACTTCATTTGAAACCTACTCCGAGGCCTGCCGAAGGCCATAACAAGAGCCAACCAGCAGAACTGTGTCAACTACATACAGATGGCACCAAAGCGGAAACCCTCTGCTCTTCAGCTGGCCAATAAAACTGCACAGAAATTTCACAAACAAAAACAACGGGGCACATCCTCGACAAGGTCCAATGCCAATTTAAAACCAGCTTGACTTGGTGTTGAGGATGCCGATACGGCTCTCATCTCTCATTCAAGTTGAACAAGGCATAAAACAAATGGCCCTGGTTCTGGCACTGATTGACCTCGCAGTTTATCCTTAAAGGACCCAGGTGCACCTCTTACTTTTTCAGAAAACACCACAAGGCAGATCTTTTGCCAGGCACTCATGGCGTCTCAAACAGCTCCTCAACGGCAGAGTCGACTTTCTGTCTTGCGTAAGGTGATCCGTCATACTTATGCAACAGCTCTCTGCTCTAAAATCTCACCTGGGATTACACTGTCCAGAGGTTTACGCTGCTTTGTCACAATGTTATGGATTTCCCATGATTTTAGATACGGTGAAAGGCTTTACATACAATAAGTCCGTGTATATGATGTGATACTAAATGAAGCAGTTGGATAACGTACTATACACTATGGAACAATAACAAAACTGTCATATTGGAGTGTTCTGTCGCTGCAAGATTAAGAAGGCTGTTTTGATTTGGCTGCATTGTGTGTGTGTGTGGTTCTGAAATCTTTTTTGGCCTTAGGATGAACTAACTTCAATGAGTGTCCTCGGCTTGGTGGTACATGTGTGTGTGTGTGTGTGTGTGTGTGTGTATATGGTGACCAGACCTGCAGTCTGGCTGTACTGTATCACCAGGACTATGATGAGAAACATCTGTAAACAAGACTGGAGCCCCTCACTGCAGCCCCTTGCATCTCATAACTCCAGAAACTGCAATTCACTCTCTCTCTCACACACACACACACTCCTTCTCTAGCCTCATTCCAGCCCTCCTCCATGCCTCGATACACACTTGCCTTACAGCTGCCACCCTGTCTCCACATCTTTGCTTACACAAACAGCATACATAGCGTGAGTAGACACTAATTGTCAAAAATCATGCAGAGTACACTGAAATAAATAAACGTTGCAGGAAGAAAAACACCCGGATACCAATATTGACGACATGCAATTGAGATGAATCGACAGTGCTGTCTGTTGCCTGTATAATGAGATGCAGATCTGATTGAAAATGCGGGAAAACTAAATTTCCGCTGTCCTCTCCAACACTGGGCGAGCTTTTATAAGCCTAGGTGCAGCTGTTTAACATTCTGTTTTTCAGATTATTTACACACATGTGTTAGATACTACTGAATAAATGATGATAAGGGCTTGTCGTCTTACCACTGTCCACTCCAGCACTTTCCACTGTCCGCAGGCCACCACTGAGCACACCTCTCTGGCAGGGGGTTTCGGTAGGTGAGCGCAGGCCGACTCCTCTGCCACACCACCCTGGTTGTCACGGCAACTCACGTAGCGCATCCGTGTCCCTTTGCCACAGCTGGCGCTACACTGTTGTGCAGAGGAGAAGAACGTTAAGAAGCTGCGAACCAACACAAAGACACAAGAACTGAAGATGTGACAGAGGAACAAACCTGGGTCCAAGAACCAAACCGCCACTGCGTTTTGTGGCCCTGGTGGGAGGGGACTTTGGTCCCTGGGGGAACAGGGTGGCTGCTGGGACACTGGGCCAGTTCACAGTCCTGTGGAAGGGAGGACACATACACCCATTCATGCAGTGATTAACAAAATGAATATACTGTAACAACATCTGTCCCTGACCACAAAATACCACGAATATCAGAGATAGCTCCTGTGACATGGGACAGTCATTAACAACTTAAACTATATTCCTTCAGCTCTGCATTTGTGAGTAGTCGTGTTTCCCATCAACCCTTTCCCCCACCTTACCAAAACAACATTAACATGGTCCCCCCCCGTCAGTTCAAACTATGGATTGTGGCAGTAAGCCACTCAGCATAAAGCCCTGATCCCTGTCATAACAGGTCATAGTGGAGTGGTATTCAGGGCTCCAATACCCATGCTGGCGTGGTCGTAAACTCCACCCCTAATCCACCCCCTTGTCCCTCACCTTCCGCCCTTTCCTCTTTTCCCCCCCCCATGCCCTCTGGTGCCCTCTGACCCCCAGTCTCTTGGAATGAGGCCTTAATCAGGTCACTCAGGATCTAAGCAGGCTCCACATTCCACACTCGGCCTCCTCACTGAAGCAAATAGTCCCCTCGGTACAACTTAAAGTAGCTCTGCGCACACTTCCTGTCCGACTCAAATTTTTATGTGTAAAAAGCTGATAAAACATGACAAATTGTGTGATGACTTACATCTTCTACAAATTATATAACAAGCAGTGTTCATATCTGTCAGCCCTCATCCAATCTATGTGTGGAAATATGGAGGAAAGCTTCTCTTGCCTCCGACTCTCTCCTCCTTGCACTCAGACCTCCATCCATATATCTGTCCCTCCTTTTCCAAGCCCTGCTCGGTGGCTGGTGGTGGTGGGACTAGCAGCCTGGTGGCCCACTTAATGGCTGGCTGGTTAGAATCACAACGAGGTGGGGCGACTGCTTCAGGGTCACTGGCTCTGCCGGCCCAGGCACCGGAATTAAGAGCCACTGCGACTAAAGGGGGGCCTCATCCTGAGTCTGCATGCTCAGCCCTCTGAAATGGCTTTACGTCCCACGCTGAGCAAACAAAACTCTCATTCAGCTCGAAATAGGTTTCTTTGGTGTTTCTGTGTCTCTAGTGTGTGTGTGTGTAGCACAGTGAACAAACAGATTTAGACAACACGACTAATTTCACACGTAACCCTGAGTAAATCAACACTTGAACACTATCACTGTGAATAACCTGTGGGTAGAGGAGGTAGATATTTTAAACTGTGGGATCACCTTTGAACTGGACTGCTTTAAATATGATTAATTAGTCATTTGAAGAATGGAGGTGTGCCTTTTCATATTGTTTCAAATAACACAGGTACAACATTTAATATGATTAAAAAGAATTCTAAGCATGATGATGGAAATATTCCGTGTTGTTGACATACTGACGTAATAGCATTGTGTTCAGCAACAAGAAGCATGGCCGAAAGCAAAAGTAACATTGCTACACACCAGGGTGAAGGAAGGGGAGACTTCAATAGTGTGGAATTGGTTTTACAAAAAAAGAAGATATACAACGAATCACAGTAATATGTAAGAAGTTCAGGAATACTAGAATAACATAATGAGGCAATTAAACAATTATTCCACCACCTGGAGCAGGAGCACTTGGTTGATTTTAGGTTAATATCACCCACCTCTATTGAAGAATACTCCTTAAATAACATTTTGTATAACTTAGGGATGTTTTGAAGTGAAGGCATCCTCAAGATGATTTAATACTTCTGCCAGACTTTAATGTCTTTAAAATAAGGAAGATAAGAGTATTCTGGAATAACACTGTAAGGTCATCCTGAAACATTTAGGCTTTTTCTTTTGGGGGATTCTGTCTGAGAATCGTGTGTCTCTATGTGGGGATATTGAGGCCCGTATAAACTCCCCTTCTGTCTTTCCCTCTAGACCAGACAACATAGCTTTATTGAGACCAGGTGGAAATGAAATGTGTGTGTTTGTCTGTGTGTGTTTTGAGTGTTGGTGTGCATGCACGTGGATTCTCTCCCTCACAGAATGAATCGGTTGAAAGTGTGCTCTCGCAATGAAGAAGTGCTAAAGAGACTGGGAGCATTTCAGAGAAGGAAAAAGGAAGTCGACAGACAGAGGGAGAAGAGAGGTGAGGGAGAAAATGTCCTCCTTACCTGGGTGTCAGTGGGTCGGGTGGCAGCATTACATTCAGTGTCATCCATGACAGCACCATAAGAGCCAACCACACACTTCACTGCTCGCATCTGGTAGCCTGGCCCACACGAGGTAGTGCACTGAGTTCAAAGAGGGGAAAAAAAGGAGCGGTGGGGGAACATTACAGTGGGCCAAAGAGAAAACGGAGAAAGAGGCAAGAAAAGGAGCAAAAAACAGACAGCTCATCTGAGCCAACAAGCAACCCACACACACAAACAATTCAATAACTGTGAAGTAGGCTTAGCAAATAAACAGGCTTCCTTTGCATTTCGACTTCTCTCACAAACTCTCTGAAGATCCATGTTTCCAGCAGCTAAACATCAAGTACAAAAGGAGCCTTTGCTCATATACATCGCACTTGTTTTTTTTTCCACTGTAGCCAAGTCAGAGGCTACTAGCCCACACTCTCTTCTGCCTCACTGCCTCCAATGAAACAGGGTCAAACTTGTGTGGCGGCAACTTCAACTACCATTTGACCACGCTTCATTAAACGACTTCAAATATACCTTAACGTGCGCACATCCTCTGATGGGGGGCACAGAAATATCTCACATTTTTTCACTTCTCTGTGCACACACACAAATGAGACTGAGCCTACACACAGAGACACACATGGACACTATACACTGTGTACATAACCCTATATAATGCTTTTGTGGGAGAACACGCCTACCCAGATTATCCATAGCGTTTGTATATTTATTTTGGCAGGATGTCTAACCAGGCGAGAGAAAAGGGGACAGTGCTAAATGATGA
The DNA here is from genome assembly GCA_039737535.1 of Lagodon rhomboides. NCBI lineage: Eukaryota > Metazoa > Chordata > Actinopteri > Spariformes > Sparidae > Lagodon > Lagodon rhomboides. The sequence continues at coordinate 11,953,155 of CM077785.1, read as the reverse complement.
GCTTAGCTTCTCTGTGTCCTCCCCTCGGTTTACATCTGGCAAGAATTCATCAGAAAAGCAAAGGTAATTGTAAATGTCAGCCTCTGTGCTGCTTCCCATCCACTGGATGAACTTCTTTATTATTATATATGAAAGCTGTGTCTGTTGGAATAGCTTCTTTTATGCCTTAGAAAAAAAAACACTTTGTGTTTTGATATGAAGACTTGTATCAAGCACAGATACGAGACAGTCACGCAGTCTAACAGTGCAATTTCAGCTGTTTCACCTGTGATTATCTGCCATCACACATTAAGGAGGTCCACCTCTGAATTTGTCCCCTAACCTTCAGTTCCCAATTGTTTGACCAAAATGTAGTACATACTATAAATTATCATTAACGCTCACCTGTCCCCAGGGTCCGACCTGCCAAGAGGCACACTCCTGCTGCTGGCACGTCTGCACCGACTCCGGTTTAGATGACCCACAGAAGCGGTCGTCTAAACGGTCCTCACCAAACTGACACCACGTCTGACGGTGCTTATAACCTTTCCCGCACGTCACAAGGCACTGCAAGTAAAATATTTCAGGGTTCAGAGGTGAATACAGTGTACAGTGAAGTACACGAGCGCTGGTTGTTCCCAGCTATTGAGCCTGCTGGAATTCAAGCTCATGACAGAGGAAGATCACTTGGCGCTGTGGAGAACAGGATATACAGATTACAAAACATATGGTGGTTGGAAGGGACCAAAAGACAGGGCAAGAGTATTTATTTATGTGTGAGCACAGTGCATATGTATACACTGTAGTGTAGGTGTTTGTATTTAGCAGCACCACATGGGAGATCTGAAATATTCCTGGAATGCAGCCCAAAGCTTTGCAAGCACCTCGCTGTACAATGTGTAAACTGTACAGTAGTTAAGTCTGATCTTACCCTGCAATCAGAGATTTCCTAACACTCACTATAGTGGACGGAGGGGAGTAACTCTCCCAAAGCGCTGGGATTTTACATTTGACCCAGATCACGACTGGCTTCAAACTACAGTGTGGACACTAGAGTGCCGTTTCCTTTTGCATTGACCAAACCTAGCTACATAAACACTGGGAAGTCTTCCTCCCTGATAAATGTATATGCACAAACCTTATGTAACTGTATGCCTCAACAGAAGCGCTGACATAATCATCCTCTCAATGTCTTCTCTATGTATATGATTTGATTTGATTTAAAGAAGAAGTATTTTAATGTAAACATTCAGTGTATGTGCTATCATCTTGTTAATCAGCCCACTTCCTCTATATGGAGCACTATATGAGACTAGTAAATATCAGACTGGTCTTCTTCTACGGGCAAAGAGAGTGTAATCAGAGCTGAACTGACCTCAGACCAGTCGCCAGTCTTCCATTGTGGACAGAGGAATTCATTGCAGGATTGGACGGTCAGCTTGTCCCTTTGACTGCATTTGCTCTCGTCACCGCCAGCCTCGGCTGCCTTTCGACACACTGCCCCTCTACGGCGGGTGCCCCCACCACAGCTCTTGGAGCACTGTGCAGGACAAATGTTTGATCATCATCAAGTGTAAACACGTGTATAAGACCTGCAATAAACTTTGACAAACATCTGGATTATGCTCACACACAAACCCCAGGCTTCCTACCGCAATCTTACCTCTGACCAAGATGAGTACTCCCAGCCGCCCGGGTTACAGTCTCCATGGCAACCTTCCTTATCATCGGGTTTGTGCTGACCACTACAGTAGCGGTCATCAACCTTCTGCGTCTTCCCGTCTGCGCGGCTTATTTTGGCACAGTAAATTTCCAGGGTGCGATATCCAAGGCCGCACTGGGCCGTGCACTCACTCTTGCGAGCCACATGCCACCTGCATCAAGTGTGATAGGTCAGAGCCTTGTCAGCATTTTTAAATGAAATTAAAAAAGACTGGATTGGTTCTAGCGGGTACTAAAGCTTGGTGAAACTGGTAAAACAAACCTGAGTTCACATTCAGTGTTGCAGGCCTCAGTGATGACAGCAGGTCTAGCTGTACCGTGACACCTCTGGTCTGACACCACCACCCGGTCTGACTCTCTGCTGCAGAGAATCTTCCGCTTGCGCTCTCCTATGAAGAAAAGAATGATGCAAGTTTGAACAGCAGGTAAATGTCCAAAGTCTCTTATGATTGTTTTTTTTTGTTATCTCCTGTTATGTGCATGTATGTTAAAGGATACCTGTTGCATATTTAGACTTGAAAATAAAAAGAAAGTAGTTAGCTCCCTTTAAGACATAAAGGAGTTACCAAAAATGCACAACTAGAGTTCCAATATGGGGTTTCCATAACTTCATCCTCAAATGAAACCCCACTACCTTCCCCTGCCTGACCGCAGCTTCTGTACTGTCTTTCAAGTGGTTATCTGGGTCAATGCAGCGGCTGGCTTGAGTGCAATGTAGATCATCATTGGGTCACAGGGTATATAAGCAACAATGTGTGTGTGTTTCGCTTTGGCTCTTGTGTTGACATCCCTGCACTGAATAACAGTGCGCCAACTATACAGTAGGGGAGAGAGATCTAAACCGCATGTGGCTCCAGGAAATAGAATCTCTATCAGTACCTCATGTTACCAAGTTTTGCAGCTCAGCGCTGTGAGAGCTTAGTGTGTCTCAGTCTGCCAAAGACGCCGTATAAATCAGAAAATCAAAAGGTGCTGAGGGCATTACATGATAGCTGTTTACCCTGCGCTGTGAACTCATTGGTTTCTGTTTGATGTTTACTGTTGGTTGTTCAGGCAGAGCAGTGCCAAAAAGTGAAGAAAGAAACTCTCAGAAAAGGGATGGAGTCGTAACACATAGCAGGTTTTCGAGTTTACCTGCAATCCGCCTCTGCCTGCCCAAACAGTCTGACATGTCCGGAGTTATGCCAAAAAAGGAAATCTGCCACAGTATACTACGAGGTCTAACTTGAATCGCTTGTTCCAAACCTATACGTCTAGCATGAACCTGTCAACTTTAGCCAGACAATCCTCTTTCGCCTGGGCCTCTGGCTCAGTGTTTCCCACGTCTCCTCTCTCTGTTCCATCCCGTCTTCAGTCTCACCACACCATTTATCACCGACCACTCCCATCACCTCATTCTGCTGATCCCTTGTGCCTCCCACTCACCTTGGCACAGGCGGCTGCACTCCTGCCAGGGCCCATAGGCATCCCAGAAGAACTGCTGAGGTTTGTCCTCTATGGGGATATTAAAGGAGTACCTGACATCTGGGTTGTAAAGATTCCCCACAGACAGCACCTGGGAGAACGCAGGCAATGTGATATGCATTATAATACAGTTGGACTATGGGTTTTTTTATATCATGGACTGTCCACATATTTCAAAGTAATGGCACAAAACCTTTAGGGGTAAAGCCTGTAGCAACATTTAAGTTCCTGCATTCAAAGTAACTGATTTATTTAAGATTAATTGGTGCCAGTGCTTTTAAACCGGTCTAGCCTATTCTTTTCCCACATGGCATCATGAACACCAAGAACACTTTACCTGGACAATGACCTCCTCCTCGATGCGGTCAGTGCAGTTGATCCTCTCAATGACGTGGTCAGACCCACTGTACTCGATGACGGCATTTCCCACTTTTATTTCCCTTTTGAACATGCTGACCACAAACTCTCCATTGAGCAGGAACTCTCCACGGCTATTTGATATGGCTGCAAGGAGACGGAAAGCATCACTCACTGACACAGAGAGCCAGAACGAGCTGCGCTACAGACGTAAGGTTAAACTATCATTGTGTAATGAACAGGTAACAACTGCGGGAAAAAAGTGAAATCTCGTGACAATTATCGTTCTTATGACGCTACAACTAAAAAAGTGTTTTGGCATGTGACAGGGCAGCTTAGGAACACTGTGGCTAACGTCTTCAGTTACAGTAAGGCACATGCAGTAGGTAGCCGTAAAGCCTTATTGGGGTAAAATAATCCTCTATTCCTGGAGAAGTCCCATCCAGGGGCGTCCTGTTCTGCTCAACAGCCAGTCTGCTGCACTCATTCACCCTAATGCGATTATGGAGCTAATTTCCTGCCTTTACTTTCCTCGCCATTTCACACATTACACTAATATGACCGAGGAGAGCGGCCCTCATTCCATCTCCACTTTGGGCCCCTAATTGACCGTGCCCACACACAAACACACATAAATACGTACACACAACGCAGGGTGACAAAAGAAAAACAAGGCTTGGCGGCATACAGTCAAGCAGACGGGCACACACACACACACACAGAATAAGAGAAGCAACACCACACAACAACAGCAACATGCAGACATATGCACACTATACATGCCGACACACACCGCTGACTTTCATGGAATGGTAGCCAGAGGGCCATCTGTGCTCAAGTATTAGCACGCCAGTGCCAGCAAGACTTGTATGCTAATAGCTGACAAGGCAGCCGTATCCAGACTGACAGTATGGTACAGAAGGACACACACAAGACACCTGCACGTATACACAACACACAATTATAAATTAACTGACCTTGCTGGAATGGTACCCACAGGCCCAGTGCTGGCTCATTAACATGTTAGCATGTACACTACATGCCAGCTCCTTAAGCGTGCAATGCAAGACTTTACACTAAAAGCTGAACGCCATCATTCACACAGACACGCAGGCGGGCAGAGACAAAGCGTGCGCGTCCAAGTAGATGCTCTCAATCAATCAATCAATCGCATCAGAATTGAATGGAAACAGTATTAATGGAGACGAAACTATTAACAGTAATGTGCTGGATGTCTTACCGAGGTAGTTGTCATCCTCCGGCTTCCCTGAGTAGCTGTGTTGACGCACATCTATATTTGTAGCACCACTGGGTATTCGCACGACTTCGTTGTAGCCTGTAACGGGTTCGGATCATCAGTATGGTGACTTGTGCGCCAGTGACTACAAATGAGCACCTCTCCCGGTGCTGCTGAAATGACAGCGTAAGTAAAAGAGGCTGCTCACCATAGCGGACGATGTTGAAGGTCCCTGCCACAGTTTTGCAGGAAGAGTTGTCGCCCCCGCACACGCCACACTTGTCCCTCCTGGCTTTTGAGTTCAACACGTGGTCACAGCCCGCTTGCTGCTCAGTCGAGTGTGAAGAGGGAGGAATATATAGAAGAAAAAATAAGAAAATGCCATGAGTCGAGGAAATGAACGAAAAGAGGGAAAGTTAGACTCATATATATATATTGTGTATACTGTGCATCATATAAATATGTGCATAAAAAATGCACAGAAAGGCTGCAAAAAGAAGGAAGTCAGCCTGATTTTACAAAACAAAATATACTGCACTTTTTTTTTGTCTTCTACTTCGCCCACTCCTTGTATATTTCCTGATGAAATACTGATCGTGAGAGAAAGAATCAAACCCAGTGACCCGTAAGAAAAGTTGCAATAACTTGAAACTTGAATTGAGTTGTAGCCGTGTCGCTGACACCCATCTGAAATACATTTCCTTCCTAAAACCACACTGGAAATGACATGAGCCGCTCTGCTTGTAACTGGTTGTAGCAAGAGACATTTTTTGTTTCTTTCAGGGATGAAAAGCTTAGCTTTGGTGCCACAGCATGGATCAAAATCCACTTGACATGGCCAGGAAGGCAACTTGCTGAACCACAATCTAACAAAAACACTGTGTGTGGTTTGAGTGTACGCAGAACAACCCACCGCTTCTTTCAAGAAGCATACTGTTGTGTGTGGTGTGTTAGTAATCATGCTTTCAGGCTGAAACTCTGTCACAGGTTGGAGTCAAATAAACACAGTGTGGTTTGGCAAATGATCAAAACGCTTCTTGAAGAATATTTGCTGTAAAGATGTAGAACTGATTATCCACTTCACATAGTAACTGTACATGAACTTTACACATTCATTTGCATCATGCAGCCTCTTGTTCAAAAGTAAAGAAGAGTTGGGAACCTCACCCTGCACAGGCCCTGGACACAGATGTCGTTGGTATCTGGTCCGCACGGTGTGCCATCGATGACCCTGTCCCTGAGCTGATAGTAGGCCGTGCTGCCTGCCACCCTGCAGAACAGCTTACATCGGTCCTTCATCAGGACTGACAGAGGAGGCAGGAAAGGAAAGGACAGCATTGTTAAAACAATATAATTGAATCAATGTCAGTGTCAGTGATGCACAAGTGAAATCAGGTTGACAAAAGGAGCAACCAGGATGCCAGTGACTGAAAAACAAAGGATTCTTACTTCCGCTGTATTTGGGCACCCAACGAACATTAGGAGGTAGACCGTTGATGTTGAAGTGCCTGCCATCGAAAGCCGCACATTGCTCCTCCCTGAAGTCTTTCTTCTGCTTGGAGCAGGGCTCAGAGTTACAGGAACGAAACTTCATTCGACGACCCACACAATACATTCCTCCATTTCTGGGCCTGGAAGCAATATTGAGGAAGTGAGTGGACCAATTATTGATGGGATCTAGTTGTTGATGCTTTCTGACATTCATCTACAGTATCTGCAAATTCCCCTTTTCACCATACTGCCCACCTACAGTACACCCACAGTATGTCATTGGCACTGTTTCAGTTTCCGTCTCAGTTTCTAACCCATTCACATAACGCCCCATTTCTTTTTTTTATCTGCGCCTTAAAGGATGAAAGACAACATTCAAGGAGACTCAGTGATCCTTTCTTGTAAGATCTGCCATCAGAGGGCCTGTCTTGATGAACACTCGCTATGGAAAGAATTCTCTTAAGGAGGCTTGATCTATGGAACACTGATTTTGGCAGCTAAAATGGAGACAAGGTCCAGTAAGCATTCAGGACTACAAAGAGAGGGACTGCTCACACGGGTCGGTTGCATTCACGCACGGCAATCTTGATGCCCCCGCCACAAGTCCGCGAACAGGTACCGAAAGGACTCCACACTCCCCACGCCCCCTCCACGGGTGTGGCGTCGTGCTCTTTGGCTATACACAGGCCGTGTTTGCAGTGCTGCAATGACAGAGAAACAGGAAAGACAGCGGTCGGATCAATGAAGAGAGCGTGAATAGGAGCAGAGGGAGAGAACGAGGTGATTGAGTGAAAGAAAAAGTCAAAGAGGAAGAGGAACAGACGGAGTGAGCACATGAAATCTTATCCATGGACCTGGCAACACATCTATCTGCTCTCTCCTGCTTTGATGCTAATCTGGGAGAAATTATACAGTGAGGCAAATGGAAAAAACGAGGAGCCCGAAAAGACGTTTCACGACCGGGTCCGGCTGGACACGACACAAGGAAATGTCACGCACACAGTCAATAAACATATCTCAGCTCATAACAGGAGGATAATCTGACACCGTTTGACAAACAGACTCCAGTTTACGCGTTTAGTGTGGCGCACTCCGGCATGGCACGGGATGAGAGGTTGGTGTAAACATGAAAAGGTTTTCAACATGTGTGTGTATCTGCGCGTTTCTGTGCAGCTTTCATGTTCTTCCAGTCTTAGTGGCAGGAAGCGAGGGCTTGGTGAGAAAGTCCTAATTAAAAGCTAAACTAAGACAGTCGCTAAAAAGACTTCCATCATTTACAACCGTGCGCCACCGTCCGTGCCAGCCATGTTCAATTAGTTTACATATGTGTCGATGGGGATTTCATTTCTGGCAGGTTTTTGGAAATTTGTTTTCTTTTGCCATATTAAAACACCTGTGAATACTTTTATGGTCGTGAGTCAGTGGAAAAGTTGTTATATAAAAGAAGAAAATGTGGCGGGGGTTGTTAGATCGTAACACAGAACCATATGAGTATTAAACCACAAATGTATTAGATAAAAAGGTGGCTATCCCAGGGAGTATTAAAACACTCTGCTTGTTTCTTTCCTTTTACACTTCCATCTCAAACTTTTGCAGTAACAAAACACATTTGCATGTCTTACTTCTTCCTCCTGACACTTTGAAAAATTACATAAAAAAATATCCTCGACTTTTGATTCCATATGCTCCTCTGAACAGAGCCTCCCTCTCAGCTTCTCTCTTCATTTCCACATTCAACGCTTACCTTTCCAGGGGAGCAGTCAGTGCCATCTGCCCACGGCATGTGCTGGGTCCTGCAGCCCCTTTGGGCGCCCTCTGGACTGGTGCACCACAGCCTCCGACACTGGGTCTGAGAATCACAGACAAATACACACAGTGTTAACCCTGTGATTACACAAAATAATTAGACAGCTAGAACAAGACATGTCATGAAACTACCCTATGGACACCCGTAGGCAGAGACTCAATGAATCGCACATTGCAGAACATTACGCCAGAAGGTGACTCCATTCACTGAGTTTGCTGTTTCAGCCATCTCATTTGCCAGGTGTTTCTCACATCCAGCGCCTTACATGACCTTTCTGTCTTAGTGGGAAACATGAGCCAATAAAGTATTTCACAGTGCCTAAGGGTGACGCACATACTGTATTTTAGAGACGTCTGTGCAGTATCCATTTGAAGTTCAATGAGATTGAGTTAAAACAACAGAATTTACAGAAGCAGAGATGTCATATTTATTAAATGTGCATTCATTTGCTTGTATCACAGAAGGAACAATGTGTGGTTCAACACAGCGAGTGACTTTAAAGCCTCGACATTTAGCTGGGAACCTCTGCAGCACATGATCATAACACTGGAGGTTTCCCTCAGAGACCCACGTGTGCAACATGACAGTTTAGATTAGACGCCGACTCCACTCACCATATAAGGGCACACCTGCGTTCCCGGCCCAAATATCAATTCACACTGTTTATTGACATTGTATATCCGTCCAGGCAGCTGCTGCGAGAGACTGTACGGCCTAGAAACGGGCTCGTCAAGCAAGCACTCACCATATCCTGTGCTATTAAGAAATAAAAATAAAATGACTTAAAAGAAAAAAGGGGAAAAAACAAGAGACACAAACAGACAGAAAACACACTCAGTACAGCCGGAGAGGTCATTTTACTGTAAATGTATGAAAGTGTTTTGACAGATTCCTGTTTATATTAATGCAGCTCTATGCTGTTGTAAGAGCTGCTGATCTCAGGAGTTGAATAGTTGGATCTATGGAAAAGGATTTTGGATAGTTGCCAGATCCCATTTACTCTGTCCTGCAGTAGGAGCTTCTTTGGTCTTTCCCAGTGGGGTGAGGAGCATTTGCAAGAGAAGAGATTAGGGGCTGCAACAGCCCTGAGAAATGATGACAGTGTGTTTGCATTCAAGCCTAAAATTTGGCTGTTGCATCCAAAAGTGAAAAAAACTTTATACAGCATGCTAACAAAGATGCACTTTGTACACTTTGGTATGTTAAGGAATCCCACTTGTGAAATCTCTGAGATGCAGCTTTATGAATACATAATCTTTAAATGATCATTCTGTTTCATTTCAGGCTGTTTGAGTTGTTTAGAGTATTTCTCCTTAACAGCAGAAAGACTTCCAAGAAAAGAGTATGACATACTCGAGGAACTCTGTGATGTACTTCCTGCTACACTTGGACCACATCCAAGGGTTTGTGTTGTAGTTCAGCGTGGGAGCCATCACGTGCTGCTGAATCTTAACGCCATCCTCTTTACACTTGTTACTGTCATCGTGAGGCATGTTGAACCTAGCGGAGAAAACGGAGAAAACAAGTTCAGGTATCATAAAAAAAAGCGTCTTTCATTAAAAGCTTAAAAAATGGGAGGACTGAAACGTTTTATTTTTCCCTTTTCTCGTAATACTTCTGCTGGTTTGAGTTAACGTCACGCAGATTCACGGCTCTGTGGGACAACTGTTTGGCTCGGATAAATGTAACAAAAGCCAGTACTATGGTGATGAATGCTGTTTTATGGCTGGCTGGGACGTTAAAGTTTTAATTTGTTAGTGTTTCTAAAACCAGCACAGACAAGACTCGCGCTGAAAAACACACAGACATTTTTAGTGCTTCATTGTGTCTCATTTGCTCAGCCACATGTTTTAAATCTAAACATCGATCCTATATTTTTTCGCTGTCGCTGCGTTAGTGGCTTTTGGAAACCCGTTCAAGGTTGCAGTTGAAAATAATGCAGAGTGTTTGTATTGCCTGCCTGTGGGGAGTTTGGAAAGAAACCAGCACAATATTAAATTATATGAAGACTGGGCCATAGACATAACAGAAAAAAAATAGGTAGATGTGAAAATCAGAGCGCAGCGAGTATAAGCGAGGCATTCAAGTCCCTGCGGGGTGAACAAATAAGATCGTGGTTGGTGGTGGACAGGTACAGCACCACACTGCCCGCGGCCCTCCCTCTGAGCTACTCAGCCCCTCCATCTGACAAGTACCATATAACACTGAGCTCCGGGGCTAAGCACTCGTCAAACATGTTGTCACAGCTTGATGCGGATAAACGTGGAATTGAACAATCCCACCTTTTGTTAGCGGTTAGAAGGAGCATTTGTTGGAGATGATGAGGGCTGCTAAGGTCCGTAACAGTCTCCACTGTAGAAGGTTACACCCCCCCCCACCCCTTAGCTTTGGCAGTATCAGGACGCTGGACAATGCAAAGTTTGCCGAAGGGAAGTGGTTTTGCTTAAATTCTAGGAATCCACTTCACAGACTCTAGGAGATGTGACCAGAAACACACCCAAGCAACAGAAAATACAGGGAGAACAAAAAGGAATGTACGGCTGTTGTCCAAATATGCAAGAATCCTTGATCCCCATCTGCTGGTAAGGCATGAGTGGATTCCTAGAAAGACTTCTGAAGCTCTACCGACATCTCACTGAAGCCAAGACTTTCGCTTGACAATGGTGACAGTGCTTGAGGTTAACATGCAGTGGACGCATGCTATGCTTACACATGGCCAAGTTCATGGGCGATGGTGAATGCCGTGCTCAGGCCATTGTCCTCGCTGATGCTGCAGCTCCGGTACGGATCACACACCGTCCCCAACTCTGCAAGTCCTTAAAAACCAAAAACAAGAAGCTCTCTTCAGTCTTCCTGAGTAACGCCATTATAATTTTACATCATGATCATACTATCGTAAACATGTAAAGTACAGTATATATTAGTAGTATTACTCACCTAAGGTGTCACACTTATCCCTTGCTCTGCAGATGTCTTGCCTGCGGATCAGATAATAGGTAACAGTCAATGGAACCGTGCGAAAGAAGAACACTTCCCCAACCTTCAGGGAACCTCCTTGTTCAGGTTAATTTGGAGCAGGTGCATTGGACACTTATTACAACCTTTTTTGGTTCGTGGGATATTAGTCAAGAACAAAACCCTGTTCAAGTTTAAACAGTATGCAGCGAAGACTTTGTTAAAGACTTTTTTCTTGCACCTGGTGATGAGGATGGCAGTGTCGTGATGGGAATGATGGTTATCATCCAGGATATTCTGGCTCTGCTGCCAAATGCAGAAGTTCTTTAAAGTGGTCTGTGCATTAAATGAAATGACTGGACCATCCTGCGAAAAAAATACAAAGAGAAGTAATTAAAGGCAGGATTTAATTGGTAAGTATGTACTGTACGCCACATATCTGTGCACGTGCAAGGCTAAAACGAATGCAGCAGTCTTACCAGCTCGTTGTTGATTATGACTAGCTTTACAATCACAATGTTAATCAGGTTGCCAATGCTGGGGTCCTTGTAGATGGAAGAAACCTGAACGAAGGGAACAAGACATGAGTTAAAACAGTGTGAAGGTTATATGTATTTACTGGTAACCTTATCGTGGACTGAGTTCCTGCAGTTTCAAGCAAGTACAGGGGAATTTGGTTGATTGGAAGATCAAGTTGATAATGGCCTGAGCCCCCGTGGAGAAGGCAGCCTTTGCCAAGATCAGAATATAGGTCATCTCAGCCTCCCCCTGAGGACTGCTGGCCTCAGGCGCCTGCAGAAGCTGGTTATTCAGTGGCCGAGAGTATGCGGTCTATGTGACATACCTGAGCTTATTTTTAACATTCATCAAAGCTGTCAAGCAGGCTCTACCTCAAGCTGCCCTCTCTTCCCCCTGGCCGTTTGAAAATGGTGTTTACCCCTGCCCTAGGCTGCCCTTTTCCCTCCTACGGCCCTCCTCCAAAGGCTGGCTGACTGACTTTGCAGCACGAACAGCAGAGCAGAACAGGTACATACATTCAGCGCGCAAATATGCAGACGTGCAGCTACTCTTTTTCCATTTATGTGCATAGTATACAGACACATAAACATTCGCCCGGCCAACCACCAAACGTCTCTACCGGCAGCCGTGAAGCCGTCCGACGGAGAAGAACTTACTATGGACATTAATGTGAGGATGTAGTGCTGTAGGTTGCTGCCATGATGCTCCACCATTTTGCTGTCGGCCACCAGCATGACTTCAACGAAGCGCGGGTAGGAGAGGAAGCGCTTTGATCTCCTGTGAGGTCCTGAGTCACCGCTGCTATCATTTGATGGTCTAGCGCTAGCACCGCCGCTCTCTGATCTGAGAAAAGCATCGCTGACCAGGCCGGCGCTCAGCGATTCCACATCATTGAATATACCGGCGCTGACCACAGGGGCTGCGCTGGACACGGCGGTCACCCCGGCCGCCGGTCGCCTCTTCAGCTTGTGTCTCTTGTGTCTGTGTTTGTGTCCTAGAGGGAGAAGCCAGAGGGAATGGAGCACGTGTAAACACACAAAGATGGATGGATGATGGGAAATACATTCAGTCTGAAAAGAACAAAAGTTTGTCATGACAATGTGTTTACAATTGAGCTGAAGTCGTGGTTTATGTTTAAAGGTGGAGATGCATGAACAAGTGGGCATTGTTAAAAATATGTTACTGCCTCTTACTCTCTTTTGTTTATTGTTGCTCAAAGAGTGGGTTGACAAATGAACACTGCCTGGAATGCCTTTTATTTCTCTCTCCCTCCTCTTTCAGAAGAGGGGAGAGAGGAGGGCAAAGAGTTCAGGCTAGGTAAACCTGGCACCGAGCCATAAAAAAAAAAAAAAATGGAGCACAAACTGCAGTGCACACACCAAAAGAAGGCAGTTCAACCACCGAGCAGTTAAAACTTCTGAAGGAGAATTAAGTCTGATTTGAATCATGACACGGCAACAAAATTGCTGAATAACAGCCTTTTTGTTTTCTCATCACATGCAGATCAGCCTCTCTGGACCACCAGCAATGCATCACCGCCCGAACAACAGCGAGCCTGGCTACAGCATATTAGTGGATCGACTTTCCGCATGTGTGATTTATGACTCGGATCAAAAAAGAACAATTGCTCTTCTTCAAAACTTACAAGGTAACAATAGAACTTTGTACAAGGGTGAATCCTTCTTGGCCAAAAATGGCTCCGAGTCAACTTTATGATCCTCCAGGCTATGATATCACACACACACACACATACACACATACTGTATTACAGAATGGGGCAAAAAAAGAGAGCACACACACAAAAAAAACAAAGAGCAACAACACACGCTAACATTCACATACACAGTCAGATGTCCAGCAGACAAAGAAATGTTTCCAGATTTATTTTTCATAGGTTTGATTATTTGACCTTTTCCAGTTGGCATGACTTTGCTGTCCTACAATTCACACTGCACGTTCATGGCAGTGGGTCTACCCAACTTTCTTATCAAAGGGGCAGAGGAAGTACAAGAGTCAACAGGAAGTTCAGCCAGTAAACTGAGATGGGATGATACAAGGGTGAACTTCCAAATGATTTTTCCTGTGTGAGAGTTGGAAAGCTTCCTCGCTACTGTGCCGCGGCTGCAGGCGCTGAACTGTGCAGCCCATGACATGATGTGTGAGCCCGGAGAGTTTCACACCATTCACTCACTTGGATTTGATCATTATATCTCTATTTATTAGCCCACGACAAAAAAAACACCCACATTACACAGTCCCATTGCATTGCTACATCACAATATATAGCACAGACCACATAGAATTATATACTTTATACTATTTAAGCAACCAGAATTTGGTCAAGATAAGACTTTTCTTCAATTGTACAGTAAGGAATTTTCTTTTCTTTCTTTTCTTTTTTTAAATCTTTGCTTCTTGAACAGACGAGCAGAATCATATGATTCTACAGCACCATGCCGTATGACTGTAATAGCTCAGGGATCTCAGTCACTATTACATAATTGGTTCCTGTAACAACTGATAGTTGAGACTTTGATAACACAGTGTTTATGCCTGCTGACGTCTGTGGGAACCAATCTAAAGGTCACATAACGCGAGCACGGAGAGAGACACACACAAACAGCAAGTCCTCTACTCACAATCCACACGTATGCCACGACACGCACGGAACCAGCACGTACACGCTGGTTTGTGTTTCGGACATATGGCCCCTCGGTGGCAGCCGTATGCCGGTGAGTGAGAAAGAGGGCGCTGGGTCAGGGTGAACTGGAGCCAGCTGATTGGCCAGAGCAGGTCAGTGATGAGGTCTAGATCAGCACTTTTGCAAGCATCTGTGCAGAGGCGCTAAGGATGCAGCCATGTACGCTTTTTATTGTCATTACATGTGCGTATATATTAGTGACATCTTATCTGTTGAATGACACGCGTGCACACAAATCATTAGCGAACCGTACCTGAAGTGTCACAAGCCGAGTCCTCCCCAGATGTCTGTTTCTTGGGTGCACTCTTCCTGTATACAACATGAGGTTTTGTGTGTTCCTCTTCATAGTGCTCTCCTTGATAGCTGTGTAGGGGCTCCACAAAATACTCCCCCTCTGGAGACCTGAAGGTGCCGAGCTGGACAGCGGAAGAAAAAAAATGCACAGCAGTTAGTCTCCATCCATCCATCCATCCATTTTCAGTAAACGCTTGCTCCTTTTCAGCAGCAACAACATCCGCAAACATGGGGAGAAACTTGCAAACCCTACAAAGTCAGGACCGTGGGGAATCTTCAGTTCAAAGACATTTTTGGAAATCAGCAAGACGCTGTACCATGCTAATGTATGCTTTACTTAAAAATATATTTATAGCAACAGTGGAATGTGGCTCATTTACTATTCAGAGAAATAAGCCACGCTGAGGCCCGAGGGGCTTTCATAAAAAGGTGAAATAAGCCAATTTGCATGCATGTAAGAATGGCTCCAAAACAGGAGGTAAAAGATATAGTGAGACCTGTGATGGCTATCAGAAAAACATGGAGAGTGTATGGTCTTGGCAAGCACGCTGAAAGCCTTGTTTTAAGTATTTCACAAGGCACGTTTAGTGTGACTTTCTGACTTGGAGGTCTATGATGTTCCAGATAAGGTACATGCCAACTCAAGCACATTTCATGGCAGCCTTTGGGGGCTGATAAAAGTTTAGAACAAGTCATATTTATCATCGCTGACAAAATGTATCATTAAAAGATTATTTCTTCTGCATGGGCAAAACTGTGGCTCGTTTACAGCAAGAGGGGACAATGAGAGGCTTTCTGTCGGACCCTGTTCCTATTTCCACACTATGACCTGCACTTTGATTGACCTGGGGAGCTGGAAAAAGCAAAAGAGAAGCTCCCACTAGTTTCCCTGCAAGAAAACAAGCATCACTTTATTTTAGGATGTACAGAGATAAAATGCAAGTGCAGTCACCAGCAGTATTGCCTGTTTTAGAAAGAATGAGCCCTCAGAGGTCTTGAATAAATAATAGGATATGCTCCTTAGATGTCAGCTCAACTCCCCAAAGCTCTCTGTGCAGAACAGAGCGCTCGCTGCATTTTCCTTATGTGATTTATCATTTGGGAAGAAATTGACCCCTTACTCATATCTGTCAGCTAACTGTGGTTTTTGTGTATAAACCCGGGCTGCACTTTTGCTCCACTCCAAAACTCATGCTTCAGCAAGCCTGGGAGTGGGACCAATTTGTGATGACGTCAGTACCACCCGTACTCCCGCTGCATCAGCGTGCGTAAAGACGTCACCGACAACCGGGAGAGAGGCATGGAAGTTAAGAGTGGATTGTTCATTAAACTTGACGAAAGGCAGTCGACCTGGGACTCTCTCAGGTCAGCACAGATCACTATTTTAAGCGTGATCTGGTCTCTGGAAGCCCCCACACCAGGATCCTCCAACAAAATAAAAGCTTTCACAAACCATGCAGTCTTAAAGTTATTTTTTCTTAAATTGTTTTCAAAATCAGTTTCGGCTTCTATTCTTAGTGATCACAACATATATTTATTTATACGTCATGGACAGGCGCAGTTTTGCACTCTTTTCAAAACTCAGACGTGTTTTTAAAAGAGCGTTAACACGCGACTGATCGAGTTTGATATTTCCGCGATCAATACTAAAAGCAGGTTGCGCGCAAAGTTTGCGCAGAAGTTCGAAATCGAATTATTATTTTTTTTTTTTCCTAAGGCAATGGTGAGGCAGCTTTTCATGTCTTGTATAAACAATAATGGCCCCTAAACACCCCATGGTGGAAAAGTAAAACACCCGGTCGTAAAATCATCACATGCACGCGAGTCTAACCGTGCGTAAAAACTCACCAGTCCGGAGCACAAACTGATGACCGCGGCATGTTCTGCTTGTGCATTTACATGTCCCTTATAGAAGCAGTGCCTTAACTCCGTGTCCTCCTCCTCCTCCTCCTCTTCCTCCTCTTCCTCCTCCTCTACCTCCCCATCGGCCGCAAAATCCGTTATGTTATCCCCTCGGGGTACTCCGAGTACTGTCACAGTGTAGAGAGGTGCGATAAATCCCGAATCCAGCGTGAGGTTGAGGTGATAATTCTGCCCGAAAGCAGATATCCTGTAGTGGATATTTGGCGAGGCCCAGTGATCCGTGGTGTTGCCGGTGCCCTCGTCCAAACTTCGCCTTTTCCTCTTGAAGTGCACACTGGTTGGAAACTTGTCACCGGCTTCATTCACTCGCACCGGTGTCACAATCTCATAAGCGCCGATCTCCTCTTTTACTGGGGAATAAAGGCAGAAGAACAGCAGTGCAATTAAGGATCAAGTAGCAGCCTAGCAGCATCAGTACAAACCAAACAGCCCCGATGGGTTAATCGATAGATTTCTGATTCACACATCAATGTCTTCTTTCTTTAAAAAATAAAAACACACACAGCAGTTGTTTCACAGCACTGCAAGGACACGAGAAACCGGTCAGTGAAGTTTAGGCACCAGAAAGCGCTGCAGCTCATGTGCATGGCTGAATTCAAAACTCATTCATTCTCTGCCCCTCCGTGTTGGAAAATAACTCCACGCGGGGGGAAAATGCGGGACTTGTCAGGCAGGCAGCATACTTTACCTGTGCTCGAGTTCAGAAGCAGTGTTCCCGTAGATGCGACCACGTTCAAGAAATCAGGGAATAGTAGGAACCCCAAGCCCCAGAAGAGCACATGCATGATTGTCCACGTTCAGAGGAGAGCGGCAGCCTGTGTTCCTATAGTAATACTGTATTCCTCCGGTCACTCCGGGCTTTCCGCCTCCGGTCCGCCTGCCACATCCAATTTTTATTATCCTCGACTCTTCAGTATATGTTCTCTGGCCGGTGAAGTACACTGCTGGGACGTGAGCGCTTCGCGGAATCCCTGGCGAACATGCATACTGCAGACAGGGGTGGGCTGCTCAAAAACAGTCAACTGCGATGGGCTCCGCTGCAAAAAAGCACCAGCTTTCTCCCCAGCGAGGGGCGGGATCAGCCAGGCAAGGTACACTGGGGCTACAATGAAGCCACTCCCGTTATATACTGTGGGGACAAGAGTGGCCACATATGTCCACTCTGGGGGGATGTGATATGATTCATGGCTGGGCTGTCCACAAAACCTGTTGTTCACCATTCTAACAGCAGCCTCATACAGGGTCCATATCCAGGGCCCCCGGTGACCATAAAGTGCCCCAAATGAAGTGACTACATTGATTTATGGGGTGGTTTCACTGTTATACACACTGAATACACAAGTACTTTCAATAGCTTTGGGTTAATCAGGTTTTAGAGGGGTGGGCTGTCGCCCAACAGACTGGTGACCATGACAGTGAGGTGGGGCCCATATAGGAAATGCCTGCCCTGGGGCCACACAAGCGAGATAATTTGGCCATGGCTGTATACTTAGAAGTTCATGGGATCACAGAGTGACAAAATGCAAACTGGCAAGCAGGAAAGCCATATACAGTAGTGATGTGAGGTCTTAAGTAGGTGCTGGAAAAGGTATTGTGTGGAGATAATAGTAATGGTTTTATGAGCTATAGTCTCCTCAGCAGAACAATGCAACAGGCTGTATGGAAGCCTTTGTAGGTGCCTCTGTTATGTAGAGGATCAAAGAGAGGACTATCCAGTCTGTCTCCTGCCCCAAGCGCCTGTACCCCCCCACCCACCACCCCCACCCCAATAACACACACACAGAGCTACAGACAGAATGCACAACTTATTCTGCTAACTTTTTTGTATTTTAAATAGGTCTAACGACTTTATAGTAGGACTGATTTACTGGTTTCACTGTGTCCGCGAACAAGTGACAAGAATATGTTTGACGCAGTTTAGTAACAGTGTCATTACATAGTTTGTCCACCAGAGACCACTGATGAGTCGTTTTTCCAACTTCAAAAGGTCCCGCTCAGATTACATCGTGGTAACACCTTTTTTTTGAATTAGAAAAAAGATACTGGTAAGCATTTATGACGTATTTATTTACGAAGCACTTCTTGGCAAATTCGTCTGTATTTTACATGTCTTTTGAAATACAAGGTCAGTTATGCACGGCCCACGTCCACAGAAGTCTGACGGGCAGATCCCTTTTGCTCAGTTTGAGCCTAGCGGGCTTGTAGCAGTGTGAGCCTATCTTGCCTTAGGCCCCTTTCCACATGGGTATTTCTTCAAATGAAGCTTGTTCTATTGCATTTGGCCTTTGGTACACACTTCAACTGTGTTTTAGTACCATGATTATGTGAGCCCTACCTGTTTCATGATTAGTTCAGATTAGTTCTGTTTAATCAGAGAAAAGCCACAATAAAGGCCATTTTTCTAATCGGTCAGCCATGCTAGTGACTCTGTAAAAAGCTGTACTTAGGCACAGTGGTGCTTTGAGCTACCTGTATATCACATAAAAATCACATTTGATTTAAACATTATCACATTTGATGTCATTTGATAGAATTTCAAAAAGCATCTGGACTAATCATACATTTATCATATTTTTGTGTGAGCTCTTCTTTAGTGATTTCCAAATCATGTTATTTCAGCTCTGTAACAGCTTTGGTAACCTTAATGTTATAGCTAACTGAGCTAGAAGCTAATGTTAACCCTTACTGCAGCAGTGTGTCATTTAGTTAACCAAAGATGCATAGGTTAGTTTTCATCCTTGAAACCTTTTCTGGTTTGAAATGTTTCAAAGTCCCCTTTGTTCTAATACTCACAGAAAGATTTCATCTGTCTTTATCAGACTGCTAACGCTAGCTAACTGTTAATCTCTCTCTGGGCTAGCCTCTTTGTATCATGACACTTCTTGACCACTGCCATAGTTGCTTCCCACTCTTTGTTAGATATTAATTTCATCAAAATATGTACTATAATCCGATATAATACTAGAAAATATCAGGACTGACTTACCTACATGATAGGGAAAAAGGAGACTAAAGTTTAGAAAGCTGCTAGCCTAGCAACATGAAGCTATCTACCTGATAAAGTACAGCCATAACATTTACTGTTTCACAGAAGATAAACAATTCAGTCACTCAGCTTTTACAAGAGGAAGAACATAACAACTCACCAAGAGGTAGACAGTCTTCTTAGTGACTTACAAGGAGAAATAACATTGTCAAGTTGGTGTTTAGCTAAGGCTACATCACAGTCTATACTGCTACTACATATTGTAGACTGCGACTATTTGCAGTTTTAGTCATTTGTTCCGCTCGAACACAACTGAAAACGCTTCTTGGATGAATGGTGAGTGGATATTTCATTTAGGATGGATGTTGAAGCCATTAAGCTGACTTAATGAAAGAGATAAACCCACACAGGCACTGTGTAACACTATAATAGTACAAGGCTGCAGCTTGCCAAGTGGTTAATGGCAAACACACTGCAACAGGATTCAAATCAGTGTTCCAGCTGATTAGGCCTGCTTTGAATGGGTGTGAAAATATGAATGATTAAATGTAATGCTAACACAATGAGAGCACGCCATCGTGCACACGCATTATGAGTCTTGTAATGAAGATAAGATTGGACCCATTCCCAAAATCACATTCCGACAAAATGTTGCTCATTAAAGGAAGTCCTGTTCTTAACTTAAGGACAGCAGAGGCACATAACCAAAAGATACAGGATTTCACAACACACAGCACAATATGATAAGAACCGTGGTGACTAAGAGTGAGTGGTCTTTAATGATTCAAAGCTATTACACACAATACATGCAGTCCAAGCGACTTATACTTAGGATCATTAATCATTTGTTGAATTGTCTGAAAATGTGTCCTTTATCTCCTTAAATGTTAAACAGATCATTGCAATATTTTAAAAGTATAACTAAATATGACTTTTTTTGTGGTCCATAAGCATCAGCAACTCGATTGGCCCCATGTCGTCACTCCACTCAGAGCCACATCACTGCAGGCATCTGCGGATGATTCCCGCCCCGCAAGACCTTATGTTGTGATAAACGCTAACAGCTGGCACATGACTTTACAGCTCATTTGTTATGTGCGATCAACACGCACCGACATTTAGGAGACTAACTCGGGGTTTGCAGGTGCGTTCCCTGAAAACAAAAGTCGCACATGAATGGCCTGCGGTATCCGAAAATACAGAGAGGGGACGACGTCTGCCCGCAGGATCCTGACTGAGCAAAAAAACAGGCAGAAAAAGCTCCGTCGCCTCTGTCATTATGGTCATTACATGTGCAGGCCTGTGGTGTTACAAAGAGTCATGATCATTTTTCAGAGAGGACATCATATCAATACATTTGACACTTACCCTTATAGTTTAGAGTTTTGCTGTAAAAAAAAAACACCAGCATCTAAACAGTCATGGCCCACCCTGCATTTTGCACCAGTTAACACTTATTTTCCAGTATGATGGAACTAATTTGCTATGATCTTCACTGTCACCGTCACTGAAATGTTATCATCTGAGATCCCCATGAAGTCACTTAGAAGCTCCAGAATTTGCCAACCTTTACACAGGAGCTGGTTTTCTCTCAACGTTCTTCTTGTTATTAGGAACCTCTTCCTCTAAAACATCAACATGGGCAGCCGTAGGTCACAAGTACATTTAAATACAAGCTTTCATTCACAATTAGTCCCTTTTTCCCAGAACTCTCTATAAAACATTTTTACAGCACACGGGTCACAGATAAGTAAAAACAGTTGGGTGGGAAAAAAAGCCTTCAGACAGTGTTTTGATGTGCAGCGACTGCAGCTTTTAGTGGACCATTAACTCGTCAGTGTGTTGTCGTAGTCACTGTATGGTTGCACCCTCCATTTCATGCTAAGAAAAGCTATTTCAAGTTTCCCAATGAGTGGCCATTTGACTCCACGAACATGTGGCGGTGAGAATGCTTTAAAAACGAACCCCTCCGCCTTTAACTGGCTCACGTGGCCACCATTGTCAGTGGACTGACCTGTTTCCATGTTTCTCAATGGAGCAGTCACTACTCAGCTGTGGGTGTGTGCATATGTGTGTGTTCTCAGTGGATGGTCATTGAGGTCATCAGAGTCACCCTTCCTGAGCTGTGCGCAGGCAGCATCATTCAGAGCGGCTATCAGCAGTGTAAACTTCACTTCCCCCTCCAGATCAGATAATAGGCCGATAGGGAGCGGAAAAGCTTGAATGAAGTAGCCAAGCCTGGCCTGGGATTTCAAAGAGACGCACTTTAATTGTGGCGCTTTCAAACTCTCGTTTTACTCCGTCTCTCCCTCGGCCCCCACCCTGGCAGACTTTCTTGGCTCGGTGGACTTGTCTTCATTAGAAGGCAATATCCATGTGAAGTCAGATGGAAAGTTGACAACACATGGATGTGTGTTGCGTTGCGGTGCTCTACAGCTCACAATGAAGAGTACGCGATGGACACGATGAGAGCGGAAAACAAAACTGAAATAATAAGTTGCATTTTAATCTGTGAAAAGCGACGACAAAAAGGGCATTTTGCTAATTGTTCATCCATGCTAGCAACTCTGAAGCTGTACTTTAGGCACAGGGGCGCTTTGAGCTAAATGCTAATATCATCATGCTAAAATGCTCACAATGACGATGCTAACATGCTGATGTTGAGCAGGTATAATGTTTCCCACCTTCTTAATCTACTGTGTTATTATGCTCATATTTGCAAATTAGCACGCAACACAACTTACAGCTGAGGCCGATGGGAATGTCGCCAGTTTTGATGGTTCATGGTGTTTACACAAAATATTGGACAAATCTAAATGAAGCACTGCAAGGGGGACTTTTTGTGGGCTAAGTTACTATCGCCCTGGTTCCCCCAAGAGAAAGCCAATGGGGTGGTTTTGTTGGATTTTGAATTTCTTGCAGAAAATAAGCTCTGTGGCAAACACAAGTTAATGATACTTGCATGCATGTTCAGTAAGATACTCTTCACAGATGGACACCACTTTTTGAAGCATAAATGCAGTCCCCAGTGGTAAAAAAGCTAACGCCAGGCTACAAACAAACTGCATTTGATCCCATTAGTTCAACATCAACACCACTAAGCTTCCTGCTACACTATACTTTACACACTTTACTATAAATTGTTGGAATAATTTGCGAGTCCATTTGTATAGACGGACCAGTGACAAGATGAGTCTCTGTGTTCGGGGTGATTACGTTTAATGTCCCTGTCAACCTCTGCAGTCTCATTTAGCGAGATGATAGCAACCACATTATAAAAGACTAAATCAAACGTAGGGCTCTATTTTGACATGATAATGGAACTGGATGAAAGTAAAGGATCGCCAAAGTTACTACAGTTCATCCTTAGGGTGTCCTGTAGTGTGCACCACATTACATGCTAATCTTTCAAATAGCTGTCCTCTGGGGACCATGAATGTGTGTAGAAAATATTATGGGATTCCATCCCCATGGTTGTTGAGATATTCAGTCTAGGCATAGGCACAGGATCAGCTGCTCGAATGACTCAAATTGAAACATTATGCATACTGTGACTCTTTTATTCCATGTATTCAGCCAGTTTCACAGTTTTGTGAAAAACCTACTTAAATATTTGTCATCCCAATTTTCTTTTTTTCAGTTTCTTGCTCTGGACCTAAGCTTGGTGAAGCTTCTGTGATCTTTTGTGTATTCATGGGCGCTGTTGAATTTTATTTCTGATTGCAAAAGTGGAAAAAACCTTTCACTTATAATTAAAAACCTTATAGCTTTTGTTCTCTGCAC
The DNA here is from genome assembly GCA_039737535.1 of Lagodon rhomboides. Classification (NCBI taxonomy): domain Eukaryota; kingdom Metazoa; phylum Chordata; class Actinopteri; order Spariformes; family Sparidae; genus Lagodon; species Lagodon rhomboides. The sequence goes on along the minus strand of CM077785.1, from coordinate 11,929,937 downwards.
AGCAGAAGAGTTGAACGGACGAGCTCTCGACATTTTAATATATTATGCTGATCCAGATTATTTTTGTAGAATACATTTTCAGTTATTCCTACGAGGTTGTTCCCTTATCTGCTGCAAGACACTTTGGCTGTGTGCCTGTGTGAATCTTTGTGAGCGCCTATCTCCACATAATATATGTCACTGTAACAAGCGAGTCCTGCAGCAAATCTTTCTCTGGAAGACAAAGCATGATTTCTCCGGTTGCACACTTATTACGTCTTGAAGCACGGGGCCACTCTGTCTTCCAGCAGCAATTTTTGTAAACATCCAGAGAGACGGGGACACATGGCTCCCTCCGACCTGCACACGTGCACGTAAAACTGTACGCACACACATACAGATGGGAACACATGTTCAAACGTCAAGCTATGTCACCTGTCCTCGCTCTTTTAACTGGCGAAGCAGACAGCAGGCGCTGAGAGCTTTACCAGGGAGAGGGGGAAGGACTGGGGGTGATTCTGTAAATGGGCTTTTAGGATGGTCCTGGTCAAGTTTACGTTGGGTGAGAGCTGAGTGAAAACAACGCTCAACATCTGAAGTGCAATTAGGGCTTTGGAGGAGCTTTCACAGACCACAAGATAGGGGTCTGGACTCTGCCCAAGTAGTACGGCAGCTGTCAGCGGGTCCGTGCAAAATCAGAATGCTTCCCAGATTCTCTGGCTCTCTGTGGAATGGCAACAATAGACTTCATGCCAGAGACCAAATTAATCTGACCCCAGATCGAAGAGAGGAGGAGGAAGAAGTCATCAGTGCAGTGTAGTGTAGCCTGGATACCAGCGTGACATAATAAATGCCACACACTGAGGCGGCCCAAACTCAATGGCCTTCTGAGTTCCAAAAAGCTCTCAGTGCTTCCACGAACTCCTGTGTTTACAGAAGACTAAGCTTAGTGAGTCATTCTGCCTCCACTAAAACCTGTTCAGAGAGCCTTGTATTCTTTCATAACATGATTATGTGGAGTGTAATTGGTGGGGTTGGAGGGCACAGATGGGGGCATAGCAGGCTGTGGTGTAAGGTGTGCAGTCTGACTCACCGTGGTTATGATATTGTGCAGTAGTGATCTTGTTTCGCAGGGTCCTGATGTCATCAGTTTGCAGTCTTACCCCGGCCCCAGCACGTCCCCCCCTGTCAGCTCACTTGGCACTCCGTGCTTAACAAAAGGGCAGCACGATGACCTAATCACTCTCAGCTGCAAGTGAAAGTGAACAAAAAAAAAAAAAATGATGTCGTGACACCCTTTAACCACCTGACTTTTAGCGCTGGACACAGCGCAGCTGGAGCGACAAACGGAGTGTAGAACAAAGGAGGGGGACGAGGGCCTGTACGGGGAGGAGTAAGATTATCACTTCTCCTCTGCTGAAAACAGGCATTTATTTAAAATTCCTCATTGAATACGACAGACACGATCCTCGAGATCTTTCTGTCCAGCTGTTTCACACAGTACCAAACAGACATGTTTAATAAGGGTAGTATAGGCTTACTCGTATACCAGGACTCACATGTTAATACAAAGCACATGTGCTTTTTTTCCTTCATGTGCTCATGGTTTCTGTGCATGAACATGTGAGATTTCCCATACATTTTGTCCATCACATTAAAGGGTAACTCCACCAATTTTACACATTAAAGTGTGTTTACAGGAATTTCTTTTAAAAAGTAGAATAAAGCTCTTTGTGGCTCCAGAGGAATCTGCATGTAATTTCATAAATTGCCTCCAGTGATGTCACTCAGTGGCTAAGTTGCATTGTGGGTAATGTAGGCGACAGGTTTTGAAAGGGAAGAATGTGTAGAATAAAGGAGATATTTTCTTGGTTTGCTGTATCAATTTTGATCACTTTCTTTTAATATGTTATAGGAGTGCAATGCTAGACCAGTGGACTGCTTTTCAAAACCTGCCACCAGCATTACCCACAATGCAGTGTAGCCTCCAAGTGACATCGCTGGAGGCAGTTTATCACATTACATGTTTTCACATAAGCAGTAGTCCTCCCCTAGTTTTGTAAGTACGTGTATTATTATCAAACATGATTGTCAACATAAAAAAATATGACCTTTGAATCCTCTTTTATATAAAAAATACATTTGGATATAGAAGAACCATTTCGCCATTTATTTCCCCCCATGACTCATTGTGGCACACTGATTAACAGTAGATCTGAAACCTGCAGGCACTGTGCCACAGTTTTAGTTAAAGCACTGGGACCTTTACATTCTCAACCCACACATCACTGTACAGCAAGATCTCTCCTCCATGTACCCCTTTGTCATATTGGATATAGTTTAGTATTCTGGGTCAAAGACTCTATTTTATGGCTGTCAAATCTTGTAGAATAGCCTGGCCCGGTTCCTGCTGGCAGGGCCACTGTGTAAATGGGTCGTCTGGGACCGAGAGGAGCCAGCGAGCTCACTATAGCTGACAGGCGCACAGCAGTGTGCACCAGGTCCACAGCTGGATGTGAGAGGGAAATCTTTACCACGAGGAAGGCCTGCAATAAAGTTGATTGAGATGGTTTAAATGGGAAAAGGCGAAAGGTTTTCCCTCCCTGTATAGTGCAATAAGACGACTAATGCCGAGGTTATGCTGCCTCCAGAGTGTCACCTGGAATATCTCCATCGCTGGTGACAAAAGCCAAACAGAGCGTCTGTTTCACTGGTTCCAGCTCATTGTCTGTCTCAATCTAATCTCCCAGAAGCCACTTAGGATTATCACTTAACAAAGAAATTATTTTTCACCAAATCTGATTTAATGATTAATTAATCGTATTATGGTTTTAACACAGCAGGGTGAATGGCACCAAGTAATGACTGTGACGGCTCTGACTGACAGCGTACAGTATGTGCTGCGTACGCACACAAGATTAAGTCTCAGGGTTGCGTTACAGCGTATGGAAGTAGAATGCAAAAGAAACGTATTCAAATTGAAGCAGGAGTTATACAGTGTCCCACTCACATAGGTATTGTAGGGATGAAAGGTTTCACAGCTTGTTTATATCAGTTTCTTTTTTTTTTTTTATCATCTTTCAAATTAGATTCGTGGAATAAGTGTTTGTTTGTGGCTAAATAAAATAAAGGCCGGTGAAAAATGGTGCAGTTTACGTGTTGCTTCCAGCCAAAACAACTAGGAACAGATGAGCTGTTTTTCACATTAAGGAGGGACCGCAGGAACCATGTCCAAAGCTGTAAACAATACAATATGGTCTATCCTATACTATAATTATGAAACCCAATGAAAAGATTTAACAAAACGCAGAGCGCGTTCAGAGTATGGAACAATCCAGCGATGCGGCCTTTCAAACGCAGACTGCTGTTGACACATAAAAGGATATAAGAGGTGAGCGATTTCATGCACGCTTTGTCTGGCCTCGTCTTATTGACTCCATAAGCAGATGCTTGCGTGAGTCACCTCTGTAATCATTTCAGGCTTTTCTTAAACAGAATGTGAATCACAGCTATCCTTTGTACGGTCAGCGGATCCATGCTTGATTTGCCGCCGAGCAGAACAAACAAAAAAAAACCTTAAAATTAAATTAGATCAGTCGCAGAAACTGAAGATGTGCACTGAATTTGTTACAGCTGGATCGATGGACGTTGAGGCTGGTCACCATTCAGCAAAAATTGTTTCTCAGGACCTGTGTGCTGCTGTATGAAGCTATTTTCGCCTGTGACAAGTGCTGCAGTTGGACTTGTCATCACCCCCATCAAACCGTCTGAACAGGCCAGGCTGGGAAAATCAGAACTTCGATTTGACGAGCCTGAAAGCCTGGAAGGGATGTGGTCCGACTGTCAAAGTGGGAATGAAACCGGGGGACTTTCCTTCATCTGAAATCCAAACAGCTTGAGCTGTGATGTGTTTCTTAATTTGTTTTGACAACATACATTTTCCAGCGTCATGACATCTAGTGGCTGTGCCATATTATTTGATCTGATTCAGAAACTACTTTATTTCACAGGAAAATGTCATCAAAACAGCAAATTGATTTGCGCGTCTCAACGGCAGGGAGAGACATGATGGATTTCTCACCATGGGGAGGGTGAGAGTGGCCGGGCTCCACACTTCTTTTCGAAATGTGTTGAGGTTCTTCTCTTTATTTCTCTTATTTCAAAATTTTGAGCACATTCCTGTTTGTGCTGTGTCAACTTAAAAGCAGCTGTCCAACCATGTTGGATACGGCTTAGGTTTTCTCCCATCTGTTTGTTTGCTCGTTTAGCAAGATATCTGTAAAAAATCTACATGTTGGTCAGAGGATCAGAACCTCGATGCCTAGGGTTAGGGTCTTGATTCTTGTGGGATGAAGTGTCAGAGCTGCATGGCCAAGAGGTTTTTCTGTGATTTCAATGTACTATGGATGTACTAAGCATAAAACAATAGACAGTGGAAATGACAGTCCCACTTTTGGATGATTTTAAAGTTTACCTTCAGTCCACCAGCTAAGTTCCTGTACTTGGTACCGCAGGCTGGCAGGGTAGGAGCTTGGGTCGCTAATGTTAGCCTACAAAACACGATTGATAACGGGAGGTTGTGTAAGAATTGTGAGGGTCGATGCTTATCTATCTCCATCAGACAAATGACAAATGGCATTGCGACAATAGCAGGGTTTCTGTAGTACTGCCAGAGAAATCACCACAGCTGAAGGCGGCATATTGGAAATATCACATCTGTTTGCATAAACACCATCCACGACAATTGATAAATTGAGTCTTGAAGGGTTGTAGGGGCAACTTGAAAACAGGGGATAGGCTTAAAATGCTTTTTCGTTGTAACTTTTTGTGCAGCTTGTTGTTGACTGTTGTTGTATACTTGTAACAATCATTCAATTTTTGGCTCTACCAGAGGTCCCTCTGGTTTGTTTTCGTGCTCATGCTGTTTTCTCGATGAAGATTTGTGCTTTTAAAAAAAAACAGTTAAATGCTTAATGCGTTCCACACTGTCTGCTCTTCGTGGTCATTTGGCCATTCAAACCACACTGTGCCTCTTCTTCTGTGTACATTGCCGTTTAGACTGTGCACCTCTGACTTCAAAAGTAGCTACAGGAAATATCCCACGTCAGATGGCTAGGATTCCTTTAGATTACATCCCCAGAAAACAGCCATTCCTCACACACATAGAAAGTGAGGGCACTCGTCTATGAAGGAAATTGGATGCTGTAGACGGGATTTCTCTGCTGAAAGGGGAGATATATAAGAAGCGATTGATACATTTAAAGACGCAGCTAATACTTACAATCTTATTACATTGAAATGAAAACATCACCATGCCTCTGGGTCATTTTTGATATTCCACTGTGGCGCAAACGATATAACCGGAGTCTCATGCGTCTTATTACACTTGGCTGCGCGCACGCGGGGAAGAGAGCGAGCAAAACAACAAGACCAGCTTTGCTCACACTCGCTCCCTCTCTGCTCCTGCCGCCCTGTTTTTCACATTTACTCCCACTTGGGTCACCCTGAGGTTCAGTTTCGGTCCAGTTTAAGCAGTGGCGTCTCATAGCTGAGGTCACATTATCACACGTTAGTCTGCGTTGCCCGTGGGACGTTCATTCTCTGTCACACCTCTGGTCGAATGTTGGGACGGTAATTTAACCTGAGTTACCGCATTTCTGTTGTTTTTGTAGTTGAGTAAGAGGGGTCAATGATCTGCTTAGGTGAAATCAAATCCAGACATTTTGATTTACCCTTTGACTCATAACACAGTATGATCACACATGATATACCCGGAATAACAGCTGAGCTCTGCTTATGAGCATCTTCTTCCAGCTTAATGTGGGCCCAAGTAAAACATGTCAGGTTTTAAAGGAACTGCAGGTGATAAATGTGCTCAGGAAAGCTTCGAAAACAAAGCACCTGGTGTTTTGAAGGCACGGAGGCGTCAAAGTGGTTTCGCAAGTGAGCCAAAATGGTGGAAAACTCCACCACATCACTCTCTTGTGGCACCTCATTGTTAATCACATCCTTTCAGGTCAGGGCTGGAAAATAGCTGTACAAGAATGTTTTAATATTGCAGGAATGCCAACTTTGACACAAAAACAATGCTAAAAGTTAAAAACAGCATGTGATTCTCCACAGTTCGAAGAGGCAGAAAGCTGCATTGTTGCCTGTGTAGGAGGAGCAGGCTTCTGTTTTTGACATCAGACAGCTGAAGAGTAACCATTTTCATAAGTTACTTAAAGACCTCATCTAAAAATATCTCCGTGGTATGATAATCAAGGCATTACCCCATCCAGGGAAGCATACCACAATCAACTGATGGTGGTCAAATGTGGGCTGGCTTCTAATCAGTGTGGAATGGTGAGTTTAAACTTTTGCACAGCTGGCTTCCACAATGTCCAGCTCAGAGACAGGAACAAGTAGACGGGGTTGTTGGCAAAACACGAGTGGTGAATTCGAGATGTCACAGTATAAGAGAGATTTCATGAGCAGAGTTTGTGACACAAACCAGTTGACAATTTAATGTGAGGCCTCTGAGAATGGAGCCATTTGGGAGTAGAGGACCTCCTTTAAAGCAGCTACAAGGAACTTTTATATCAGTTGATTCTGGCGACCCCTGTGGACAAAAGTGGTATGAGCACCAACTCCTGTCATAAAGATCTTCAGCTTCAGCTTCATCAATGTAAAAACAGAAAAAACGTCTCCCTGATGATCTCATTTGCCTATGTAGGTCATATAGAGGCATCACTTTTAAACTAAGATCGTTTCATTACCAACTAAAAACTCCTTATAATAGCCTACGCTTGGTTTGGGAGACGTGGGCTGTTGACAGATCAAGCTAAGTAAGATTAAATGCACTGCTCCCCTCTGCTTGGAATCAGCTACAACATTGTCTGAATCATCAGAGGCTGGTCTCACTGGGTGTGTTTGAAGTGATTCTAAATGACTTGTAAGAAAGACCATCTGGCTGTTTTGAATGCTGATGAATGTTTTGATAGCTCAGCAATTTGTCATCCGTCTTCATTTGAATTGATTGTTTAATGTCTGCAGCCCCTCTTGGCCAGAAATCTCTTGAAAAAAAAACAAGTTTAATCTCAATTAGAGTTTTCCCGAGTTAAATAAAGGTTAACAAAAATATTATGTAGAAACTGGCATTTTGTGCAATTTGGCGCCCCCCAGAGTTTGAGTGCAAAACCACTGTCGTAAATACAAGTCCCAGGTCTGTAGCACTTTGTCAGACGTAATGTAGGTGCTAACTACAAACAAAACTCATGACGTCATAACAGTGTCATGTGTTGAAACTTGTATGTTGAAGTAAACACGTATGTAACGCTGAGTGGACACTGTACCATCAAATTTAAGGGTGTTATTTTGAGGCAAAAATGTTAAATAATGTTGCTTTAAACAAGAATTTAAAAAAAACTCAATAGTTTCAGTTAGTGGAAAAATATTTACAACATTGCATTTAATTCATTTTACTACACCTTCTGAGCTTACTGTCTAGCATGGCACATTTGCAGTTAACAATAGCTGTGATACACAGTGAAAAAAGAAAAAAGGTGACTATTACGGTGACAAACGTGTATCATTGATAATGTGTTTTCTTGTTGGAGAAAATATCATGAAAATTCTTTATTTATGTCATGTTATTTAGAATATATGTCAGGCACCAGGGCCGGTCAAACATGACGGCTCTTCACAGAATCTTCCAGGATAATGCTGTTTTTATTAAAACATTGTCTGCGGCCATTTTCATCTCTCGTTTCCATCCTTTTATACCAGTGTTGTGTCTTTCTAAATATAGACCATATGTCATTCATTCTGTCAGTGTGTCCAGACTCAAACACGCCACAATATCACAACATAACATCATTCACATTTGCCAGTGAAGCTACATACGCTAAGAAGACCAGGAGTCAGGAAGTGAACGTGGCTGTCTTTTTTTCAGTGTCATTGTTGTTTTTCAGTGAACTTAACCCAGTTTATGTGTGTACAAAAGGCCAAACGGCAAAAGAGATGGTTTAAAGAAACACTCAGGTGTGTGTGGACAGGGCCCGTCGCTCTCTGTCTGTGTTTGTGTGTGTTGCCGTGAGCGAGCTCTGCCGTCCTCACTCTCCCTGCTCCCAGCGCCGCTCACGCTGCACACCTGTCTGCAGTCCACTCATCACATCTCACAGTCTGCTCACCTGCTTCTCATTAGCTCATCAGCTGGCAGCAACCCGGCTCTTCATCGTCTCGTCCACGGTGGCAGTTGCATGTCGAGGCTGAATCAGTTTGTTGTTACTGGTGTTCAGCTTCTTGTCCGTTGTGTATGTTAACTGGTTTCTCTCCATGCGTCCCAGGATCATCAACCATTGGCTGGGCTTCCTGTCTGTCTGACCGCCAACAGCCACGCCTGCCAGCCAGTTGACAAATGTCAGTACTTCACCTTTCTTCTTTGTCTGTGTTCTGCATTTGGGTCCAAATTGCAAAACCATAACAGTCATTAAAGTATTGATTTCAATGTATAATGGCAATTTATTTGCTCAACAGATCAATTTCTTATTGTACTCACAAGATGAGACAAAAAAGTCAAGGTTTTTAATGGACAAAGAAAATACTCTGGCTTGATGACTACATTAAATGTCTTGAACAACTCCTCATGTTCCAAACACAAGAACCACAAACACTCTGCAGGAATCTGCATTGTCGAGGGGACGAGACAAAGCTCATCAGATGCCGGAAATTGCTCAAGTAATAGCGAAAACCGTCACGCCTCGACATTTTGAAGGCAACCACATGTCGAGTGTTGAAAATGTCAAAAAGTAAAAATAAAAAATGAAACACTGCAGATGATTTTTGCGCTGTTTCCTTCTGTGAGGGTAGCACCAGTAACATCAGAGGAAGAGGAGATCAGCGTAAAGCTAATTGAGAATGGCACATCAAAAATGATACTGCTTAGAACAGCAGCACCATTAAAGAAAAATGTCAAGAGCATCAGCTTCCCCTTAGGAGCTGATGGAGCGTCTGTTAACTTTAGTAGAATATCGTGCTGCCCGTCGGCTTTAGCTGTCCTGAAAAGATTCATTCAAGGAAACCTTTCTCTCAAAAAATGATGGACCTTTGATGCACCATCATGGAAGGAGCTGAAACAAGTGGCAGTCATGTTAAGTGAAAATGTCATCACACTAACACGCTGCCAGGGCACCAGATGGATAGACCATCAAACGAAGGCCTTGACCTGCCTCACCACCAACTTCAAAAGTGTGCTAACAGTTTCAAGAATAAGCGTCTCGCCAACTTCAGGACATCCAGGCTGCAGACTAGGCAAAGATAAAGACATAGCAAATGACAGCATGCCAGCTGATGCTATGAAGATTTGGTTGAAACTATTGAGAGTTTTGCCGTGTGGAACTGCACAGAACTACTGAAGCCCTCCCAGACATCATGTCTGTTGTTAAACATGTGTTTAATCAGCAGGATGCCCTGTGACTGTTTCTCACTCACAACAGGCTTGAGGCCAGATTGAACACTGCGGAGAGTGTTTTTCTCCAAAAAGTCACAGCTGCTTTATCATCATTTAACTTTACCACTTTATCTTGCCGTTATAATTTCCCTCAAAACCCGATAATTTGAGATTTCTCACATGGCAACGCTGTTCATAGATGTACACACCGGCTACTCATCGAGATTCTCAGTTCTCCACCGGGTCCACTCACACCACAACTCAATTTCTATTACCATGTCTTGTTTTTTTCTAATCCTTGTCTTTTTCTGGTTTCTTGGACACCAACAGGCTCTGCGGTCCATCATATACATGTGAATATACTTTTAGAAACTCTTCAGGGACAAAACCAGCATTGAGATCCATTAATTTCTTAAAGGTACTATATGTGACATTTTAGCACCAATTACAGCACAATTCCTATACAGAGGTCAAAGTAGTACTGTCCAACTGTATGTACAGGGTTGACTAGGTATGTCAACTAAGTATCCACCCTGTACAGACAGCAAGCAGTACTAATTTGACCACTAGATAGACTTACATTGTAATTGCTGCTTAAATGTTACATAGCACCTTGAGGTAAAACCTGAGCGCTCTCCCTTACGTAACGTCACTTCGGTTTGCGTTTTTTTAGATGCAGAATTAAAATTCTCTCCCAAAAACAACTCCAGAAGTCACTGTCTGTATTTTTTGTTTTAAACTGGTTTACACCATTTGCTGATCTCCAACCAGCAAATTGTTTTTAAAGACCTACCAGGTCTAGCTCTGGTTGCTTAGATATGATTGGGCTGCTCAGAGGAGGGTTTTAGTCAATAGATTCCAAAAATGTTGGTTATTTATGATGGTTTACATCTGAAACGGATGTGAATACAATCCACCCATCACCAATGACGGTCCCGTTATTTGAGTGATGTTTGTCAATAAAAGCAAATATTCATAATTTATCTTCCGTACTCCCCATTCCAATAGAATAAATGTGTTTTTCTCTCCTTCACATGTCAGCTTCTGCTCTGCTCTCTCCTCTGCTTGCCTGCAGTCTGTTGGACATCCTGCTGACACTATTTTAGCCCCTTTCACAAGGGTGTGTTGACCGCAGCCTGCCTTTGTAGTTCGTGGACTAAATGCACAGCAGAGAGGGATCCCTTTTGGGCCCGTGGTTTCCTGAAACAAGCCATCTGCAACTGCTCCGCGCTCTACATGGCCCGAGGAAAGAGGACAGGCACAAATAAAGTGGATTCATATACTGTACGGACCTCAACAAAGAATTCATTCATTTTGTCGTCCTGCTGTGGGCAGAATTACTTCGACCCATAAAACCTTTTTATGGGTTCCACTCATAGCAATTAGCATCTCTTTTTGATGCTTGAGAAAGTCCTTTCCCTCAGAATCAGGGGCTGTGTTTTTTCAAACAGCGAATGCATGCGGATGTTCAAGGAAGGTAAACTCTCAGGTTTCATTTTCGTGCCTTTCTTGTTTCCTCTTTCTTTCCTTCCTGCCTTCTGTCCATTTAACCTAATGACCCATATTTAGCATCTGCACAATGGGGAGTGATGGTAGTTGATTAAGAAGGTGGGCGGTGGTGGTGTGAAGATATGATGAGTGTTTAACCTCAAGGAAGCTTCAACAACATCTGTAGATATAATTATCAAATGTCTCAGTAGCTCACTGCCGGGCTCTGATTGGACAATAGCTGACGAGCGTGTTCCTAATCTTCGCTTCGGATAGCGAGCGTGCTCTGTGAAGTTTCAGTTCATGATGAGGAGGGAACAGGAAGGAATGAAGAGAGAGAAAGTGGAAGAGAGAAACAAAGGGAAAGTGCCATTTCTCCCCGGTGATTTCAAATGCAACAGAAATCAGTTAGAAATGGTGAGTTCAAGGCTTCAACAATGCTTCATTTCAACAGCCTTAGGACTGCACCAAATGCAAAGGTCGATCTCTGCAAACAATAATGCGTTATGTACATAAAACTGCGTCGGTTTCATGCAGCTGTGCGACTGGCTCGGCTTGAAGCCTCAGGCAAAGGAGACTGCATATTTACCAGCCAGTTTATGTATATGCTTTACCATGACTCTTCCTCCCATTACGTTTAATGCGCTGCCATAAACTTGAAAACGTCGTTGCTTGAGATGAATCGTGGAAAAACAAAAGAGAATGTAAAAGTACGTATGGATGCAGTTAAGGAGGGTGGATTTCATGTTTACTGTTTTAAAAAGAGAGCTCTTCGCAGAATAAAGCGCAGCCTCAGACCAGCTGCGGGCGGAAGTGCTTTATGCATCAACATCTTCAACCCAACCACCAGAATAAATGTTGCAAATCCATAGATACGTTTCTTTATGTTGCAACTTGAATTTTTGTCACAACGGGGTGTCATAGTTTGGGTTTTTTTTGTTTTGTTTCGTGGATGTCTTGTTTTATTTTGTAGTTATATATGTGTCTTGTTGTTACGTTCCACTTCCTGCTCACCTGTGCTCCCAGTGTTCTCTTTGTCTCCTGTGTTCCTGTGCTCCTCTCTGGTCTGATTGTCCCCCCACACCTGTCACACATCAGTCTCGTTAGCACCGCCCTGTTCCTGTTCATTAGTTCAGTTTGTATTCCGGCTCGCGTTGTTCCCTCAGTCTTTTGACAGCTCGACGGTTTCGCTTCCCGCCATCGGTGTTCCTCATGTTCCTGCCAGTGTCCTGCTTCTTTGGTTTGTACTTTATTTCGTTTTTTTGTCTTCCCCCCTGCATGTTTTCTGGTTTTGTTGTTTGCCTTTTGTTTTTCTACATGCCTGCATGAGCGTTTTTGCATTTTGGGTCCTATTTTCTTAACTGTGACACGCAGAGCTTATGCTCAGACACCATTTGGTTAGGGTTAGGAAAAAAACATGGTTTGGCTTAAAATAGCTATTTTGGTCACCACGATCACAGATGGCGATGGCCTGACTTCCAATGAAAAATAGCCAGTTTTGTCACCACAGAAACCGCTGGAAATGTCTGCAAGTCTCCTTAAAAAGCATCCAGCTTTTGACACGACAAAAAAAAAGCTTGAAATGTCTGCAGGTGTCTTGAAAAATATCCAGTTGTATAACTCCAACAACGGTTGTCTGTTTGGAAGCCTTGTTGGCTTTGTAATAACGCCACCACCTTCCCCTCCGCCTCCTGTTGTGAAAGGTGGCTAGTAAGAATATAATATGAATGTGAAATGCTACGTTTGGTGCAAGTGTCAACCTAGGATGTTACTGTGCAGAAATGTTACGTGCTAACATATCCTGGAGACTGGGCTGAAAAGTCTGACATACTGCACTTAGCACAGTCAATTCTTTCTGCCTCAGCTCCCGAGTCAAACAAAAATATACCCCGCAGGCCATTCATAAAAGTCTATTTCAGCAGTTTTTAAAAGAGCAGACAGCTTTTAACTGACAACCAACCGCGGCTGGTGAACAAGAACAACTGACAAATGAGCTCGAAACCAAAGGACATTTCTCAAGCGAACTCGTCTACAGATCTCTTGCCACCCTTTGCTCATGTTAGGTAACCATCGGGGTTTCAAATTTGAATCCAACGGTCCCACTATTTATTCATTTCAAAAGCCACAGAAACTTGAACCTAGAGTCCAAAAGTACGAACCCTCTCATTTCTGTCCTACTCAAATCGAGAATTACTTCAAACCCACAACAAAACTGTTCAAACTCACGAAATGACTGCACAGAGCGAACGGCTACATGATGCTGCGGCCAGATCGGGGAGTATTTAAATAAAGCCAGCATGTAATTGTATCATATTAAAATGATGGCAGGATAAACATGTCATCTCTTATTTTGAAGTTGGCTTCATGAAACGCCACTTCCATGAGAAAAATCACACAATGTTTTAATATTGCTGTTTTTCCTGCCAGGTCGGCGGGCTCTGAGAGGGAATTGTGCTGCTGTTCTGCATCGGTTTCACAATAGAGCCCATTTTACTGGATAATGATGATCGATCCGTAATAGCTGCAAAATTCAAAGTTGAATAGAAAAAAAACGGAATTTCGCAGAACGCGAGCTCGCACGGAGCGCTTCCTTTTCCCTCTCACCGCTGTTTGCCAGCTCACCTCCATACGCTGCGAGGAGCCCACGAGGACGGGGCCGTCAAATGAGCAACAGATGAATCCAATTACATCATTTCCATCTCATTAGTTTAAAGCTTTTAACCTGATGATTCCTTCAGTTTTCTTTTTTATCTGATAAAGCAGCCACTAAGTGCCCTGCAGGGTAAAGGGCAGTTCGTTATGCGCAATTCCAACCCCCCATCCTAAGATTTCCCAGCTTGCGATCCTTCCCCGAGACATGAAAAAGAGCCTGTTAAAACAGTTCGAACAGATTTATTTCTGGTGTTTTTTATGTTTTGTTGCCATCTCTTTAATCATTGAGGATCGTCTGCCCGAGTTTGGTGAGTGGAAGAGCAACACTTGTGTGTGTCGTGACACTGGGGTTGCCACAGATAATGCTCTAATTACAGTTTTCGAATGCTCATTTAAGGATGCTTTCACAGATTTGTCTTCCCACACTTCTGGAGGAATTTCTCTGGTGAAGCTCCGTGTGTTTGAAACAAAAGCATGGGCCATCGTCCACGGGCCATGTGTTTTAAGTCTCTGTGTTATTTCACTGTGGTTATCATGGAGAAACAACAGCGCCAATGATTTGAAATCGTCTCACTGTCGTCTTTTACTTTTTGCTTCGGTGATCATTTTATGTGCAGTATACAGCTTGATTATTGTGTGTTTTTCACCCCCCAGAGATCAATCATTGCGGGGTCAATCATTTTGTTTAAACAGGGAAAAAAACAGGAGAAAAATGAAAGCTGCCAGATGAAACCACACATCTCATTCTTGTGTTATTGTGCGCTGTAATGCAATCAGTGAAGCAGACCAAGTATTTTCCATACAGGCTCCATGTGGGGCTGCACGTTCTGACATCACCCCCCCTGTTCTTTCTCTATCTGCTTGCTATAAAACCGCTGAAATCAACTCCGCGGTGCCCTCTGAACCTGTGGCATCTGTTTTAGATGCTGAGGTAAGCGCAGTCCTACCCTGCGTGCTTTGATGGCGTTGACAATACACGACACGTCGTTCTCTTTCGCAGATTGAAACCCTCTCTGCTGAAACTGTTTTACCAACACAGGGAAATTAAGAGAATCTCAGATCAAATCTTCAGAGCTTCAGTTAAAGCAGATGCAGAGGGGCTTTAATTATCTTCCTTAGTGTCACTCCATCCTGCTGGATCTCGTCAGCACAAGCTTTTAGCCGGGCGGCCATTTCCAGAGTTGTAATCAGTGTTTATAAGAGAGCCTGCCTGACCCTGATATGGGTTGGATGTGGTCGCCCAGGGGAGCAGGGACCGGCACCCTCCCATCCTGCCCGCTGAATGGAAATCAAATGGGAGATTGCATCTTCAAACACGACCGAGCATCACACTACTACACGACCGAATCTTAAGAGCAGAGGAACTCTGTACACTCAACATATCCTTTCACAGGACTCATCGCCCACCGCCTCACCATCCCCATCATCCCCGTCCCCCCCACCCTCCCGCGCCTCTTGGCAGGAGTGACGACACTGCCGGTGAACAAATCGTTTCCAGCTCAGGTCACATTCGGGATGTTTAATCTGAGGGAAGTCCAGATGTGCTCGGCAAAAAGCAGGCGGCGCCTCTTTTGTTTATGAGTATCGTGATCATCTTGGAGATGCCGTGTCTTTTTTTTTTTTTCTGTAAGGAGAGAAAGAGCAAAGCTGGCAAACCACAGACACAAAATAAATCATATTTATTCTCCCTTTTCTTCAGCTCATTAGCTCGAACATTTGCTTTGGCTACAGAGACAATCTGTAAAAACACAGTACAAGACAGTTAGACAGCTGAGCAAAACAGTATGCGTGCAAACCAGATAGTGACACACTGCCGTGTCACTGAAATGTATCATGGACTTAATCAGCGGTGCCCTTAAATGTCTGTTTCAAGTGCCCTTGATCTTTGAACACACTGGGGTGCTTTAGCCGGAAACTCGATGAAAAGGCAAAAGACATTTTGCGGGACGAACACAAAAATAAACCACCCGTCTATCACCTAACACGGCTAATGAAGTTAGCGTTGGACTGGAGTTTAAATCTTGAAAGAGCAAGAAGAACGCTAATCTCTTTGAACAATATGATTTGCTGTGTTTGCCATTCGCAGGGAGATAAGT
The DNA here is from genome assembly GCA_039737535.1 of Lagodon rhomboides. NCBI lineage: Eukaryota > Metazoa > Chordata > Actinopteri > Spariformes > Sparidae > Lagodon > Lagodon rhomboides. The sequence continues at coordinate 11,914,292 of CM077785.1, read as the reverse complement.
GTGTCTGGGAGGGCTGTGTGTGTGTGTGTGTGAGAGAGACAGAGAGAGAGAGAGAGAGAGAGGGAGGTGGGGAGACCATGAGATAAATGTTCCAATGACAGTGTTGCTCTCTCTCTCTCTCTCTCTCTCTCTCTCCCTGTCTCTCTCTCTCTCTCTCTCTCTCTCTCTCTCTCTCTCTCTCTCTCTCTCTCTCTCTCTCTCTCTCTCTCTCAGTGTTTCTTGATAAGCTGTGAATGGACGTGAGATGAGCTCACGAGTGGTGAAGAGCTGAGCCACATGGTGGGTCACACTCAAACAAGATATTATGGAAACAGCCAGAAAGAGCACCCAGGGGAACATGACTGGCCGTGCCACTGCGGAGAGATGTGAACGCGTACGATCGCACACACACACACACACCTGTCATTCAGATGCAGCACGTGCACACACTCGCACACATATGGTGCACATGGCATGAAGAGTGAAAGTTCCTCATAACAAGTGACTTTGGTTACCACTGGCGACCATGTTGTCACGAGGTCAGTATGCTCGAGGTCAGAATGTCGAGCGATCCTAGGTGGGGATAAAAGAGTCATAGATAATGTGAGACGTCTTTGAGTACTGAGCAGAAAAAACACGCTGTGGGTTCTGACCAACCTGTGGCTTGTAAAAAGCAATTCACTTCTATGGACAATTTCAATGTCATGTCTATGCATTTTCAGCTTTTTGTATGTCACCTACGGCTGCCTGCATTTTATGAGCGCAGTAAGGGACAAAGTCAGGTAGCCTCCATCAGGTGACCCTCGTTGTCGGGCGCGTTCTCACTCCTAACTCTTCATATACGGCAGCTTGGTCAGAGGCCATGAGCTTCAAACGTCAGTGCTCCACTTCTCATCAGTTTCACATGTGAATGGTTTCACGGGCAAGTTAGCACCAATAAATATATAACCTCCAGTTAAACTAAAAGACAAAGATTGCTGACAAACACTTCAAATATAATGACATGTCATCATATATTGACTTTTGGTTGGGTTATTTAGGCATGGAAACTATTCAAGGCCCCAAATCTATCTAGTTAGGGGTCTGGCAAAAAATAACTACTGGCTAAGGTTTAGGCACCAAAACTACTTGGTTAGCTTTATGCAGAAAAAGATATTTGATATGTTTGACCCTAAAACTACTTTAGGTTAGGGGGTGGGTTAAAAAAAAACATCATGGTTTGGGATGAAATACGTATACTAAGTTTTGTTATGCTACGTGTGTGATACAAGTTAAATACGCTACATAAGTCGCCTTACAGACGTAACTCAGAATAAGATAATGTTGACGTTTGATTTCAGGACACAAACCGTGGTTTCCTCTGTGGAATTCCTGTGTTTGAGCCATCCATCCACCACAGACTCCTTCAAAAGCAGACTTTCTCAGTATTTATACTATATGACCTGGTAATTTAATGTTTTGCACTTTGATAGCCGTGAACTTATTGTGAAGTGTTATTCATGCACCATTTGGTGATACCAGGCTTTTCCTACATGCTTTACATTTTTGATTTGAATCCAAGGTTCTGCAAAATGGTGGTGAAAGGGTTGACAACCTATTTTTACAAATAAAATGCTACTCTATTTATCTATTCATTCATTTGTTCTGGCTTTTCCTTGTTCAAAGCCTTCTTGGTGAAAGAAAGACTCACTTGGGGGTCCATCATCTTTTGTTAAAGATGTTTCCTTGTCTCTCCTCGGCTCTGACTCCTCTGATGTGCTCTACAGGGAACAGAATGTGCAAGAAAACTGCAAGTTTGTGCAATCCTGTCCTGACTGACATACAACACAGATTTACTGTCCAATTACTTCAATTATTTACTGCGGCTTTTGGGGTATATTTTGAGAATGACGATTTATGGCAGCATATTGCTTGGTTTTTTTTTCTGAAACTGTTTATATGCAACTGCCTTCTTGTCCTCCACTGTTTTGGATCGCATTGTAGTTAATGTGCCCTAAAATTAGGGTTACTGTACATATGTAAATAAGATAAATCAGATCAGTAGGCAGGGAAAAGAAGAAAAGAAGGAAGGATGGAGATCAGGCAGGAAGAAATTAACACAGGCGGGAAGTTTAAAAAAAAAAAAGACTGTGGCAAAATGTCAAACTTGAGTTAGTTACATTCCACTGGACATTAGGAAGCCATTGCTGTCGGAACATGACAGTCCTTAGCATCAGTTTGGGACTGGCTCCAAATACGTGACTATCAAACGCTCTCCAATTTTATTTAAGAAAAGGAGATAGCTGGGTGGCACTGCTGCATCAAAACATTTCAGAGTTCTGTCAGGTAAGATGTCGAGTACAAGAGAGCAAACAGAATCATTTTGAAGACGGGACCAACAAACGGCTGAGGGAAGAAACACTATTTAACTTCTGTGGGTGATTTGGAAACTGATTTGTTTGGGTTTGGGGACTTTAGCTGCTTATTTTTATGTCAATACTGAATGTTGATTATGCTTACAGACGAAGAGACTTGAAATAGTCGTTGACAAATGCCATTTTTCTGCTTGGAAATGAATCATACTGTCATTTCAGATATTCCTACAATAACCAGTGTTCATTGTAAAGGCTGCACTGTGATGCCGCCCGTGTCGACTCTAGTGGAGGAGTAATAACACACTTGTCAACAAAGACATGTTTTCTCAAAAACATTCAGCTCAAACCGTGGAAGGATTGTGAGAAAAAATGTGACATTGATTAGTGTTATGCCACCATTTAACACCCACAAAAATACAAAACAGCTCGAGGTTGAAGAAACATTTAGTAGTGGTACTTAACTTTGCAGTTGTTACTGCTGATCTGGAATACATTACATAGCTGGGATGTGTTGTAACTCCCACATTTTGCCTGAAATCAGCACACTTTCCCCTTAGAGAGTTAATACAATGAGGTTATGAAATGTTGCTTATGTGTTGCACTGGCATTGGTAAACCACTTGATCAATTCTGTCATTTCTTATTTGACAAGCGACCTATTGTGGTCCATGACTGTAATGAACGGACCTGACTACACAAGCCTTAAAAGATGGATGCCGTGTCAGCATTGTCAGTCATAAAGTCACAAAGTCTTGCAGTGACATGGTAGACTACAGATGCGACACTGACCAATCGTGGCTTGCCTTCATGTGTAAAACACTAATTTCTTTTTGCCACAAACATGGCTGGAGATCTGCCGCTGTCGCCTTAACAGTATCCAGTGGTGTCACGCCTACAAATGTTGAAACTCCATGGCAATCTTGTTAATAATATCCAGATGAATCTCCACCACCATCCTGTCCACCTCCGCACATGAAAGTTAGCCAAATGGAATCACACCGTGATACGACTCGCATTTCAGAAATGTCAATATGGACACATACACATGACACGTACAAATGTACACTTTTCCATCGTTTGCATACAGTAAACGTGAACAGTCAACATTTTATTCTGGCAGCTGAGCTGGATGTACATGCCAATCATACGGGGGTCCAGGACAGAGAACGGCCGTACGGTTTAACCTGATTGCACCGATAAAATGATTTTGTTCTTCTGCATTCCTATGAGTCAAAGTCATGGGTTATGTCTTTGAAGTTGTCAAAGTCGGAGACTGTCCCTCTAAGAGAGATGGCAGACAGTCCATCTGACTTTGCCAGAGGAAATCATTGTTCTTTATGGGCCTAAACCAAATATTAACCACAGCAGCGTCAGCTCAGGTCTTAGATGACTTGAAAGAGCGTTGGACGGCACTGACGAATGATGTCTCACTGCTGATTTGCTGACTGGTTTTTCAGGATGTCGTTAGGCCTGCCAGATGCTGCATTGGTTGACTTCACTGTTTTCACTACATGAAATATACAAGCAATTGTTACACCTGATGCTCATTATTGTTTCTGATTCCGCTGCGTATGTCAGGTCAGGTCGGACTGGTATAGTGTAGTCTGATCCCAGCATAAGCAAAGAGTGTGAAGACATTTGAAGAGAGGAGATCAAGTCGGGTGGTTTGGCACACAGAGTGTATGACAATAGTGATTTATTTTGGTTTTCTTTGGATAGTAAAGATAACTAGACTCTGTCACATTACAGCTTGCAAGCCACTCGTTGTGCTTCCTCCTGCACTACAATAGCACTACAGGTAAGAGGGAAATCTGTATTTTTGATTTTGGGGTGCATTGTCCTTTAAAGCAGATTTATGATCAAACAGTTCCTTCATCATCTTTCTGGAAGATGAAGGCCAATGTACAGACAGCGCTGAATACGAATATTCTGCTTGAGATTTACTCACTTCGTACTCTGCTACAGAGGATTTTAGCTTGGCTTGTCTAATGTGAGACAGCTTTCTGATTGGACAGAGAATCTGCTTTGAACTGAGCCACTACACATGAGTCAACTCTAATTATCATAACAGTAAACTAAAGCAGAGAATGTCACTGACTGAGGAAAATATATATAATCCAAAGGCAATCCAGGCACCGTACACGAACACATAAACACACACTGTTAACAACTTTAACTTGTAGCCCTGTTGCCAATAATGCTGTGGTTTCTGCAGCAGCGCTCAGTGTTATCAATAAGTCCTTGGGAAGTTATGGAATAGACTAAATAGTCTAGTTCTGTTTGATATACACTGGTTTTCTCTTTCCTGTTTCCCTTCCATTTGATATGTCTGGTCAATGGCCTCATGGCCAGGTGGATGATCAGACCACATCCAAATGTTCATCTCTGCATCTGCCCCCAGTGGTCCGCCCCACGCAGTCCTCAAGGGATCCCACTTGGAAATATCACACGTTAAACATTTCCTGCGCTGGTTACAATTCGTTTCAAGACTTATATTTTGAGGTTAGCCTTAATTGTGACATTAAACACAGGACATGAAAACCAGAAATTACAAAACAGACGGGCTTGGAACGAGCTTGGTTTGAAACTCCACCGATCACATTGACAGGGGGATGAAAGGCAAGTGTTGAAGGGGCATGGTGGAATCATGAAAGTCTTGTTTGTTATCGCCTGGTACCAATCAAATGTCCATGTCTTAGGCTCAATCCTTCCAACCGTTTTTTTGAAAAACCATGATGGTTTGTTTGTGATATGCATTGCATTCCGTGCTGCTTCATGTGTTTACAACCTCAAAATGAGTAGGGGCTGCTATTCTGTTATTATCAAACCCTCAAACCCTTTTTTAATGAAACGTCCAACTTTCTTCACAAATGCATCAATACACATGCGATCCAGGGACTGTTCAGCCTGTTTCTGCCTGTGTTTACCTAAACCACAAGAAAGGTTCATCTGCTAATCCTCAACATCCTTTAAAAACCACTTGTTATTGGCCTGTTGACTGATTTACAAAAAAAAATAGAGCCAAAAAACTTTTCAAAGTATCAATCAAACCCAGAAAACCCAACCATTTTTCTATTTTTGTGGATAGTTACTGATGCCAAAAATCATCCTCGGGGGATGGGTGAAAGAGTTTGTGCTGAACTCCAGCACGCCCCGTCTGCCTTACGACGGCTGCATCCATTTTTGTAATTAAGATGTTTTAATTAGGCTTATCCTTTCATGTTGGGGGAACCATGACCACAGTTGTGCCTCTCTGTGAGAGCGCAGAGGAGACACTGGATTTAAACTGTGCCAGAAGAGCTGCGGTCCGCCGACCACAAACCACCGATGCATTTTAAGTGTCTGCGTCGCTCAGTGAGAACATCCTCGATGAGGTCAAAAGACCATGAACGAGGGCACATCTTGAATCCTTTCCTTGCCATCGCGCATCAGTGTCACGGCACCTTTTTCAGGACTCGCTTACTTCATCAGTGTTGGTGGGCCATGTGAACAATCACGCCTGATTATTAGTGAGCCAGAGGAGTGTGGAAAACACATGAAGCCTTCAGACTGGCGGTGATACATTAACTGGGCTTAATTGAATAAACGGATGTGTTATGTGTAACATTTTGACGACCTGGGCCGGGGCTTTCGCGTGGAGGATGTGTTACTAATTCTTCCTTCCTGGCCTCGCTCGGAGCCGCTGCATTGTGTTCGGGCGGTTTTCATCAGCAGAATCTGGCTTTCACAACTATAGGTGGAGGTGGAGGTGGAGGTACGCCCCTCATCTGAAGTTCAAGGTCAGCCATGGAGACCTTTGAGAGATTGTACATTGGCTCCATGTGAGCGAACAGAAGGTATTTTCACTGTTTGACCTGTAAACAAACTACAGATGCAGTGTTTACTTCAACAGGCTGCTGTAGAGCAGAAAGAATGATTTGACATCTCCGACAATGGTGACGGTACAGCAACCCGATGGGCAACTGGACCAAACAAACGTGATAAAGCTTCCATGCTTTTTTCTTTAAGCCCTCAAAATCTAATTTTACCTTCAAAAATAGGCTGCACAGGAAATAAAACAATGCACATTCAAAAGGACTTATCAAACGGTTGGTTTGGAAAATAAGTTCCCACCTCTCACCGGGAAGCCATTAACACAGGAAACCGGCCCTGGTTGTGACAGCACTATGGTTAAGGTTAGGAAAAGATGTTTTGCATTAAAAACCCGACATCTTATTAAAAATATCCGGTTTTGTGGACGTAAGCAGGCTGCTAAATGCCCCCGTCTCATTAAAAACATCCTGTGGTTTCGTGTTACAAATGTTGGAATGCATTTTAAAACAGTGGTTTCTTGCTTGGCAGACATTTTGCCAGCTGTCACGCCACAACGATCCCTTCCTCCTCCCTAACCTAAGTGACTAATTTTACATTATGTACGTGACATAACTAGGTTAGTAATTTATAAGAACTCACCTTTGACTTCTGCTTTTCCACTGGACATGAACAGCAAAATGAAAGTCCTGCGCACGTTCAACTCATCTGTCCTTGCCCAACCTCGTCCCAATATGGACTTTTCACTCTTTATAATACTTCTCCTCACTTCCTCCTTTGCAACTGTAATAATTAACACAGCCACTAGAGGTAGCCACCTCACAACACATTTATATATAGTTCATAATAAGCTGCCTCCATTTTCAACCTGTATTGTAGTTTTCCTGATGAGGGCAGGCTCAAATGTATCAGCTGTTTGAAGAAATGCACAATGGCAACTCTTTATTCTGACGACCGGGGTGAATAATTCAAGGGTTCTTTGAGACACTAACGGGTCAGTTGTCCTCTGTAAACTGTCTGCAGCACACAATAATTGTACACAAAGGAAGCGTTCAACAAAGCCAAATAATCCTACAGTGAAACAGAAAGATATGGTTATGCATTTAAAACGCCATGAATATGAATGTGACCACAGACCTCACTGGACTTTTATTTATGGAACTATTCAGTGTGTTGCCGGCAGTTTCATTCACCTTTGCGAGTTCAACCATTCAAAGTGGTGAGGAATTCTGTAAAAGTTACGATTTGTGTTTTCAACCCTTCACTACAACCTTTCACATTTGCGACGTACGTCCCAAACGTGCAGCTCCAATACTGTTGCATTAATGATCTGAAGCCCACCTCACCTCGTTACCTCAGTTCACTTCAGCGATATCCACTTCTAAAGTGTGTAAAACTTTATTCTCCAGGTCTGTTGACAACTTGTCAGACAAATCAGCAACAAGGGGAGAGAGACACGATCCTTGAGGAAGAGTCGGACTGATAAGAGACGGGAAAAAGAGAAAGATGGATCTTGGATGTGTGAGGGAGAGTAGAGAGAGGAGGTTTATTTACAATTCCGCTGGAGGAGGGATGAGCTCACGGACCAGCTGCATCTTGTGGGGAGCGTAAAGAGAGGAGTCGGATCAGAGATCATTTCTCATTCCCCAGACTCAGCTTCAAAGACCTGCAAACGCAGCAGGGAGGCAAAGCCACAAATATGGCCTCCAAACTCAGTCGCAGACAGACGCACAACATCCATTCTGTATGAACACACACATGCAGATCCAAACGCTGCGAACATGCAGACACAGCTTGGGGTCACAGACACAAACAGACCGGGACTGCTCTGCCGAGTCTGTGAAAGGAGCAGTCGGGGTTAAGAGGTGAGGAAAGTGGAGAGGTGGGGGGGTGAGGAGAAAGTCGCTACTTGGGGGACAGGCAATCATACAAACAGTCACTTTGCCGCCGGCTCTGAGAGAAAGTACACGATGACAGGCGTCACATGGCAGCTTACGAAGCAGTCAGGTCTGTTTGTGGTGGAGGGGGAGAAGTGACGACAAGAGTTTGTAGCTGGTGAAAGCCTCATTAAGGTTCGGACCTGCAAAAGTCGTTGACTGGCTGGGGCGGGAACAGGATGTCTTATCAGGAGCACGAAGAAAACACATGCGATACGCCAGCAATGTGACACTTACGATACACATCTAATGATATAATGCTTTATAGAAAGTGCTCTACTGGCTCCGCTGATCAACCTTTTAGCCTACAAAATCTGAAGGAAAAATATCACCACAGGATTTCAACACTGGCAGGAAGCACTGCGGAGCTTTTATTTCTAATGAACAGTCCTCCTCCTTTCTCAGCCCCTGTGCAATATTCCCACAGTGCATTGTTGTTATTTCGCATTCCACAAAGGTATTGTCCCATTTTTGTGCCGAGGTATACACCAGAGGTTTCCCAGGAAGTGGTGTAATGAGCAGGGGTTGACAGGGGTTGACACGGGAGAATTAGTGCCTGCGGAGTCCCTCAGCTGGGGGCAGATGAGGGCCAAAGCTGAGGCCTTTTGTCTCCACCAGCACGTCCCAGTCACCAGGTCCGGGCACCAGGGGGGAGCCTGTAAATCCTGAGCATCGGCTGCACGGTTGCAGCGCCAGTACAACTGTGCTGCAGATTCTTTTCGTGTTCAGTTCATAAAAAAACCAGGGTTCAGATCCGTAGCCGAGCCTTGTCTAAAATCTGGATCTCACCACTAAACATTTCCTTCTGTAACCAAGTGTGGAGTGGGAGCAAAACAGTTAAGCTAACCTCAGCCCATATGCACAAACACAAACACACTGGGTGCAACCACAAAGAGGTGGAAAGTTTTGTCAGGTTATTTGAAATCTGCTAATCCTATAACTTCACCGGAGGAGGAAGCAGGGTTTCACACACGTTTTAGAGGTGACTCAGACTAAAAAACTCAAACCTATAAGCCCAAATGTTCCATTATATGTTCACGTAACCTAATAACTACCGACTTGTGCATCAAGCCTACACTCTGAAACATTGTTTCCTCCCAGATCCAAAATGTCCACCCACAAAGATGAAAGATAACTCCTCTAAACAGCTCCGCTCCCAGGGTGGGAGGCTAAACGAGAACCTGGTGGCGTGGCAGAGGACCAGAGAGGCAGATGAAAAGCTCTGTAGGCTGATAAGGAAGCCAGGCAGACTGGATGATGAGAAACCAGAAACAGGGCAGTGTAATGGCGGACTGGCGATTTACTGTTTCTGCCTGCCTGCAGCATGTGGTCGGCTTCAGTGGCAAAAATGGCCACCTAGATAGAGACAATGAGAGGGGCAGAATCAGGGGAAGGGAAAGATAGAGCAATAGAGAGAGACTGATGACGAGCACTTTGAAGGAGCAGCGTTTACAGATGTTTTTCCCTCAATGCAATCTCCTTATTTCAATGTCACATCATGGGAGAGGTTCGAATTACCATCCACAACTTTAGAGAAACAGACACTCTGGGAAATATGTGTAATGATATGATATAATATAATGTAATATAATATAATACAGTATAATATAATATAATATAATATAACTAGAAATGGCACTCATTATCAAGCCTAATCCAATACCAGATAGTAAAACAAATTTAAATCTGCTTGATCCTGACTTTTACTTTATAGATCATAGATACCAGACACTTAAATACGCCTGATTTTTTTCATCAGGACCCATGCAGTTTTCCCAGAGAAAATAACAATAATGTAAAAAAAAAAAAAAAAGCCTCTCATCTTACAATGTCTAAAGATTGCTGGATCTGTCTCTTTATCCAGATCCTCACCAGAAGTAAGTGGGGTCTATTCTGGGCTGAGACCCATCCTCCATCCAAACTGGTGGAAATCTGCTCAGTAGTTTTTGTATAATACTTTGGCGGAGGTGATAAGAAACACAACATGCACAGTAGCCTACAGACATCAATAATGCGCTTGGTTCTATTGTGAATAATGCTTACGAATGTGTACCCAACTGAGGCTGCTGTAGCTAGTTAGCTCATTTAGCCGTGCAGCTAGTAGCCTATGCGATGAACTTGGAGGGGGAGTGTTGGTGTTTACACCGCCAGCACAGGAGCTTTGGACTGGGACGGGACAGGGCTAGCTGGTTAGCATGCTAACTTCCATTGATATCTCCTCAACGTTATACTGTACATATACGTCATAACATCAACACTTAATAATTTCGGTCAATTTTTTAAAGCTTTTAACTTAAATTCTTACATATTGCCCCTTTAAAAATTGGAACTGAAGCCGGCTAGCTTAGCTTAGCTTCGTGCAGAAAACAGGACGGACAACAGTTAGCTCGTCCTGGTCTAGAGGAAACAAAATCTCACCTTCAGCACCTCTAAAGCGCACCAATTATTATGACATTACACCTCGTTTGTATAATTCTTAGAAAAACCAAAGTGTAAAAACGACAGGTTGTAGTTTTACAGTGGCACTATCATCCTCGAGACTCAGCTAGCTGCCAGGCAATCTGAAGCTAAAAACCACAACCTGGTTTTTTTTAGCAAATTGAACAACGTAGAACTGACATGTTATCTAGTAAGCTTTTGAGGTGCTGGAATGCTAGCCTTGTCTCCTGCCTCCATTTGTTAGCGAAGCAAAGCTAACTGTCTGCTGTCTTTACCTTCATAATTAAGGGACAAGTTTAAGAGTTATTTCAGTCTTCTCATCTAACTCAGGCAACTAAGTGTATTTGCCAAGAATGTCCAACTTTCCCCCACTATCATCTGTAAATTGAGCAGTGAATATTAATTATATCGCTTTTCATCCTTGCTGAAACTCATTTTTGCCAAAAAAGTGGAGTGGCTACTACTACTGAGAGACACAGGCCAGCTCTCCGACTGAAAAGCTTGGAGGTTTAATAGACAGATCTGTCACACCTTCAAAGAGCTTTTTAGCACACTCTTCTTCTCATGATACCCTTTGGCTGAAAATACGAGCCCAGCGTTCACACCATATGCCCGAGAAAAAAGAGCAAAGACAAATGTACGATGAGAGCAGGTGTCACTTTATGAGAGAAAGAAGAATGGGAGCATATAAAAGTCAGCTCGTGAAGAGAAAAGTAGCCAGGCAGTAATTTGGATCGCAGATACCTTAATATAGAAATGTGAAGCCACAGCTAACACAGAGGGAACACAAAGGGAAGAGAGAGCGAGAGAGGGAGAAAGTGGAACATTGAAAGAGAGAAAAGAGAAAATAATAACGTTGCTGCATCTTGACTGCAAATTCACCCTGAGTTCTCACTCTGATCACGTCTCCACATCTCCCTCCTCCTCCCACCTCACTGGGTCTCTGTCTTCAATCTCACAAGGCTTCAGATCCCCCTGCATGTATACACACACACACACACACACACACACACACACACACACACACACACACACACACACACACACACACACACACACACTGACAACCTCCCACTCACCCCCTACAGCTTGTGCTCCTGGCCCCATTGTACCAAACTGATAGCTTGAACATCCAGGGAATGTGCCTTCATCAAAACACTCTCCCATCTAATTAACAGCCTGACAGCCGGATAAAAGGGAAAGGATGAGTTCGTCTCTGTTTTTTCCCCCGTTTTTGCCCTACCTTTCCTGCCAGGTTTGTGGAAGACGATAAGATGAGAAAAAAGGGAACAGAAAGGATGGCGCCGGGAACGGCTAGGTGGTTTGAGGGATCGGACATCATGGGATGGACCAAATGGAGTAACGTGGAGATGGTTTGTGGCATCATCAGGTCTTTGTGCCTCCAGTAGATGGATTGTTTTGTTGTGCCTGTCTGCACCACAGATAGCGTGTTAAGTTTGTCTACTGACAGGGCAGCCACCACTGTGGACACAGATGTCCTTTGTCATATTTATTGTAAAGTAGGAAATATGACTTCCCACATATGATTATATTGTCACTAAGAGGAGTTTATATTCTAAAATTACACACATATTTGGTTTTGGCATTTTTAAAGGGCGGTTCTTATATTTTTAGAATCAATATGACTCTTTCAAGCCATAAAATAAAATTAAATAAATACACTTGATCAAAGTGGAACCTACATTACATCGGCCCATAGTAAAGAGAGACAAAATTCATTAAAAATTAGTTTTAACTCTTTATTGAATTAATAAAGAGTGAAATCTTGAAGCTTTTTTTTTAACTTACAGATTTTAGTTGATGGTTTGTGGAAACTTATTTGGAGAAATTTGGACTTCTGGCCTCAGTGGTTCACAGATTCTGTTTCTAGTCCTGCCTACAGGCACAGGCATGAAACTGATAACCACTGCTGGACACTGCTGGTAAAAATTGAATAAAGCTCCAGAAAAGAGAGTCAATGTTTAATGGCAGGGGATCTCTCCTCCCATAATACAGAGCAAACACTATGACGTTAGACAGATTTTATGAATCTATTGTATTGACAGTGGTGCACTGTGGTGACAGTGGGATGTGAAATGGCGCTTTCAGAAGTGAAGTTGGGATTACGCAGAGGTAATTTTATTGCAAACACCACAGAGATGATTTTGGTGTCAGGACTCTCATAGTTTGACCAAATAATCTCACGTAACTTTTCATTAACTTGCTTTTCCAAACCTTTCGATCTACTTTCTCTGGTATCACTTGATTGATTATCCACACCGACCACCATAACCCAGGGACTGCAGCTGCAACTTAGCCAGGATGGTGAAACTGGGACATTTATAGAGATGTTATCAATGTGTCATGTCCCTTTAACTGTAAACTGGATGAATACAAATAAAATCCTTAGGTTAAGTGATAACAGCTAAACCAATCAGGTTCAGGTTTTCTTAGCTTTAGACAGCATCTTACAGTGTAGTACTACTTTAACTAGGGCTGTTTTGATTATGACGTTTACTTCAGGACACAAGAATGAATCCATTTATTCATTACTAAATACATATATTGATTCATTTACTCGCAGTAAAACTTTAGATAGCTTAGATACTAAGATATCCTTAGTAGAGCCCACCCAAGTGAGGCTTGGTGAAGATAAATCTAATCAGTCAGGGTTTTGTTCAGGTTTCTTTTCACCTAATAGTAAAACTGAACTAAGCAATTCCATTTTGTAAGAAAGTTGACTTTTGAGTCTCATCCCGAACTTCTCGAATACTGACGCTTTGAGGTGGTTGGTCTGGTCGGACGTTACCCCAGAGCGTCAGTATTTGCGATTTGGAAAGAGACTCAAAAATCCACTTTCTTCCAAAGTGGAGCCTTAAGGAGTGAATGAATGGAACCATCAGCGTGTACACTGCATCTGTGCAGCTGTTAAGCAACAAACTCTTCAAGGCTGTGCTTTTACTGTCTTACTCTTTAGATATATAACCTGCTGTCACTCTCTCCCAGGCTGTAATTAACGATTTATTCTTCACCATCCTGCCAAATGAAAAGGAAAAAAAAGAGGGGATGAAAACAGTCTGCATACCCAGACTCCTGTTTTCAGTGGGAAGGATGTGTCCTAAACCTGATGACCCTGAGGAGCTTTAACCGTCCCAACCACCTTACGCTCATCTCTATAAGCTTTCCACAGGTTTACCATAACATGTGAGGGCTCCTGACACACATCAATGACTCTACAGACAACTCACTTACATCTAGAAGGCCCTCTCATTAGAGTTACAGATAACTGAGGTCAGAGGTCAAATGAAAAAGACCTTGTGGAGCATAAAGAGCAACAGTTGTCTACAGGCTGACCACACACACACAAAACATCTGGGGTTTAATCCAGAGATACAGAATCTGAAGCTCTGTCAGTGCTCAAGGGCGACTTCATTCTGTGTGTGTGTGTGTGTGTGTGTGTGTGTGTGTGTTTGTGTGTGAAGGGGGGGGGATGCTGAGTTAGCATGCAGTGGCTTATTTGACCACTGTCAGTCTGGTGGGAGCGTTCAAACACTCAAGGCCCAAACTGCTCCGATAGCCGGTTGTGATAACCCCTGGTGACCTCTGTGTCTGACATCATCACTGCCAGAGAGGGGTCAGTGAGAGGGTCAGCCAGAGGGGCGCGGGGGTGACTTACCCGAATATACAAAGGCGAGATGAATGTGTGTGTGTGCCAGGGTGTGTGTGTGTGTGTGTGTGTAAGTGCAGTTGTACCGTGTAAATGCTTAACTTATAGTTTTTTTTCTTGTAATGATTGGAAGGTGAAATTCATGTTTCCTTCGCTGTGTCGCTTGAAATGATCTTTATCCTTAAAGGTACAATAAGAAATGGCCTTGAATCTGTCCTGGTTTGAATGAAGTGTGTTTTACGCTGTGTTAACAAGACAGCTGAGCTCATCTTCGCTCTGTAAAGAGAGAACTCAACCCTTTTGAGGTACAAAGTGGTGTTACGAGACGGGACGGGCTGGGGCTAGGTGGTTAGCATGCTAATTTGGCTAGATATCTCGGCAGCACAATACATGGATGTCTCTGAAATCATATCAAAACGATTATTTCTTCACATTCTGTTGATACTTTTAGTTCATTTTTGAACGTTTTAACTTGACGTATATACACATTTCACCTTTAAAATAATCCACACGTTTATTAACTTTTAATACAAAAAGCCAAGTGATTGTTATTTGACATTTCCTGAGAAAAAGCAAAGAGAACTGCCTTCAGCTGAAGGTCTGAGTCAAACCTCAGACAGACAAAGTCAAAATAACCCACATGTGGAACAGTAGCTCCAAAGATAACACGGCCCAGCTACCATAAATACCGTGACATCACACCGATGCTGTTCTTGTGTCAGACTTTGCCTCAGTGGCAATAAGCAGAGCACAGTTGTAAACTCCCGAATTCGCCGGACGTCACAGCCCTCGAGTGCCAAGAGAGCGTTCGCAGGCCCGCTACGTCAGCAGGGTGAAGTAGGGGCGGGAATCATCTGTGATTGCGCGCACGCTCTGAGGACTGGGGGATTCACTCTGTGAGCCCTGTGAGTCTGGGAAGTGTCATCATGACTGTGTTTCCCTTCTTTGTACAGAACTCTCTGTATGTTCCCCGCACACAGGCACAGAGGGTTTCGTTACGAAATGATGCAGACAGTGAGCGCCTACGTCGTCGTGCGCTCACCTGTGCTCCCAAACGTGCAAAATCTCAAAACAGACTACTCTAGAGGAAGCATTTTATCTTTCACATGAAAATGCAGTGCGAGCTAAAAAGAGACCGAGATTGACTGTGCGATTTTCTATTTTCTCCGCACAGCAGGAGAAGCACTGGAGCGTCCCTCCTGGGTCCTGTCCTGGAGAAATCCCCCGCCAGACAGCGGAGACGCTGGTCAGCAGGGGTCACGGAGCATGCTCAGCGCAGTTTTCCCACAGAACTGGCTGGGTTTGCGTCCTCTGTCCCGCTGCGTGACCCTCTCTTACTACATACCGTGTCACGCTGCCACAGGGAGCTGTCACTTCCTTGAGACTGCCGGTCAGCCCTGCCCCCTCGAGCCAGCTCAGCTTTTTCGATAACACGATGAAGACGTGGATGGTCTCAGTTTACCCAAAGACCGTTAATCAGGACACGTCGTATCTCTCTATTTTTGGAGTCGGTAGCTATAAATGACCCCGTACTCCACTTTGTTAACCCACCCCAGTCTTGTGGCTCCATCCTTCCAGGAAGTATATCCCGGTCAGACTTCATGTGGAAGTCCACGTCCAAGGCCCACAGGCGTTTTTCACAACCCATCCGGCTGCTCCAGGTACGACACAGCCCTGTCCTGTTAATCACCAGCCGACCCCGCCCCCCACCCCGCATTGTCCAGCACAGCGTGGGATGTAGGGGTGTGTCTGTGGGGAGGTGGGGGGGGGTCACCTTTCCTCTCCTGGAGCACACGCCCCCCTTGACAATCCTCATTCAACAATTCGCTGTAGGACGTCACATCCTGGACACACACGTGCTTACTCACACTGAGCCGCAGAGGATGCAATACGGAGCGGCGAAGAATTCATGGAAGGAACACGGATTCACTCACTCACACACACACACACACACACACAAGCCCGCCCGCCCGCCTGGCCCAACACTTCGACTCCCACCCGGCGCTCATGCCTCGGCGCAGGTGGACGTCATCACTGTTTGAGTTTTATTGCTCAAGAGAACAACCTGTGAATCAAAACCTTTTGGCTCGAGATGCAAACGAGTGAAAGGAAGCGGGAAACACTCCTGTTTGTTCTTCCTGTCTTTGTACATGAAGTTTTTAACATTTCCCAACTGACAGAGATCAGTCACGATTTATGGTCAAAACTACCTCCCCCCCTCCTTTTCCAGTTATCTTCCACCCCTCTAACACAAGCCAGTCTTCCCTGAGAGATAACTATACGAACGCGCTGGCATAGAAATAAGTCGACGCTGGTGTTTCTTTAAATGCACGGCTTTACGACTTCTCTAGAGATGCCTAAAATATTGAATTTACTTTTTGCAGATCATTGCTGTGTCTGCTTTACGACTGCGGCTCCACAACAACACCGCAGGGGTTTCCCATGAAAGATTAGCAATAGGTGGACCAGAGAGACTGGTCTGCTGGAGTCTCGGGTGATAAAACAGGCTCATAACAATGATAAACTTAGCTGTAAACGCGGCCTTGCTCAGTGGTCTCCTGGCTGGTGCGTCATGTGTTTTTACAGGGCCTGTGGGCCTCTGACAGTCTATTTAGTACTCATGATTGTTCCACTTTTCTCGTCCGAGAGGTGAACCGGCTATTGATCACCTTTGTCCTCATCTCTCTGTGGTGGACTGTTCATAGTAATCACACACATAGAATGAGATGCCACACATCATGTATTTAAGGATGTTTGTCAGAGAGGCACAACGTCATGGATTGTGGCGTTTGGTCTCATAAATCACGCTGATTGAAGATGTTCTCAGTGTCCGGAGAGACGGGAAAGGAAGACAAGATTAATGATGACTGTGAGGTAACTGCAGTGTCTTACCTCGAAATCTTCTTGACTCATCTATTCCTGCTTGAGGACTTAAACCTGCTTCTCTCTTGGAGATTGGCGAAAGGCTTTGCAGCGCTGATTAACAGGTCACTGATTCCAAACCACATACTTATTCAAGGCTGCATTGATCACTGCTGGCCACTAGGGGACAGAACCCCACAACAAGCTAAATGACACACAATTGCAGAGCAACATCAGCAGGCTTTTTGGGGTTGGGTTTCTGGTGAACCTTCTCAGAAATTAAACTTGCTCTTAGAATGCTAAATGCTCTCCTTGTTCATCGTCTGTCCGCCATTTGGTGCTGGGAAGGTGGTGCACAGTGCTGACCTTTTGTTCATACTGGAACTGGGCCGCTGGAACACCGTTAGTGCTCCTTGGTGTAGATTCTGCATGTCTTTGAACGTAACGCAGTTCCTTCCAGAAGATATTCCCTCATTTTGTGTTTTGATGATAACAGGGAAGCACTATCCTTTCTCAAAAATCCCCCCAAAAAACATATCATGATGTGCCACCCTGGGTAGGTTTGACAATTTAGTTGTACCTGTCACCACACAATCATCAGCTAGCTGGTAAACTAATCAAAATTGATTAGCAGTTTTCTATTTCTGAGCAATTTTCTATTTAAAGATGCACTAATATTTATCTTTGTCTCCATATGAACCTATGAAAAAGACTTGTGAATGTATTATGAACCACGTCGTTGTCACTGACAAACCCAGAAGGAATTATCACCCATCTCTGGCGGTCCCCTCGGAGCTTCATTCTTACACTCAACCTTTTACGCAGCTTCAGCAGGGGAAAAAAATCTTTCATGAGCCCATTTCAATGAGCGTCCAGCAACAAACAACATGCAGACAAAGTTGGCAACTTCGAACGTAGCGGAGCATTTAGCAGCTAAAGAGCCAACTGTCCTTCTCAGGAGTTGGTGGAGAACAAAACTGAGCTCAACAGACGAGTGAATATTTGACTTCACATTCATCAGGTGTCCAGAAATATGACTAAAACTAATGCTGCAACATGGAATACTGTGAACTGGGTGGGGTGACAGGCCCACTACGTCAGTGTTGTGTCTGGAGCTTGTCGCACTGCCTCCAAAACCGAATTAACTTTAAATGAACTTGTGGTTTGGAGTCTGTGTGCAGGTGTTCTCTTAACCAATCTAATTTGGACGACTATCAGGTTGCAGGCTGAGGCTGCAGCTTCTTACAATAGAAAATCACTTGAGCATCACTCGACCTTTCCAGCTGTTGCGGGTCCGAGACACAACAGGCCTGAGTGCCGTGCAGAAAACAAAGATCTTACAGACGGCTCAGGCCCGCTGACAGTAATCAGGCCACACAAACAGCTATTGTTTGTGCAAATGTTTACTCTAAATGTACCTCTCATTATTTCTACTTTGTTCTCTGCTACAGGCCAGCGGCGAGGTCACAACGCAGATGTACATCTGATTGGTGTTTCTCTTGGCTCGCTGCGGGCTTATTAGCATGCTGCGTGGATCTCCTCGCAATTCCCCCTGCGGCGGAGATCGACGATGTTTGTGTGCCCCGCGCTGCAAAAGCAATCGAGTTTGTGTACATTAGATAATGTCGCCGCTCTGTTATATGCGCCGAAGCCACACATTCCGGGGGGGCTGAATTAAAGTCGGCTAATTTCAGCAGTGGCCTTATGTTTTGTTGAGTCTGCGCGGAGTGAATACATAACAGCACAGCTTTACGGCTTGTGTTACGGTTACAAGAGCTGTCGCGCAACACAAATCTTTGTCGGCGACCATAGCGTGTGTAGTTATTACAGAGAGGCTGCTGTTAAAGAATCGTGAAAAGGGCCATGAGAAAACACTTATCTCGTGTCGGCTCAGCATATTCCTCTGCTGGTTTTTCGCTGATGACTCTGCGTCCGGCCCCTGCAAGCCTGTCTTTAACTCCACCGGGCTGTATAGACCAATGGGCACTTTGATGTACTGATGCATAAAGGGCGTTGGGATAACACACCGTGCAGTGGTCAGGCCGTAACTCAGCTTGAAAGCAAACCATGTGCCGCTTGTGTGTGAGCGTGTTTGTCGGACAGCGTATAGGGAGGGATGTGACTCACTCTTTTTCATGTAGTAAACACTGGAGCGGCCCACGCAGGGGCCTCCCGTCTCTTTCGGCGTCCTTGCTGTACGACTTTTTATACCGCTCCATAAATCATCTATCAGTCTCGCGGGCCTTACAAGAACCGGTGGCAGGAGGGGAATGTGCGTTCGGGTGCGCGCAGAGCTCCCTAAATGTGCTCAACTCCACCGATAAGAGTTATCCACTCATCTCCAGCGCAAAGAGATAAATCACTCACAAGTTTAGTGCTTATTCAGTACTTCAAGGTGACGCGTTTTCTTCTCGAGGAAGAAAAAAAAAAAGGAAAAGAGGGACGTGGAGAGAATGATTTCTTACATCCCGGCCTCAGGAGGAGATTTATTCAACCGACAGTGATTACGAAAAAGCATTCTGAGCTCAACCTTAATGTGTACACCTATTAACCTGTTTCATGGGAGCAACAGTAGAGGGCGTTTCACCACATTATTACTGACCCTGAGCCAGCGTGACATCAGCTCACTCTCTGCTAGACTGAATCAATACCGCGAACAAAGACGCTTCAGACCATCATCTCCGCCCGACCCTGACTGTGAGAAACACACGCGAACGCACACGTCCGCACACAAATTCCTTCGCTGACGTATTGATCCGTCTCTCTCTGACAGAGTCCTTGGCCTCAGATGTTGAATGTGTGACACTCTGGCAGCAAACTCACTGCTTCATAATGGAAAAAAACGGGGGCGGAAAACGCAGATTGCTCTCCTTTTGGAGCATCAGTCACACTCGAGCCTGCGAGTTATAACTTAGGAGGTGACAGTTTGCCACAGGAAGGGCCCCTGTTCACTCCCTCTCTGCACAGAGGGAGGGTGTGATGTCTCAAAACGGCCACAAGATGACACTGTGGGACACACACCGACAAAAAGCACATGCACATTCAGCTGTTTATATTTAGATGGATTAGGTAGATTTTCTTTTCCACAGTAACATTAATTTCAGCAGGAGAAAACAGCTGCATTTCGAATAAATACAAATTCAATTCCCACAATCCAGCATTCTGCACGTATTTTGCTACATGAATGGACAACTTATGGCTGTTACAGACACAGCACCCGTCTCATAAGCCAATGCCATCATTTATTTTTTTAAATCTCTCTGTAAGAATCCTGATCTTTATTATTCAGGTCTGTTTTAAATTAAATTAACGTTTGAAAATGGATTTTCCTGTGTTAAAGAAAGACTTCGTATCACACCTCCGTGAAGTTGGATGACACGTAAGAGACAGACTCAGAAAAGAATGGTCAATATTGACGCATTTTAATGATTCGAACCAGAAAACCATGTGAATGTAGGATCCACATCTCAGCTCGTACGCAGCACAGTCGCCAGAATAAGTGTCGGTAATGTACGTTTCTGTCTTATTTCGACTTTCGACTTATTCATGTTGAATTTTAAATGTTTTGTTGTGAAGATGCTGTGCTCATCAGTGGTGGACTCAGGATTTTTAAGGGTAGGGGCAAAAAATCAAAAAGGGTACCAGCTAGCGGACAGGGCACTGGAAGGACCCCCTCAAGGGCACTTTATTATATTTTTATCTACCCTATGGGCATTTTTGCAGTGCTTTTTTGAAAATGGAGGCACCAGAGAGAGTTATCGCTCCTCTTGCCCCCCGAGTCCAACAGTGGTGCTTATGCTGTGGTCAGGTTTAGGCAAAAAAGAAAACACACACACACCAAAATTATGGCTGTAATGTGCATCGATGTCTCATTAAAAATATCCAGTGGCCTCTTGCTTGTCATACTTGTCGCATAGTCAGCTAAATCTTAATGGGTAGTGCAAAATTGGTGTTATGATACATATCAATCATAATAACTGAATCTGTGGTTTGCAGAAAGCTAAATAACAAAATATATCTGGAAACTAGGCTGATGTCACATTTCCCACAATGCAACCAATAGCATTCTTTGCCGGACCCTCCCTGCCTTGTCGAGGTATTCTTTCATAAATCCGATGTGTCCAAGCCCGAGCTGAGATAGTCCAGAGACACAGAAAGGCATTATACAAGTGTATGACCGCCACTTGTGAAACTAATTTCATGCTTGTGACACGTAACGTACCTAATACATTTGTCCGTAGCACATAATAACTATAGCCTCTTAAATTATGCAACCAACATCACAGCGGAATGAGTGTCATTAATTACTAAGTGTGAAGCATATTACTATTTATTGTTCTTGAGGCACTCAGTTACATAACCATGGCAACATTTCACTGGCTGTGGGGTGTAAATAATAGCGACGCAAAAGTAATTTATTCAGCTAATCAGTCAAGTTCTGATTGCCAGAATAAACAAGCCTACTTGTTTTGACCTGTAATGCGACATCAGTGTTAGAGATTAATTACTACCTAATAATGGCTTCCTATTAACATACATCATGATTTAAGCAGTTTTTTTATGTGTGCATTTGACTTTTTACCCAACATCAGTCAGTCATTTACAGGCATTTCAATGCTCTACCTTTTGGTTAAGGTTTGGTTTGTCTTCTGCCTACTCTTATAGAGACTAACGCAGATGAGGTTAGATTAAATTAGACAGCTCTGTGGTGTCTTTACTTTCTGTTCGTACCCGTCTTTCTTCTCTTGATCTGACTTTGAGGTATGGCTGAGGTATTCTGGGAGCTCAGGATCAAACCTCCTCCGCCTTCTCATCAATGAAAGGGAGCAGCGGCACTCATCCACTCAGCGTGACGACGACGAACCCTCTTCAGCCGAGTTCTCTGCATAAGCCAGGTCAAACCGGAGAGCCTTTTTACGCTCTTTACTCACACGGCCAATCAGAGTTGCTCTTTCAGTCGAGGGACCAACTACAGAGGCATCGGCCCGCTCAGAAGGAGCTCTTTACCGAGAGGCCTGTAAATCAAGGAGATGGCTTCACCCAGTGGCCAACCAGCTGCCACGGTCACGACATCTATCAGAGCCAGTGGACCAAATATTTTGTTGCATCCCTCAGCAGCCTGAAGCAGCTGTCCGCAGCTGTAGTTTACAACCCCCGGCCACTACCCAAACACCTGTGGTCCGGCCACAATTTAACCAATTACACGAGAGGTGCCATTGATCATTTGTGTCACAGCTGAATTTAAACTATTTGGTGGAAGGGCTGGATGGTATGAAGTGTTTAAAAAATGATTAACCTGTCGGCATTCCTTTTTACTTTCTAGTTAAATCAACAATCAAATGCAGTTTCATTGATTTGCATTTACAGTGGCGTCATAAAAGGCAGTAAGACTGAAAAAACTGATGATGATTTTCTACGTATAGTTTATTCTTCCTCTTCATCTACGGTGCAGACTCATGCATAATATCACAATGCACATATATTTAATAGGTTGGGAAGAAGCTTGTGAATTCATATGAGACCAGAACATGGTCACACTCACAGTGGAGACATTAACATTTTGAATGTAGATTGCACTGCCTTAGTTGAGGTGTAAATATTTATGAGGCAGGTTGTGCTGTCCAAAATGTGTCAGGAGATCTTTATTTATGTACAGAGGTTGCACGGGAATTAATATATAGACAGAGTGATATTGATTTTCACAAAATGTGTCTGATCCCCATCTGGTTTTGCCTGACTTCTGATGCAGCGCAGGTGTTTACATCAGCGCATGCATAAAATGATATAGCCTTGAGACACAGCCTGACGCGAAGGAGTTTTTTTGAAGAACAAGCTCAAACACCGGTGTTTGTGAATTCAGTCCGCATCATTTCAAGTGAGAGTGCTATTATTCAAGGTCCACATCATACTGTGCCTGTGGATTTATATAACACTTAGAACTCATAAATCAACTTTTAGCTTAGTATTGTTTTTAAAAAGTAATGAAAACAATACTGAGCTAAATCGTATCTTACTCTTTGTTTTGATTTTGGATATATGTAAGAGCATTATATTACAGCTGGTGCTGCAAAGAAAGACTGGATACATTTAGTCTTTTTCAAATTTGTAAAAGGTGCAGTATGTCAGTTTTTACTTTGTGAAGTTTATGTATCGTGTTACTAACCAGGTAGCACCAGCCGGTCCAGGTCCGAACCTCCTGTGCCCGTGGTGTAAACACCAACACTCCCCCAGGATTCCTAGTTTGGTCCACTGGTGCTGTTTTTTCTATTACATCTGCCGGCCTGGTTTACTCGGTTTGGCTCAGCGCGGCAGAGATTTACATTTCCACCGCAACCAGTGTTGGGGGTAACGCGTTACAAAGTAACTGTAATCACATTACATTTGTCTGTAACGCAGTAATGTAATGTCAGTAATCACATTACAGTTACGAATCAAAAATGATCTTGTTACTTGCGCTTCTTTACGGGAGGACCAGAAAACACAAATCAAATGTCCCTTTCTATGCGTGCTTATGCAACGCTCGTTTGACCCTATGGTTTGACCTCACTCACGTCACGTCACGTCACGTGACATGTAGACATGACCATAGTGTGGACGTGACTCGAGCAGGAGCAGAAGACGAGCGAAAGACGAAGAAGATGAGGAAGGAAAGTAGAGGCGACAGAATGGAAACATCATCATTTGAGAGATGGAAATTTGGCCACTACTTCGAACTTGTAGAAAGAAAAGAGAAAAATTTGACTGTGAAATGTGAGCTGTGCCTGGGGCAGAACCAGCTATCCACCGCTGCCAACACAACCTCTAACCTGACCAAGCACCCTTCAGCGGCAACATGCTAGCATGAAGCTAGTGGCTGCTAAAGATCGGACCGAGAGTGATGCTGAAGAGAAGATGCTGCCGAGTCCGACACCAAGGAAACAAGCAAGGCTTGACTTTGGGCAAAAATTAGCAACAAAAGCGGAGATAGATAGGCTTGTATCTGCATATATTGTGGAGGAAATGTTGCCTGTTTCCACAGTGGAATCGCGTTTAATTTTACAGTGTTAATTGGCAATTAAGGTATGGTGCATCTCAAGTGATGTCATGGAGTAATCCAAAAGTAATGTAACTAGTAGTGTAACTAATTACTTTAAGCAGCAAGTAACAAAGTACAGTAAGGCATTACTTTTTAAAAAAGTAACAAGTAATGTGTAATGGATTACTTTTTACAGTAACTACCTCAACACTGACCACAACTGAGCTACCTGCTTGAGGGTGTGTCTTAAATGAATGACCCCCTCACCACCATCGGAGGATGACCGCTAACAAAGTGGCTCTGCTAATTCAGCTACAAACATGTTTCATTTCCCTTTACCTTCTTCACAATTAAAGCTGCCCACTATTTACTCATTTACAAGCTTTTGTTATGAAGCAGCATTACAGGAAAGGTTGAGTTTTCACCAGCAGTAACTAAACATGACCCCCGACACAGCTGAAAGCAAACATGATGAAACAGTAAAACACAGCAAATGAATAAAGAGATTCAGTTAGAAGCTACAAAAACACTGAGAGCTGAACACACTGACTTTCAAAAACATCTTTCTGTCAGGTTTCCTGCAGAAACGTGAGTTGAGAATCCATTTTAGGGGGAGAGGAGCCTGGTGGCAGACCAAGTAGCATAGCGAAAGTGAGGTTTATAAGAAAACGGTCTATACGAGGATGGTGTCATTCTCCCACAGCCATTACAGTGTGCAATCAGTATTTACTTCTGAATGAAAGGTTAAAGCAAAACAAGTTGTCTATTGCCAGTTTAAATAGCTAACTTAGAAAACATGTTTGCTGTCAGTAACACTCTACACTTAGCTACCTATATAAGCAATTGCTAAATGGCTAACATTAGCCTCTTGAGATACAAATTGGTCATACGAGACTGGATTGGCAGGGGCTAGCTGGTTAGCATGCTAGCTTCAGTAGTTATCTTTGCATCACAATACATAGACATCTTTGACATATCTTCTGATACTTTAAGTACACTTTGAATGCTTTAAAGTTCTTACATATAGCTCCTTTAAAACAATCCTTCTACTCCTTTTGTTTGTTGCTGAAGTACCACTCTGCACCCACCCTGCACAACTCCTTTGAGGCAACAACAGAGCATCAATATTTAACCCGACATTGTCATATCTAAAAAAAGAAACGATGCTGAAAGGATGGCAGAGCTTTGAAGCATGTTTGCGTGTGGACGCGCGTTGAAAACACATGACTGGCTTCCTCTCAGTGTCGATTTCACACGCGTTACAGTCACATGGACCGTGCTCTTGATTACACAGGAGCTAATGTGGACGGTAACCTGACGGATAGAAGAGCAGATCGTTTCTATATCTTCATTTTATTTTCACAGGATGCGATGTGTGATCTCGTGTGTAATATTTTATAGTGACAGAAGGGCAGCTCGGCCGTGAGGAGAGAAGTGAAAGATGTGTTGAGACGTGCTCACGTCTCTACTCATCCAGGAGCTATGGATGGAACGGAGGACTTTGACCTCTATGACCGTTTTTCAAATCTCACTGGCGTGCGTAGTTTGCTAGCTGTATTTCAAGGCTAATCAGTCACATCGCTGTCCAAATGCACTTCATTGAATTCGGCAGTAAGTGAGTAAATCACCTTCGTACAGCCTGATGTTCAGAGCTGATTCAGTCTTCAGTTCAGTAGTGTGTTCAGTCTTTTGCAAGGTAAAGCTGTTCAGTTCAGGACCGATTCAACCTGTAGTCTCTTAATATTACATGGGAGATTGGGATGCCAGTCTACCGTCACCACAAAGGCTGAGGTCACATGCATGATGGTGATCATGGTTGTGGCCTCACTGACCGCTGGGAGCTATATGCCGGCGTTGCACTGTACATCGTCGCCCACCTGGGCAGCAGCTTCAAGACTCTCCCCAGATTCTTTGTGAATGGCGTCCGGATGAACACACCGTGCCGTGCAAGGAGTCCTGTGTCCTCCAGCTCAAGCGTACCTCAAATCAAACCGACTCAAAACACCTGCTTATAAAAACTTCAACAAATTCATTTGCTCATTCCCTTAGAGCAACAACAGAAGCACAGTTCTTTCATAGACTTGACAAGGACGTTGCAATACGTTTCAAAAGCTGAAGGTTCTCCTTTTTGTTGGGTACAGTTGGTAGCGTATCCCACAGAGGGCTTGAATAAAAACAGTCATCGTAAGGTCTGGGTTTGTGTCTTCACCTGGGAATAACCATGACCGAACGGCCTCGCACAAAGTTTGAAATTAATCATTCAAGAGTGCAACAGGCACAGACGACATTTCCGCATGCATTTCTTATGACAGTATAACTATTTTATTGGTTCATATCGAGGCAGCTCCGGAGTGCCATTTCTTTTCTAAGAGCCACTCCTCAAACTGCATTATTCTTACCATGAGGTGTGCTGCAATTTGCCTTTGATCAGGAGCCCTGTTTGGATGAGACAGGAAAAGGGATTTAGCTGTGAGACAGAGACCTGATGAGAAGAAAAACACTTGAATCTGTACACCACACGCAGCAGAAGTAGGGGGTTGCTCTTTGCGCACATTTCGACAGAGGAGGATGGCCCGGAGCGACACCTCTGGGGCAGGCAAAAGTTGACCGTCCTGACATCTCCAAAGGGGTGGCGACAGCGGTCCACTTACAGAGCCACCTCTGGAACTTCTGGATCAAGTCACAAGTCACCTTTTGAACTGTTCAGTTTCTTCAGTGAACAAAGTAAAATTCACCCCGCATCGTTGCTGCAGAGTCCATTGATCCACTTCTTTTCAAATAAACAAGCACTGGTCGAGATGGTCCCCCGTCTGACTACACTTACTTGCCTTAAGCCTGCATTAACTGGCCTTTTCTCACTGAGGACATTTTAATGTTTAAAGTGGGGAAAGCACAGGTGTAAATAATTAAATGAATGATTTCGTTTCAGGGTCCTGATATTCTCGCTGTAATGGCTGATTTGGACACTTGGATAAAAAAAGAACCATTGTTAATATTATTAGCAACACCTGTGGTTTTTCCCAATTGTGACAATGTCTGCTTTAAGAGGGGACAGGCTGTAAGCCACTGTTAGGGTAAACATGGAAGCAAATAGAAGCCTATTTACATATAAAACACAAGCAAAGAAACATTTGGCAGCCATCTTGAGTTGTGTTTCAAACCAAGTCTCTCTCTTCTCTTCTCTTCTCTTCTCTTCTCTTCTCTTCTCTTCTCTTCTCTTCTCTTCTCTTCTCTTCTTTTACCTAGCTAGTTGCTAACTGTTTGCGCTGGTCAGCCACGTATTGTAGAGCAAAAAATGATTAGCTAAAAGGTGCTAAACCACTCTGTAGTAAGCCTACTGAGGGTAACTGAAAAGTTGGTTAATAATTGTCTTGTTTTGTCATCATGAGTGTCTAATTGTTAATATAAAAAGTCTAAGCAGTGACTTTGTTAGGCTGAACGTGAGCAGAGAGCTGCTTTTAGCTAAATGCTAATGGCCGCATACCAATATGCTCACAGTGACGTTGGCGCTGGTGTTAATGTAGCGACGTTTAGCAGGTTCAACCACAGCCGTAGCTTATGCTGCGTTCAAGGCAGCTCAGCACTCCAAAACCTCTGACCTCCTCCGAGAATAAGTACGTTGGAACGCAGATGGAAGCTGGAATTCTTAATTGTAAAGTCAGGACAAATCCATCTGCCCCGACTTCAGGAGGGAGCAGTCTGGTGTCATACAACAATGGCAGCACCCATAGGGGGGAGGTAGGAAATACTTGCAGACAAAGGTATTTGTATAAAAACTGTGTTACCTCACCTGTTGCTTTCCTCCTCCATTTTGTTTATATGTAAGGACACTGCACTGCTGAGGGCTCAGTTGTGCACCTGGAACGCTTCAAGGTAGGATGTTGGAAACTTTCAACTGTTTAGTTCAGGGTTTCTCAATCCCAGTCCTCAAGGACCACTGCCCTGCATGTTTTAGATGTGTCCCTCCTCCACCACACCTGATTCAAATGATCAGCTCGTCATCAAGCTCTGCAGTGGCCTGATAACGAGCCACTCATTTGAATCAGGTGTGGTGGAGGAGGGACACATCTAAAACATGCAGGGCAGTGGTCCTCGAGGACTGGGATTGGGAAACCCTGGTTTAGTTGTTTAAATGTTAGCATGCTAACATTTTCCCTTTAGCACTTTACTTAATTGCAGCAAAGGCTGATGGGAATGTCGTGAAGGATCAAGCCAGTCATCAGATTTAATTCTGAGGAGAACATTAATGGATCGTGGTAACCCATTTAGTTGAGATGGAGCCCATTTTGTACATTTATGCCAACTTTTTACCGCAGATCATCCCATCACTGTCAAGACTTTTCACCCAAACCATAAATTACAACCTTAATGTGGTGGTAGAGTAACAGTGAAAGGACCACTTAATGTCAGTAGGCTGTGTGTTAGTTAAGACATTTCATTCTGAACAAAAGTGGTGGGTGAGACTACCGCCTACAACACAGCTATAGCTGCCATAGCTTAACAAATCTTTTTATGTACTGTATGTCCAAGATGAAAAGGTGAGCAGCTGGGCATACTTTAAACAAATACATGCATAAGAGCTCTAAATAAGTATTTATATTAGATAGAATTTGTTCAATAGATGTGAATGAATGAAGCACAGAATTAAGATTCCAGGCTACCAAAATCAGATTCTATGGGGGATATTTGAAAGGTTGATCAAAGATACTGGAATACAATGAAATTCTGGATTGCTTAAGCTAATGAGGGAAATGTAATTAAACGTGACAGACTCTTGATGAGACACTGTCTTTTCTATCCAGCTGCTGATTGATTAGTGTGAGGGAGCTGCAGCCATTTTTCTACTTAATGAAACCGTCCACCACAAGAGCCTCGAGCGTCACATGTACATTTACCGTATCTTATTGAATTCTGTTATTGTAACCGTGATGAGACAAACACACGCTGCGTGAAATGCCCTTTGAGCAGCCACACACACACACACACACACACACACACCTCTCTCCCCGAGAAGGTCGATTTCCACGCACAGCTGAGCATGAGACAGATACAGTATTACACTACGTGTCAGCGGCGTGGATGTCCGTAACATGACAGCAGTGGGAACCCACAACAGGCTTGTTATATAGGACTGCGAGCTCCCTGCAGGAAAAGTAACTTCAAAATGTGGAAACTTTCCCCGTCTCTTGAGTGAAGGCGTCTTGAAAATCCTGAGCACACAGCCAAAAATAACCCCGGCACACTCTTGTTTTCTTTTCATTTGCTTTTTCTCCCCGAGCCTTGTTTACGCGTCTACAACTCTCGTCTGCTCCAGTCGGCTCGAGGAAAAAGGGCCCCTTTTGCATCGCTGTTTCCATGGCAACGGGGGAAGCGGAGGGTCTCCAAGGTCGCGGCGAGAGCACCTGGAGTCGTGGATTCTGTAGTCATGTTGTTATTGGACATTTCATTACCGTCTCGTCCTCCGCTGCCTGGCACTGACATGATAAATTGTCACCAGACGCGGGGCTGTTAATCATTTTCTGGGGTCGCACAAGTAATAAAACACGGAGCTCTGTTCCTGCATTTGATGATGAGAAGGAGTGGAGTATGTCCTGATAAAGAGGGAGAGAGAGATTTAAAGACAGGGGAGGAGAGTGTGTCGGTGCTGGAAAGTGGATTACATCCATTATTTAGGAGCTGCCTCCCCTTCACAGGGAGAGAGGAGAGAGAAAGGAGAGGTGTTGGCAGGATACAAACATCTCCTTTATGTCTCTTTGTGGAACTGCACGTCCTAAATAAGACCCCGCTCTCTCACAACTAAAAATCAGTGACCAGATTGTAGTTAAAAGACTACAGAATGAGAATTATACGTAATTATAGGATTTCATTTACAATAAAACCCCTTTTCTGTGCAACTCTGCAATCAATTAAAAATGAGTTGCAATGCATGTGTCTTGTACCAGCCAGATTTCTAAATGCAGCCGTGTTAAAAAAAAAAAAAACACTTTCAGATCGTTGCATCAAAAGGAGTAAAATGCATTGAGGCCCTGTTGAATCGCAGAGAAACTGGGCCAAAAAAGGCTCTGATATGTTACCGTTTGATCGCGATGCTTCATCTCTGCTTCCCATTTCCACTTATGAGCTGCAGATTGTGTCCACAGGGTAATCTTGGATGCACACTTTTGAACATATGGTATTAAGTACCTTGGCATGTGCTGCAGCAAGTGGAAAAAAAAAAAAAAAAGAAGCTCCATATGATATAAGCTCGGAAAATCTTCACCGTTTGAGCGCACATATACAAAGGCAAAGTGAGGGTGTGAGCACTGTAAATATCAAATACACATATGGAAGGTTTATGCACTCGCCTCCTTGAGTTATTTTATTAAAAGTGAATGTCAGTAGTTTTGAAAAAAAGATAGAAGGAAAAACTGGACCCTTCTTTTATCTTGGACTGAATTCAGCAGCGTCTCATCTTTCTTGTGCCGAGCACAGCCCGGCAACACATTTCATTTTTGTGCAGCAGTAAATCCCCGCTGACATCCACAGGTCAACAGGAGTGACCACTCTGCTCTCTGCTGTTTTTCTTTCATCTCCCCCATTGTCGTTTCTGGGCGGGTAGAAAACTCACCCACCTCCGCTGTCACCATCCTCAAATAGGGGACGCAGCTTCCCCCACTGTCTGCGCCGCTATCGAATGAGAAGTCTTCAGCAAAGAGAATTGATCCGGGAGGAGGAGGAAGCGAAGGACTGTTGAGGACAATGGGAGAAATAGGGCATCGAAAAAAGCCAGAAATCAAAGTAGGCAGCGAGGAGGAGTGGAGGAACATTTTTTAAGACTGTTCTATCCAGGCTTTGATGTTGTGAAAGGATCGGAGCTCTTTGCTTTACTTTTCTTCAAAGACTTTTTTTTTTCCTCCACACTCATACGCACATACTGTTGAGAGGCCTGAGATAACAAAATCAGCCTCCTCACTCTTTTGTCTTTTGTTTGCCCAAATGATGACAGCTCGGCACACTGCAGACTCTCTCTACCTTGCCACCCAGTATCTGCCTCGCTATGACACTTACACACCATACTGGGCTTAGGCGCTTAAATGACTTCAATCAAATCCCAAAATGACTCCAGACCAAACCGAAATAACCACACACTTGTTCATTTGTTGAATATATTATTTTATTTTAACATCATCATCATCATCATCATCATCATAGTTTAACTTTTAATTTTCCCTTCATTCATTTAAAATGATCACCTCTGAATGTACACATACTGCAAACTGTCAAAAATATACAAACAAATGCAGGCTTGTGCTATAGTCTGGTCAAATGTCTAAAAAACAGTGGCACTGGGGAGAGAGAGAAAGAGAGATTGAGAGTGAGAGACAGAGAGAATAAAGGCAGGAGAGCGAGAGAGAGCGAGAGAGAGAGAGTGAGAGAGAGAGAGACATTGAAACCGGTAAAGACATGCACAGCATCATTGTGAGCACCGGTTACAGTGATCCAGGTGCGCGGTACTTCCATGGGTTCCTCGTGGAAAAGTACATACATTTCATCATCTGACAGTGCGGCACAAAATGCCGGACACGTATCAAATCAAAAACAAAATGTCGCTCGTTAATGGAACTGTTAGGCACATCATTGTTTTTTATGGTTTTACATTTTCTGGAAAAGTCTGAGTTACTGTAAATGTAGAATGCTTTAACCCAAAACAAGAAGAAAAACAAAACAAAAAGAAAAACATACAATTAAAAAAAGAAAGAAAAAAAAAACAGCTTTCAAAAGTCATTTTGGAATCACTGTCTTGTTAGTAACTCAACATTGTTACATAATGTGTGTGTATGAGTGTGTGCGTGTTGTCTAGTGTGTGTGTGTGTGTGTGTGAGTGTGTGTGTGTTCACATTTGGGTGCGTTTCTGTAGAACTGAGTGATAATGACAGTGAGTACTTGAGGTGTTTTGTGGATAGAGGCTGTGATTGGCTGACAGCCGTCCAATCAGATGCTCAGGTCTTTGGGGTTGTCCTTGTAGGTCTTCTTGGGCTCAGGGAGCGTGGGCTTGGATGAACGACTGGTGTTGTTGGTCTTGAGCGTGCTGTAGTACTCTCTCACCTTAGCTGCGACAAAGTTGTCATCGTCCTCTTCGTCCTCAGAGTCGTCCCGTCTGGTGCTCCTGACCGGGGAGATGTCTCGTCCCAGGCTGCGGGTTCGATACGGTGACTCGTGGGAGCTACCTCGACTGGCGTAGTGCCTGTCCCGCTCCGTCCTCTCAGGTGAGCGCCCTCTCAGCAGCGAGCTGTACCTCTTGTAGGCTGAATCTGAGTCGGGGGTGCGCACTCTGGGCAAGGTCAAGTCCCTGTAGTTGTCTCTCTGGCCGCGGGATGCCAGGTCCCTCAACAGGCTGTCCCCCCCAGAGGCCCTATCCGTGGAGGAGGCTCTCAGCAGCAGACTGTCCTCCCCGAACAGGCGGTCCTCCTTGCGCAGCGATGGAAGCGTGGCCTCCCTGTTCAGGCGGTCCAGGGCCGGGGCCTCACGGAGGATACTGTCCTCGAAAGGAAGGCTGGGTTCAGGAGACTTGGGGGGCTCCGTCAATACTGCCTCTTCTCCATTGGGCTTCTCGTTGCTACGGCTCGGCCTCTCTGGGGAGCGGTTCCGACGGTAGGGGTCTGAGGAGTGGGCATGCCGTCTGGTGGGGGAGTGGTGCCGAGAGCGATGGGGAGACCTGTGGCGGCGAGGTGAGCGGTGAGTGCGGTGAGGAGAGCGGTGAGGAGAGCGGCGAGGAGAGCGGTAAGGAGAGCGATGGCGGTGATTAGAGGAGGAAGGTTGACCGTGGCGTCTGTCAGGGGAGCGGCCGTGGCGACGTCCCCCATGACGGCTATCCAGGGTGTTTTCTGCACTGCGTGACCGGCTGTGCTTCTTGTCCGGCGAACGGTGGCGGCTACGGTGTTGCCCGCTTGAATGGTGGCGGTGGCCATCCTTTCCCTTGTCATCCTTCTTCTTGAACAGCTTCCCCACGGTCGTTTTCCCCTTGGGTTTTCCCGTGCTGGTTTTCTTGTTGGGGGAGCGGTGGCGGTGTTTGGAATGGTGTTGCTTGCCGGTGCCGGTAGAGCGGCTGGTCGGCTCCTTCTTGCTCCGGGATGATTGGTGGGGTTCTGGTGGGTAGCTTGACTCCGATGGCGCGTTGGTTGGGGGCAGGGTGCTCACTTCCGCAGCGTTTTGTAACCCGGATTCTGGGTTGGCTGCGCTGCTGTCGTTGGGGCTGCCGTCTGCAACACAATGTGACATACAGACGAGGGAAGGGGGATCAAACATGCATCTAGACTCTAAAAGCTGTTATCTGTTTTCACATTTACCATGCTGAATCACTCAGACATGAAGCCGAGAACATTTTCAATGGAAGCCATTCTGATGTTAATGCCAGCGAAGATGGCTCGTTGTTAGATGGCACAGGAACAGCCAATGGGAAAATATTAGTGTAGCTGACACATGAGAGTAAAAAGCAGTGACACAATGGCAGCCATTGCTTGAGGAGACTCGTTACCGACAACAAACCTGTTCCCAGGTCTACCTGGGGTCACCTCTCTGAAGCAGATGGGACTTGGCTGGTTGGGCGGCTGGACTGGAGGCTGGTAACAGTCAGAGCCAACGTGATGCGTGTTGATGATGCTGCTTGGTTGTACTGATTAGCCATGCTCTTTCATGCATGATGACTTAGACACTTAAATGCTCAAGGTGAAATCTAAAAACTACGGCTGTATTGCAGTAACCTTATAGCTCTTTGACCAACTTCTACCTGGAAATACGTCTTCGGGTCTCCATTATGAGGAAAGACTACAAACTGCGGGACTACAGCAACAACGAAGAGGATGTTCTCTGATGGCCTAAAGTAGTGTGAATATCTCAACTATGACACAAGAACATACTTACACTCATTTCACCTTTGGACTTGTCATCCAAAGGTTAAATTAAGTATCCATAACAGCGGCTACGGCAGCGGCGGAATTGGCAATGCTTTTTGGGTGAATGGATTTGTATGCATGGAGTAGAGCGTGGGCATGGGTGAGTTGAGGCCACACCACACAGGACAGAGATCAGGATGGCGAAAGAGAGAGAGACACGGAGAAGAAGAAAGACAGGAAGTGGGAGGGAGAGCCAGACAACAGGGGAGGACAGTTACAAACCGTGGTCTGATTTTGGAGGACAGAGGCCTCCCCCATCTTGTCATTTCTCATACATGCAGTGAGATGGGGAGCGACCATCCCTGAAGGAAGACAAGAGCCCAGCGCAATACGGGAAGAAAGGGAAGATAAAAAATAAAATAAAAAAACAAGAAAAAAAGAGAAGAGCACAGGGTTTAGATTGCTTTGAAACTTGGAAGGAAGAAAAGGAGAATTATTGTGTTGATTTTTCAATAAAAAAAATGTGTTTATTTGATCATTGAGTCATTCAGAAGAAAGAAACAGTCCAGGAAATTGCCCAAACCCTTCAGTGGAAACCATCAGTTACAGAGAAATGTCCTGGAGCCAAGCGCACACATACACACACCCGGACACACTAACCCACACACACCTAAACATGTGGACACAGAAAGCAGCAGAAACCCAAACCCCAAAAATAAAGACAGTGAGACTTGCACACCCACAACAACAGCGTATGAAGCAGTTTTACATTGCTGACAGAAATCAAAAGAAATACTGGCAAGACTGTCAAAGGTTGTGCCAACTAAAAAGTACAAACAATGATCCAAAATATACAAGTTCACATGATGTCATATCGGTGCGCAAATAAAATTACATTGATGAACTTCTCAAGACGGGCAAATGCATCTCCACTCAAAAACAGTAACAAAAAGTAAAAAGAAAACATTTATGATGACTCGTGACTATCAATCAAAACTGGTCAATACGATTGAAAATAACAAAACAAAAACAAATGTTCCATAAATATTATGGAAAATAGACAGTAGAAGAAAAAAAAATCCAATTTACACTTTTGACAAGTTCATGCAGCAATAGACTTCTATCCATTAATATGTGGCTTCGGTTCATGGCTCTGTACATGGAACAAAAATACTCGTCTCTATTCTTTTCATCACTGTACAAAACGTCTATATAACTGGAGCAACTCTTCTTTTTGAATGGGGATGGGTGGAGTTCCTATCGTCACAGCTTTTTCAATGACATTAACAGTGGGTGCAAATAAAATCCATGGATTAGTGACTAATGTCAAGCACAGTATTGTGAGATTTTCTCTTTGAAAGGGCAAAAAAAATAATAAAAAAAAGCATCAGACTGCCTTTTTCTTCTCAATACAGTTCTCACTTAAAACCCTTAAGAGTTCAGTAGCTTACATTCACCTTCAATAAATATCATAAATATGCTTGTGTCACGTCCTAACCACAGCTGCGAGATGTCCCATTTTATCATGGGATGCAATGGATCAAGTTTCCTCTGAACTTTTAATTAGTGTTTAATGAGGATTTGGAGACCTCAGTCAAACATTGATTTTCACTAGTCTGCTCATCCAAACCCTGTAAACAGTTTCTGTTTTAATCGAAGCACTGACATCAGACCCACCACCTTTCTGTAAAGTCCCAGCAGAGTGCTTTTGCTCAGTGGCCAGAAGGTGAAAAGTGACAGCGGGATGACATGGAAACTGAGAGCAGGTGACAGCAGGAGGGGGGGGACGGCAGCGCCCGCAGGTGCACCTCCACCCCTGCCCCCCCCACCAAATCCCAAAGCCCAGGGGGTGACCTCCACCAGAAAAACACCCAAGACCAACCAACCCCCTCCCCCTCCCTGGTGGGTGTGTCCCAGGGATGGGTGAAGGGTCCTGGGAGGGTAATATAGTTCTTCCCCCTTTGACCCACCACCGTCCACTGGGTGTCCCCTGGCTCAGGGCGTGAAGATGGGGGAGAAGGGAATGTTTTCGTAGATTGACCCACCATATTCAGGCACAGAGCCGTCACCCCTCTTGAGCACCAGATGGGCGCGCCGGCCCCCGCTTTTGATGAGCTCGATGGCTCTCGCGTGCTTCATGCCCTTGGTGCTTTCGCCGTTGATCTCCAGGATTTCATCTCCGACCTGCGGAAGGAAAGAAAGAGAAGGGAGGAAGCCAGAGGTGGGAGGCGGAGGAGAGAGACAAGGGTGACAGGTGATGACGGAAGGGAGAAGAAGTAAATCAGAGGGGAAAAGGAGAGACAGCAAAAGGCGGAAAAAAAAGAGGAGACGGCAGAGCAAGACAGAATGCGAAAAAACAAGTGACAGTGGGGAAAGAAAGTACACAAGAGGAGAGATGAGAGGCACAGAGGTTCAAAGGGACACGGTGACAGCAGGAGGGAAGGGGAAAGGAGGACAGATTGAGGAGAAGTTACATATCGAATACTCTGAACGGTAAACTGCACAACAGCAGCGTTTTATTTTATCTAAATCAACAGTTTCCAGAAAGGGCAAAATGCATCGAAAAAGCAGCGGCTGAGAGAGAAAAAATGAGAGAGAGAGGAGAAAAACAGGAGCCAGAAGACACAGTCTTTGCTTCTTTGCCTCCACGCCTCAAGTTATCCGTCAGCGCTGTCGGCGCCGAGGGAATTCCTCTCTGGCAGAATATGGATCTCTCACTGACACCTCTCTCTGCCTCACAGAGCTGCTACTATTAATATCTCTGCTAATAAGGAGCGCAAACACAAACGTGTGTTCACATGTGCGTGTACAAATGTGCTAATTCATGCATGCCCGCACACTTCCCGACACATACACATTAACCTATATCAAAAAATCCTTTTGGCTCACATGCGTACGGTATCTGCCAACAGGCTCTCTCTGCATATGTCTCACATACATACGCAAATACATCCAGGAGAATCAATTAACCCTACATTGTATATTCAATCAAGCAGCCCTGGGGGAAGTGATACTGATTTATGCAATTAATCAAAACGAAGGTTAACCGTTACAGTTTCATGACAGGTTCTGCAGCCGTTGTTACAAGCTAGTAAGAAAACGTTAATTAATTAAAATGTACATATTCTGTCAGCGGGTACGCTCCGTGACTCTGCGATGTTTGTGCGCCTTGTATTTTGACGTTGCACTCACACAGTGAACCCCGACACCTGCTCAAGACTGGAGGCGACCGTGTTCATATTCAGTGAGGTACAGCTCGCAGTAATTGGGGGGTATATTATGCACAAGTAATTATTGTTGAGAGATAACATTATTCTGATGGCTGTAAAGTCTGTGAGGCAGTATCATCAGCCGGCGTGTTAATCAACACTGTCAACCGGTTTAGAGGGAATTATTCTATCACAATCAGGACGTGACAATAGTGTTTCAGACAATTTGTCGCTCCGTGTGGAGACATCCACTGAAAAATCGCAAATGTTGCTGTTTTTTCAGATAAACTGAAGGATTACGTTTTTCTTCATGAGTTGAGAAAATCCTACAATTTCTTAATCCAATAAGTAAGGGATAATGCCTGACGAGGTGTCCATAATCAGGAATTAATGGATTAATTCCTGATTATGGACACCTCGAAGGGCATTATCCCGCTTATACCATGGTCACTTGCTAAAGAAAAGAAATTAAGACCATTAATTTATATTTTCATGCGTTTTACAATCAGAATATAAAGTTTTTCACAAGCCATAACTTAGTTTCCCTGGTAACGCCTGAGGGAAAATCAGGACCTTCGATACGACAAAGCTAACGCTATGCTAGCAAGATTCAAAGTCAATAACATTACGTATGGTTGACGAACAGTAACTATAATTTGACAGTATGTTTAACAACAAGACTAGCTAGCTAACCAGTCATGTCATTGTCCCCAAATCAATATCAAGATTTTCATGAACAAATGATCGGCCATGTGTAACGTTACTGTGGCCGCAGCCTGAAGTAGAGAGCTGAACAGCGAACGGGATGTGAGATTATTCGCTTATGTGACACAAAGTATCAGTAAGTTTAGAGGGGAAGTGTACTTTCTGCAGCTTGTGTGTTACAGTCGCCATCCTGTGGTGTTCAGAGGATAAAGGCACTGAAGGACTGACGGACTGCACTCAGTGTTGGAAATAAATTGTAAACAGATGCTTTGACTGCGTTCCCGTTGCTATGGTTACTCATTTTGGAGACAGACTAATACGCCAGCTAGCGCATTAATTTAGAAAGGCTAACAGACAATTTGACTGGAACTACTTAGTAGGTGTCCATATATCAGGGATTAATGGACACCCAGCAGCCAATCAGAATCGAGTATTCCCCCGGACCATGGTAAATAAACCATTTTAAAACCCACTGGATGATGAAAAAAAAGCACAATAACAAAGCTGAAAATATTGACATTTTGGAGAGACATGCAAAACGTCTCTCACACAACTCATACACACTGAAATACTGGAGTCCTACTATCAGGATCGTCTCAGGACCATCGTTGTCCGATTCTTACTGTTAGTCAACCTTTATAGTGATGATTAGCAAGTACTACCCTAATCAAGAAACCCCCAAGGTACAGCCTTCACACCTGATGACACACAGTAAAAGCTACCTGATAATATTAACCGTCAACAGTTGAGGGAACTGTCCATTAATGGCCCCATTATAAGACAAAACAGTCCAGAAAGGCCCACGGGGATCCTCTGGGTGCTCCCAAAGAATGCAGCTTAATCCTGTTACAATGTGATTAGGTTGGAATTGTTCCAGCTACAGAATGACTATTGCCATCACATTTGCATATAACCTTTATTTAATAAACCAAGTCCCACTGAGACTTAGATCTCATTTTCAAGGGGACACAAGAGTACATAGAAAAATGTGAAGTATTTTATAATTGACAATATAATATTAGCAGGGACTCCAGTGAATAAATATTACCCTCCCACAAAGTTTGGAGACCTGTGAGACACGTTGTAAAAGAAAATTCAATGCTGCTGAGCCTGAGATATCCTGACTTTGAATCATTTTACAATTCCCATAATGCATTTCATTGCAACTCCACAGCCCTAGTTGGTAAAGTAGACTTTTTGTTATAAATTTGTACTCTCCAAACCCAAGCAAGGGTACTCCTGTTTTCAGATGCTGGATATCACTTCCTTAACTGAACTTCATGTGTGAAACCAGCCGAGTAACAATTTACTTTTCTGTTGTGAAAGTTTCTGAGATAAACAAAAAAAACGTACATATATCTATTTGTGAGTGTCTTCATGCTGTTGGTGTTTGGTGTTACACTGTGCGCTTACCCTCATCTTTCCGTTACGGACGGCCGCTCCGTCCTCAGCTAGCCTCAGCACATACAGGTCCATGTTGTATTCTCTGCCTCCCCGCAGGCTGAAGCCAAAGCCTTTGTTGTCTCGCTCCAGGTCCACTGAGTAGAACTCAGCATCCTGATGGAGACAGACAGACCACACACACACACACACACACACACACACACACACAGGAAGAGAGGGAGGGACAAAGACACATTAGCATCAAGGTTTGTGGTTCAGATTTGAAGTGTGTGTGTCCTTTGAAGTGGACTCCTATTTCGGGAGCAGGGGACAAATGCCACCTTCAGGAAAGTCACACCTCTTTAATAAATGGGCCAGACTGCGTGTGTGTGCATGTGTGTGTGCATGTGTGTGTGCATGCATATGCTCAGGTGAAAGGATGCTGAATTATTGATGCCTTAGGCTCTGGGTGGACAAAGAGAGGGGACACAGACAGAGAGGGGACACAGACAGAGAGAGACAGAGAGAGAGAGACAGAGAGAGAGACAGAGAGAGAGAGAGAGGCCGGGCACCACAAGGGCAGGCAGACAGCCACAGACAGCAGCTCCTGTCTTCACGCCCTCCTAATCTCCTCTGCTGAGGGATCAATGCTATCTGTGGGAGCTATCTCCACACCGGCAGATTAATTCAGCAGCGAACACTGTGGACTGAGGGGTTACTTTGAAAGCAAACAGGCTTTCCTTAATGCATGGGCTCCGATAACGCCAGCAGGTGGACGTAAAGGGGTAAAAAAATAAATAAAACTGTACTCTGCTTGCCCTTGGGAAGGTGGGCGGGTGGAATGGTTGATGCATGACGGATGAAGAAGGGATGTTTGGGTGCCAGAACAGCTGGATGGACGGATGAAAAGACAAATGTGGATGTGGGTAGAAAGTTGATGAGACTGGGTGTAGATTATACTGCGGTGTTTGATGGAGGCATGGAATGGATGGACGTATGTGTGAATGAAGCGACAGGTGAATGGATGACCGGACCGTCCTTTCTTACCTGAGGCGAGACTTGTGTCGGGGGCTGGGGAGGAGGGCCTTGCGGGGCTTTAAATTCAAACGATTCCTGTTTTGGTTTGGTGTTGTTCCTGAGACAGAAAGATAAAAGTCAGTGTGAAATATTTAAGATCCAATCAGAGAGAGACTGATCGCATTTCAGGCATTAAATGTTGCATTTAATCAGCATATTTTTGACACTTTAACAAGGCAGCACAATGTGGTGTTTTTCAGATCAAGGACTGTAGTGGGTCCATGCAAAACATTCCCAGTGTGCCCCTTACCTGGCCTCAGGTGCAGCCTGTTGCTGTGGTGTGTGAGTGGTGGTTATAGTGGCGATCTTCTCTGCATTGGTCAACAGAGATGCATTTGATGACTCTAAGGAGGGTGGAGAGAATAGAAAGGTTATAGAAACAAGACTAAGAATCTACCACCATGCTAGCAGCTCTGTTACTCCTTCTCCACCAAGGCAGTTTGAGGGCCGGTTAGGAGCCGGTGCCAATATTTGAACCAGCTCTTTGTATTCGACAGCCACCAGCAATGAAAACTGACACAAGAGCGGCACCAACACTTTGCTGGTCTAGAACAAAGAACCGATCGGGAGCGGGATTATCATGAACGAGGACCAAGTCAAACCTTGTGACTGCCTTTGTTAAAAAACAGCTCTAGCGTAGCGTGTAGCCTGGCTAATCTGAAGAGGAACAACAAACAGAGCTGGTGGTCATGAACCAATAAAGTAAGAACTGGACAAATTCAAATTTTGACCTGATGGTGCTGGGTGAAAAGTCAGAGGATCAATAAAGTCATCCTGAGGGTGTGTGTGTGTGCCAAATTTCATGACACTCCATCGTGACGATCAAAAGTAAAGACTTGAACCTCATGGTGGCACTAGAGGAAAAGTCAAAGGATCACTAGAGTCACTGAGATTCATCCTCTGGTGATCGGGAATGTCTGTACCGAATTTCGTGGAAATCAACGGGCAGGTTGTTGAGATATGTCGGCCTGGACCAAAATCGGAGGACCAACGATTGATCGACAGACTGACATCTATAAAAATGAAAACAAAAAATAGAGCCCCTCATGAATTGATTAGTGTTGCACAAATTATGTCAACCAGTGGAAAACATTTTGCCCACAGTACAAGAGCCCTTCTGCCTCATGCAAATCTAAAACCCCCGTTGATTCACTGCGTGCTTCTTCCGTACAGCTTCTACTAATTTCCATAAAAAGACTCCAAGAACACAAGTCTCTCTGGAGTCCTGTGATGGAATTAAATCCATACTTCACACATCTCGGTGTGAACACTGGTGTAGATTCAGCTGCTGTCAGATACAAACACTAACTGACCCACTGGGACCACAACCAGCCTCCACCAGCCTCCACCAGCCTCCACCAGCCTCCAGGCTTCCTCCACCACTTTGAATACACAGGTTTACATCTGTGCTATCAATCATTATTGTCGAGGCGCTTGTCAAATTGCGTTTCCTTTCCAATCGCTGTACAGCTCACTGTGGACTGAAGCTCCTCCTGTCAAACAGGAAACAGACGAGCACTTGCAGCCTCATGGGAGATAAAAGCTCCTGGTTATTCTGTCCTTTATCTCAACACTGATTCAATCATTTTGTGTTAACAGTGAATCACGCAGCCGCGCTCTAACCGCTAAAACACACGCATCATGGCGCCGCTCTCGCCGCATAAAGAAACCTTTCTTCTCCTTAACAACCTCATCTTCCTTGGCCATTTACAGGTATCTTGGATTTGATTACAACTCTCTATTCCTCTCCTCTCGGTCCCCTGCTCGCTATTTCTCTCACGGTCACTTCCCCTCTCATCTATTCATCTCCTCCGCCTCCACCGGTCCCCTTGGAGCCCGTTGGCTTAGCTCTTCGATCGCCCATTAGGTAAAAAGCAAACCAATCAAGCGGGTGAAGTGGGCCGGGCGAGAACCGCCTAGTACATGCGAGCGTGTGACGAATGATTCAGCTTGATCCTCAGCCCGAGGTCGCTGCTGTAAACACCCCCCGTAAGATTTTTTGGCATCAAACGCCGACTGTGTTACAATCTCACACATTTTTTTTCTGCCGCTCATTTCTCACATTTTCCAGCCTCCAATTTGTCCCCATAAACCCTATTCGCCACTCCATCTGCTCATTTGCATAACCCACTCCCTCCATCCTGCCGCCTCCCTGCGTTTATCTCTCCTCCGACT
Source organism: Lagodon rhomboides (assembly GCA_039737535.1). NCBI lineage: Eukaryota > Metazoa > Chordata > Actinopteri > Spariformes > Sparidae > Lagodon > Lagodon rhomboides. The sequence continues at coordinate 11,871,809 of CM077785.1, read as the reverse complement.
GTTTTCCGTCTGGGAAATTAATCGAATAAGCTCCGTTTCTCTCTTGTCTTTCCGTTCCGCTCGCGACCCGCTGCCTCTTTTTCTCTCCTCCCTCGCTTAAACACCTTCACGGCACAAAAAGAAAAGACGTTTCTGTAATTTGTCTCCGGCCCTGGCAATGTGCCCTCCCACCTCGAATGGGCCTGCGATGGGAACGAGAGCGGGTACAATCAAAATGAGAAAATTCAGGAGAGGGAAAGAAAGGGAGAGGAGATAAGAGAAGTGGGAGGGCTGTACTACACCAGGTTTTGCAAGAAAACGGCACATCGTATCACCTCAGGCATGTCTGTCTCCCTTCTCATACACAATAGGAAGCGGCGAGGTGCGCTTGGTCTGCGCCTCGAGTCTATTCTGCGGAAGACGAGCGCTGATGAAGGCATTAGTGCACGTATGGTGAGCACTAAAAGGAAGAACGCCACGCCTGTTCTCCTCGCCCCTGCAGAAGTTCTGAGCATCAGTCACTACAAAACTCTGTGTCTGTCTTCCCACGCGGGGGGGGAGAGGTGAGCTCAACGAGACGAAGCCGAACCTGACTTCACCTTGGAAGAACCTCTCGCGTCTCGCGGTGTTTATTCGTGTCGGAAAGTTTAGACAGGACTGATCCGTGCGGAAGGAGGCGTGCTCAGCCGTGTGAAAACAGAGGCGGGAGAGAACAGTCAGCCGGAGACGCGACTCCGAAACACGAGCCACATTCTTTTCCTGTCACTCTCTCTGTGTCGGTGTCAGACGAGCGTCTGTTTGCTTGACACATGCACATAAACACAAACCAGAACTTTCCAATAAAGCATATCCAGTTATTTCTCTCCGACGCCTCCTCTCTTGCTCTCTGTGTCTTCTTGGCAGGCTCGCTGTTCTCATCAAGCGCTACGCGAGGGAAAAAAAGAAAAAACAACTCTTCATCCATAAGAAGCGAGCCGGAAAGCAGCGAGCGGCGGACAAATAGCTCCAATTTCTACCAGCACGCAGGTTGACAGGGAGTATTTGCCTTCCTTGCACACACACACACGCATGCACACACACTTAATTAAACAGTATTTGTGAAGCATGCCAGGGTGATCTGTCAGCGCAAAGTAGCGAGAGCTCTCAACATACAACGTGCACAAACTTTTCCTTAAAACCACTTTGACAAAAAAAGGCACACGCGTATCTATCTATCATTTAAAAGTGCGAGCACGCCGACGGCAGAAATGCAAAGGCTGGGAAAAGTTCCCCAATACCACGAAAGCAGCACTTCTGTCAACACCGCGGGTGTTCCAGTCTCTTTGAAACCGAGTAGAAGGAACAGCTTTATATAACGCTAAAAGCATACATAAGAACCACTCAGGAGAGCGACGACTTGTCCTGCACCTCAAATCCACTCAGACTACTTAATAAAACTAACATTAGCTGATGATTGTATGGTATACCTGACACTGGTGTTCTATTATATCCCGCTCTGTTGCGAGTACCCTTAAAGGCACCTTTAAAGTTGCTGGGTCCCCATTTTTGCAACAGATAAAGGAAATCACAAATAAAAAAAAATAGCTAGATCCATTACGGGTCCCTTTTTCGACTCACCGTCTCCAGGAATGATGCGTAGCGTGACGGTGTTCCCGGCCTCCTTGATGAGGTTGACGATGTCAGAGTGGGACTTGTTGGTGATGGAGCATCCGTTCACGGCCAGGATGCGGTCGCCGACTTTCAGCTTCCCGCAGCGGTCTGCAGGGCTCCCCTCGATGATGCGTCCTATTTTGTGGGGCATGGCCACACATGCATTGCCAGCTACGGTCAATTGACGTGTCGTGATGCGTGATTCAGCGTGTGTGTGTGTGTGTGGTTGCGTTTGGAGGAGGAAAAAGAAAGGGAAAAGGAGCAGAAAGAGAGGATCAGAAGGTGAAGGGTTAATTCACTGACAGCCAGCCGAGCCAAGGTCACCGAGAGAAGCGAATCAGAAGAAAAACGACGGGACAAAATGCAAGCGTTGGCAAAGAAGGGGGAATTCAAATGCGCCCTGCGAAGGTGTAAGAATGTGTCGTACTGTACTTTTCCTGTAAATTGCTTTTTCAAATGTATCAGTGGGAGAAACTAAGCTTAACTTAATACCAATGTGTTCATCCGCCCCCACTCTCGCTGCCTCGTCCTCCTCTATTACTTAAAGCTGCTCCGGCAGGAAATTTCTAAAACGGGGGATCATTATTATATTTGCATGAGTGTCTCGCAGCAGCACAAAGCTAATAATGAAAAACCTGTGTTCTGTCGTCTGCATCCCAAACACCTGCACCGGCAGAAAGCTGGAGACGACAGACATACATCAGAGCTGACATCTCACCAACTACCCTGAGGTCTCTCTGTCTCCCTCCCTCCCTCCCTCCCTCTCTCTCCCTCTCTCCCTCTGTCTGTCTGCAGTCTGACATCAGTCACTGCAGAGAAAAGGTGCATGCAATCGCTCCTCTCTTTCTCCATCTTCTTGTTTATTACTATTCATTTCACTAACGGTCTTTCATTCCACTCCAAACTACAAACCCTGACCTCTTCCTGTTTTCTTAACTAGATCTAACTGGAAAAATATCGAGTGCGACGTCGATGACAGGGGGACGGAGGGAAGGAAAGGCCGATGTCTGTCCCATTTCTGAACAAAAGAAATTGCCTCTCTGAAATCAGACAGTATGGGTGGACTGGTTGCTCAGTTTGAAACCTCCATGTGGCCGATTCTATTACATTTTACATGACAGTTCAAATCAAATAAAGCTTATCTGCTGGCCCAGTCCTTTCTACTCTGGCCTGCGAAAAAGGAGCTTTGCCACTTTGTAAGCCAACCTGGAGAGTTGAACATTATCAGTCCGCCCACACTGACAGAGATAAGAGCGTGGAGAAGAGGGGAATGGCACAGCGGTGTAGGCAGAAGGCCGCGGCAGTAGGGCAAAGAGTGCTCTGCATAGAAAAGTCCCGGCCAGTTTTCTAAGAGGCAAAGTAAGAGTCAACTCGAACAGCTTTCTATGTGCAGGCGTGCGAGATCAAATAGAGGATTCATTGTGTTGTTGAAATTTACTATCAGGTAAGCGATGCAAAATAACCTCAAACATGTGGACAAATGGATTTTAAGCCATCGCATCTCTCTGATCTTCAGTTTGTAAAATAAATAGAATTGACAGCGATCATTTCCCCTATTTTATCGCGCTTGTAGCACTCATGCTCATTAAGTTGTCATTAGGCTTTTAGTGCCAACCTGCTCGGCAGAAGCCATTTAAGTTCAGCTGAATAATACAAATGCCTTATGTAAGATCCACTTTGCTTGTGATCAATTATGAAAGCCTTGTGCGAGTGTAGCAGCAGCTGCAGGCGAAGAAAGGGTTTCAGTGTCTCTGCTTGACAGGCTCAGACGAAAAAATGAGAAAGAAGAAGCACTTCTTTGAAGAGTGTTGGTATTGATCGGGTGGGACTGTAAATAGCCAGAATGTGTGCTGGCTGTCGGGCTATTTAGCGCTCAGTGGATGATACAAAGGAAGCCCATGAAGAAGATAGGAAGATAAAAAGCACCAGTGATGAGGAAAAGCTCGAGTGTGCGCTTCATGTTTTGCTGATTGGAAGTGATATCCGCAATATTTGGATGTGCAGTCGACAAGAGTGTGCCTGAAGACGTCTCTTACCGAAGGTGGTGCCAGCTTCGGGCCGCGACACCGAGGAGACGATGACGAAGCCGAAGCCTTCGTTCTCGCCGCGGCGGATCTCTACATCGTAGGGCTGCAGGGCGGATGTGACAGAGGAGGTGGCGTTGGGCGGCTGGGAGGAGGTGGTGGCAGCCGCGGCGGCCACCACAGCGTTGCCGCTGCCCCCCGCCCCTCCGCCCCCTCCCCGCTGCCGATGCCGGAGGTGGAGCCGCTGCCGGAGCTGACGGTGTTGAGGGAGTTCTGGCTGCCCTGCGGGGTGCGCTTCCCCATCTCCTCCGTCAGGCTGGGCGCCTGGGTGCTGCTGTGGTGGGAGGACGCCGGCGATGGAGGCACGTCTCCCTCCGCTTTAACTGGAGGTGGCAGAAGAGGATAAGGTGAGAGAGACGCAGGTGTACGGCGAAGGGTGGGAGAGGGAGAAAGATTTATGGAGGGAAAAGAGGAAAACAAACTGAGGACGGGGAGGTGAAGGGAGAAAGATTCAGGAGATGCAAGAAGATCAAACTGGACAATGAAGACAAACAGATAAAATTAGGCCAGCCGGTGTTACATAAAAAGTTCAGGAGATAATAGAGGAGAAAAATCTGGTGCATAATAAGGCGCGATAACACAAGAACAAAACTGTCAAGATAGGACACCACTGCAGAATGTTTCATCACCTGTTCAATCTGACAATAAAAAAACACTGTAAATAAACACGGACATTCTTCTCTCCTCACACAGCTCGCTCATGTTGATGCGATAAAACCAGCAGACAGCTCGGGGAGAAGAGCCTCTCAAACAATCTCTTCACTGATCTGTTTGGAACAAAAGATGAACTAAAGACGCGGCCCGCCTGCTGTATCTGGACATTTCATTCCACATTTCATTTCCTGTACAGCTGCTCGAGGAAGGCGCCTCATATTGCGGCCGCTCGGAGGCAGGTGGGGAGCAGCAATGCACTAACGTCTGCCCGCTGTCATCGGGCCGAAGGTTGACCGGCCTCTCCATCATGTTTATGGGCCTTTCGTTATCGCCGACTGAGGAGCAGAGCGGAGCTGAGCAGGGCGGTGAAATGGCAGTGACGGGCGTTAGCTCGAATGCTTCATACCGTTACACACCCAGGCTATTACAGAGGAAGGCAAACGCGGGCCCCTGGTGGAGCTGCCATGAAAATAAATGGGCCCGTGGCAAAGTAAAGTACAGAGTGCTTTTCAGCAGTAACTGAAGACTGTTGCACTGTAACAGCAGAGGCTGTAATGATGTGATGGAATGGACAGTTAGAGGTTAATTGAAAGTTATTTTCTCTTAGATTTTCATGAAATTAAAACTAATTGTTTACATTCAGTGATTAAAGCTCTGAATGGTCATTTTCATTTGTTAGCTGTGGGGTCCACTTCCTGCACAAGCATGTATGTAATCCATCTTAATTTTATTTCACTGTTTTCACCCTCACCGTTTACTATTCACTCTTATTTACACAGTTTCAAAGCTACTGCTAATGTTACTGCTACTTCATATTACAGGTGTTCCACTGGTGAAACGCAGGGAGGCTTTTTCACGATGACAGCGCCACAGGAAACAATTCAACTGTGACGGCATTCAGCCCTGATCGCAATACAAAATGTGCCTACAGTGCTAATTTTCAGCATTTTTTAAAAGGATCCATCCTATATTTCGCAGCGAGTAATGAAACAAGAAAGAGCAACCTGAGCTGTTAGATACTGAGTCAGGTTGGAGCTCCGTGTGACAGGCTCCACACCTCCAACTTTTGAGCGTCTGTACTTGCCATAATCCCCAAAACCTTTTTGAACTCCAGTGCACAGAAAAATATATCAAACCCTCGGGGGAACGGTTATCAGGAGGTCTCTAACAGGCTAAGCCGCTGGCTCTCACCGGCGTAGCTGGTTTTGCGTCGCACGGTGAGGTTGACGTGGCCCTGCTTGGCCGCCTGCTGCATCAGCTGCACCACCAGCTGGTGCGACTTGCCCACCACCGCTGTGCCGTCCACGCATATCAGTTCATCGCCGGAGCGCAGGCGTCCGTCCTCGTCTGCAGCTCCGTACTTCACTATGTGGCCGATGTAGATCTGAAACCCAAAGTAGGTGGAGGAGACTTGTGAGATCGTGGACAGAAAATGTACATGAAAAGAGTTCAAACTGAGAAATTTATCAAGATTTACTGTAGTGTACCTTATTAAATAAGAATTTAAAGTTGTGCCAACTTGTACAGCAAGGGGATAAAGTTGCCATGCACAACATGTCTGCTACAATTCTACATGACTATTAAATCTTTGCTCTTCTTTCCAGCCTGCTACAGTCATCACCCTATCCAAACAAGAACCCTGTAGATGCCGCTCGCACTTGTTGCTGGGAATAGTGTCCATTTCATCATACAGGGGACTGAATCTTGTCAGTTGTACTTTATACATTTCACCCAAATACACAGTACAGTGAAAATTGAGGGAATTGAAAAGCAAACTAGAGAGAATCGAGAGAGAGAGTGCAAGAGAGAGACTCACCGGCTCTCCTGGCTCATTGCCTCCGAGGATCCTGAAGCCGAACCCCGTATCCTTCCTCCACAGGAAAATGTCCTGCTCCTGGAAGTCTGGAACTGTAAAATCAACAAACCACCGTTAACGTTCCTGCATTAATACCAACAGCCTGCCCGGGGGACTTCCTGTTCCAAGAAGAGTTGAGCTCTGGCATAATAGTTTGCTATTAAAGATAACTCCCCCCTCATATCACCCTGTCCAGTCCAAACACCATGCTCTAGCCTTTGCCGTGAAGAGGTAGGGCCATAATGGATGCTCCCATTGTTCTCAGGGAATCAAACCGTCCATCTGTTTATGCCCACATGCAAATAATCGTCCTCCTAACTGTTCCAAGCTTTGTCACTAAGACAGCACTTTGCACAAACAATCTGTCTGGGCGCTTTGGGAAAAGAACAAACAAATGATCCATCAAAAGATTACAAAGATCTATTTTGGGTGTGAAAGCGCGCAGGTATAGAGCTTAAATAAACTATCAAAAGCGAGACGGGCTGCCAGAAAAAATTCAGAGCGCCCTCGATCACTGGTCCCATAATTAGAAATGATCGGGCCGCGCTCTGATGTCTGAAATAGCACGTTTTCTTTCAGCCCTTTCAATCGTTTTCACTTCCCACGGTGGACGCTGCCATTCGAACGCGCTGTTTCTTTTATGAAGAGATGTGTGACACGCGACTGTTCAATATGTCGGAGAGCACTTCCCGCCCGACAGAGGTGCTAATACATGCTGGAAGTGGGCTATATATTATTGAGCGGAGGACGGCTAGTTCACAGTTCACTCCCATCCACAGGAGGGAGAATAGAGGAGGCATCGGTCTGCAGCGAATGACAGCTCATGGTTCATGTAGCAGTGGAGATGGGGGGGGGGTGGAGGCCTCAGGGGAGGGACACGGCAAGTGTGCATGTGTGTGGCCTCATCCTGCCGGACACATGAGAGTCTTTGCTTTAAGATGGCGTATATTTATTCACATATGCATGTATGTGCATGTATTTGATTTTCTCGCAGCTGTGTCGTACGCGCTTGACAAACATGCACCTCCGAGCAAACTCCCGGGGAGATTTCCTTTTGCTCAGACACAGGCCGCTGCTGCCAAGGCCACTAAAGCCACTAAGAGGCGGCAGGGTGGCAGAAGGCACAAACAGCCTGCTCCCAATCTGTTCCTTCAGTCAACAGTTAAAATCCCCGCGGAGTGCAGCCATCTCTTCCAATCTATCACAATGTAACTTCGGAGGAGCCGGGGAGAGGGCGAGCGAAAGGCTAACCGTCGCAATCTGCGCCTGGCACTGCGGGTGGGGTCAACGGCACGGTTACACCTTGCTCCTGTCGATTAATAGATCCGTGAGTGATCCCCGCAGTGAGCCGACTGGCCGCGAATCGATCGATATTTTACAAAGATGGAAGGACCTGTGCTGAGCTGAGAGCGAGGACGACAAATAAGAAAGCACAGATGGTTCAAACAGTGAGGAATTTAAACTGGGAACATGTTAAAACCAGACAATAATCGAAATGAAGGCCAATAAAGCGCGAGCGAGAGCCCTCTCTTCTCTGGCCTCCGTTTTTTTTTAGGGCAGGTTAATGCCGTGTGAGCTTTTGGGGGAGGATTTCGTCTGCAAATGGAAATCGTTGGGCACACAGTGTGTTTAAAGACCTTGATCTCAGCAGAACTTTTCATTAGAGCGAATGTTGCGTGGAGAAATGTCTCTGCTGCAGCCGAGGCTTGAGCCAGAGCTCAATGCAGCGTGAGGAAGTAGAGGGTTCACACCTGCCGGTACCGGTCCCCTGTCCTCCCCGTCAGTCTCTTTTCGTTTCTTTACCTCAGGATCCCTCGATCTCCTGATGCTTGACCTTTCTCTTATCCGACATTTTTCTTTCATGTCACATTTATATGTCCCTGTCGCTTCCCTCTCCTTCATCCTTTGGGCTCGCTCCAAAAACTTTTCCTCTCATTTGTGCTTAGCAAACGGACTCAGGCAATTTAGAGAACCCCTGCTGAGATTTTATCGTAGGACATTTACGTAGACATAATCTCCCCCTTAGATTTGCTTTCGTCCACTCTCCGTCTCTACTCTGTATTTCCTTTTTAAATGAAATACCACTGTCCTCTCAGCCCTTTACGGCAGCGTGCCAACAGGCTTCGGCACTACAACCCACGCTCAGCCCTTCTTTTAATATTCTTCTTCACAGGCATCTAAATAATGAAAGTCCTTGACAAGTGGCGCCAGGGAATGTGATTAAATGTTAAGGTTTCTAAGCCCTCACAGACCCCTATTTATTTATTTTTTTTTCCTTGACAGTGGATCCGAGGGTTATTCTTTTTAATTGGAGTTATCCCTTTACTTTTGCCGGGGCTAGACGAGGAGGAGGGGGGATATGCAATCCAATGACATTCACTCCACTATTGCTGCGAGTGTCTCTTTAGGGAAGTCGAGTGTAAAAGTGTGTCAATGGGGCCAGTGTCGACAACTGGGCCAAAGCGGCGTCGCAAAGCTTTTAAAGGACTGGACCGAGAGCATGCGGGGGACTCTAACGCTGGGTGGAAATGACAAAAAATGTCAATGCTAACTTTGTGACTTTGAGGAACGAGTCCAAGATATTTAGCCCACAGAGGTGTGAGTGGTATCAATCGTCTCAAAAACGCTCAACTGATCTTTTAATTACACGTTTAAACTATTACATCGACTTAATTAAAAGCAACACTGGCATGTTGTGCGATATGGCGCCCCCCACAGACGCTGAGCGGAACACCTCTGTCTGAAACACAAATCCCAGGTCTGTAACAATTTGTCAGATGTAATGTAGGTGCTATTAACAAACAAAATTGGACGTCATTACATCATCACAATGTTACGTGTTGAAAACTTGTATGTTGTATACTTGTATGTAACGCTGTGATCCTGCCCTCTCACTGAAGTTACATAGTGCAGGAACAAGTGATGGGGGGCTGAGACAGAGACACCATTCACCCTGTTAGACACTGTACCATCAAGATGATGCTGAACTTAAGTTATTTTAAGGTAAAAATGTTACATAAAGTTGCTTTACGTTGCTCTATGTCATTAGTACAATGTAGTTTAGTATATACACATAGCTGAAGCTCATACAGCCGAGTACAACCAGTCCTGCAATAGATCCTACCATCATGAAGGTTATAGTAAGCTCTTGTTGAAACTGTTTTCATTTCAGTTATCATATGAAGTGTCTTGCCTTTTTATCTGGACCTTGAGTCTGGAATAAAGGCTCTGAGTTGAACTGAGCTGACTGAGAGTTGGGTTGAATCCGCTGTACGCTTGTTTTGGAGGACATCACTTCTGGTGCTGGTGTGTATGTTTTCCGTCACACTGACACACGTTTCTCATATTTTGTCCACCTCACTTCTATCAGTTAGGTTCGTCTACATGACAGGAACACCTCTTTGTATTATTCCATACTGTTTGACAGCAGCGCCACAGGTGACATCCTCCAAAATTACGATAAAGTTGAATCCGCACATCTCTAAAAACAGATTCCACAAAACCATTTTAGCATTCATGAAGGTAAGATTTGTCACAGGACTGTTATAGACTGCATCATTATCAGCAAGGTGCACCTAACAACTGCCAACTGAGCCAATATTAGAGAATAAGTTCACATACAACACCCCAAGTAAAAAGAGACCACATCCCTCTCCCGATACCGAACAAGGGCACAGAAGGAGTTTAGCCTTTGTTGCTTTTGTTTAAGAATATAAACCAGTTACTTACATGCACGAGACTTATCTCCTATCCCAAATCTTACTCCCAAACGTGCAGTATAATGGTCTCCGTCGAGCCAACAGCCCCATGCAGCCCTCATCCAACCGCCACCAAAAATGATAATACTTACGCCTACTTTCATACATGCTCCTGGACTGGGCCCAGATCTTAAAGGGGTCCGGTTTTCTCTGGATGGTCCCGTCTGCTGGGGAGTCCTGGGCCGGCAGGCTTGGCAGGGGCTGAGAGGGGGGCGGGGGAGCGGCGCTCTCGCTGAGGGGGGCGCCAGGGACGGATGCACGGGCGAGTCCGTGTGGATGCTCCGGTGGCTGGAAACGCTATGCTGGGAGCTGTTCTGACTGTCCTTTCTCGACAACTGCTGTTGGAGAAAGCAGATCGATATCATTTGACAACTTAAAGTCAGCTGTGTCGGTTCACCTGCGAAAGTGGAGGATGAGCTGACAGGAAGAGACAAAAAAGGAGCATGCTCAGCAGTGGGAAGACGAGACGAATCGGGGCTGTGGTTTGTGAGAGGAGAAATGAGGTTTGAATGCAGAGGAATTCTGGGATGGAGCTCGAAGAGATTAAAGATTGCTGCTCCTCGGGGGAAAAGGAAGCAGAATCTAAGAGTGCATCGTGTCAACCCTCGTTGTGTTGCTACCTCATACAACACGGAGAATAATCAAGCTGCTGTATTCAGACATTTATTTTAGCCTATAAAGACCTCAATGGTTTCTCATGATTAAGTCATTCAGCTGTGGGAGAAAAACCTTACAAGGGTACATTGCCTATTCCTTTTGTTTAACAGAGTGGAATGTATTAACAAGGAGCTGCATCCCCTGTTGCATATGGAGAGATTCACAGTGAATAAAGCACTAGAGAGCTTTCAAACGGAGGCAGGGTTTTACTGGTGAAGCCAGAAATGTAAAACTCCTCATAAATTGACCTCCTCAATAACATGGCCACTTGAGCACCTGCTCAAGGGTTTGAGGGGAGCGGCGCTTGAGCGGCACATACAATCTTGAGGTCAAGCGCGTGAACATTGAGCGTGTAAGCAAAGACCCTTTCATCATCTTTCTTTACAGTTCCGCCCTGTTTCAAACAGACAGCGGCGAAGAGAAAGGGTTACAGACGGAGCATGGGAAAGAAAAGGGAGATATTTTAAGACGGTAAGAGAAAATGACAGCAGTTCGGGCTCCTCGCGTCACGTGAGCGCCCAGTACTTTGGAAGTGGTGGACAAAAATACACCAGGAAAGGGCGGAGGCGAGCGGCTTATCTGTTCTCAAATATCAAAGTGTTTGGCCTTCAAAGTGCAGCCATGCCTTCAATAAATTCGGACTCATTACTCCCTGAATGAGCCTCCCACACCTCTGCAATTCATGTTTATATTCATCAGCCTTGTTAGACTTAAAAGAAGCTTGACGCTTTAGCAAATATTACGCCGGAGCGGTGGATCCAGCTGGAATGTGCCAGCGTTGTGAGCGTAACCTCGCTGCGTTATGTGGGGAAGTGAAGATCAATGGATTCATATCATTAGTCACAAACGCAGGCGATGCTCGGAGCTAAAGTCAGACCTCGGGAGGAAAAAAATATTTTTTTTTGGTCACTTTTGTTCCATCAAACAAAATGGCGCCTCTGTTTGCCAAAGAGGCAGCGTTTTTTTTTACTTGTTTTTCCCTCTGTTTGATGCACAAAAAAAAGTCCGAAATCCTTTTCCCCTTTCAAATGAAAACAAATGTTCTTGATGGATCTATTAGAGTCGACCTTCTGCAGTCATTGTGCTCTCCCTCAGTGCTCCGGGACTGGCCTAATACATTGGTTTCTCCTGCTCCAATAACTTATTAAGGAGACAGAAGAATCGAGGGAGGGAGGGGAGGGGAGGGAGGGGAGGGGAGGGGAGGGAGGTCTGGGGCAATGAAAACAAATCCTCGCTGCTTCCTCAGACTCGGGTCGGTCCTGCTGTGTCACTCGCAGGCCACACTATCAGCATCATATGTAGTGTTTTGTTTGACATAAACAGCCCGATACAACCAGAAATGATGTTGAAACACCATGCATGAACTCTACCATCACTCTCACTTCTATTATCTGCTTTAAGAAGGCTATACCATCACCATTACCACCTAACACACTACTTATCCAGCACCAGCACCAACACACCTCATTCCCCAAAAACTTTCACCCCGTCTAAACGACATCACATACCCTCCTAGTGTAATCTCTGTACGGAGGAGCCAGCTCAAAATCATCCTGCAAAACAAGAAGTCAACAAACACAGACACAGTCATCATCAGAGTCCCTGTGGTAATGCAGCATATATCGCAGGATGAGGCCGTTCCTCAGCTGTGATCATACATTCAACTCTCACTCTGCAAGCTTAGCACCCAGCGCGATGCGATCATCAGCGTGTTAGCAACCCAGCTCACGCTGTGCATCAAAGCCCACTTCGTCCCAGCCCCCGCCAGCGAGGAGGAGGAGGAGGAGGAGGAGGGGGGGGACTGATGTGGAGCTACGGGGATCCACCCCCGCACAGCACAGCATCCCATGTCTACAGACGGACCCACAACATCAGCACAAGTTACACCTTACAGGAGGAGAGCTGGGGGTGAGGGAGGAGAGAGTGAGCCCTCTGACAGACGCACCATGTGGATGGAGGACAGGGGGGGTGAAGGATGGATGAGAAAGGAGGAAAAATACACGAGAACAATTTACTCACCAGTTTTGGGCTCTTCTTTGCGGGTGCCACCCCTGTGAAACCAGACAGAAATGGGAAAAAGAAAAAAAGGAGAAGGTTACCAGTGCACTTTCAGTATATCGTCCATGTTCAAGCAAAAAACAAGATTGAAAAAAACGGATAACGCAGACTCCAAAACAATGTGCTCATCTATCCCTCGTCTCCTTCTCCCTTCTCTCCTCTCTCCTCTCTCTCCCTGCTTGGTTCTTTGCTCGCCCATCCGCGGCTGGCGTTTGAGGAGGGAGGAAGGGGAGGGGGGGGGGGCGCAGGCAGCGCGATCTATCTGCATCACTGCCGCGGCCAGCGCTTTGGCTTGACTGGTGCAGCGGAAGAGTGGGGCCAGCCCCGAGGGCTAACCCGGCGCCCGCTAGACCCCGGCTTCCCCCGACGGCAGCGCACGCGTGCCAACGAGCCGGCGCGTGTTTGAGGGAGTAAAGTGAGAGTTAAGAGGAGAGGACAGAATCCTGGAGAGCAACTAAGCCGGAGAATAAAGAAGAGAGGAGCAGAGAGGAGAAAAGCGAGCTGTGCTCTGGAGTTCCCGGCCGTAGCATTACCCATGGAGAAGGAGTCCAAGATACTGAACATTAAATTATAGGCAACCGTCAGTTCCCCTCTTACTGAGACCATCTTCCTGTGTCCGCTGAGTGCGGCGCTCCGCTGTCGAAGGCTCCAGCATCTATAGGCAGTTGCCGTGTCCTCCCCGTCTCTCCCTTCCCTGCTGCCTTTTCCTTTTTTTCCCTTTCTCTCTCTCTCTCTCTCTCTCTCTCTCTCTCTCTCACCTCAGTGCACACTGTCCTCCCTCCCTTTTCTTCCCTCAGCATCATCACCCTCCTCTCCCTCCTTCCTCTCCCTCCCTCTTCCTCTCTCCTTTCCATCTCAGTCTCCCTCCCACCCCCACATGCTGGTAAACATTCATGCAGCTGCACACACACACACACGCGCACACACACACCAAAAACAACACAAAACACGGGCGTCAGGCGGCTTCGCGCTCCTGACACAAACGGAAGTGCGCTTAAGGTATGACAGACGGGCTTCTGCGTGAGTGAACAGTGACCAGAAAATATCACCGCGGAAAAAAAAATCATTATCGCCGGCGAGCACACAAAGAAAAAGACTGACAGATGACTAAAACGCTCACACAGCCGGCATCTAGCCGGAGAAATTTGCTCCTTAAGCACATCCCTGCCCCTCTACCCCCCCTATCCCCCCTCCCTCCATCCCTCCATCCCTCCATCCCTCCATCCCTCGACTCTGCATGAAATAAACAGTTGTGTGAAGTTATGGAAATGAGAGCGGGAGAAGGAATGTGTGAAACAAAGAGAGAGAGCGCAGCGACTCGTGGTGTGTATTTACCTCTCTAATATTCAAGATTCAACAATGAGCGGAGGAGCAACCACACACACACACACACACACACACCTCTGGCGTGCGTTTGGGTGTGTAACACATGTAAAGCCTGAGTGAGACTAGGCGGCGTCTGATCTAAGAAAATGGGCCACTATTGTGTGTCAATCCTATGGGGGAAAATGAGGGGATAAGATCTTGCTCTCTCACACACACACACACACACGCACGCACACACACACAGGCTCATCTTCTTTATCTCTCCGACATCTGGGTTCATTCACAGCTGACAGCTCCAACTGTGTTGCGTCTGCAGCCTTTTTCCTCCTCCCCCCTCTCCTCTCTCCCCTTTTCACCCCCCGTTTTTTTTTTTTCAATCAATGGGAATCATTCATTCAGGAGCGCATAACAACTCCGCTAAATCAGACGCAGATGCACGCTGTCAATCCCGAGGTACTCTCTCTGGGCTGAGCACGCTGTCAGTCAGTGTCAGGCCCATGTTTGATTATCGCTCATCTATCCTCTGCAACCGGTTTGCTGCCGCTGTCTGTCAATGTCTCTCTCTCTCTCTCTCTCTCTCTCCTAGATCACACATCACACACGAAACAGACACGCCCATTCAGGCAACAACCCGACTCAGGGCGCAGGCTGATTCAGGCCTTTGTAATGCACTCTACTTCTGAAATCGATGATGTTTTACTGCAAAAGCAATAAATACTACAAATACAGAACCATGACGGCGTTAATACCGAAATCAACGAGGGAGCCGCAGCTGTGGACGGGGTCAGCGCCGCATTGGTAGGCAGGAGCGGTGCCGTGGGATTGTGTGCGCTTGAAGCTGCTAGATCAAAAGCTATTGTGGCTGTTTGGGCCAACCTCCAGTCCTAATTACATACGAGAGGGAGGAAAGAGCGCTTTTGGACAGGTGGGCGATCTTGGCTGGCCTGCGCGCTGACAGCCTGAGTGAGAGGGCGGCCCGCTGCAGCCTCGGCAACTCCGGCTCTCAGATAATTGAGCCGGACCGCTGTGGGGCCCTCCGGTTTTTATTTCATTTCATTCTGCTTACTAAATCCTAAAAACGCGTGGCAGAAAACACATTCATAACAGTGAATAATGACGGACCCACGAGGCTCTCAATATGTGCTTTTTATGATTAATGATGCATCAGCTGGTTATTATGAAGCCAAATGAAGCCAAAATAATAGTAATAGCATCCAGTTTATTTAAGGATTGCAGTGACATTCTTTTTTTTTTATATTGGACAGACAACCAGTCATCCTGTTTCCCTGCCTCAGGCAAAATGCCATGAATTTCAGCAATTTCTGTGTGTGACAGCCCCACAGTGGGTTAAATTCCAACAGTGTGGGTGCATCGAGAAGATGGAAACACTGGAAATAAGGTGTGGTGGATTAAATGAAAGCGTTGGCGCACGGAGTTAAAGATTTGTGAGATGAATTCGGCGACAACTCCTCCCGAAGGAGCTCCGCTTTGGATTAAGACACGGCGCGTCCCCCTCAACAGATAGGAACTGTTGCAACAACCTGGCAGCGTAGCAGTCACTAAACGGAGGCCATTACTAAGCAGATTATGTCGTCTGTCCACAGTGCGCGGCGCGTGTGCATGAGCGTCGGTGGAATCTCGGCTCCGAGTGATGGCTTCCAACAGGCAGGTCCATCTGTCACCGTGGCGACGGCGCCCGGTGACCGTGGGGATCTGACAGACGGTCTCCAAGGAGTGACAAGCTCACATCAGCTGCGTGCATCGGCAGCGGGCAGGATGTGACAGCCCTGCAGAGCACGGCTTTATTTAGCTTCCTCTGTGTGTAAACAGTGGAGTTAAACGTGACGGAGCGGTCACGCCAGCGCGGCTAAATAGGTAGCGAAGATGACCAGGGAGAGCGCGGATGCAAAACAGCAGTTTTCCTTTTCGAGGAAGGTGCCTCGTGATAAGAAATGAAACCGAGGAGTGTTTTTTCCCTGGAAGGGGTGAAATCCCCTCCTCCACCAAATGCACACATCCACCCGGAGGAGACCCCCAGCGCAGATTATCTGCAGAGCATCGTCATAGAAACAAAGGATGGTGCAGCGGTGGAGATTTACAATTCGCCCAATAGCTATGGAGGTGTGAAGGAATGGGAGACGGGTGGGGGTTGGGAGGCTCACCTTGTCTCTTGAGCAACAAGCGGGTGATTCACCGGCTCAAGCCTCCAGCGAGCGGAGGTGAATCGTGGGCACCTAGCGGGCAGGCCCCCCCCCCCCCCCACATCATTGCTTTCCAGGACTGCACTGCTGTTCGTTATGGTGCCACTGGAACGTTCAGTCAGCAGATTTTTTAATGCGAAGTGGGCAAAAATACGGCGCTTCCTGCCCATACAGTGAATTGATTTCCTGCTTTGGTCTGTGCAGGGACCCATCATCAACGTTTATCTCCTTCTAATGGCTGTGTACGAGACTGTCCACATTATACCGGGGCCTTATGAATGTGCATGCCGGTAACTGCCGGTTTGTTTATGTGGGTTACGCGAGTTCACGTAATTGCGTTTGGGCCTATCAGTGTGTGTCCTCAAAGAACACCGATCCGTGGAGTGCTTTTTGACAGCGGGCATTTACAAGCTGTCGGTTCACTCGCCCAGCATTATGCCAATAAGAGCCATCTAGTGTGGCAGCGATCCACTTGGTGTTTTTACCCTCTTTAAGCCACACATCCATGAAAAAGACAAAGGAAAACAAACATTTCAACTGTCTGTCTTCAAGGGTAACAATAAATCTCTTTCAGGCTGCACTTAAAGGCAATGAAGGGAAACGCGCACAACGGTAAACAAGAGGAAACACACCCATTTGTGCTTTAACACTATGGATTCTTTGTAGACAACTGCTCTTAAGAGTTCTCCAAGCAGCCATGCAGATAATATGAGGTCTCGGACCCGTCTTCGGGTGTGAAGCTTCCCATTTAACTACGCAGGAAAAAAGGACGGTGACTATCAAATACATTGATATTTGCAAAACAGTCGTCCCCTCTCGTCCGCGTTAGTCCCTCAACCTGCCATTTGTCCGTCCGCTGGCAACGTGGGAGGAGAGCGAAGGTCCATCCCTCACACCGAGAGGAGAGGAGTGCGAGGCCTGATTGCCCAGCAGCAACTAATGTGTCACCGTTGATTGATGAGTCACGAAGTGGGGGGGAGGGAGAGGAAAAGAGAGAGAGAGCGCCCGAGAGAGAGGGAGAGCAGAGAGCATCATGGGGGTTTCTGCGCCGCTCTTTTATCATCTCTCTGATCCTCTGACATCCTTCCATCCACAGCTCTCCTCCTCTCCCTCCGCCCACTGCAGCTATCTCTCCTTCCATTTCCTGCACATGGCTACGAGCCGTTACTGCAGCCAAACACAAATTACCTTGTGTTCATTGCAGCACCTGCCAGGCCTTACAAACAGGTAAGGAAAAAAAAAAGAAGAAGAAGAAAAATAGAGTAGAACACGACTCTACATCCACGCCGAGACAAATGGGCTTCATTTTTCTATAGCTGACTAATGACACGAGCTGCTGGGCTGCCGAGAGAGGCTGTGTTTCACAAATTCTACACCCAAACAAGTTTTCGCTGACAAAAGACGGTGGAGCAGGTGTATGCGTCCCCGTGGACCCTGTAACGTTTACACCTTTTTAAAGGGAACCGGGGAGAGGAAATTAAAGTCTGCGCTACGGCAAGACATCGGGGGCTAAAATGAATTATGCCAGAGCATCAGTGGGGGCAGGAGAAGACAGGCAGGGGGAAAATGAGCACATTAGAGCAGTGTAATTAGACAAATGAAAGAACGATGTATCACGAAACACAGGCCTGATTGAAGCAATAAATCATGCCCGTGTGCTCGTAGGCAGTCCAAAATGACTGCAGAACCTTTTGTGTCCTGTGTGCTTAACCTATAAAGCACTCATAAGCTGACATCTGACCTTTCTCTGTATGAGATTATTCAAAGCTAAGGTAGCTTTTTGCAGAGTTAATCAAATGAGCCTCACAGGTTCCCCCCACAACGCTCAGCACACTGGCTCATGTGTGGCGCTACACGTTTTCACACAACCTGACTTGTGCACATGTGTTACTGCGAAAGAGTGTGCGCCCGGTCCTCAGGGATTGGCTCCCGTCTTAATGTGGCAAGAGGGTGAGAACCTATGTTCCGGCAGTGTGGGAAAAGAAACAGAAAAGGGGGAATGGAGGGTTGGAGGAAGGGTGGATCTCCACCAATTAAGACCAAGCACGGGTCTTTCTGCTGCGGATCTATAATTGGATGCAAGGCTCTTCATCTGTGAGACCGACACTGATGCCTGTGTGTGTGTGTGTGTGTGTGCGCGCACAAGCGGTGTTTGCTCAGGGAAGACGAGATCCTTGACGGATGGAGGGAGAGGAGTGAGAGTAAAAGAGAGCACAAGAGAAAAAAAAAGATGTATGTGTATGATAAGCAAAGCTGACATCAGGACCCCAATTAGAGGCCAGCGTGCCTCGCCGCTACTGGTGGAGTGAGCCGGAGTGAGAAAGCAGTGAAGAGAGTCAGAGCCGGAGAGTAATTAAGGCGCCGTGTCTAGAACCTTGGTTTATGTTCTCATGAGTGCATCAGTGTGTGCGTGGGCATGTGTGTCAGCAACACGTATGACTGGTGAATGATGCCGTGTTGAGGGGGCGATGACACGTAAGATGTAAACAGATTCATTATTCGTCATGACACCGTTGGTTAGATAAAACGTTTAAAGGAAGATAAAAAAAGGGGGCATGAAAGGATTACGGGGCAGATATTAGGATCGACAGCTCTCGGTTCTCTTCTACAGACACACGTCGATTGGTACAAACAAAATGAAATAAAATAGTTGGAGGTTTGACACCCGGTGTAGTAGAAAGAAAAAATGAGTCGATACTCTGTGCTGGCCCAATTTGTACTTTGGCTCACTAATTGCTGACTGTGTTTTGATGTTGGAGCCATTAGGCTCTTCATCAGAAACGTTCTTTGTAAAACACACAGTAGGCAGCACTTGGTGCTTAAATGTGCAAATGGCTGAAGTGCAGTGATCAGACTTTTGTTCTATTAATTATTTTTATTCATCATGAGCATCAGCATGGAGCATTAGAGCAGCGGGTCCTGCTATAAAATGCTAAATTGTGTCACACTCTCAATTCTAAATCAAAAGTCGATGGAACACACTATATATGGAACATTCCATGAAAAATCGATGGTATAATGATCCATCAATCTGGATCGACATATCGATTTAATGATCAACGATCCAATGTGATCCATGCAAAGTAAAAACATGGATCTATATCATTATTTTTAAGATGCGCCTTTACTTTGAACTTCCCTTGGCACTTCCTGTGTCCATCCAGGTGCACCTCCTTTCTAAACATTCAAATAGTGCTAGTGCCAGGTAGATAATGGCAAGCAGCCAAGAACAAGACCATGAGGATATTTACGTCCCTCTCAGGAATAAATCAACTGTGTGGAAATACTTTGGGCTTGCTAACTTGTTGCTCTCGCTATGACAATAAGAGCGGCTCTGTGTCAACAATGTCAGCCGGAAAAAAACGTGCATGCAGGTTGAAATTCAACCATCATGTTCTGTCAGGAGATGCAGTGAGTAAGACAAAGGTTACGTAATACTTTATATGTAGTTTGTCAAGCTATGAGTAGTGGGAAAATCCGCTAGCTGCTAGGCTAATTTATGTAATGTAAAATGCCATAGGCTTAAGCTAACGATGGCTAGCAATAAAACAATTGTTTTGTCTCTCTGACATTTGTTATTGAGCCAAGTTTTATACTCTTGTAAACTGTTAAGGCGTGTTTAATGTGTGTTAGAGAAGTCAGTTTAAAGTAAACATTACTGCGCTTAATCGCCTACAGCTATTTATGTGTTGTTTTTCTATGTCCAAAAGCATCAAAGAAAGCAGCGGCAGCTTCTTCTGTGGCTGTGTTTAATGGGCATATAATATGGTCTTTATCGAACGCCGGCCCCTGAAGTGAATCAAATCGGATCATGGCAGAGTTCATAAGAGAGGAAAATATCACAACACTGTCCAAAGAATGGTTATGATATGATAGCATGATGAAACTGGAGATTTATACCTTTAAACATATGGCGGTTATATTACACTTAATACCATGTAGCCTGTCTCTTATGTAAATGACAATTGGGCATGAACTTTTGATGATCTTTCACAATCGTAGTCATCAAGGCATAACATTTTTTTTTTTTTTAAGTTTTCATCAAAATTGTCATCAAATCATGGTCTTTAAATCTAAAGTCAACACCACCCCAGTGCCCCTGTAATACATTTTAGACTGAACTGGATTTCATATTTGGTTCCTGTATTTGCTTTTCTCTGCCTGCTGGCATCCTTTGTACCAAACCCTAGCTAGGATCAATCCATCAAAGGTGCTGAGTGATGTCGCTTCATTTAAAACACTTCAAATGCATGATGATTCTCCACACTTTTGTCTTTGAGCTCAGTCCCCTTGGTTCTATCACAGTCATTTCTGTCTGTCAGTGGCACTCAAAGCCTGTCACTGCTTTTTATACAATCCCAGCTGCCTTATTGACAGCCCATTATGCCCCTGATGAGGCACTATCACTTCATGAGCTTGTCTACACTCGCACAATGAAGAAATGCAAGTCATTAGCCAAAGCCAGCGAGACGGAGTGGAGCGGCTCGGTCCGCGTAAGTTTGGAGTGTCAAGAAGCGAGGCGAGGAGAGAGAGTGACAACATGGAGGGAGCCGGAGATACAAATTGAGACAGAGTCACACATGTAGATAACGCGACAGAAAGAAACACGGGCTCAATGTGAGACTACAATGTGACTCGGCCGCCATTCATCTGACCAATTTCCCTTGACAGTTCTGAGCACTTAACCCCACAGAGGAGATAAACTCTTCGTGTGCACACAGACACAAAAACCTTTTAGTTACTTGAATTAATAAGCCCCAAAGCAAGCTATGGACAGTCTGACAGAGAAAATAGTCCAATTACTTGTATCACACAGTGCGTTTAGAGCTCTGGAGGTCTGCGAGTCTGAGGGGGATTGGAGGGGAAAATTCCGAAATTCAATCATTTCAGTTTTATTCTCCATTCACAGTTGCTTTGTTTCCATTTAGTGCTTCTGTGCGACAGTGATTTTCAATCAGAATCCACGGCAAAAGTTGGGCGGCACATGTCGAATAGCAGCACTCACATCGTGGTGCGCTGTTTTTCGCAGCGCTGACAACCAACGCTGAAAATGTATGTTAACAGAACAAAATGTCCCTGACTGTTTTAGCTCATATCAAGCAGGACAGTCACGTGGGTGGCTAAAAGGCCCACGAGAACAATCGGTGGCATCTTTAAAGCGACCAACTCTGACACTAAAAGCCTAAAATAAACCTGACATCTTGTCAGCAAACATAAACAGCAGACAGAAACAGAGAGGCGTGAAAAAGAACCTGGGCAGAGAAGCTGAGTACGAGACAGGCAGAATAAAAAGAAGGAAAAATATTCAGACCTGAGTTTCTCGCTCTTCTTAACATAGCCCTCCCATCTTTCACCTTTCCTCCTCTCGCCACCTTTTTCCATTTCAAGGCAGCTGTAATGTTCTGACAGTCAATACTTTTCAGTATAAAAACCTCACTCTCTCTTCTCTGCTTTACTTTCAGCGCTCCTCTGCGGCTCCTTCTCTCCTTCCATACCATAATTATCCCTCTGCCTCGTCTTTCTTTGCGATCTCCTTTTTGCTTCCAACCGCTATTTACATGAATAAATAAATATGTGTGTCAATAAAAGAGCCTGAACAGCCTGTAAGGCAGAAGCCCATTAGTTTTTGTCAACAGCGCCGAGCAGCTTCATGTGAAAGGTTTGTTTTGTTTTGTAATACTTCAACATATGGGCACATAAATCAGTAACCGCCGCATAACTCCACACCTGTTCTGCATCTTCCTCCTCTCCATCTGCACTCATCAGTCACGACATGACTGACACATTCACAAAGACGACAGACGAGCCTCCACCCACCTCTCTGCACCAGCATGGTGACCTCGCTGCCTTTGGGACACTTGCTGAGCAGGTCGACCACCTGGTTGTGCGACATGCTCTGCACGTTCCTCTTGTTCACCTCCACGATGATGTCGCCCTCCTTGAGGCCGCGGCAGCGCGGGTAGTCCACGATCTGTTTCACCCTCTGGCCTCCGCCTCCGGGACTGTCGGCGATGGTGAAGCCGAAGCCCTTGTCTCCTTTCTCCATGTGTACGGTGATGAGCTCTGGTTGTGTCGCGATGGACGAGGCCAGGGTGACCACGTCGCTGGGGTAGCCGTGCTGGGAGGAGGTGTCGGAGGACACCTCTGCTGAGGGGCTGTGTGAACGGGGGAGGCCGTTGAGGGGTGCCCCGCCGTTGGTCGAGCCGTTGTTGTTGTTCTGACTGCCGTGGCTGGATGGCGAGTCGTAGCTGTTGGTGGCCTCCTGGCCGTTCACAATGATGGGCTCTTTGTTGTCGAGGATGGCCACTGAGGTAACCAGGCTGGTGTTGGGGTCGTCGGGGTCAAAGGGCAGTGGGTAGCCACGGCACAGCTCCAAGTTCACCATGGAGCCAATTGGGATGGACTGGAAGATCTTCACAACTTGGGCATGCGTGTAGCCTAGCACACACGTGTCGTTGACGCTCACGATGACGTCACCTTAGGGTGGAGAAGAGGGAGGAGTTACGTTTCTTTTGTATGTAAGGGAGTCACCTGTCAGCTAGGTTTTAGCTTCCTTAATTAAAGGACACATTTCATGCTTTTTCATTTTTCTCCTGTTCTTCAGTGTTTTAAATAGTCCGTAGTCCCGCCTTTACATGACTTCTCGACATCACGCTATGTCATCATGTCACACATTTGCATAATTTACGGCTCCTGGCTAGTTTGTCATGTAAAAAATTAGCCCAGCTGCTCTGTTGTTGTCAGCGGTGTCGGGTCAAGCGTGTGAGAGCTGACCAACCAGAGGATACTGGATATTCGGGAGGGGTGGTCTTAAAGAGACAGGAACTAAAACAGCACTGGAAAGGATGAGAAAACTTATGTAAACACTGATGCGCACTAAAGCATGTAAACCTATTCTAGTAGTAACCCAAAATAGGAACCAGGAAATTAGCATAATATGTCTCCTTTAAGCACAGCATTCAGAAAATCCAACTAAAGCAATATTCAAAAGCAGTATTCCTTGTTTGTTAAATTCGGTATTATAGTGCACCAACCTGTCTCCATTTTGCCATCAAGGGCAGCAGGTCCATCTAAGACCAGGCTCTTGATCTGCAGGAACTCGTCCGGCTCGTCGCCTCCCACAACAGTGAAACCAAACCCTCGGCGACTCTTTTTCAGCTTGGTGTTGATGAAGGTCCCCTTAAGTTCAGATCGGTTCCGGGTAAAGAAAGGCTTCCCTCCTGTACACAAAAACACAGACGTTTTCGATTTTGTTAATTCTGATACACCAGCGCAGACTGAATTAAGCAGCTTTGAGTTCTGTTTGCTCCTCAACAAAAATGGGAAAAACTGCTCTCCGTCTGAATCTGGGCTTCAGTAATAAGCTTTAACTCACTGGCCCAATAACATTAACACTTAATCAATAATCTAAACACACAGCTAACCTTAATGAGCGTAATGGCTACAGGCCACGGTTTCTGGTCTGATGACACAACATGAATCAAAACAGACTCATTATAATAAACAGACTAATTAGTTTAAAAGAGAATTGGGAGGACAAGTGAGGTAATCCCCAATGTGGAATCATCCATCATACAATCCAAACAAGGGCCTTGATTCTGGGACTGAAGGTGAGTCCGTGGGCATTAACAGGCAACTACACTGGTCACAGCTGCACATGATGCTTATAAAGGATCTTCAACTGATCCTGTACTTGTGCTGATTGGCTACATTGATTACTTTAAAGTGCATCGAGTCAAAGGGACACGAAGCACTAATGACAATTTATGCATATTTTACCTTATTGTTTATTCAGTTATGTAAAAAATACACATTTCTGGGTATGTATGATTAGCTAATCAATAATGTAAATATTAAAATGATGAGAATTTCTTCTCCAAAACTACACAGTGCCTCTTTAACATGGTTAAAATCAAATGGCACCATTTCAGCCTCATGATTACCTCATGTGCAGCATCTTTCACATTGCGAGAGGCACCAGATCTTTTTCTTTTTGGGCAATGAAATCAAATGCCAAGTGACATCCCTAATCCGTGAAGGTCACACGGCAGAAGCATTTTATTGAGAGAGGGTTCTGCCTCTGTAAACGGCCACCAAAAGTACAACCTCATCTGCTGTCAAGGCATCTCTATCATTCGGCTCTGGCTGTGAGGGTTTAATTAACACGGAGAGCCAGTCATGAGAAGTGCTCCAACGCTGCAATCTAAACCCAATTACTCAGACGGCCCTTTTCTTCTAGCTTTCTCTGCCTCATTATCTGGCATTAAGGATAAAATGAAGAAAGATTTGAGATGGAATCAGTCTAAATCAAAAAGCTGTGTGAGGTACACATCTGCAGCCTTCGCTGTCGAGAATGGGAGTGGCGGCGAGCAACAGTTGAACACGCGGTGAGATAGCACCGTCGATTAATGGACGCAATGTAAGCCAAACGCTTCTGAAATGACTTCACACAAATGAATAAGGAGATGTTAGAGGTGAAGGGAAAGAATGAAAGCGAACAGGCAGATGGAGACAGAGAAGGTATGAATTAAGGAGAGAGGGTCACGCAGGATTGTGTGCTTAGTGACCTGCAGCACAACATTAGCTTGTGCTAGAGCTGCAGCTTATGCATTCAATGAAAAATGCATTACCCTTGGAGTCAGTACGTGTCCTTGTGTTTGTGGTGTTTTCTCAGTGTGTGTGTGTGTGCGCCTTATAATAGAACAGGAGAGATGTAACGAAACTGTGAACATAGATGGCGGCTTTATCCGCGAGGGATCCGGAGATGTAAGAGCAGACCAGGAAGCAGGAGGAACATGAAAGTAGGTAGTTAGATAAAGAGATTTCAAATGATGCCTTTCTCTGGAGGAATGTCGAGGCCTAGGACAGTACAGAATAGCAAAGTCAGAGAGGGTGGGGGGGGGGGGAGGAGGGACAGAGGTAAACAGACAGACTGATGGACAGAACCGACGACTGAACCAAAGCGGAGAGAGTGGCAGGAGGAGACGAGACAAAAGCCAGCGAGACGGCCAATGTGGGCCATAAAATAAAGAGATCGATGAGGGGGGAAAAGGAAAGAACAGGCCAACAGAGCCGCAGGGGAGAATAAGAGGAAAAGACGGGGTGAGGCAGTTAATTCTCCGCAATGGCTGTGCTAATTAGACAAGCTGCTAGTGGGAGGCTGGTATAAAAAGAGCTGGCAACCACCAGAAGGAACACACAGTAACGGCTAGACACTGTGTCCGTAGGTGTGTGTGTGGCTAAATGGCGGGTGAAATCGGGCCATTATTTGATCCAGAAAATAGAGCAACAAAACAGGATCCATGAGAGGCAACATGTGGAGTAAACCCAGTAAACACGGGGAGAGCACATGTATAAAGGACGACTGTACTTGGCAGAGCGGCGGGTTTGTCTTTGACGCTGCCTCGAGCTCTCTCTTGGAAAACACTTCGAATTTATTGCACATACGAGATAAGGTTGAATTTTATCTTAATTATTTGATTAAACTTATACAGAGAGCGTCGATTCATAACTGCTCCTCCATCATGAAAACGCAAACACGGCCTGAGGCAGCTCAGGGAATCAAACCACACTCTGCTGAATCTGGTGTACCTCATAATAAGTCGCTGTGGGTAACAAAGCGAAGAAACAGACAGATAATGAGCAATCCTTTTTTTATCAACATCATTATTCTGAATAGGTGGCAACTTACGTTTCTGTCCCATTGCGTTGGGCACTGGAGGTCCTGTCTGAGGGTCCCTGTAGGTCTCCTGGTGGTTGGCAGCGTAGCTGGCCAGCGGGGCCCCTGCCAACGCAGAGTCCTCGATCCATTCTGCAAGAGCAAGAGGCACATGTTCTCTAGATGGGGTCGAAACAGGTGCGTGGCTGCCCTACTTGTGGAAGGAACCTGAGCTAAGGGCTCTGGGACGACATGGCCCACTGCGCTGTGTGTTCTATGAAGTGGGAGGAACTTGTGAAGGAATAGGTCGAAAAAATATTTTTTGCCGCACAGATTAAGGAGTGAATGGAAGAGGTTCAATTACCAAGATACAGTATTATGTGAAAGAGATCTTGGCGATAGAGCCTGAATGTAGTCGGGAGATAATTTTTGGCTATTTTGTGATACACGACGTAACTTGATGTATTGAAGTTTCAGTGAAGACCGTGCGACAAACCTTGAAAACGATATTGCACTAATCTTGTAGGGATGGTTCTGTCACAAAATATTTATACAATGAGATTTTTGATAAAGAATCATCTGTAATGTGGATATAATGACTAAACAAGTACGGTCAGTTCAGAAAAAGATATAACTTTACTGTAATGCAGCCTTTAAATCCAGGACAACTCCTATCATGATAATGTTATAATCAATATGTTGTCCAGCCTCGTGTGAAACTTACATTACAGTTTCACATCCCTCCACTGAAGATAACGTGTCAACTCAGGTTAAACAGGTCGCACAATCTTCATAAACACTGTGTCACACCTCCCTATTGAACACAAACGGACCTGTAGGAAACCAGAGCAGCCCATTTCTTCATTATGGCGGCCATCTTTGATTAATCACCTTGTTAGGGCATCACGGCGCCGATCAGACTACAACCCTCATTAATATTCTCCGTCAGTGAAACGGAATCAATGCAGAGGTGAGGGAAAAAAACAGGTAAAAACTCCGCTTGAAGGTATCGAGTTTTTTTGAAAAGAGATTGAGCTTTCAGACGGAGGGAGAAGTCAGCAGGTAATCGAGTGGATACGAATGAATTCTGCTGAATGAGCAGAAGGTGGAGCGCGATAGGAGAGTTCCCATGTGGGCCCGCATGCATTTACCATTAATCTCTCTGCGGGGCGTCCTGTGAATGCATATGGCCTGAGACAAGGAGCAGGAGCAAGCTAAGGTTAGCGGTTTGGTTGAGTTCGGGCAGCTGTGCGAGCTGCATGATCACTGTTATTGCTGGGAGCACTTATTGCTTTATTAAAAGAGGAACTATGTAGTTTTGAAGGAGACATTCAAACTCAGAACTTTTTACTTTTTACAACATTTTTCCATAACTGAATAAAAAAGCTGTTCTCAGAGGAAAATAAGATCCCCAGAACACTGTTTGCTTTGAAGGGTGGCAGGGTCCGCCACATATAAACAGTAAAGTAAAACAGTATGAAATTCTATTTTTCTTTAAATTCAGTATGTTTATTTAGTTTATTCAGTCATAAAAATCAGAAGACTTTGTTCAATTGGTTTGTGTAAGCATTAATAAAAATCCGTCGATGAAGATCTTTCTTTGTTTTTAAAATGCCTCCCCCAAAACTACGCACTACACCTTTAAATGGCCCTTTCTTGAGCAGGTCGATCGTGTTCAGATGAAGTCAAACTTACCTGTCCGTCACCTAGAGATAATGAAGCTTTCAAGGTATTACACAAACAAGTGTTCAATAGCAACACAGAAAACAGAAATTAACTTCAAAAAGGCTGCATGGCACAGCCGCAAATAATAGTTATGCCTTTATGGAAGGGCACTTAGCAAATCATAAGGCAGTAGCAGCAACATCGATTACTGTAGCAATCATTGCAATACAGACACAATCTCTCACACACAGTCTCGCACAGAGGCGAGTCAGTCACACACATGAATAGAAAGAAAGTAAATGACGCCCTTGGTGGGGGCTTGTGAACGAACCTCGGATGTAGCGCTCACCTTCAGGTGGCTGCTGGCTTTGGGGCTGAGGCTGCTGAGGCTGCTGCTCCAGCTGCCTGCGCCTCTTAGCCTCCAACACTGGATTCTCATACTGGGTCTTCCTGTTGATATGACTTTGGGGACGGTGGGAGGAGGGACGAGTGGACGTGAGGTTGGGGGATAAGAAATGAGGGGACGGGAGGAATGCATGGAAAATAAGAAATAGAAAAAAAAAAACAGGATGTAGGACAAGAGGTAAATATCAGCGGGGAAGTGGAGCGCAGCAGGGAGGGAGAACAGACACAGAGGAGAGGAGAGGATAACAGGAGAGAGGGAGAGAGACAGGGTCCAGAGAGGGAGGGGAGACACAGCGATGAGATTTGATTAATTCACAGCGGCACAATACACATGCATGCATCCGCACATACACAGGAACCTCTCTTTGAGACGTGCGTGACACAATCCTGCCCACAAATCACATCATATAAAATCACATGTTGACGATGCTTTAATTCAAGACTATGGGGGGGGGTTTCGCGCTGACCTACCAGCAGGAGAATAACACCTGAAAGCGCCACATGATATTATACAGCAAACGAAGCAAACAGTGAATAGCATCTGTTAGAGACAAAGAGGGGAAAAATAGAAATGCCACAGCCCTGAGCCCCCAGGTGCTGCTTTGAACAACATCAAAAAACGCATGAAACGCATTCGCATTAATGTTGACACCGAGGGGCTTCACGCGAGATGAGATGCAAACACACACAAACACTCGCTGCGCCTTTTCCCAAAAGATAATGACACAAACGAAATGGCCTACATTTTCCAGAAGACAAAAAAGACCAAAAAAACAGCGAAATCTCGCTGTGACATCTTATTAACGGCAGAACTGTACGCACATCAGAGTCGCTCCTGTTTACAGTTAGGCCAAGAGTTTCATTTTTTTTTTTTCGAACAAAATCGTGTGAGAGCATTTCTATTTATGTGCGGGCGGGAAAAAAATGCAAGGAGGCTGTTTCTTCTTCGGCTTCCTGCGTGCGTGTGTGCAGCGTCAGCCTGTCCGCTCGCCGAACACGTTCACTTACTCAACGTAGTAGACCCCGTACACCGGATCGTCTATTTTCTCCCATCCTGGTGGAAGTTCTGCAAAAGAGAAGCAGAGAAAAAAAAGACAGATTGAGACTGCTGGAACGAGGGAAAAAAAAAAACAACTCAAGGCTGTGAGGTTGCTGGGGGCCATGTGTTGAGCCATTAGAGGCGAGCCCAGCGGAGACCTTTCGCCTCTCGCTGTGTCCGCCTGTCAGTCAGTCTCCGGGGCCACGGTGACTCAACGGCTTCACAGGCTGTCTGGCTGGCCTGTCCCTGTCCCCTCACATTGCTGACATTTCCACACATCAGATAAGAGCAGAGCAAGACCCCCTTGGGCAGAGAGATGGGTGGATGAATGGAGGGATGGGGAAGATGAAAGGAGGTGTGAGAAGCGAGCGGCGGAAGGGGTCAGGGAGAGGGAAGGCATGGAAGTGGGAGGCAGAAAAAAGCAAGGAGGGAGCGGCAGATAAAGGTGAGAAGGAGGGGAGGCTGGGGGAGGGAGGAATAATCCGGGCTTTGAAAGCATTGTAGAAAAAAACACAGAAAGCTGTCTGACAGTGTGCGGGGAAAATGAGTGGATTTGTTTTGGTTTTTTAGCATTATGAAATATTCCCTTTCTGTCAACAGAGGAGCTAATTTCTAATCAGTTTCCTGGCTGTATTAGTGAAAAGATGCCTGTCCTTGCTACTGTGTGCTCTGCTCTCTTCATGTTTTACCTAACTCACCCTCTTCACGTGTAAATGTACTGACCTCACCTGTGCCAGCTCCTGCTTTGTGAACTAAGGCTGCGCCCTGGAACCTTGAGAAGCTACTTCATTCGAGGAGCTGGCACTGAAAGCAGCTGCACACACATGTGCAGACACTTTTGCAGAGTAAAAAGTGGAATCCGTCGTAATTAACGATGATTAGGAAAAGATATGAATATGACTGGGCCCACTTCAGCGGCATGTAATTGCCCGATGGCGCGATCGTGCTGCGTTTCGACGCCGTTTGCCAAAGAGGGGTGATGTCATTATCCCCGACGGAGCCATCTGAATCGGTTCTGAGGTCTGATTGCGGCGGCATCGATTACTGGCTGCCGTCCACATAGATAATGTCAGAGGCTTCTAATTGGCTACAAACACAGATTGTCCAACGGTCCTCTCATGCGATGTATCAGTTTTACATATTATTACCCCCAGCCAATCAAGCCTCACCCTGTGTGCAAGTAGATGGTAATTACAATCATCCAACTTGGAGGGCCTCCCTCTGCTTTCTAATGAGGAGGGCCCTCAGTTGGAGT
The DNA here is from genome assembly GCA_039737535.1 of Lagodon rhomboides. NCBI lineage: Eukaryota > Metazoa > Chordata > Actinopteri > Spariformes > Sparidae > Lagodon > Lagodon rhomboides. The sequence continues at coordinate 11,841,565 of CM077785.1, read as the reverse complement.
GGAGTCAGCAGCAGATGGGAGTGTTTAAATTGTCTGTACATAACACACACACAAACGCACACAGCACCACAGATTACAGTTTGTCAGACCAGGTAGACTTATAAGTCTATTTAGAGCAGCCAGGGACAATCACAGTTATCAATTTGATGCTTGCAAGTTGGTATTACTCCATATTTTCCACACCCGCTAAATGCAGCTAATGCAAAAACACTGAAACAGAATGCAAGGTTACAGCCTGAGCGCCGTAGTGCAGGGTGAAGCCACAAAGCAGGCATGGTGAATCATCATTCAGATGTTTTCAACTGGAACGTTAAATGGAATGCGGTCCCGCCTCGCCTCGCACAAAATTTTAATCACCCACTTGATTTCACACCGCGCTAGTTCTGCTCCTGGAGGAGCACCTGTGTGTGTGTGTGTGTGTGTGTGTGTGTGTGTGTGTGAGTGAGTTAGAGAGGGAAGAAAGGGCATTTGCTGTTGCAGTCGTCTTAACAACGCGGTATACATTTCAGTGAGTGGAAACGCAAATGAGGAAGACGAAGAGAGAGAGATCCGTCACTCGTTCGGCAGCGTTTTCTTCTCACCCCGTGTCCCTCCTCCCACATCCCACCTTCCACAACATATCGTGAATTCGAGGGAGAGTCAAGCGTGATGAATTGCACGTTTAACTGTTTGCATCTCATTCTCTCGATGCGGCGCCGGGGTTGATTTCTCTTGTGTAAGCATGTACCACCGAGAGGCTCTTTGTGTGTGTTAGGGCTGCGCGAGAATTTGTGCGTGCCTGCGTTCGTACTACTTCTCCTCCGAGGACTCGAGTTAATTACTTATTCTTTGCCTACCTGTATTGGATTGTGCTGGTCGATAACTATCGAACATGTTCATCCAGTCGAGGGCCGGCTCACGGATATGATGGGACTCGCCTGATCTGATCATCATAACACTTTCAGAGGCTTAAACACGGGAGCTGCTAACCAGATCAAAGCCCTGCACGCTGTCGGTTCGCCTTCACAGTGCGTCATCAACCTTTTTGCAGGTGATGCTCTGTTTTTATTGCTGAAAACAGCTGCCTGCTGCTGGGAAATGAGAGCTAGAGAGAAGCTAAACATAGATATTTCTCTTCGGGTGACCCCTTTGACATAACATTAAGTCATTTGAATCGATGTTAATATAAAAAATATTGATAAACGCGACTTTTTGCACCTGATGAAAAGACAGACTCCATTCTGGTACTTAAATATGGTGCCTGAATAAGCCCCTGTCCCTGGGGCGAATGGAAACCTTTCAAATCCCATTTTACAAAAGTGGAACTGATTACAAATGAAGCCAAAAGAAGCTCTTTTTCGGCGAGGGTTCGCTCTTTCGCTCGACAAAAGTAATATGCATTGAGTGTTATTCCAAATTCTATAAAAAGACATGTTAATCATAAAGGGCTAAGACAGACATTAATCACATCTCTCCCCTGATGGAATGACACCATTCATTACTCGTTCATACCGGTAGCAGGGCACCGTCTCCAGACACCATTTATCCTGCAGAAGTGGCCGCGCTGCTGTGTCTGAAAGGCTAGTTAGTGTGTTGATGGGTCTCGGGGAGAAAAAAAAGCCTGTTGCCGTCTGCCTCAGACAGACACTCATTAGGAAATCATCATTATAACAATCTTCCTCGGATCAGCCCTCGTCTCTTATGTATGAAAAGACAATCTGATGGTGTGTGAGTGTTTTGTCTGGGTTTGTGTGAGTGTGTGTCTGGTTGGCTGGTGGTATGTGGGGAAGCAGAGAGTTGTGTTCAAGGCAGTTTTTTTCTGATAGCAAATGGTGTGTGTTTGCTAAAAATCATACAGGGGGGAGGCTGGGTGAAGGTCAGATCTGTCAGAGAGGCAGAATGTGTCAGTTCTAGAGGATTAGAAGTCACTGTCATAGTCATCTACTGTCAAATGTCTGTGTGTGAGCCACCGGAGGTGGCGGTGAGTCAGATGTATACAAGAACAATATGACACTGGATGTACGTAGAAGAGAGAAGATCCTACCTAGGTCATTGTCCAGCTCCTCTGTATGTACCCCTTCTACACAGTGGGACGGACCACACAGCAGCACAGGATCGTTGTTAGAGGGGAGAGAGAGAGAGAAAAAAGGTGCACATCTGTGAGTCAGTCGACTGGATCTGGCCACTGGGTGGCAGGAGTAAATCAAAGTCAGAGCCTCGGCCTCACGTGTCAAACCATGTAGACAAAAATCACAAAGCATGTTTCCCCAAATGATTGGAGTCTGGAGTTGAGGCAGACTTTTATCCAACCCAAATTTGTCATGTCAGCTTCTAATGACATGACAGCTGTTTTTCACATTTCACTTTCTGAACAGGGAAATAAACGATCACAAGATGCCCTCATGAGAAAACTTGTTCTGTACCAGCACTCCTCTGTGTTTCTGTATGAACCTATCCTGGTTCGTGATGCGATTGATGCGGCGGAGCTGTGGGGTATCTTGCTCTGACAAACAGCTGAAAGCTTAGCAGAGCAGTGCCGCCTAATGACTGCTCCCCATTTTCCGTGACCCAACACTGACACCTATGGGCAGCTGGGGGAACCGCTACTCCTGTATAAACAGCTCAACGTTGTGACAAAAGACGTAAAAGAAGATGATTGGTGACTTCTAAGCTAAAAAGCTCTACTTCTAAATAAATATAGGGTGACTTGACTGGACACATACGTGAAGAGGTCCAACACTAGTCGTCTTTAACCTACTCACTAAGAGGTTTTTGTTTCTAAAAGTCTTTTAATAATTAAGAAACAGCCTGTGGGTTTTTACTCTCGGCAAAAACAAAAGGCCGAGGAATGACTGACAGAAACACCAAATTACATTGCTCCAATTTATGAGCCTCAAGCGTAAAAAAAAAAAAAAGATACAAGTAGAAGCTCAGTTCAATATTCTGTGTCAATCAACTGTGTCTGAAAGGAGAGGATTTCATCACGTAACATGGACGTACCGTCATCTTCACATTCTTCCAGGGGTTTCTGGGGCTTGTCCAGGCACCGAGGGTCTATCCAGGAGGTGGTCTTTGTGTTGTGGCTGAACATAAAATAAACACAAAGGCAATTACCCCGATGTGATAGAAATAATCCTTATAGCCTCACATCTGATTTGTAGCAAGAAGGTTTTCAAAGATGTTGACAGAAAGTATGATTATAGTGCGCATTTCTAGATGACGATTTGCTTGTTTGTCACTAAACCAGCGACAGTCAGCACTTGATTATGTTGGACTCGAGAGGTTTTTCTCATCTGTTTATTACATTTACAGAAGTCAACAGGACTGACAAAGCAGTGGCTTCATAATAAAAGAACTCTCAACAGTGTATTAGAGGAGAAGCTCTTCTGCAATTGACCTTAATTACTTGAAGCACTGAGCCTGGACTGTCCTTCCAGAGTTCATAAACAAACAACTGCATCTCACAAAGACGCGATACTCATCAGTGCTTCAACTCAGTTTTTTGAGGTTATTAGAATTGAAGGTCTGAGTAAATTGCCACGCTATGAAATGTGTCCAGGTTACCTCTGACCAATTTCTCCACAGCTTTCTGTGTTTTTTAGTTTGCATAAATGCCTTGAAGTAAAGTAGCTGCAGAGATTAACTGTGATTTTGGTTCCCGTTCTGATCTACAGTTATATATCACATTAAGCAGAAACATGGACATATGCAGCTTTAAACTGAATCGATAATACTATGAAAGCCTGAGAAATGTTTCTTTGTTGCTACGTTGCGATGTCTGACTACAAACTCGAATTTGGTCATTTGTGTCCAGAATCTCTGAACTGTGTGACATTCTTTTTTACATAAAAAATTGAAAAGAGTTCAAACATTAAACCATGTACAGTATAAAGGACTGTGTTAAATATCTCATCTTTGGGACTTTTAAGTGAAGTTGACACAATGTCTTAGCCCAGCTCAAGCAGATCACACCGAAAACAGGGCTCCCACACTGTATTAAACCTTAAATTTAAGACATTTACAATGACTTTTACAGGTCCTTGAATCTGAGGAATTTCCAATCCCTCAGATTCAAGGACCCAACATAGCATGGTTAAGAGACATAGAGACTGATCAAGGTTCATTACTGTTACAGACAACAATTAAAAATAGAGAGGCTTGAGTGTGTGATCACATCTTAAATGTGCTGCTGTGTTACAGTGATGGCAGAAAACTGTGGGAGACAAACATGCCAACAGCAGAATGAAGCCTATTTACTAACGTTAAGTTAAAAAAACTAAAAACTTTTTGTTGGATTCACAATTCAAGCACTTTCCAGGCCTCACATTTATTTAGGTCCATTTCCAAACACATTTAAGACCTTAATTTCTTCCCTCAAATTCACAAATTTTCAAGGATTTCAACCTGTGGGAACCCTGTGAAAAGTGAACTCTGACACACTGCCATGTATTCAAGTGTTGGGTTACTTACTCTATAAAGTAGACCTCTCCGTTCTCGGTGTAGGCCATCTCCCAGTTGTCAGGCAGAGGTCCCAGCGGGTCCTCCGGGGGAGGATGGCTCAGGTGAGAGTGTGTCTGCTGTGTGCTCTCCGTGGTGGACGTTGGTGAGGGGGTCGTCCCAATGTAGGGCGGTTCACTCTTGCGGGTGGCGAAGGGTCGCACCGAGTGAGGAATCTCGTCTAATTCACTTGAGTCTCCTGAGGTTAATAAGACAAAGATGGCTCGGTGTTATGGACATTTTGGTCGCTGAGAAACAAAAGGTATCTGTGAAACAAATTTGGAGGAGGAGCCTCCACACATGATCAGCCAAAAATGTCTTTTTTTTGGAAGAAAAACAATTGCTCCCAGTGCTGAAAGACTTCTCTGTCTGAGCATCACTACACACGACACGTTTCAGCCAGATTAACGTAACACATTCCGGGACGAGTAGTTCAAGAGTTTCGAGAGAGCCTCGTCTTGCCACCGGCAGAACTACCCAATGCTTTTCACACTAGAATCAGCTACACCACCGTGCCGTAAATCCATTTATCCTGAACTGTAGAGACATTTGCTTCAGTTAAGACTGCTGAGTGGGCAGTTCACACCTAGAACCATGGCCTCTGAAGTGCTATCACCTAGCTTCCTGCTATCTCGTTTTCACACTCACACTTGACTGGCACCCTCGCAGCTCACACAATCACAGACGGCAAATAAACAACTTTTGGTCCCACCTTCTAAAAAACACATGGCAGAAACAGCTTTAGCACTGAGTCGACTGCCTCACAATGCCTGCTGACCTACTAACACACAAGTGGAGATATCAAATAAATGAGCTCACTGAGCAATAATCTTCAAAATCATCACGATTAAAGAGCCAGAATAAACAGCACTTCAGCTGAATGAAATCAAACCGCTCTGTTATTCACAAAACAAAGATGACCTTCCAAGTACTAATACTATCATTAAGAATCGTTTCAAACATGGAGGTTGCTCAGTCATCCACCCGCTGCATCTTGCAGCCAGATGGCACTCTTTTACATTTTTGGATGCATAGATACAGGCAGTTGTAGTCAAACCCAGAGACCACTTACTCACCAATCAAAGAAGCTCTTGTGTTCTGCAGCCCCTCACCACGCCAAAGTGCTCTCTCTGCCGCTCTCTCTCCACCTCCTTTGTGCTCTCTCTCCTACTTCTTCATTTTCCGAGCTTATCCAGCCTGGGTTCTCTTCCTCCCTCCGTCCAATCCCTTTCAGACTCCCCCACTTTACCCCTTCACAGCCACTCCCCCCTCTTTCTCTTTACCCTCCTGCTACCTTGTCTCCACTTGCATCTCCTCCCACTTTATCCATCACAACTAACATTATCTTTTCTCTTGTTCCGAACAGGGCTGCGGTGAGCAGGATCGCATTCAAGTGTCATCCTCCAAACCAAACAGCATGTTCTCAGCCTGTTGTTGAAGACGGCTCTGCAATCAGCGTCACGTGTGCTCACTGACTTCAGGTCTGTTTATTTTAAAGGTGTCTGCACCAGCTGAAAGAGTGTGTGAGTCATGAGGTAAGCTCTGCAGAAACAGCTAGTATGCGAAAATGACAATAAACCGACAAGAAGTGAAATGAGTGAAGTCAGTTTCATGACAAAAAAAATTGGAAGGTGGAAAACAATGTTTATCGAAGTCAAATGTGCCAAATTTAATTTAGTCCAGAGTGCAGTACCAGGGACCGGAGCCTGTTCCATCCTGGTATTTTGTATCCAAAAAAAATGAAAATGATGTCTAAATCCTTTGGAGACGGACTGCTGTTTTTACACCTGAATTCAGAATGTGTTTTGAAATCCGTCCTGAGTGACTGCTTGTTATGGGAACTCCTCACTCACACTGAGAAAAACGGCTTGGCAGAAAGAAAACGCACATCTGTGCTCCACCAAACAGCCAGAGGAAGTACAGACTTCAAAACCTTGAACAAGGTGATGGCAGAAGCAGATCGACTGTATTTGGGATGTTTAGTATTCACTTTGCGTTACACTATTGAGTGGTCTGAGTGATCAATTTTCATTTATCTTGAATGGGTTTTGGCTGCACTCACACCCGTGGTTTTCATTATTGATTAATCTATTAAACATTTTCAGATTAGATAGATTAATTAACTGTTAGTTGATGTCAGAAACGAGGACAAATGACCAACACTCTTTGTGTCCATCATAAGACCTTACACAATCTTATGTGATGCCTACACTCTGCTTACTTTAAGGGGTATTCCAGCTATGTAATATTGTACCTGCATACTGGAGGTTTATACTATACTATACTATACATACTGGATAGATTTAAAAAGAAAAGGAAATATCAAAGAAGCATCGGCTGAGATATCCTGACTTTAGTCAGCAATATGGGTCAAGACCTCAAAACAATGGATCCTACATTTCCCATAATGCAACTGGATAGTGTCAATCAGACTCTCTCTCCATCACTAGTAAATATAAATATCTTCATAACTTTATAACTGCAGACTGTAATGCAAGATCTCTGTTGTGAATTTAAAGCAAAGAAGTCCATGATGATGCTGATGTTCTCACTGGTCTTTTTGAACATTTGGAATAGAAAACAGCAAAAGTTTTATTAGGGATGCACTAGAAATTGATTTTTTGGGGGAGGGCGAACTTCCATTTGCTAAAGATTCTTCATTCTACCATTATGACCTCAAATCATGTTAAACCACCTGTCTGCTCACTTTATTTTACGACTGACATCCTCATTTTTAAGCCTTCAGTCTGGCACATTTCCAGGCAGCACACAGCACCTTTTGAAACAAGGTTACTAAGTGCTGTCCCAGACACAGTCACAGAGACGACACACAAATTCAGCCATTTAGACAGAAAAATAATTAACAACCGCTTTGGAAGCAAGGCAATTCAGTAGCAGGGTATAAATAAGAGACCTTGGTTAGATGATCTGAGTGGCCCTACAGGTGGAATAAGAATGTCAAAGAATGTAAAACGGTAAGACCATGTAGGGCCTTGACTGTGATGAGAGGTATTTTGCCATCTATTCTACACTTTACGGGGAGCCAATGACGCAGTGGGTTGGTGTGATGTGGGATTGGTTTAGGTCAGCAGCTGGGCTGCAGTGCACGACTGCACGGCACGAGTTACAGGTAGGACGGGGATGCTTGGCTGTGACGGGAAAAAAGAGCATTGAAGTAGTCGAAAGGTGATAAAATCAGGTTGAGTAAATCTAGAAATCTGGTTGATGGCATTAATTTGATTTTTATGATGTTTTGGAGTTGGGAAAAGCAGGTTTGTACAAGCTTATTCATTTATAGGGCAGAGTTCAGACTTGGGTCAAAGTTTACACCAACGTTTCTTGAGGAGGGTTCAACATTGGTGGTCAAGGAGCCAGTACATCAGGAGAGCTTCACTTCTATCTGAATTCAGCTGAAGGAAACTGAGTAGCATCCGTTCTTAAATAGCAGCCAGGCAGTTGCACAATGTCTAAATTCCACCCTTGTAGAGGTCCATGTGACTCAAGCATTACCTAAAACCTGTGAAGACATTCATCCATCATCTATCCCACCATCCGCACACCGTGCCTTGTCCTCCTCGACCTCCTGTCCCCTTGTACGTACCTGTAAAGCTACTGTTCATGTCAGGGAGGTCCTCGTCGTCCTCCTGCTGCTGCTCTCCAGGCCCTATTCCAGCATTGTGCATGTCATTGTAGGACTTGGAGCGTCGGGGAGTGGAGTTCTGCGAGCCCGGCAGGCTACCGCTGAGCCCGTCTGGCAGTGGGGCATCACCGCCGCTACCGCTACTGCTAATCACTTTCCCACCGGGGGGCTGCACCGGTGGCTTGGGTGTCCCATAATAGTTACCTAGGCAACAGAGAAGAAGGCAGGGACGGGGGATTAAAAAAAAAGATGGAGAAAAGAAGGGCATTTCAGTAGGAGGGTTAGAGAGGAGGGGTCAAAGGGTTTTCTCTGTGTGTGTGTGTGTGTGTGTGTGTGTGTGTGTGTGTGTTGGGGGAGCAGTCATAGTCTTTGTATGCAAATTAAGAGTCTGGCTTTGTCTGTGGGAAAATGTGAATCTCTTTGACCCAAATAAAGTTCACAACCAAGACAACTTTGTTCTAACTTAACACGAACTAATGAACGTTTTATTTATTCATCAACATGAAGTTGCCGTCGCAGACATTCAGTGAAGCAGCCTGCTGCCAAAATGTTCTCCAGTGCCAGCGCCGCATTTGAACTAAACTGACAGTTTCAAAGGGGAGAGAACAAAACATGCCGAGCTGAAACCAAGTCATATTCATCCAGAGTTAAAACAGGCGAACCTAAAGAGACTGTACCATCTTAAGACCGGAATTTACAGCCAACTTCTTAATGAGACGGAATGGCATTAGCATCCAAAATATAATGGCATCGGAAGAAAAGAACATTCTGGTCCAGGTGGCAGAATTACAGTCAAAAGATAGGTTGGCAAACTGCTAATTAAATGTGGTATAGACCTTTTTCACAGCAGACATTTTGGCATGTTAAAGCAGGAAAAGCACAGGTCTAATTGATAACATTAATAACGAATGCATGCATTTAGGTGAGACGGTTCCAGGCACCTGATATGGATGGAATTGAGCCATTGTTAGCGAAACTGCGTTTCACCTGTGCTGCCAAGTGTGCCATGAAAAATGTTAATGAGCAGGTGTCTAAAACCTGTCTAAACATTTAGAATAGGTCTGAAGTGCCGACAACCATTGTATCATTACATGCCTGAACAAAAAAAATATTTTACTGTTTAGAAACATAAAACCTAAAGTCAAACGTGGTGATGGAAACAGTCAGGTGTGGGGATGTTTTTGCTCGTCTGCATTTAATACATCACCAGACTTTACTCCACACACAGCCTTACGCTGGACGCTGTTTAAAGACTATGTTTGGTTCAATCATTTTCACATTTTTCAGTTGTTACAACACAGACTACAGTTTAAAGCTTGTAAAACATTTGTAGACAACACCAAACATCGTGTCACCTCAAGTCACAAACTGAATTCAGTTCAGTACGAATTAAAATGTCACCCGTTTGTCTCATGGACCAGTTTTCTATCATTTCTTGTTTAAAACGACTATACACAGCAGTGTTTCACAAAGAACGGCTGTGTACCTGTGGGGATTTAAAGGTGTGCCTACATGGTGTCGCTTTAATTATCCACCTTAATGCACAGACACTGGCTTGCCTCGCCTTTCTGTTTCCATCTCCCAGTTTCTATCTAGTATCTACCACATTCTGGTTTCTCAGGAGCAGGTAAGCTGCGTGTGACGAAAGCTAGTCGTAAATTAGGTTGCCTGACGCAACTATTGAAACCATTGTAGAACAGAATGATCCCTGAACAAGCTTGTATGAAACCCAGATTTGCCTGGCCTGGCCGCCGAAGTACAATGAATGAATTATGACTCGAAAACACTTCACTAATCTAATAAAGTGGCAAGTACAACTGCTAGTGCAACTTTGCCTGATTCGGTTGTAATAAACGGTGCTATAGTTTCAGCTAGTTTGCGGCTAACAAATTGGTGCATGGTATGGTCCCTCGCTTTGACACCAGCTTCTCGCATCATCTCCAGGTTTATCTGGCTCGAATGTCTTTTGCAGTGTGATGTGGTCAGACAACTTGCCACATGTCCACCCTGTGTAAAGCAGGTGAAAGGAAGAAAGAGTTTCTGATTTCCTCCATACTGTGTCCAGTGGAGGTGAGTAAGCTAGTTGCCAGTCAGAAGTCCATCGGCCTTGTTCGCACCTATAGACTTGCCGTCAGAGCAAAATCCATTGTTATGGAGCCCTGAACAAGCTGAGTGGACAGACACTTAATTAAACATTATCTACCTGAATGGAGGTTACACATGTTCGTGTTGTGTGTCTATGTGACAACTTTGTGTCACTTGCCATGATGACTGAAGTTGGATTTAGTTTTGGCAGCAAGGAGGAGGGAGCACATACTGAATGACTGAGAGATGATACAGGACAACACACTGAGTCATCGCTAGGCTGTGAACAACTGCTGAAACTCCACAAGATAACAGCGTATGACCCTGCCCTGACCTGAGAGGTTTATGTGTGTGTGTGTGTGTGTGTCAGTGCGACTAGCCTGCAAACACACAAGATATCAACCGCACACACTGGCTACTGACAACTCCCCAGTCCATCAATATATCCAACATCCACAACATACATTTTTCATGATTATTCCTTTGTGATGTTGCTCACATGAAAGACAAATCACATCAAGATTGTGACAGCAACCTTTTCAACTTTCAAACAAACTTTCTTTTCTCTTCTTTTCTCCATTTACTTCTACTTCAGCTAGTGTTTCCAACAAGTCCGAGGGCTACTTTCAACAACCTCCAGAGATACGAGATGAACATGCTGCTGACGGCTATCTGACCTACATTTATGGTGGACAGCAATTGAACTCTGAAAAATATTTTCAAAATACAACCTTTCTTCATGCTGCACTGTTCTATGGTGTCTTGTAAAGACCAGCTGTTGAGACATTAGTATACCTGCCATTTAGCAATAGATTTTTTTTTAATGAGATTCAATCTGGAATGAAATTTTGGCTCAAACGGACACCAAAACTGGACTGTGGCAGGGGAGGGCTGACAGCAGACACTGTTCCCTCCTGCTGTACCAGCAGGTGCACCTGTCCAGAAGTGGGCTGACTGGCGCAGACAGGTACACAACCTGCCTGCTCGCTGACAGCACACCATGGGAGGGAAGGTTTAAGCACTAGCTGAAGATACAGGAAGGAGTAAATAAAAGGGTGTAAATATCATCTTTTCAAACCAATTTGGGAACTCGAACATCCGGAGGCTTGGATTACACTGGATGATCTGTACGTGGCAATTTTATGTTTTCTTTTGCTCAATAAAAATATTTTAAAACAAGTACTTATCCACTTAAAGTAATTTGGGAGAATGCTGTGTATGGTGAACTTATCCATTAAAGCTACATTAGCAATATGTCAACCTGATGCCAAATCCTCTGTGTTGGGTCAGTTAGTCGTGAAAACAATAAAATGCACTATATGCAGATTAATGTGTGCTTTTCTAATTTACCTTCATATGTTCCAATCTCCAATAGGGTTCCACTTTTCTCCAACGTCAGGAAGTCCTCGACTGAGAGGAAGTTGTAGTCCACACCAGGAACTTCTCCTTCTCGTGGGGCACGGGTTGTACCTGGATAACCATCAGAGACAGGGCATGAGTTAGCAAACTAGAATGAATATTGAATTGCAGTGAAGTATTCGCTCCATTCTTTGTACTAACTCAGTGAAGACGTACCATCTTAAAAAACTGGTCTAGCAGCATTTTTTTTTCAGGGATTTTAGGGAAAATTAAACAAGGAGTGTTCAGTGTATCAGTTATAGTATTTCTATTTACATGTGTAAAGCAAATAACATGATAGCATTCTCAAAAAAATAAGTTGATCCATTGCTTGCTAGGATCTTCCTTCACATTGGGGTAAAGTGAGGTATCGTAGTAGCACCTTAGTGGGATCCTGCCATATGCTCGGGGTAAAATGGAAGTGGGAGAGTGTGAGTGTGTGTGTGTGTGTGTGGTTTGGCATGTAGCCTGTGAGATTCTAGCACTTGTATTTAACGCTGACAGTTGGTGTCAATAGTAAACAGCTTTATAGCCGAGACAATAGTGAAATAACAACCGATCTACAAATTAACTGCTGACAAACACTGCAAAATTAGTCAAGTTGTACTATTTCCTTTTCTTTTAAGCATTCTTAGAAGTCTTTCCCCAAACTACACTGACTGTCGCTCTCTAGCTTGGTGTCTCACTCTTCACTGCACTTACTGTATCCTACAACAAAAGAAAATATGGTATAAACTGACAGAGCTCATGGTGAATAATCTCTCTCTTTCTGCTTTTTCTGATACACACTTGTTTTCCAACAGAGGGCTTTCCTCTTTGCTACCTTCCCTCGCCTTCCCCCTCTTCCATCTCCTGCTCTATCTGTCTTATCTCCCAATCACTCTGTCTCCAGTGGGTTGGTAAGCAATAAGCTGGTAAAAATAGATGTGTGGGGATAGGGGGGAGAGGCTCCCACTGCAGCCACGTTCAGTGACACTGGTGATAAATCACAGATGTGCAGATCCTAACTCGAGTGAGCGTGCATCACACTCACGCAAGCATGTAGAGAGGCATGCGAGTTGCAATGCCTGTAGACACCGATTCTCTCACACTGAGTATTCTTGACGTGCATCAGTTTGATCACTCAGATGTCACATTCACAGTCTAGTGTTACAGTCCCAGTCTATTCTTTAATGGAATCTCTGTGATAGACTACATTTCTAGCATTCATAGATCAAAACTCCACTATTTGTGGCCAGACACTCTTGCGGCAAGAGGAAATTGACTTAAAGTCAAACAAATCCACTCTGAAGTCCATCAAACAAACGGACATTCCCAGGCACCAAATCTTTTACAGAAAGTCGACCTTGGAGAGTCGTCAGCCTAGCCCAAGTTCAGCCGACTGTCAGTTCACTTCCCGCACAAAAGTGGCCATTGATTCGACTCCATTTGGACACTGCTGCTCTTAGAAAACCAAATAGGAAGTGGAATTGTGACCAGTGTTTCAAAAAGGAACAGAAAAGCCGAGGCTTGGCTTAGACCCAGGGGTAAGACACTGTCATTGCTATAGGCCTGATTAATTCAATACCACCCTACAAAAGCTCCTTTGACCAAGCTGTGAAATAAAGTGAAAGGGGTAAGACAGGTTGGGACTGAAGAGTTGGGCATAGAGGCTCACGCGTAGAGTTGGGAATTGTATGAGCGCCACAACAAGTATTCCGAATGCCGTGCTTTAAAATGCAGTAGAAGAAGAAAGAGAAAGGAGTTAGCCCACCAAAGCTAAGGGTTAGCATAATCCAGTGACTGGCACATACAATGAAGCCTTGGAGAGTTGCTGTGAGGGTGTTCGTCTAACGCTGGCTGGCTTAACGGCTTCAACATCTACACCAGCTGAGATTGGTGGGTGGGCGTTGTAAAAAAGAGTATAAAAAAAAAAAACCCTAATCATTAGCATTCAAGAAGATGATCAGGGAAACAAGTGTTGAGATATTAGCAGTTGTACTGTAGCGAAGGGAGCTGGAAGCAAATAATGTTGCATCAAAACACATGCCCAAAAATACTGTTGATGTACGATAGCCTGAACTGTATAACACACAACACTAAATGATCCAGGACTATATGTTCTTCAAAAATTAAATGAAAGTAATTTCTGTGTCTTCACACATCATACCACTGGGTTTCTGCTGTTGCTAGGGACAACCCAGGAAGGATAGGATAGATAGAGAGAGAGAGGGGGAGAGAGAGAGAGAGATGTGGGGAAGCTTAAGTATGTGGGGAAGTTTGTCCTCCAGTGATGATGCAGTCCTCCTCTGGCTTCACAACTCCCTCTTCACTATAGACTTATTAAATGCCACAGGAGTATGATTTATATTTTCCATATACAAAAGCATAAATTATGTACAAGTATTTAATGTTAGCATATTTGAAGACTCTTTGAAACTGTGGCGAAGCCCCAGCCAAAAACGTCGACCACTGGCCACAGACCAGAATGGTCTGGTGGGTTAAACCCTCAAAAGACAAGAAAATGATCTGCTCGGGGAACACTGGTGCTCTTATGTGCAAATCCATATTCACAAAGGGTATACATGTATAACGGTCATGAGTGTGAAGCTGGGTGTTGCTGAAACAAATGTGGCTGAACAATTATTTAGTACAATATCCAAATCGCCAAAGCCGCAGTCTGATGATGAAAGTAAAAAAAGAAAAGTGTCACAACATACCATTATAAATAAAGTGCTGGGGTGCTATAGAGCTGCCCGAGCCCACGAATCATACTCTCCAGATGTATCCACATCATCATCCTCTTTATATGTCTTTTCAGTAATTATGCGAGATTCAAGGTCTTGGTCAAGGCAAACTTTCCATGACTGGATCCCCAGCTTACTGAGCCATGAGCTGATAAGCTAATAGTATCTCGCAAAGACCAGCAGTTGTCAGTTACTGTGGTGACATGCTGCCCCTTAGATTTACGAAAATTCTGTCCATTCGTGTCCCATAAATAACCACTCCCACTAAAACCGTGACTCATATTTCAAAATAACCTCAATAGGCTTTTGGGGATATTGTTCAACTCTACCAACAAAGCATGTATGGAATAATAATTTCCATAAATGAGGTCTAACTGCTTTGTGTGCTGTAAGATCCATGTTCGAACATATGGAGCTCCACATGACCTTTGGTTCTGTCCCTCCCTCTCATTCTCTCCCTCGCTCTCTCTGTCGATCCTCTTGTCTGTCCCTGTCCCTTCACACAGATGAGGGCACAACGCTGAGCCACCTTTCCCCTCAGGCAATCCAACAGAGGTCTGACTCAGACACTGACAGTCACAGAGGAGTCATATGGCTCGTGTGTATGTGGCTAACATGCTTTGGCTTGTAATGGTGCAAAAAGGGCTGGGAAGGAAACACCTCCTGTCATTATCAGCAGCTGTTCCACCCCCTGCCAGCCGGCACATACGCATGATCATGTGCACACACACACCCTCATTGACAATTGGGAGGAGGTGCAAGGCCACCAAATGGCATGGTCTGGGGCTAAACGCGAGCTGTGGGTGGAGGGTAATCACTTAATGGAGCTTTATTCGCCCATCTCCTCTGCAACACACACACACGCACACACACACACACACGCACGCCCGCACGCACACATTTTCATTACCATAACAGCCACAGTGGGAGAACTGTCCTGTCTGTAAACCACCTATGGTGACCAGATTAGACCCCCACTGTGAGGAGAACAGCACCTCTGAACTGTATCCACAGTTACTAAATGCTAAAAAACCATGTTGTAGTAACCGACCACATCACAGCCATACTACTAAAGAGAACATGGGGCGGACCATGTTACCTCCACTATCTTCATATCAGCTCAGAGAGAAACTGCATCCTGATTTCGTCACAGAACAGCTATTTCTGGCTTTTCTTTGTTTCTTATTGTTCCACATTGTTTGGTCTGACATTTCGATATTCAAGCATTAATGCAGCCAGAAAATTAACACTTGGCCTGTGACGAATAGCTTTGAATGAGTCTCCAGCGACGCAGTGAGAGTAATGGCACTGACCACAGCACAATGGCACAACAACTCAAGGGACTGCATTGTTGCGGGTGTGTTGCAACAGGGTACAAGTAAAAACAGATTAAACAAGAACCAGGAGGGTTGGAGTTTTATCAAACATCAAGACATTGCGCACTGGTTTAAACTCCTTTTCGGCCAGATGGCCCAGCTTAGAAGAGATATCATGGCAACGCTTAGCTTCTACTGTGTCTCAAAGCTAACAAGGCAATATTAGCATAATGCTACCAGATTACAGTGATCACCACAACATTAAAAATACCTATAGGTCTGCTGGGACACCTTGGGTCTTGGCCCACATGCACCACCCACCCAAACACCATTGCAGACTTCGTACGCCCCTCATGGCAATGACAAATCTACACATTTTCCAAACTGATTGAGCATCTATGGGACATGCTGACACTCGCCGACCCCTGGAGGCCCACCTCGCAACCCACAGAAACCAAAGGATTCGCCCTGGTGCAGGATACCACAGGACACCTTCAGAGGACTTCTGTCCATGCCTCGGTCAGAGATGTGAATGAGGGGTCCCAGGTGTTTATGTTGTTGAGGCTGATGGGCTTTAGGGACATTTTGTCAAAGCTGCAGCCATCATTCCAGTGTCAAAAAAGCCAACAGGAGTGGATTCTGAACAATTACTACTTGTGTGTCTAACAGTAGTCAGCCACTAGTCATGGACAACATAAAATTCAGTCCGTCCATCTCATTAGATCCCTCCAGCTGTCTTTCCAACTGCTCCGTGAACAACTCTATATCCGTTGCCTGCTTCACCATGCCTGACACAGCTGAAGAAGAGGATGTGAGGATGCAGTCCTTTACTTGAGCTGAACTTTCAATACTGCGATTTAAAAAAAAAAAGTTTTACCAACACACTGAGCACAGAGATGCATCGTCATTGATGCTGTGACTGGCTTATCAACAGTAGGGGTAGGGGTAGCAGGCAGGTGCAAATATAGTAACTTGACTCGTAAAGCGATCATTACAAAACAAGTGGATTTACACAAGGCCTATCCTGACTGAACCCCACGGGATATCAGCACCTCTGATGTTAAAAGAGTCAAGAATATTAAGTTTCTTAGTCTAGACCATAGTGAGGATCTTATCTCAAACCATAAATCCCATCCTCCTTGGCTAAGAAAGTTAAATGATTTCACTTCTTAAAGCAGGTGAGACAGAAAAGACACCTAGCTCTAATCTGGTTTATGTTCTATTGAATTCTATTGAAACACCATTTAAAATGTGCTGAGTCACAACATCCGGGATGGGGCCTACAACAGAAAACACATAAACGCCCTCTCTCCGCCCTACATTTTGGAGTTGCGGCACCCACAAAGCTTTCCGTCTTATCAAGAACCCCTCTCGTTCATTCCAAAACTTATCCGTTCCTCTTCAATCTGGCAGAAGGTTTCAGAGCCCCCCCAACGAGAACAGCGAGGCAGAGAAACAGCGCCTATCCCCAAGCTGTTAAGCTTCTGAACTCAAGGACCTCACAAACACAGCTATTTTAGCTCAGACAACTGAGACTTTTTCGCTAACATCAACACTTAGCTGTTGGCTTAAATGTCCAACTGGTCCCTCTGCTGTCCCCTCTACCTCCACATTGCTACTCCCATCGGCTGTGCTGTAAGTGAGAGCATTTGACTCCTTTCCCATAGCCAGTGGAGGGATTTGCCTTTTAGTGCTTTTCTCTGGTGTCAGGTTAGACAACATCATAAGTCCAAAGCTTAAAAATGCCTAATATGTCTAATATTAGGCATATTTGTCCAAATTCAAATGTCCATCAAGTGATATTATCAACGTTAACATTCAATAAAATAACGTCTCTAATTTCTTTGAATGCCCCCTCTCAAAGGGCTACTAGTATCATAACACAACCCCGCAGCTCTATGTTTTGTTTATTCCGTAAGTATTTAGATGGTCTAGATGCCTCCTGAAGGCTCTCCGTTCACTTTATTCAGACGTTCCAAGAAAACAAGCTCAAGATGGTCGAGTGTACACAAACTGTCCAGCATGAGACAGAAGAGAGCCAAAGTAAACCAGTCATCAGTGAAGATAGTCAAACATGCTGGAGACTGGAGAGAGGCACTAATTATATTCAGGAGCAGGGTGACTAAAATTATCATCAATATTGCATTTAAAGGCTAGCTAAGAAAAGGTTCCAATGTATGAGGGGTAGATGTTATAAAAAACTAAGTCCCAGGGGATTGAGACTCGACGGTCAAGTATCTTTCTCCAGAATCGCCTTCCCTACCTCCATGTTCTATTGCCAACACAACATCTTTCTTTGGACATTTCAATTAGGAAGAGTGTCCATTTTAGCCCTACAAGGCATTTAAATTGTAAAATTGTATTTCATTTAAAAAGTAAATATATTTAATTGGTCAATAGAAGTTTAAAGTTATATTTAAAAAACACCCTACCCTTATACCAATGGGATGCTTATCTTGCTCTGTGTCGGTAACATTATGTTAGCACTTTGACTCTGCAAGTTGACTTTGGTGTTGTTCTGACGCCGAATGGCAAACAAAGTTGATTCATGCGCCTTTAAACACTCTAACTGGATAATACACAGATCAGAATTACATGTAGTGTTTTTGTTGACAGGTAGAAAACACTACAAACCCATCTAATTGATTTAAATGTTAAGTATCAAATCTTTATGAAACACAATTGCCTTGCAACACTATTTTGCCATTTCAAAGGCCAATAGCAACCCCTTTTGGTGTCACCATGACCTTGGTGCTGCCAATCAAAATGTCAGCCCCTTCACAATGCATCTCAGGATTTGGCTTATCAACTACAGAGAGCATCCGGTTACACCATGATGTCTTTCAAACCACAATCAATACATGACAGCAACTGGTCACCACCCTCGCTGTGACCTTGGCCCTCCCAGTTTGACTACACTGTCACTCAGCTTACAGAGGATCAATATCAAACTGTCTTCTTTTTGTCATCTTCCCATCACCTCTACTGAATCGACTCAACTGCACCGTTTAAGGTTCAAATCTTGGTTCAAGGTCAACAATGAGGACAATAGTGATAGTGTGTATTTTACTTGTGAAGCCATATTGAATGTCACATGCAAAAATCAATAGATAATAGCTATTTATTCCAGTCAGTTACATATCAAGATGGCCTATAACAGCAAATCTATAAAGAAAATCTATAACATCTATAACTAGCCATCCTGGAAAGCCTCCAGCAAAGACTCTACATAAAAGCATAGACATTAATTTCCATCTTTCAAATGTATTCATGGGTCACCTCTCTCGCTAGTGCTGAACAACTGTGAACCTCTTACTCTACCTTTACGGGAATACATTAGAGATGAAAGTGTTTGGATGTACAAACCATTCACATGCAAACCCTGAAATAGACCTCATGATATAAGTACAGTAAAACAAAACACGTCGCTTTAATGTACTTAATATATGGAAGCTCTTCACCTCTCCCCTCGTCAAGCACAACTAACACTCACTGGCAGACAAATCCAAGCACCTCATCTATATTTAATTGATGGCAGACTATTTTAAGTGAGCATCTGCCCTTCTGGTGGCAGGATAGACTCAGACTAAGGTTGCTGACATTTGTGGAGGCAGAGGATGACACTAAGATTAGATCTCAGAGTAGAAGACAAAAATGACTATATTATTCAATTACACATGACTGAAACAATAGGTAAATTATGATCATTTCAAACTGTGCAAGGAGGAGAGGACATAAATGCTAACAGTGGAGGGAAAAATAGCTCATCCTGCCGACAACTGTGTTTAAATGACAGAGGAAGACACTCAGGAAGGCAATCAGGCATCCTTATTTTAACTCAGTGACATCAAAATACATGAAAACGTAAAAGGAAGCTGTACAGGCATGCACAGAGCCACAACCCAGCTTCTAAAAATAACCATGTGTGAAAAATCTGTTTATTTCCTACGCTTGCGTTCCCCCAGAGCAATAGAGCACCCTGGGCCCACATATCCCCCAGGCCTGGCCTTGCATTTTAGCTGTGACCTACATTTAATTCCTTCCACAAGGACAACGTTGGGCTTGACTCCTTGGACGACTTTGGGTTTATGGCTTGGAGCTGAGGAGTCGTCTTGCTTGACATCTTCATTGGATCCAGTTTGGTGTCGCACAGTGGCTTTTTTTGTAAGTATGTCTACTCCTGGCTTAAATCTCACTTTCTTGAGTTTGAAAGATGCAAGTGAACCGGATTGAAGTACTTCTTTCATATTGGTACCGGGCCTCTTTCTCTGTTTGCGGGCTCCAAAACAACCACAAAGCTTGAGAGAGAAAAGAGTGAACATGACTTTTTGCTGGTCGTACCAAATCAAATAAAGATCCAGGTGATGAGTCCAAAATATCCTTCAGCATCACTGTTCTAACAGTAAAAAGTTAGTTCCACAATGGAAAGCTACAGCAGCAAAATTACAGCAAAGTATCCATGTTGCTGTGCCTTTCCTCCTGGATCAAGTCATTACAGATGAAAAAAAGGGATCGGACCTGCTTGTCTTCTTTCTTTAATGTGACAAAATAAACCCTCTTTACGTGCAGTTATAGTACTGCAATGTACTAAAACAGTGGTTAAAAACAGAAGAAGATTCACCAACTTTTGTTTGCTGGAAGAACCAGGAGGAGGACTTTGTTCTGGCCCAAGGGCTCCGAAGACCTTAAGGGAAGTATCACTGAAGGTTTGCTCCACCCAAAAACCACATTTTGTCAATATCCACGAGCAAAGAAAATTCACATATGTGCTGGTTAGCTTGCAGCTGGGACGAGGCCCTGGGGTGGTCTGAGAACATGACTAGAAAAAAACGATTGTTGATAGCACGCAAACCAAAGATCCAAAGTCAAGGAGAGGATAAAATGAAGAAGGAATCTTTTTACGTTACTTGGATTTTTATCAGAAGATTCTGTACGCCTGAAACTGACAGTGATCAATGTTTGTCTACTCTGCCAACAATCACATTACACACCTCTTCTTGAGGTCAATGTTTTCGGTTAAATGCCTAAAATAAGGTCTGTGGTTAACATGCCAGGACATTTTCATGTTTTGTTCAGCGCCGTAAAATCAGTCAGTAAATATCACTCAAATGTATAATAAAGCCTTTACAAATATTTTAAAAAATGGTCGCTAACAGAAAGAAATTACAAATTAAACATTTAAGGTCATCACGCTGAGACTCGTCTAGAGACTCAACTTAATCTTTTAGTTATCAACTATTGTAGCTCTCCAACTTGTAGATGGAGCAATTTCTGGTAAAATGTGTGTAGTATAATGTAGTCAGAAGCTAAGTGGTGGTGGTGTTGATGCCTTGTGACTGGGATGTAGCCTGTTTATAACTGAACACTAGCTTTTCACTTGTGGTGATTGCATTTACCGCTTCAAAAATCATAAAAGTGGTTTTCATCTGTGAAGATTACCCTGCTGAACAAAACAAACAAGTTCTTGCAGCATCTACCTAGAACTGGTTTCAAGTAGTCTTAAAGCTGTTTTGTAATCTCTCAAAGAAACTACACTAACTTTATTCGTCATCATGAATCATTGAAGACTGAGTTCTTTGTGCCCAGCAAGTTAAACCTGGAATTACTTAACACTAGGGGAAAGCAGGTGACCTGACCAAACGAGTTAGTCAGGCTCTTAATAAAACACACCTACCCAAACAAACACTGTGCAGCATGTGACTCGGTGAGCTAATACGACTAAGATAATTATGCAGGGGTGTAGATTTGGATCATTTCAAACACATTGAGATTCAAAAAACTTGACACTGGTTTGAAACCTTTACAGCATCACTATCACCCAATTATCAAGGCAGTTGTTTCCATCACGCTCCTTCTTTCCATGAGAGGCAGGCCTTCAGAGTATGCCCACACTACACCAACAGATACACAGACTTCAGTATGACCTAGATACAAATTGTCTTCAAAAGTCAGAGGGTTCAGAGAAAACGACATGCACAGAAAGGTGAAAAACACCCATAAATCTGAGCATCGTGGGTTCATAACTTGGCCAATGCAAAATGCAGGATTAAAAATACACATAAACAAAACATGGGGGGAAAAACATGATGATGGTTAACTGATCAGCACCATGGGTGAAAAGTAGGCCATCATAAATGTGTTTGGCAATGATTCATTATCATAATTGTTCTATTAATAGACCCAGCTATTCTTATTCGGCTTGTGTGCTGGCATCCAGGTCATTGAGGACAGGAGTTATTTGAAAGAGTGCATTTTAAGTAGTTTGCAACTGACATGGAAACAATGGCTGCACTCACCAACTCTGACGGTGTTTTTTGCGAAATTTTTGGTTCTCTACAATGGATGAGACACATGAATCATTGACAAAGAGTTAAATGTATGTGCTCGCTTAGAGAAGAAGCTGTTATCTGCAAAGCTTGATTAAAATTTTCATGAGCATGACCCAGTGGATGGCACAGGAAACCTGTGGTACTCACTCCCTCTGCTGCACTCCGCTCCATCACTCCATTCTGCTTCTAACACTCCTCCACTTCATTCTTCCTTTCGCTCCATGCTTTGTTTGTTCTGTCTTAAAGCCTACTGGTCCTTTCATTTGTTCCAATTTTTTAAATCTCTGACACCAGCAGCTCTCCCTTTTAATCTTTAAACCACTATTCATCCACTCTTTCTTTCATAGAAAGGATATTAAGGAAGTTAATACCACAGACTCCTCCACCCACCCTCTGATCTGCTCATTTGTGTTTTCTCAGTCTCCACTACATTTGGCTGATGTGATGACTGCCTGTGTGGCCAGGCAAAACTGTTCCTGCTTTTGGGTTTACTGGAGGACAACTGTGGTTTTTCTCAAGCCGCTGACAGAGTCCTGCCAAAAGCCCAAACCCCATTTTGCCGCTCTGATCTTGATGATGTCATGTAATCCAGATGTACACCAAATAACTACTTCATTCCTCTTGGCTGCCACTCACTTAAATGACCAGTCATACTGATATCCAGATGTAAAGGATAACGGAGACTGTATAATGGTTTACATGGAGTGAAAAGGGAGTCAAATGTTTTGTGTGGGGAAAGGGCTGCCTCATGAGAAAATACTTAATATACTGTATGCAACTGAAAACATTAATAATTCATCCTGACAACCACTAATCACCAGTATTACCTTTACTGTCACATTGATTCTTATGATCGAAATTTTAAAGAAACAAAATTGCTGCAGCAGAACCAAAGATAGTCTTTTTCATTCCCCTTTTTCCTCTTCCTTGTCAAAACGTGAAGCCTTCATTACCCACAATGCAACTCAACTGCTAATAGTTCAGGAGATATGGATGTGTTTGCTAGTAGTGGTTGATGTAGCCTCAAACCGCTAGCCTGCAGCAGAAATGAGGAGTGGGCTACAGAGGTCTGGTGAGCCTCTTTCTAATTGGGCTAGGCTAATGTGATATCGTTATTGTGATATGAGACTATATAACATCAGGGGTGCACCAATCAATTGGTAGCCAATGTCAGCCTTGTTGACTGGCATTGGCTAATCAGCAAATAAGATGCCATTCAGCGATGCCAGTGGCCAGTCACCTTTTTCTCTCTACCATATAATGAGGGACTGTAAACACAGGCTTTACTCTAATGGAGTCCGATCTCATTTTCTGCATCGCAACATCAACGGATCCCACATATGTCCGCTACTTTGTTGAGGACGCTAAACAACGTGCACCAGCCACATTTTACGTGCAACTGATGAATAGGCCTGCTGACAGAACTGATGATGAGACTCAGGTTAGACAGCTGATCACCCAAAGAGCAAGAGGGTACAAGGGACAGCTCTCTGTCCACTCTGCATGACATGGTTGAGGAGATTCTGGAGGAAATTGGACTAGAAAGGCAAGTAGGAGGGGATCACAGGAACTTAAAGGTTTCTTCTATTTTGTATTGCTTTTACTAATTGCTTCTATATTAACTGTACATCTAATTACTTCGGAAGCACAAGTGATTGTGAATCAATTTCACCTGCTTTGGTGCAAATTAAAGTGACAACATGTGCAATGGAGAGGCCAAAGCAAGCCAACCCCCCAAAAAGGGAATGGTTTTGCATGTGGTGGCCACAGACAATTGCTCTCTGCTTTTCCTTCCCAACTCATTCTTCTCTAGTTTCGTGTTCTGGTAGTGTCCTTGTCATTACTGGTAGCATGAGACGGTACCTGCAGCCCAATCAGGTTGCACAGGTAGTCTAGCTCTTCCAGGATGGCACATCAATATGTGCAATCGCAAGAAGGTTTGCTGTGTCTTCCAGCACAGTCTCAAGAGCATGAAGGAGATACCAGGAGACCAGCTGTTACATGAGGAGAGCTGGACAGGGCCGTAGAAGGGCATCAAGCCAGCAGCAGTACTGGTATCTGCTCCTTTGTGCAAGGAGGAACAGGAGGAGCACTGCCACAGTCGTACAAAATGACTTCCAGCAGGCTACTGGTGTGCATGTTTCTGACCAAACTGTGAGGAACAGACTCCATGAGGGTGTCACGAGGGCCTGACGTCCTCTAGTGGGACCTGTGCTCACAGCCTATCACCGTGCAGCTTGATTAGCATTCACAAGAGAACACCAATATTGGCAGGTCTGTCATTGGCGCCCCGTTCTCTTCACAGATGACAGCAGGTTCACAATGAGCACATGTGACAGGTGTGAAAGACTCTGGGGACACCGTGGTGAACCTTATGCTGCCTGTAACATAATCATGACCGGTTTGGTGGTGGGTCAGTAATGATCTGGGATTCATACCCTTGCAGGGTCGCACAGACCTCCATGTCATAGCCAACGATACCCTTTCTGCTGTTAGGTACCGGGATGAAATCCACAGAGCGATTGTCAAAACTTAAACTGGTGCAGTGGGCCCTGGGTTCCTCCTGGTGCAAGACAATCCCTGGCCTCATGTGGCCAGAGTGTGCAGGCAGTTCCCCGATGACAAAGGCATTGATGCCGTTGACTGGCCCTCTCGTTCCCCTGACCTAAATCCAATTGAGCACCCATGGGACCATATGTATCGGTGCATCCAACGCCGCCAAGTACCATCAGACTGTCCAGGAGCTAACTGATGCCCTGATCGAGGTCTGAGAGAAGATCCCCTTGGACAACACCCATTGACTCATCAGGAGCATGCCCAGATGTTATCACATATGCAGGTGGACTCCCCAAAACCTGTAATCATACAAATCTTCCCCTCTAATGAAACAACAACTGACTTGAACATGTGAATGTGAAATATAACACACCAATGTATTTAATAGAAATGCCTTTGGCTGAAAAAGCACAATTTGTCTTTGTTCAGTTAAAGAAGTCAGAAGCCAAACAGGCTCCCCGTCTAATAAAGATGGGTGCCTCAACACATAGCAAGCGAATGCTTTTCCTTAGTCTTGCCTGTATTAAGTGGAAGCGAAATTGCCCTGTGCACTGAATCATGCTGCTTTGAAATGAAATGTGATGATTGTGTTACATTAAGGGCAGGCCATGTAGTGGTTTGAATTAGCCCGATGTACTGTATGTCTTTCAAAGAGTCCAGTCACTTCACTTTCAAGTTAAACTCATTGCGTGAATGGCAAACACTATATTTCCTACACAGACAGCAGACCACAGAGCTGTGAAAAAAACACGAGCACTCTTACTCCACTGGGTATTTATGTTTTTTGTCTGATGGCAGTCAGAGTAAACACAGCAGGACACACATTAAGCATGTGGACGAACACCAGACAATCACATCAAATGTTTCTACTTTTTGGCTGGATATGTTGGGCTTACTGTACCATCTGCCTTGCTGAAATAAGTG
Source organism: Lagodon rhomboides (assembly GCA_039737535.1). Classification (NCBI taxonomy): domain Eukaryota; kingdom Metazoa; phylum Chordata; class Actinopteri; order Spariformes; family Sparidae; genus Lagodon; species Lagodon rhomboides. Next base: position 11,816,115 of record CM077785.1, on the reverse strand, counting down.
GGCATATAAAGAATACTGTATGTATCTGGAGGATGATGATGATGATGATGATGACGATGATGATGGGGAAACAAACATGGATAATGGCCCTGCCTTGAAAAATCTGGCAACGTTCATAGACCCAACTGTTGTGCAGAAGCTTTTACAGAAGCATTTCTCTAAATCTCCACAATAAACATGCACTGGTGTCAGGCTAGCCAGCGAGTCCACATTTTCCAAGAAGATACCGAGGCATGTCCTCATGGATGATGTTCAAGAAACAGACGACCGCGCGTGCATGTGCACACACACAGACAGACTCCCCCGTCATATTCCAAACCAAAACAGATCCATCCACTGTCGTCGCCACAGCTAGCCTGCCAGTGCTGCTTCTTTTTTTTTTTTTTGTGAACACACACACACACACACACACACAAATGCATGAAGGGTGACGAGTTGACCGGGGTTTGTCAGCTCGGCAGGGGGATCGAGCCATCTGTCCCAGTAAAGGGTTAATCCAACCAAAAGCACAGGCCACAGATTCCAGCATTTCCAACATTTTCCAACATTTTTCAGTCCTCACATTTCTAGCTACATTTTTTTTTTCTTGCCTTTTGGTTTCATAGGGTAGACGGGGTTGCAATGCATTGTCCAGCCTTACAGACACCCCAGCCATCCCACCTGATTCATTAAACCCCCAAATAACTCAAGAGTCCTCCCCATGTGCTGCTGGCAGGGAATTAAATGTTGAAGGGGGCAGTTTTTGTGATGGTTTTTCTACAACTGCTAAGGATGCCTTTCATTTGGGATGGAGTGTTTTGAGTCGGGGGGAGGGTGTTTTCACTGCTCCGACTGGCTGAAAGAGGCTCGCAATGAAGAGACGATGCACGCACACACACACACACACACACACCACAATGAGATCAAAACAGGCCTTTCTCTGGACCTGTGACGTGTTCCATTATTTTCCCCTTCACAAGCAATGCTCTCAGATCTAAATGATTCCCAGGTATAAGGACCGGGGGAAGGGAAGAGAGAAGGAGAGAGATTAGAATAAGAAACAAAAAAACCTGAAGGGCCAGTAGTGCAGTGTGAAGCTAAATCAGGCAGAACCCTGCCTGAAAATGCCCCCCGCACACACACACACAGCCGGCCTTTGTCTTTTTATTCCACCCAGAAAAAAGCACCACGGGCTCCCTACTACCTAGAGCAACATGGAAATGGAAGAGAAAGGCTTTAAAATGATACATTTAGAGGGGCGGGGAGGGAGTGGGGATGGAGGGATAGAGAAGGGGAGGGGGGGGGGTCATCCAGACATGAGATGACCCATGAGATGAAAGAAAGAAAGAAGGGAAGAAAGGAAGAGGGAGGATGAAGGAGAGGTAAAAAGCTAACGGTAGCATCCTGGAAGCTCCAGACAGACAAACAGACAGGCGGGCAGGCAGCAGTTTGCTGCTGGAGGTAATGGCTTCCAGTATGATCAAGCATGTCAACAGATCACATAGCCTTAATACAGTCATCGCAGAGCTGGAGTGCTTCCACCAGAAACACACATACTGTACATACACACAGGGGAAGTGACACTTTGCACACACTCACACACACACACACACACACACACACAAGGCACAGGCACATCAAACCGGGGCACAGACAAACACAGACAGACACAGGCATACCTGAGACAGACAGACAGACTCAGACAGACACACACAGCTTCCGTTTGACCACAACACATCAGCCTCCATTACTGCCAGCGATGTGCCTCCGTCTCCCTCGCTCGGCTCCTGATGCCTTCCGCCTGATGCACAGCCATCCTCGCCGCCTGCCTCTCCATCTCCCTCCATCCCCAACCCCCAACCATTAAATCACAGCAGCCCTCAGCCCTTTTCTCGAAATGAAACACAAGGCTAAATACCTCAGTTAGGGGAGCCTGCGAGGGGGCTTCTTCTCCTTCCCCTACAGTCCACAGAACAACACCACGTCGACAGGAGAGGGGGGAAAAAAATCCAATCAGGTGTGGATGAGTGGAAGAAAAAAAAAACCAGTGCAGATTCACATTTCCTTCTCCTTTCCACCCTCCCCGTCCTCCTCCCCGTGCGTCTGTCCTCTGTCCAGCTTTGGCTTTGTGATGCTAAGCTAATGGGAGCTAAGCTAAGCAGCATCCACACATTGGCTTATAATGCGCTCCGTCTCATACCCACACACACCAATGCTAGGATTCTCTCTCTCTCTCTCTCCCTCACTGACTGAGCCCCGCTGTCTCCCGTCTCGCAGGCACCCACATGCACCCGCCCACCTCCCCCCTCTTGCTCTCTCTCTCTCTCTCTCTCTCTCTCTCTCTCTCTACCTCCCTCCCCTTCTCTCGGCTGTTCACCCCTATTCTTTCTTGTAGATCCCATCCATTTCTTTCCCCCTTTCCCTACACCTCTGTTTCGTTTTGCTCTTCCCCAGACGCCGCTGTCCTTACGCATACACAAACTCGTACACATGCTCCGGCTGTTTAACAAGTTCCAGACAACTCATCCTTGACCAACATGTGAAGAGGACAGGAGTCGGGGGAAGAATCCTGAGGCTGAGAGCTGAGACAAGAGCAGGGCAGGAAGGCAGGGACTCGAATGAGACTTGAGTCATAAGACAAAACAATTATTGTAGCAATTTCTAAATCACTAAATATTAAAGGGTGTTGCAACCCTTGTAGATAAAGGGTATGCAAGGGCAAGTAACGCAAAGCCAACAGGATTTCACTGGGAATGAGCCAACTATGGAAGAATCCCAAAAGAAGGATCTCAAATGTTTTAACACTGATTGTGTTGAGTCAAACTAACCAACTGGCACACATCTGTGCATGTACTAGTTTAACAAAAAAGGAAAAAGGCAGCGCAGCATGTGCAGCATTCATTTGTTATGCTCTCCGGTCAGAGGAGGGGGTTGGGAACAGCAGTGAGAAGGGTCAAAGGTCATGTGATGTGCCATTCTCTATCAGATAGCCACTTAAATGTGTCCCAAATCCATACTTTGTTCTAATTCAAAGCAGGCGTTCACGGAGAAAAACTCACAGTGTGAAGAAGACTTTGGTATGCATCCTACATTTTCTTGGTGGGTTGAGTGTGGTGATGATGGACAATCTTTGTTCCGCAAGAGCAACACGCCTTTAAAGTAGAGCAGTAAACTCACAGCTGGAAAAAGTTTAACTAATTGTGGGCGTTGGTGAGACAACATCAGAAACATCCAAGAAAACATAAAAATGAGGTGTTAAATCTTTCTGACTAAATTGTGGTCTTCTTTGTTTTACCAAATCTTACATTGGCAGCAGCTTCTCAAAGACACACTTTAATGGACATGCCCCAGAGCACCTTTTCTAAATGATTCACTATTAGTACAAAACAGCACAACACATTCATTACTGTCTCTGTGGTAGTATAAAATACAGTTGGGATTTGGGACACAGCGCTTGTCACTCTTAGCAGCAACATTCTGTTGAATTTTGTTCTAAATGTCTGCCATGTCAGGGGTTAAAGGAGTTAAAGTCCCTAAAAAGATTAGTGTGCATCAAAACACACAAACAGGTGTTGCCTAAAAGCTATATTAGCAGTGCAGCACAGCATGATGATAATCCACAATAAATCCTACATTAATGAAGGTTACAATGTTCAGTTTGAGCTGAAACTGTTGCTGATTCCCCTTCATGGTCATTTAGGTGTTTCTGATATGGTGTCTACTCTTATTCTTATGAATGGGGTACAACATATTAGTGAGACATCTTGTCCTCTCCTTGTTAGTTTTGTCAATTTCAGGAAAACTGTCGGTGGCTTCGTGTTGCTATTGCCAAATCCTATGTTTCTTGGCTGGTGAAATAATGTGATATATAAAATAATGAGATCATAGAGTTTTTTGTGTCATTGTCAGACTGAAAGGGCATCATTATCTGCAAACTCCTTGAACAGTCTAGGAAACACTGTATGAGCTGCCATTTCAACAAATTGAACTGAACTTTTCCCCACATAGTGAGGCACAAATGAGCATCCACATAATACACTGGGGCTGCACGATATGGTAAAAAAAAAAAACAATCCTACTGTGATTATTTTGACAGATATTGTGTTTGTGATTAAGTTTTTATGTTTTTTCCACTGGAAAAAACTATTAAAATCACGATGATGTGACATTTGTTGGATCTGTACCAAACAAACATGCTTTCTTACATCCTGAGAACAACATTTGTAGGTCAGAACATCTCTGCAGCACTACAGTATCTCATGATAAAATTACAAACTTGCCCATATTGTGTGCAGCACCACTTACACCGCCTGTACTGAGGTACGGGCACATTCGCCCAAACTACATCTATGCCTATCATCCTGCATGTGTGTGCAACAGTGTCAGTGACTCAGTGTGTGCATACAATACATTGTGCATGTGTGTGTGTGTGTGTGTGTGTGTGTGTGTGTGTGTGTGTGTGTGTGTGTGTGTGTGTGGGTGTGGGGGGCAGTAGGGGGCTATGAATCTGGGGGACCCCACCCATCATTCACTCTGCTTGACAACATTCCTTTGAATCCTGTTAATGGTGTTAGCTACACAAAAAAACTTCCCCACCAGCATCAATTCAGCTTCTATTGTTTCCTTCACAACCTCCCTTTGATCTACCTGCAGCATGCTGGGATCCCCCCTTCCAAATATAAGCCAACTGGTACTGGTATTGTGCTGTGCCCCCAGTCGGTCCCGATGGTCCCGATGTAAATGAACAGGATTTGAAACATTTTAAAAACATTTATCTGTTTTAGAGCAGGAGCCACTGTCATTCGAACATTAGAGTATTATTTTGACATTATGGGAAAGACACTTATGGATCAAGACCATGTCTCACATCTGTACGGTAAATATGAAACTATAGCCAGCAGCTAGTTAGCTTAGCTTAGCATTAAGACTGGAAACAAGGGGAAAACAGCTAGCCATGCTCTGTCCAAAGGTAACAAAATCTGCCTGACAGCAGCACTAAAGCTCAATATCTCTTTCTGGTTTCACATGGGGTTACGTGTACAACTGATTCTTGAAACATGCTAGCCTGACGCTGTCTAACAGTTCCTGGAATCGTGATCATCACTGTGAGATTGCCAGGCAACGAGCAGAGACTCCAGGAAGTTACTGTGCCATGCCCCATAGGTACAAGTCCAAACTAGCCAGTCTGTTTCAACTAAGCCCCCAGGAAGCGTGCCAAACTCTGAAGCCACCTTTTGTAGTACCAAACCGATTAAATACAACGTCACACGAGGTACTGGGTCCCAAAGAGACTTTTTCCCATAAGCTTACATTGTGAAAGAAGCGTTTTGCGAGCATCACAAAATGAGTCATTTCATGAAAATTTGGAAAGCCGCACGATTAAATCATTTTATCCCCATTAAAGGTAGCCGGCCGCTAAACCGGAAGTCTGCCGGTTCGGTCAGCAGAAGCCCACTCCTTGGGCCCCACAAAGCGGAAGATCCAGGTCATTTTATACAAGACACGTCAAGCTCTTTTGGCTTCATGTGCCACTGAGCAGTTTTCATAGGAATAAATGGGAAGCCATCTCCAATGCTGTATCCAGACTTTCATTGTTAGATCCATGGTTTGAACCCTTTTCCCAGTCTTTATTGCTGTGCTTAGCTAACCAGCTCCTGACTCTAGCTATAAACAGACAAATATGGGAGTGGTATCAATCTTCTTCTAGCTTATAGCTCTCAGAAAGAAAAGATAAGTGCATTTCTGAACTATTTCTTTAGATTAAAATTCTTTGATATTATTGTATGGTAGTAACACATGCTAAACCCTCTGTGAGGCAAATCAGGTCCATGACAGTCTGTATCAAAAGCTTAAGCAAGAGGTTAATAAAGCTGCCTTACTGAAAGCGTCTCCTTTCTTCTAGAGTATCCACTCCGGTCAACAGAGAGATCAGTTTTTTAACTATTCCAAAGTCCAGATGATCTGTTTAAATACAGAAGTTGTATCCAACTGTGGCCCTCACATCACCTGTAGGTTGAAGTCAAATGAATACAGGGCAAAGCAAACATGGCTTTGCGATCCAGTGTAATTCAACAAACTGGTTTAACGGGAAAGATGTGTCAATGGAGAGACATGTCCAAATGTGCTTACCTAGCCTTGACAGAAAACAACCTCCCTCGTGTAATGCTTGACGAACAGCAGACACACACAGATTATCTGACTGACATACACCCTCGTCTTGTGAGATACGAGTCAACAAAGCGCGACGTTCATTTCTAAATCTTCCTTGGGCTTTCTTTTACCACCTTCTGCTGTTTAGGAACGGCACAGTGAGTGAGAGCATTTCTTTTGTTCAGGTGACACAAAGCGATTGCATCTGTGAGTGCAATCTGTAACGTCACCAAACCAACACCGGAGAGGCTGCTTCACACTGCAGACGCACACAGAGGCACGAGATGACCAAACCAGCCAGTGCCACACAACCACAAGTCATATGTTTGCGTTAGCTTGACTGGCTAACCAGGGCTAGCATTGATTAGAGTGTGTGAGAATGTTTTCGCATCTCTCTATTCCCTCCCTCTCTCCTCTCTGCCCATCCCCCCTTCTTCCCCCCCCTCCCACACCCAAACTCCACCCCACCCCCATCTCCATCCCCGCGGCTTCAGCCCCCACCTCCCTCCGAGCCGCCCTCTTAGCCTATATACGGGTCGTCCAATCGTCTGTGCTGCTAGCCCCGCAATTCATCACACACACACGTGAACACTAGCCTCTGCAAACCTCACTCATTTGAGAAGCGAACACCAAGTCATCAGCATCACAACAACCACGGCAGACAATACGGCTACTTGCCTAGATGCAGGAGAGACCGGGGCTCCCTTTTCAAGGCTCGTAGACACAGAATGCTGAGCTGTAAAATCAGGTGTGAACCAAACAGAGCAATCGTCTCGTCCTCCTGCTCCTGCTCCGATCAACTGGCAGGCAGAATGAGCGATACAGAGGGAGAAAGGGAGCAGCAGCAGCAGCAGCAGCAGCAGCGAGAGGACCAGAGGCAGCGGTGTCATGAGTTGGGGGGGTCAGGAATGAGAGTAGGGGAGAGGGGGTGGAGGGGCGGTGGTGGGGCTAATGGGAGACTGGGAATGCTGAACGCGCGGATGGGGTGACCACAAGGGAAGCGGACGGACGCCTGAACAGATGGGGGAGGGTGGGAGTGCTGCGCTTCATATTCTAACAGGGTTATGAGAACAACTGACTTTATGGAGACGTAAGAAGGGACTCGTTTGTGTTTGCAACTAACTTCAGGAAACTTGTACACCTTAAAAGTACAAAAATGTGTACTGTTGTTTCATATTGTGTTAGCTACTTTTCCCCCCTAACCATGTTTAAATATAAATCCTCAGATTAACTATTCTTATTGCAGTCTGCATAAAGTGTTCATCAAAAATCAAAGAGCGCCCCAAAAGTTTTGTCAGGACTGAACATAATTCAAAGTGGCCCCCAAAAGTTTTGCATTAATTACAAAAGTTTAAAACGTTTTTGCATTATTTCTATTTTTGTGTCCATTTTGAAAAGAAATGGCTATTCTAGAGGAATGTTAATGAGCATTTTGAGGGGTTTTTTTAGAATTCAAAACTACCCAACGGTAAGCCTGTTTTAAAGTTCAGGGATTACTTATAACTTCACCTGCTGACAGACAACTCTCAACTCATTTCTAGCCGAGAATATCATGTGTCAGTGTTTGGTTTGCTTAGACGTTGGATTGGTGACATGTGTTGGTGATACATGTTAAAACCCTGTTGTGATGTACACAGCATGGCAGTCTAATACCCCTTTCACACTGGACAGAAAAATCTACTAACATCCACCAACATCTGGCTTTAGTCTTCAGTGGGAGAGGGTACAACTGGAATTCATTCTGGAGTCAAATGCAGTCACAGGTATTCATCGGCTACGGCTCAGATCGGTAGTGGTGAAAATAAGCATGTCTACACAGGTTTCTAATCCAACTGGTAACTCAGCTCTATCAACCTTTTTATAAATTCCTGTGACCCTTTCTAGTACGCAAGTGTCACCGCTCAATACCGACTGAACGGCGCTTGAGACATGCTTATTTTCACCCCTTTTTCAGCGTGATGCAGTGACTCACTTTGAAGTTCCAGATCCGGGCACGTAAATAGTTTTCTATCCATCTCCTTTCAAGCAGTGCTCAAGCATTGCTCAGTCAGCGTTGAGTGGTGACACTTGGTGTACTAGAAGGGGTCACATGCATGTATAGAAAGGTTGGTAGAGCTGAGTTACCATTTTGTCTGATTTCTGTAGTGATAGAAACATAACATCAGCATGGACGCGCTTATTTTTGACCCTTTTTTACATAGTTTTCTATCCGTCCAAGCAGTGCTCAAGCAGTTGAGTTGGAAAGAGAGATTTAAGTGAAAGATTTTAAAAAAAAAGTTACACCTCTAACATTGTCACTGGCCTCCATCAAGCCTTCTACTGTTCCCAGTTTGAAAGGTGGGAGCACAGTGGGGGATTATGTCCTTATCATTTCCCTTATTGGTTATTTTTTAGCACCCCAATGTAAAGGGGGTTGGAATAAAGGTACCACCCTGAGTATGAGTGGAACTCCTTGCTATTGGATGAAAAGGTAACATGATCCTGCGATTCAGAGAATCAGTGACACCAGGCCAACACTGTGAGTTAGCAATTATTTGAATTCATTATTTCTCCAACTGCTGCCGCAACTCTGCTGAATAAACAGCATTTCCAAGACAATGATAAATGTGCAAAATGTATTTATTTATTTTCTATCACTAAGTGAAACTCAACAATTATATCCGTGACTGTGGCGATCCAAGAATATCCAAGTGGGATTGAAATGTTGTCTTAATTCAGCTTGTGGGTTGAAGTAAGTGTGCAGGCGTTACCTTTGAAAAAGATGAAAAATGAATTGGTCACATAAATGTATGGAGAGGTTGGTCGAGCAGTGTTACCATTTTGTCTGATTTAGAGGCAGGAAATGACCCAACATCCACAGCCACACTACTCCATCTGTTTCTCCACCTGCTCGCTGTGCATTAATCACACCTACACCTACACACGGACAGCGCTTTGAACACCCTTTGGACATACGTCAACATGGACACACACTGACCTCTCGCAATCACAGGCCAAAGCAGCCACAGCAAAGCCATCTCACTGAAACTAGCACTGTCACTACAGAAACGTAAATATGCTTTCCTTTATTATTCTGTGAGTGTGAAAGGCATAAGGGAGTACTTATGCATGGACTGTGTAACATGCCTTACCATAAAACGCAGAGAAAAATTAAGCTGCTGCAAAGTATTTGTAAATGTAATGACACAAAATGTATTTGTGTCACTTTCCTAAGTGCATGACAACAAAAACTTTACAGTCCTATAAAACATATGGCCTGGGGAACACCTTCATGCTTTGTTTACTCCTAACAACACAAGGATTTTTACTAGTGTGCCATAGACCACTCTGTAATTAAAATGGCCATTATGGCCAGACCCCCACCCTCCACCAGTGTCTGGCTGACATATGGCAGTGGAGGTAATGCAGATAAAGTCCCCTAAACAAGCCTCCTGAATACGGATAGTAATTTGCGTGAGAGGGCCGCGAATAAACTAATTGCAAAGCCAACGGATGAGAGCCATTATGGGAAAAGCATGTTTGGTTTGGGGACATGAGCAGCGCGTCCTTTCAGGTCCGAAACAAACTGCAAAACAGCTCAAGCTTAAAAAAATATATGGTGAAGGGGAAAGTGGAAAGTAATAACCTAGACAAAAGTTGCTTTTTTGCATTTAGTAAATTTAATTTTGGTACTTGAAATAAATATTTATTGTATAAATTATGCAGTGATAATTGTATTCAGTAAAGGAAGTAGAGATAAAGATGATGCATGGAGCTACAGCGCAGGCAGCAGTTGCACCCTTTATCGTTTCGTCTTCTCTCTTCCCCTCTCTCCATCTTTATAAGTGAGGCATACTGTGTCAAAAGCCAGTAGGGATTTCCAACTCCGGCATCATTGCAATGATGAGCTTTGCTCTGATTGGTCCATGCTGCTGATTTCAGTGTTATATGCAAATCAGGGATAACAGAAAGATTGGCATCATGCAGCATGATTCATCAGTCTAACCATCTTTCTGTTGAACACCCTCCGTTTACAGTTGCACAGTTATCACATCTATCACTCTACTATTATGGTGTTAATGCTAAAATGTAGCATCCTTAGCACCAACAACAGCTTTGAGGGTGCCTTTTCATAGCAGAGAAGGATAAAACACTTCAAATATCTACTTCAGTCTTTGTGCAGCAGCTACAAGATAAATATGCAGCAGCAGCAAAAAAAGTGCCTTTAGATCTATGCGACACTTGGGAGAAAAACGGTCAAAAGACACAAGCCTGTATTTCCTGGACTGCACAGCCAGCTCTGGCAGAGGAGATACTGGTTAGTGATCGAGGGCGAGGGACTTGGATGAAGCAACAGCGTTTATAATTACTGGTGCTATTGATCCCTTGGACATGAGATACTACTAGTCTATCCACTGTGGAGACACCAGACTTTCCCTCCAACTGATCAGATAATATTAGTAAAGCAAACACCATGCTGATTGGATAGATGGAGGACGGCTGACTTTGTATGAACCAAACTTGTTGTTATGAGCTTGGGAGGCAAGCAGAAAAGCCCATTTTGGGATGAGGAGGGATGAAGGGTGATCAAAACGATCACCCAAGAACGTTAGGGTTGTTTGCAAGGAGGATATGAAGTACTTGGCCTGGCTAACTGCACAGCCAGTATTGGTCAAAAGGCAAGATGAACCCTGCCTGGATTAGACTGGATGGTTATCTAATTAAGGCTGATTATTTCAGAGTGTCTGCGTGAGGCAGCTGCACTTTATCATCACATGGATCTAGAACTGATCATGCCTGGAGCTAAGACAATGGTTCACACTGATCTTAAGGGTTCTTTGTTTTTCACGAGGATGTTTACAAGATGATGTCCTGTGGGAACTCAACAAACACAGTGTAAAGTCAGAATATTGTCAGAATAGCTCATATAAAGGCCAGGACACAGAGAGCATGAGATAAAGGAAGAACAGAGTGAGGTGTGAGACGGTCATGGACTCACAAGGCACGGCGTGACGGTAAAGGTTGTCTCGGATGGTCTGCTGCAGTTCGTGGTCAGGCGATGATTTCTGGAAGCGCTGGCTCAGATAATGCTTCAGGTCCTTGTTCAGCTTGCTTCCTGCCATTGTGGACACAAACAGGAAAACATGTGGGAACGGCATCAAAACAACTAAAAATAAGGCGAGCAGACATAAGCACTTTGCAAGAGTTACAGTGACACTGTTATAAATCACAGCGAAGTGTCAAACGACCACACAGTTTGGCTCCCACAGCAAGAAACACACAAGTGTATCCTGCAACAACAGCAGAGTTAGATGCTGTGTGGCATAGCCGTGAATTGTACACTTGCCATTGTCGCTCGGAGGGGTAGCTGGCTGCAGGCTCTCCCTCTCCAACCAGCCGGGGTTAGCCAAAACTAAGACTGCTAGCACTACGGCTAACACTGTGAATCAGCCCTCCCACCGCTACGCCATCTGGACCTCAGACACACATTAGGCTACTGAAGGGCAGCACGGCTGGAAAGTGTCCGTATGTGTGTGTGTGTGTGTGTGTGTGTGTGTGCTTGATTTCCAAATGTGTGTCACACAAATGGAAAAGTGAGAGAATTTGCCTGATGAATATGACAACGTCTTGATCTAACCTCAATAACAATGCCGCCTGAGGCAACAACAAACACGTTATCACGTTCTTTATTAGTACATGTCCCGTTATTTATTATCCAAATGATTTATCTCCCATCTTTGCATGGCTGCTGAGACCATTTTTAGTTGTCTTGGGCAAACAACCAGTCATAAAAGGCCCTGGATCCTGTTTCCATGGAAACTGTGTGTATGTGTGTGTGTCTGTGTGTGTGCGTGTGTGTTTAATAAGATGATTGAGATTGTTAGCATAGTACAGAGGAGCATTCTGCACCGGTTGGCAGAATGATTGTAGGTTCGTACGATCACAACACAAATCGTAGCACAACATGCACATCCCACGGACATGATACGACTGCTTTTTACTTTCATTTGCACCAAGATTTCTTCTGTCATTCACATCGACGTAACTAACAAAAGTGGAGGGGGTGCAAAATGTAATTATGGTCACATTGCTGCTTATCAGATTGTCAAGTTGAGTCTGTTTTAGATGCTGTCAGCCTCACACTGCAATTAAAATGTCAATATACAACCCTGGTGGAAACCCGTCTTCACAAAACATTTACTGCTGTGCTTTCAACAGTATTGTCTTAATATGTCAATTCAATAATTGTCAAGTATTTATATGCTCTGATGTTTTTGTACACACTAAAAATGAGGAATGAACAGAATTTTTCAAAGCAAAGCTCTCGAATAAAATGTGCTTTTACAATCAGATTTTCCAGACTTGGATATTGTGTGTTACACTGTATTTTACTGTTAGAAAGCAAATTTGGTTTTATTACACTTTCAATATATTGTACTTCTTATGACTCATGACAGCCATAGTGAATCTAGGCTCATGTCTACAAACATAATTCATTGAAGTAATGAGTGACACACTTGATTAACAATAATTGGTGTCACAGTTAATAGACAATGTGGCTGTTTGATAAACAGTCTGGGAGGAAAGGTTGAGTCTTCACCCCACTGTCTAAGCTCCTCCTGGGAAGAAACTCTGCTCTTGGCCCTGTCCCACCCAGACATATCACTGTGTAGTAATCCTCACAACAGGTCACAACATTCAGGCCAAGACAGCCTAATACACACCCTGACGTGCCCGTGTACACACTAATTACTGGAGAGCGATGGGACCCCAACAGGCAGTGGCACCATGTGACCATGAGATTTGCGTTGGAAATACAACCCTGATTCCAAACATTTCTCCACTGAAAACAGCAGCAAAGAGAATATGTAACCTCATCAACCTAACTGATGTTTGCAAATATATGCTTAATCTGAATTTGATGCCAGCAACATGCTTCAAACAAGTTGGGACAGGGGAAACAAAAGACTGGGAAAGTTCTGGAATCCGTAAAAAAAAAAAAACACCTGTTCCATTCCACAGGTAAACAGGTTCATTGTTAACAGGTGATAGTATCATGACTGGGTATGAAAGGGCCATCCTCGAAAAGGCTCGGTCGTTCACGAAGCAAGTGATGAAGCGATGGTTCACCACTCACTAAAGGATAGTACTACTACTTTGTAAATCTCTTGTCGGACTTTTTGCATATGACTGGATTCTGATTTTATTTGTATGTTTTACACTGCGTCTCAGCTTTTTTAGAATCAGGGTTGTATGTAACATGACAAATTCCCTAAAGTCCTACCACGGGGGCCACAAAAGAAGAGATGAGAGCACAAACCCGGGATGTACTTCAAACATCTGCACATCTTGGTTCCCTGCAGGGTATCTATTAAGTTCACATCTTCTATGGTCACCACGATGCCTCGTTGCTCACATTTTCCCTGCTAACGTTGAAGGGATACACTCTTCATAAAACAGGGATACTTGCAAGAGACTGGTTTTAAAAAGAAAAGTCAAAACTGGTAAAGCAGAGGTCAAATTGAGTCTTTCCCTCTCTAATATGTGCCAAACTTCAAAAATGCTGGATCCTACAAATCCCACTCAGTATCGGGTTCTGTTAGACCGTCCTTACCTAAGTGCCCTCGCCTTTCAGATCCACACCCTCAGTTTGTTCGGTGTCTGTATGCACTGAAAGCCTAGAGTTGAACCTTTCATAAAGATTTTTATCTGTCTAAAAAGCACCATTCATTTTGATCTTTCTGTACGTTTGTTAATCAAACCTTTGATGGCTTGAGGGCAAGTAGTATTATAGAAAATGGAATCAGGGCCTACAATGGAAAGCTATTGGATCTAGTCTGACACTTGAGCCAAACATAACCCTGTGAAATGTTTGTAAAAAAGTAAAGTTATCTGACTGATTATTGTAAGTCATGACAGAGATTAGCGAGGTGAAGAGTAAGAAGATGGGAAGAGGAAGAAAAAGAAGAATAGGAGAGGAAGAGGAAGAGGAAGAAGGAGGAGGAGGAGGAGCTGACATACAAGCAACGGCACCTGAAGGAGCTGTTGCATAAGCTTTAATCCAGTTACGTAGAACCTGTCCTCCCCTCACTCTCTCTTTGTGTCAGCTTATCTTGATGAAAAACAGTGTTTCAATGAAAATGAGTAGAAATTCTTCAGTGACAGTGTGAATGAAGAGGCCCTGAAGGACTGCTGCACTGATGAACGAGGGGAACGTCATCACTTTGTGTTGTAGATAGCACCATCTGTCCAACTGTTTTTTGGGCACTTTGCGGGCATGAATTGCTGACATGGAATATCATTTTCTCTACTGATCAGCACCTAGTGTGAATAATTTTGTTTTGAATACTAGGAGTGTTTGATGTCCAGTACTGACATGGACCAGGTTGGGACCATCGCCTGACTTTTAAAGGGTTATTGACTCAAACATAGCTCCCCAGGCAGCTGTTCAGACAGTGTGACAGGGTTACTCAAACTTTTATGTCTTTAGATCACCCATAACAGACAGTTTAAGTATTTAGCCAAATTCATGCTGGATATTACCTTGAACAATGACCTCAATGCCCTCGAAAGGAGTGGAAGATAACTGACGACTATCTTTTCATTGGCTGGAGCCGAGGTGTTAGCTGGGACTAAAGTATGCACGGGGTCTGGGAGTCGACTCAAACTCATTTTGCCGCTACCCAACATAATATGTTGTTTCTGGTCTGAGGTCAAATACCTTTCCACCACATTTCCTTTCTCTTTTCTCTTTCCTGTCCATTACTTAAAATAACAGCTGACTACTTTAAAACCACCCTCCTTGAGTGCACCCACAACGTGTGGATTTCAGTCTTTTTGTTGGCTCCGAAGTGGGTCTAGGGCGGTCCGACTGTAGCGCAAATACAGTGACTGTGTTATCTTAGAGATTGATATTCTGTGGATGCCTCACCAGCAATCTGTCACCCATCTTATGAGCGAGAAGGTCAAGAAGATCACATCTCACCTCAACTTAAGCCTTTAAGGCAGCTAGTCAGCTCAATCAAACCGTTGCCAAGTATGTTAACACCATAAGCCCATTAACTGCTACTGTGGTGCCTCGCAAGGTTAAGGCACTGTGATGACAAAGCAATGCTGCCCTGATGGTCAACAAATGGCAATGAGCTGAACCTGAAGGCTTGATCCTGAACTAACTAAGGTAGACCAACCAAATATACTTAAACAAAGATTGTTCCTCTATAATTTGATTCAATGCCACAGCATAGTCTCTTTTACCGGTATCAACATTATTTAAATATCAAGAAGTAGGGCACCTAATAAAGATTAGGTTAACTTTTTAATCTAACAATTCTTTTCTTGATAAATCGTTGAGTTGTTTGATCAATAAAAAAATCTGAAAATGGTGAAAAAGCTCCATCAGTGTTTCCAAAAGCGCCGGATGACACACTCAAATGTCTTGTTTTGTCCACAACCCAAACATATTCAGTTTTCTGTCATAGAGTAGATCAGGAGTAGATACCAAAAATATATTTACATTTAAGTAACTGGAATCAGAGATTTTTATTTATTTTTTTTTTATAAAAAATTGCTCAAATGGATTTGATGCAATGGATTGATGCAAAACCGATGTCTAACTCCTTGTGCCTGACCTGGTTTGCAGTGTATTGTTTAACTGATTAGTTATCTGAATTCAATTCAACTCACAGGCAACAAAGAGCAGTCAGGCGGCAGGACTGGGTTGGGAGAACACTTGGCCCAGCAACCACCCACCAAAATCCCTTTGCAACAGATAATTAGAAAAGACATATCCTTCAAACACAGCCCCACCTGTTATAGATTTTCCATAAGCCCTCTAAAACAAGCACGATTTTGAGAAGGAGACACGCAATCCATGACAGAAGGGAAGTGGGGGAGCAGTGGTTTATGCAGGAGAGAGAGGCAAAAAGAGAGGCAGGGTCTGTCGCACAGAAAGAGAACATCAGAGTAAGCCAGACAAAACATCAAAAGAGTTTTAGACACAGCTGAAATGCGAAAAGCTCCACTACTTTCCAGGCATCTCCCATTGAGCCCACCCCTGCACCCCTCAGCTCTGATCAGCCAGCCAAGGCTTTGCTCAGACATGCAGCGCCAGACATGGCACCAGCCAGACCCTCCGCTGGCAGTTGACATCTGTATTCACAGCATGGAAAAACCAAACTTCACAGAAACTTGATCCTCCTGCTCATAGTGGGAAAGGAAAGGTTTGACCGATTTCTGCTGATTTGGAAATGGCAGGAGTCACGGACCCGTACGGGCCCTTCACGCTCCAGATGAGCAGTGTCATTACATAGTGGAGGGCCGTGGTAACTTGCTTGATATACAAAACCTACAGCTACATTTATACTACATAGATTTCTTTGTATGACCCGACTGCTGTTCCTGAAATTAATCCAACTTGTGTGTACTGAAAAGTAGCTGAGGTTGTCGATTCAAGACCTGGGCTCAGGCCAAAATCCAAACTTACTGACACTTGATTACTCTTACTGGAAGAAGCCCTATAACGGAGGTTTTAAATGCTGTATGTGCAATTCTAGAGGAACATTCACATGAGAAAGACATTCTGCATTTTCCTGAAATTACTGTTCAGAACTTACAGGCTAAAAGAGTTTTCACTTGTGCACACAGGACAGAAATGTCAGTTCAATTTAGAGTACCATGACTACCACAAACACCGTGGCTTGAGGGATGGCATTATTTGATCAGTGGGTCCATCCTCTGTCCGCTACATGGGATGAAACCTAACAACTTTGTTGATACCCTGATCTCTTCTCCAGTGTCACCATGAGGTTGATATTTTCTGGTTTGGTGAAATATCTCTAAAACCATTGTATGAATTGTCATCAAATTTTGTATCTAGATATTCATGGTCCCCAAAAAATATTTTTTGGCACAGACATTCTTGTTTCCCAGAGGATGTATCCCAATGAATTTGGTCAACACCTGACCTCCCCCTGATTTTCCATCTTACATGAGCAGCTTCAAATGATGATAAACTGTGCAAACTTCCTTCACATAAAATACTAGCATTACAGTACAGTACATTGGCAGTCTGAGGATTTTATTATGATGACATTAGCAATTAGCTCATAGAATCAATGTGCAGACGTAAAGCCTCGTAGAGCCGCTAGCATGGCTGAGCGTTGTTTAGTTGGGGTGGCAGGTGAGTGCAGACAAGTCAGAAATCTGCCATTTAAAACCCACTACTCGACATTATGATAGCCTGTAACAATTTTGTAAGACTGGGCCGGATGTTCCTTCCAGCTGGGCTACTTCTTGAGTTTTGGTGAGGTTGGCTAAATGCGCCAATATATGTTATATGTTGATGCTGATGTTATAAAATAGCAAGCAGTCACACGTTGAGAAAAAAATTAATCATTTGTGATGCATGATGCATTTATAACCATTTTATAATCTCATCATAGCCCCTAAATTCGGAATCAAATCATTAGGTTCCGAGAGATTGCCACCCATATTGTTTAGCCATAGTTGAGACAGCCAAAAGAAAGCCTGTATATTCAGGGTTGTCATAAGCCATCGGTAATAATCACACTGCATGGTCAGCCCAGAAATAAATAACAATATTTATAAAGATCTTTATGCAGAGGCATCTAAGAAATGTTTTATTTCAATCAGCACACTGGGCAATAGTAGACACACTAACCCCCTCTACACAAAGCACCAGTCTAAGTGACAAAGCAGAAAACACAGTCATATGGCCATGGTGCCAGCCTGTTTTACACTTAGCCAAGTCAGATTTGGCAGCGCCACCATGTTTGGCTGGGCACTGAGTGTTGTATCGATGTAGAATACACAAACAGTCTGGCATACAAGGTAACAAATCATTTTTTTTTTCCCCTGCTCTCTTCAATTGTCTTTTTAATATCAAGGGACATGTTGCCAGGCAGAGGCTATGATTAGAAATAAAGCCGTCGTTCAGCGGGATGTTTATTGTTAAATTTAGTTTCAGCAAAGTGGGACACCGTAAAGAAGTGGGCTTTAAAGTCAAGTGGATCTGTGCCATTCAAACCTGACCTACTACGAGCTAAATTTAGCTGTGACACATACACATGCTGTCCAAAGTCATGTCTTAAGTAATCAACTCTTAAGTGAGCAGCCTTTCCATGGCTCTAATTAATCAGTTAATCGGGGCTAATCACCATTTAATTGATTCAACCAGCAGCGGCTATCTACAGTTAACATTATCATCACCACTGATCAGAGCTTAACCATATGTCATGATGATTAGGAGGCATGTAGAGAGCTCAGACTGACCCCTGACCAGATTAGGGATCTGATTCTCTTTCCTGCTTGTTAAGTGCAAGTCCAGGTGATTAACGGCAACCGAGCCACCGTAGTACGATCAGAGAAAAGTTGATGCCTGATGACTGATCCACACTGCAGCCAGCTGAAAGTGATTCCAGAGAAATGCAGGTGGCAACAATACCTTTCCTTTCAAGGCCCTTAAGTGTGGCACTTGACAAAACAGCACTATAATCAACCAACCAGACTGCAGAGATGTGGAGAAGACCAGTGTTTTACATTCACAGAGCAGGCCAGTGTGTATCTGTGAGTCTGTGTGAACATCCCTGTCTCTGAGCTCAACACTACCCCCTATGTTCCTCTGTTAGATGGGGCTTGCAACACAGCAATGGCCGGGCTCTGTATCCATAGCAACAGCTGCCAGATGAGTACAGACTGTGGTGAAGGAGGTGACGGTCGCAGCCGGGCATAGTCTGCCGCCCCCGCCTGGACTAACAGGATATTACAACAACAAAGGAAAGACATACACGAGTTTGGTAAGTACAAACGTGCTTCTCAGTGCAAAGTACCGCACTGTACTTAGGATCTACGAGATGAGAAATGTATGCACGTATGCCAAATCCAGAATACTGAGGGAAATATGAACATATAAACTGAAATGTTACATAAAGCTATAAGAATTACCACATAGTACTACCTAGGCAGGTTGGAATCCCAATAAAAGGTCAGGATATAAGGACTTCATGACTTTCGAAGCAAGATGAGATACCCAAAATAGACAAAATAAAGTAGTTGGAGACTGCATTTTAGATTATTTTGTTAATAAACCTGCTGAGCTGTTCAGGGTCGTTTGTTTAAGTGGACATATGCTGACACAAGAAAGAAGAAATCCTACCAAAAGTGAATGATGTAAGCTTGAATCCAAAGAAAACAAGAGTTTATGCAGGAGTGGAAGGAAGCTAAGAGCCTCCTGAAGTCCAGATCCTATTTGTAGTTTATATCAATAGAGTATATTGCAGGTGATCTATTGTATCATAATCTGTAAGATCTGTGTTTGAGTCAATGGATTCTCCAGCATCCTGATTTATATGATGGTTTCTCTGCTTTTGCATGTGTAGGAGGATTTCTAGTGGCCTCATATTCACCAATACTGTCTTATATTGCAGTAATGTACACAGTATATGTTAGCGGCTGCAATATACTTCTTTTAAAACCCCTTGTGGCAGGGACAAGCGGCTTTCCAATCAATGTTTGTATGAGGTGAAGACGCTCTAAATTGAGGAGGAAATGCACTCAGGCACTGAAACACTGAGTCTGGCTTTATAATGGCCTGAGCAAAAAAAAACCTTCTATTTTCTCAGAGGAAATCTATTGTAAGCAGCCATGTTGCTTCCCCCAATATAGCAAATAAAGGCCTATCATGAGCCATACCCACTCCTGATCTTATCATAAACAGGAATATGAAATGGAGCCTGCTGTGAGATTGTTAGAGAAATTGCTTCAGCAATGCTTATACACCCACAGAGAGAAGAAACACGGGAAGAAACCGGGTGCAAGTCTTGTCAGGACAGCGGTGGAACAAAAAAAAAAAGAAAACTGGTTCTTATCCTTTGACATCTGCTCCTGGTTGAGTCGATATAGAACAACACCAGCTCCGAGGCCGGTTCGGGTTAAATCTCTGACGCGTTTTCAATCCTTTCTATAATATGGTGGAGTGTCCTGGAGCTGCTCGCCTGTTTACTATGTTCCAGATTGCTTTCATTGATCGCTGTCCTCCACGCAGGGGAAAGAAATCCTCAGAGGATTCATTTCTGCACGGAGAGCGGCAAAAGGGCTGCAGTAGAGGCGTCAGTTTCCCCGCTGCAATCTAACAGTGAATTGAGAGGAGCGTACACATGTGACTTTATATGGCTCTGACCCTATGCATGGGTCCAATACGTCCAAGAGATTTTTTGGACTTGCGTGTATTTTTCTTGGAGCGCGGTCCATTATTTACACAACACGATCGCCCGTCTAATTTGACAAACATCAGCATCTGCTGTCCAAGGACTCCCACGCTATACACAATAATACGGCGCCTGCATCATAATTTATGTGGGTGCTAACACAAGACTAAGTTGTGCTTACAGTACAAGCCTCTACGAGTGACGCTGCCTTCAAAGAGGCTTGTGAATGAGACGATCCATCTTCCACAGACACACGGGATGTTTTTGCATTTACTCTCAATAAGGATTACAGAAGATTTGAACCCTATTACGTCCAAAGGTGTTAGTGATTAACACTAATCACTCCAGGAGAGGCCTCCTTCATGCAAACTTTCTCTTAGGCCGAGATTTGCCCAGCTAATGATGCGATTATTGACGGACTGATGCATAAGCCAGTGGGACACGAGCATTTTGGAGGTAATGATCTCTCCATCATGGCCTCTCCTCATCGACAGACGGCATTTCAAGACCAACGGGGAGCATTAGTCTCCTGCGACAGGCCAGCTGATTGGCTCGCAGATTTACAAACAGGTCCCCCCGGCTAAGAGGACAGATCAGCACTTTTACACGGAAAAAACATCAGTATGAGAGAATAAAGACAGGCAGAATGAGTGAGGGAGGGGTCAACAGAACAGCAGAGGATGAAAACGTGACGGCAAAAGGCCTCAGTGTGTGTACAGGTGAGACATCTCGACACTGATAAGGGGATCCTGGGACACTGCAAACCTAAAACTTCACACACTTCAGCTGTCATTTAGCAAAGTGCTCCTCGTGTTCAAACACAACCAAAGAGGCATGTGTCAGCAGAAAGAAACGCCAGCCTTCAGAGGAAAGTCTACCATAAATAAAAGCAGCCAGGCAGTGCTCCTGTATTTGATTAAATTGCATTTGATTAAAGCATGAAATTCATTTAGAAAATAGAGGGATTCTTTACTTGATTTATTACTATAAGTCTTGTATAATTTGCTGTAAAAAAAACAGGAACAATAAGTTCATAAAGCAACAAAGAGGACAAGCTGCCTTCCTTGAAATATGATAATCCAGACCAATTAATTACATTCCCATTTAAGCAACAGAAAATGCATTTATACGACCGGATAACAGACAACAACAAAGACACAAGCCCGTCTACAGACTTATGAGAGCATATCACATAAAAATAGGCAATCCAAAGTAAAGCTGTAAAACAAAACAATCCACAGCAAAGCCAACACTCTGAAATAAAAGTCAAGGGAAGACCATCAGCAAACCAAAGCTACAAATAAATGACGAAGAGAAAAAGTCCCAAGTTTATTAGGCCTTTACAGTGGTGAGATGTATTACCATAATATCTTCTGGCCTCTCCCCACCCCTATTCCATTTCACAGCAAGATAAATGAGCAACTGCTGGGGTGTAATCAGAGGCAGTGTGCTAAGTCACCCCAGGCCCACAGTGGGTGAACGCTGTACTGACAGACCAACCACTGGTCACAGCCGGGGAGGGAGGGAGGGCAGCAGAGGGCCAGGGAGGGAGGAATAACATAAACAACAGGAGGAACCGTGGACAAATTAAAGCCAGAAGAGATGCAAGAGCGAGGAGGTGTACGAACAGACAGCGAGAAACAGACGCCCATAAAGAACTAATGAAAGATTAAAGAGGGAAGACAAATCTGAAGCAGAGATCCACGTGGGAGGTGTGTTCATATTCGAGACAGACCTGGAGCGAGGCACGCTCCTCGTGTCTGTCTACAACCGAACGACCAGCTGTTGGGACTCCGTGTCTTCATCACACGTTTCCTGGCTTCTAATTGGCCACACGGGGAAGGAGTCGGTTATGTCTTACAACGAACCCGGGCAGGCTCATTAAGTCTGCCACCAGGGGGCAGATGTCACTCAGGATCATTAAGTGTGAGGGACAGCAGTAAGGTGTGTGTGTGTGTGTCTGTAGGTTACTGGTGAGATGTGCTGATGCCCGTGTGTGAAACTTCTATTTATTTATGTCCTTTTCAAAATTATCAATGCAGTTTTTGAGCCAAACTGAGCACAGAGGTAGGGTACTTCAACTTTAGCGAAACATTATTGCACATAATACTTTGAACTTTCCAGTGCTGGACTGCACCAGCTCACTTCATTTCAAAGTGACAGAATGTAGAAAAAGCTGTTAATCCTCACTCTTTGGAGGCTGAAACTAGTGACTGGTATTTTTGCTTTTGCTCAACTTTTTGCTTATAATAAATGACGATGTAGAAAACAGATTTATTGTGAATATTGTTAGTGAGTCATTTTTCAGTTGATCTACTGCAGTATCTATCAACTGATCAGTATTCTTATTGTTATTATTGTTTTGAAAACGCTATATAAAAACATCTGTATCATACTTGAGACTAAATATAATACTTTTGTGTTTACATTAGGGCAACAATTAACATATTTTTTAATCTTATTGTGGTGATGTCTTCAAATTGGTTATTTATCCCATAAAACACAAAAAGCTGCAAAATATTCACAGTTGAGCAGCTGGAATGGGGAAATGTTCAGCAACGTTCTTACAGTACACAACAAATTTAAAAAAATCAATTATAAATAATTCATCTGTAATCTGTTATCTGTGATGTACTGTAATTTTTTATGCTGATTGACTAATCAATTAATACTTTATTGATCCCAAAGGGGAAAGTGTTATGTTAGTAGTAGTAGTAAGTAGTAAGATATAAAATAACTGTAAAAACAAAAATTGTGCATTAAACTATAATATGTGACAACTATATAAATGTATTTACATTTAGAAATAGAATTAATACTAGAAATAGAGATGATATGTGCCTTGTACTTCACTATAAGTACAGCGTAGATTATATCGACTAATATAGCAGTGTGTTTCAGCTCTACGTTACTAAAATGTGGCAAATGCCAGTTACTTTTTGTGCATTTCAGCCTCCATGTCCACACAATTGACTACTTTATGTTCCAGTATCTGCTGTCCTCACGTTCTGGTCGGCAGTCTGCTCCTCTTTTCCCTCTGTCATCCTTTTCATTTGCCTCTTCCCTTCTTATGTAATTCTTTACTTAACCCCTCTTCCATCCTTAAAATCCCTCTTTCCTTCCCTCAGCCACACCCATTGAGCTGCAAACATCCACCTCTAGACATGTTGTACAATCCATCCAAGCATCCATCCATCCATCCGTCAGTCTGTCTATCTGTCTCGCTCATGCCTGGAGAGAGCATGCCTGACCCACTTTTCCTGCCCCTGTCACCCTGTCACACTGCTGACTCAAGACACGCTCAAGATGTTGTGTGAATGCACAAATACATGTAGCGCCACTAATGCGGATGAATACATTCGGCAACACAAAAGGGACGCTCACACACACACACACACACTGCACATCTGCTCACAGATCTAAATTTAGAAACAGCATAGGGATGCACACACAAACACGTATGCAAGCATAAATAGAGAGGAAGAACACACTTGAATGCTCATGTATACAAAGACAGGACATAATAAACACAAAATGCAGACGCACACGTATCATTCCCAACTTTGAACATCATCGTCAGGACTCCTGCGGGTCATTCTCATGTGTAGTCAGACTGAACTTTACTCATTGGTCAAGAGGAAAAACAATTAAACATGAAGAACCAGAAAAAGAAAACATCCACACAAGTGCACACACAGAAATACAGACACACACATTCGAGGCTGTGTGTGTTTCAGGGGTTGTGGGCTAATAGGGCAGCAGTCACTGCTGGTTACATCTACAGTCGTTTCTGGGTCAGCATCAGGCAAAGCTCACCCAGCGCTGCATCCCTTAACAGCTGACTCCAGGCCAGACACGGTGGCAAGCACACACACACACACACTCCCACCCCACACACGCACACGTACCGGGTGATATAGTTGTACCGCTGACTTACAACCAGCAGGGGCAGGTAAGTACGAATGGTGCACATATTAGGAAGGGTATCTCACTTTCATCCACAGCTCAGCAGAATAAGTCGCACGCACCCGGACACCCACAAGCCATGCAAACAAACTCTGTAACGCACACTTGATGGAAACAGCTCGAGTGTCTGCATGGAAGATCCTTGCAAGTGCATACGTCCGTGTGAGGCCGTATGCGTGCATTACGCCATGTGCTGTGT
The DNA here is from genome assembly GCA_039737535.1 of Lagodon rhomboides. Lineage (NCBI taxonomy): Eukaryota > Metazoa > Chordata > Actinopteri > Spariformes > Sparidae > Lagodon > Lagodon rhomboides. The sequence goes on along the minus strand of CM077785.1, from coordinate 11,791,617 downwards.
GTGTGTGTCTGCGTGTGTGAACAGAAGCACATGCATGCTTAAATATGGACAATCAGCAGTGTCCTGCCACCGTAGCATGTTGAGCGAGATGAAGCCCAGCGAACCATGACGGGAGCTGTGTGTGAGAGTTAAAGGGCGATAATTGTGTGTGTGTGTGTGTGACGTGGTTGCACAGCTTGCTCTTGCACAGTCATCACAAGTGAACACACCCATGCAACAGAATCTACACACACACACACACAGATGCATGCTCCACACTTTCCAGGGTGTTACGACAGAGGCTCAGGTTGGAGCGGGCCCAGGTCCGAGGACGAGGCTGCCAGCTCACAGCCTTAATCTGCCACAGAGGGTTTGGTGACGACGCGCTGACGGACAGACACACCTCCATCTTCTGCTTTCAAATAGTGTCACAGCTCGTACGCTTGCGGTGTCACTCAACAGATTCAGAGGAAGCAAGTGCATACCTCCTCTGTGTGATAATGACGGCCAATACAAGATCGTGATATAATTCACATTCAAATGTGAACAATCAGTTAGCGTTTTAATTTAAAAGAAACAGTACAACATTTTGGGACAGTAAACGTTTCGGTTCCTTGCCGAGCGTTAAGAAGATTAGATGAGAAGATTAAAACAATTCCTCATGTCTGTAAGGTAAATATTAAACTGCAGCCAACAGACACTTAGCTTAGCTTAGCTTAGCATTAAGACCATGCAACCATAAAGTTCATTTCACGCTGTAATTTCAGGGTTATGTGTCAGGGTTAAATACACCGCTACACATTTGTTTTGTACATCAGATGAACACAAATGGTAATTGAATTCAAATTCAGTGGAATCATGTCATTTTAACATCCTCATTAGGTACTTTCCCACATGTTTTTGTGTCTCTTGTATTCCTCCTATTTGTCCTACTATAGCGGAATCAAAATTATAAAGTGAAATATGAAACGCATTATATGAATTCCCTTTAAATTTTTCAAACCATTTTTGCTACCACTTTGTAGAAAATCCCAAAGAAACCTGGAACAAATGATCTACCAGGGACACGTCGATGATGTTTATGTTCTCATTAATGCGATTCCTTTCTTCTTTTTTTGTAAGTAGAACCGAGAGTTATGAAACCATGCCATTTTTAACATAAAAGGTTGATTGGTTTAATATATTTTTTGGGACAAATTTGCCTCGCTCAGCCTAGTTAAGAGCAGAGAGGAGCACAGAGCAGTGTGCCACTGAGCCATGGGAGAATTTCAGCCAAAGATGAAGATGAGGCTGAGAGTGAAGCAGGGCAGGCCTACACTCCCGACAGACAGACAGACAGACAGACAAGGGATCAGCTGGCTGGGAACCGGCAGCCAGTAATCACTGTCAGCAGCTCACAGTGAGCACGATCATGTGCCTGAACAAATGCATCCGAACTAAACACCAGGAAATCAGGCTCATGCACATGAATACAATTTCAAGATGAGACCATGTGCACGCTTTTAAATCTGATGAAGAGGATGGATATGTACATTTTCACCTCTGTGCATACGCACAGCTTTAGTCACGTATCTGCATTATGCATTTGTCCCTTGGTTTTGTGTGTATGGACAAACCCACACACAGACGCCGACAGTCAAGCTCCATCTTTCACAGTGACAAGGAATACTCAACAGAACAAAGAGATAAACACACAGTGAATAAATGCTGTCCGCCTCATGACAACCCCTCCTCGCTGCAAACAGACGGCTACATTTATGTGGACGTGTGTGTGGCAGTTGCAGGTGTTAATGGAGGTCAAGTCTGAAGTCTGTCTCCATTTGTTTCTCCCTCTACCAACCTTTCCTGCAGTTCCCGAGTGACATCACACAGCCATTTCACTTTACTGAGCCGGGGCACGGTGAGCCTCACTCAACAACTTAGACCCAAATAGTTCTGTCTGCTGGACAATCTTCATTTTTGTAAATTTTGACATGCTAACCAGTCCCCACTTCTGCTGTGTCAAGAGCAGATGTGGAAAAACTAAGATGCTTAACTACGAGGCTGCTTTTTTCGTCAGGCGTTCATTAGTAATCAAGAAGAAGTGGTGAGTGCAGGAAGACGTGAAGCTCAAGGTCTCAGCTGTTTACTGAGTACCCAGCCTGAGCGCAGATTTTCCTCTGTGACTTACAATTGCTGGAAGAACTCTGTTAATGGACGCTTCAGAGGTATTAGAGCTCAGTTGGAGGTAGATGGAGGCAGGTGGGCATGACAGGAGAGGAGGAGAGAGGCCAGAGGGAAAGATGTAGGGACGAAGCAAAGGAAGGCAAACAGGGGCCAAATTTTAGACGGGAGAGTCTTGATGTGCAGCGAGAACTGTCTTTAAAGAGGCAATATGTAAGAACTTTAGTTAATTATCAATTATCAACAGAATGTGAAGAAATATGATATTCATTTTATCTTTTACGTTATGTCTGCAGTCCAAAGCTCGTATGCTCAAGGTGTAAAAACCAACACTCCCCCGGTGATCCAGATAGCTGCACGGTTAATGGAGCTAACTAGCTACAGGCAGCTACAGTCATGGAAGTATGAAGAGAAACCAGGTTGCAGTAGGTAGTGGTTACTCTGGTGTACGCTGCCCCGTTTGTTTGGAGTATGAATTAAACGTGACCGTAACTTTTGATCAAACTTTTTGGGACCCATGCTGGAGGCCATACAGAGTAAGATACAAGTCAGAGGGGGGTGGCATCAGGAGGGAACAAGAGAGAGGGGCGGGCAAAAACAGAGGAAGGGAAAATGGAGGGAGGGGAGAAGGAAGGCATGGAGGCCTGGCAGGGTGCCAGGGCAGGGAGTGTGCCACAGATGTGCCCCCACCACCCCGGGGGGAATGTGCTGAGTGGACAGGAACGCCCTCCCCACGCACACACATACATTCGCAGGCTCCATCAGCCCTCATCGAATGGACGGGACCACCCAAGCAACTACACAGTTTATAGAGACTGTGGATGTCAATCGCAAAGTCAAGTGTTTCTCAGGCTTTACTTGGCTGGTAGTTGGTAGACGTGCAGTGTTTGGTTCAAATTTCGTTCGAGACTCTGACCATACTGGATCACGTAGGATCAATAGTATGGAAGAGAATTTACGGATGGATTTTTCCCTCTTTACTGAGTTACATAAGAAATGACCCTGTTTGCCATTGATTGATTGATTGTGCTGACACCTATTGGGCCTGTGTAGCAACCAATGCTGTGGGTTCAATCCACAGTAGAGACAGCCACCACTTTATATGCGTACCAATGTATATGCCTGCGATTAAAGTGCTGAACAGATCTCGGCTGTATATGTCTTTATATCAGCTCTGCGAGCCACAGTGGGTAGCGATGACATTTGGCCGAAAATGCTTTCACTCAGGGCAATATAAATACGTCCACGAGCGGTTAAAATAGATGAAAATTGCATAGCGAAACTCATCTCTTCCCTTTATAAGACCTCCTCCTGTGTGCTTTATCACGCCGCCGTTCCACGTTAGCTTTATCTACAGTCCCTTGGAGAGCTGTGAAGGCTGGATCCACACCATGACTCTGGATTTTTAGGAGATCAGAGGGATGGAATGGAAAATGAACTGAACGTCAGTAACAGTGACACACCGAGTTTGGTTGCGGCGAGCGCTCGGGGCTCAAGGGATTGTGGGCCGTTAAATGGGCGAGGGGGGAAAAACGATGTCATTTTTACATCAGCGGAGGAAAAACTCCATCTGGCTTTAATCGCAGTGTTTTTAATGCACGTGTGATACTGAAGACTCTCCACCTGTCCACCTCTCAGCAGCCCTCCCCCCGTCCTTGCTGTATCACTGCTACTACCATCGCCAGGCTCCTGGTATGCAGACCGATGGAGTCATCCACTGTTTAAATATTATTTCAAACCCCCACTGAACAGTCAGCGGTGCGGAAATATCTGCCTCATTCCTCATCTTCATGACTTCCTCTCCTCTTCTCTCTACTCTTTGTGGAATGATGGAAATTCTACATTTTTATTCCCGTCATAGCAGGTGGGTGACAGGAAGTGTGCTTCACTGTTCAACAACAATCTTTATGACGTGGGAGTCAGAGGTTGCACATTCATCATATTACACGTGTACCAAATGCACAGTATTTTTCTTACCTGATGGAGAGAAGAAGAGTCGTCGTCATCATCAAGAAAACCAGGACCATGGAAGAGAGACGGACAGAAAGAGAAGGAAAGGAAACGTTAGACATTTCAACAATGTCCAGAGTCCGTTGGTATGCTAGCATTAATGGTGCTTTGAGCCAAATGCTAATGTCATCATGCTAACATGTTCGCTATGACAATTGCTCTTTGTAAACAGATGTCCATGATCTGTCATTATGCCGGCTTTGCTTCTTTACACTGGACCCAACAACTGCATTTTAATGCTGCCCCAGTGTGTGATTTTAAGTAGCATAGCATTAAAGCCAAAGAGGCATGACATGTAACAGCACGGCGCATGTAACTGCTGTCTCACCCCTTTCATACGGATGGCTATTCATACTGAGGGAAACATGAATGTCTGTATTAAATCATGTCAATCCATCCAAATGTTGTCGAGACATTTAACTTATAAACCACAAATGCCAACCTCATGCTGGCATCGCTGCTCTAGAGGAGAAGTCCGGGGATCACCAAAGTAATGTGGAATAATCCTTTGGGCAACATTAATGCCCGTACAAAGTTTCATGGCTATCAATCAGACAGACAGACATTTCAGTCTGGACCACGGTGGTGGACCAACCATCACAAACCAAACCACAGACCAACTGACTGACCAATGTTTTCATCAAGAGAGCGGTGATGACATCTAGCAATTTAGCCTAAAATAATATACACAGTGTTTCTCGTGTACTGCAATATAAAAGCAAATTAAGAAGTAAACAAATTGGACCCGAGACCGAGAAGAAACCTCGGATCAGCTATGCGGTGTATTCAGGATCGACGCACTGCACATTCTGCATCAATTCTGCCCAAACACACCACCGAACTGACTGCTGTGCTGACTCTGACACTTGGCAGCTAATAATCGCTCTCGCAGACAGCCCATCGACTCAGACTGCCTGCATCTCCATAAGCTCCAGTGAAATCCACAGAAAAAGGCCGTCTTCAGCAAAACGGCGAGAGTAAACAAAGGTTAAGCAGAGAGCCATAAACTGAGATGACACACACGGGCACGACTGAAGCTTTCGCTGTGTTCTGGTCCAACACAATAGAGAGTATCAGCACAATCTCTGAAGCTGAATTTAAAGGGGGAGCAGGTGACCAGGATCCCATTACAAATCCTCTCGGTGGAAGAGAATGTAGCCGAGGTAACCCGAGACAAACACTTAACGGGTTCTGCTCTAAAACATTATCATAACACGTCATCACCGCAGGTCGCGGCGAGCCCGAGGACCCACAGACGAAAATGTGGGTCATGTTGGAAACTGACTTTGTTTTAATTTGGTGGTAAGGGCTTAGGGTGTTGATGTTAGTGCTCATGCTAAGTCCGGGGCGCAGTCAGAAGCCTTAGCGGTAACTCAAGCAATGTGCGAGCGCCAGACCCAAAGCTAACAGTACACAGAGCCGAGGCTGCCGAGGCTGCCGAGGCTTACAGCCCTGTTTATCTTGGAGGAGCGCGGGGCAAATGGAGAGGTGTAGCTCAGCAATCCTCTCAACTCATAAAAGCTAAAGAAAGACTGAAAGCCACACCAGCGCTAATAAAACACAGCAACATGCATTTTTATTTGGACACGTGCACCCAGAACTCGCATGAAAAAAAGAGTAGAGAAAAGACATATAGATGCACAGACGGGTGACAAAGGAAAGGAAGAACCTGAATGAATGAAGGGAGAAATAAAACAAATGCAAATGCTTTAATACAGGACATGAGGGGTCACTGAAGGAGAATCAAGAAGGTTCTTGAGACCAGGAGATTTTTTTTTCTTTGTTTGTTGAAATTGTTTCCCATCTGTATGTTCATGTGCATGAAAATGTTAAGAAGATCACAGGAGGTGCATCAAACACATACAAATGCCGGCGGCCACACACTTTGGTAAACAAATCTTGAGGATTGTCTCACAACACTCTCCTCTCGAAAATTCATCCAAAAAGTCAAACAAAGTCAGCGATAAGATATAATGAGCTTCAAGTATGCAAGTAGCTGCACGAGCAAAATGTGTGACAAAACAGCATTATCATGAATTACTGTAGTGACGCAGAGAAACCCTATTTATGTGACACCAAAAGCATGTGAAACTTTTACATTTCTATTTATGTAACTCTACAATTTGTTCGGGTCAGAGAAGATGTGTGTGTTTATGTGTGATAGTTGCCTCCATGATAATGATAAAAGCAAATATGATAGCGCTTGAAAAACATACAAACATGGGAACAAACTGTTTAAACAACCAGCAGACACTCAGAGTTGTGTCTTTGGCCACCTGATGAAGGCAAGTCGAATGCTCACTCTCCTTTTTCCTCTGTTTTGTTCTCCACCGACTCCTTTAGCTAATAATTGCTTCACTACATTCACCAACTAGTCGCTAACTGTGTTTGCCTGCCATTTGGCTGGAAAAAAACATTGATAAGTGCTGTGAGACTGAACAAAAACAGCGGATAGCGTAAGCACGAAGCACACAGCCCCTGAACCAAAGAACAGAGCTGCGGCAGCAACAGACTCATTCAGCAGCTAACCGAGTTAGCACAAAGCACACACCTACAGCAGTAAGGAGTAACTGCTGCACTGGGTGGCCTTTTCTGAGTGAGGTACGTTTGTGAGGGCTATTTTGCTCATGTTTATATGATTGTGCCACTTACCAGAGTTTATTATGTCTTTATTAGAGTAAAAAAGATAAGAGAGCTTGTGGAACGTAGCGACGTAGCCGCTAACACATCTCCCTGCTGGCCAGCGAGAGCTATGGGACAGTCTGTGTCTGTGTAGTCCGGCAATGCGCGTTCATGTGTGTTGGAGGACTGGCTCTGAAGGGAGAGGGGTGGGATTTTGTTGGTTGGATACTTTCAAAATGTAGCTTGCTTTTGCTGGCGTCTGCAATCTTACCAACCCCAGCTTAAAGAGCTGAGGGGACATTCAAACATGAATCATTCTCTTTGGCTTTGTCACTATGAGCAACCCCTAATATTACGCTTAATCGTCTGACCCAGTGTTGATATAAAAGTATTGGCAAGCGTAGCTTTAAATATTTACAGTATCCAGGATATAGCATTTACTGGAGAGTCTGTCCCACTGTTGACTAGTTTATTTTAACATCCCTCTTAACAAAACCCCCCCTCATCACTCAGCTCCGAGTGTTGTTTCAGGTGGAGTGACACAATTCCACAGACGCAGAACAAACAATGAAGAAACTCTTTCGAAAAGTTTTGCTTCATCCAGAGGAAAGGGACATGGATTGGTTTTAAACTGACAGGCACTGAGACAAATAAAGTTATCTGCAGCGGTTCTTACAAAGACTTTTTTGTTGTCTACAAGAGTATGTACTTTTTTGTTGTTGTTTTCATTTTTAACAGAACGTTCTATCCGTCGATGTAAATCTACCGAATAACCAGACAGCCGACACCTCTCACGCAGCACAACCGCCGAGACGGAGTAAATGAAAAAGACCAAACGGAGGAGGAGGGAGACGCATCCGACAGGGGAAGGTAAGGGCCTCGTTGATGAGAGGAGGTAATGAGTGTTTGTGAGTGAATGCTTGTTGATGCAATTAATATTCCTCGAAACTGGGGCGTGCTTGCCATTTCTGCCTGCTCAGACATTAGGCATCATTAATCATTGTTTAGGAGGGGAAAGCGAACTGCTGCAGGAGAACTAAATCTTCCAGCAAACGTGGGCAGGTGAGCCCAAATAACGATGCTGACTTGTAATGAGAGAGACAAAATGAGCGAGAAGAGACGGAGGAGCGAGAAAGAGGAGCAGACGCCGGGAGAGAGGGGGCGCCTGACAATGAAAAGCCAATCTAGAGGATTAATCGATTAGACGGAGGGAGCGATGAGGGAAAGATGAGAGACAGGCAGAAACTCGGAGAGGTCAGTTGTAAGATTTCTCGCCGCACGCCGTCAGACGCTGAGCTGATCCGTCAGCAGTTTGGAGTCTCATCAAAATGCTGCATTACAGTCAATTCAAGAGAGGGGTTTCCCATACACGACAACGACAGTTCCGACAAAATTACATAAATGCTCGACACAGCGAACCCCAGTACAGAAGAAAAGGCCTGTTCTGTGTCAGCTGTAGTCAGGTATTCAGCATCTGGGTGAGTTTTTGGGCTGAAGGAGAGGCTTTATGTCCTCAGCTCACATTGACTTCCACCTACACAGTCGGGTCAGGGTCAGTGTACAGCACAGCCCTCCACTCACAGGATGCTACAACTACCATGCCACAGGAAAAACACCGCCCCTTTCTCCCTCAAACACACACAAACGCTGAGCTTCTGCCTCAGTTTGTCGGTTTTGCTGATGCAGCAAAAAATGCGGTAATGAGAACTTGTGGGACTCTAGCTGTGTTTAAAGTGTGTGTGTGTGTGTGTGTGTGTGTGTGTGTACGAGGCTCTGTTGTTAGCACCAGTGTCAGCTCCAGCTGCTATCTGACAGGACAGGGCAGAGTGAGTGCTCAGCTTTATGCAGCTCTGTCATCACATGGTTCCGCCCTCCGTCACTCCCTCCCTCACTGTACAAACACTCTCATGTAGCGATGCACTGGAGAGCGTCAGGAGCTGCTGTTCGCTAGTTCAAACGTAGCCTAGTTACGGCTTAAAGAAACTCTGCGTAACTTTCGGGGGACAGATAGTTGGGGCTGGGCGCACGCCGGGCAGGCTGCCAGCTCATCAGACTCTGCGTTCTATGAGCATCAAATAACAACGTTTTGGATTAACGGCTCGAGACGAACACCGACTCAAAGTGTCACTCAAGTGTAACGACTTGGGAATGAGACTCAACAATCTTTTAACCACAATGGCATTAAAAGTCACGTAGTGTTGCTTTAACTGTTTGGGAAATCACTTAATTAAAAAAGGAATTCTTATGTAGATTAGCTGTTCATGTCTATATCCGCACATGAATGGAGGATCTGCAGGTAATGGACCAAATTTTGTTTTTGGAAACGTAGAAGTGATTAATCATGTTTGAGCTGTCTCTGGTTGCATGCATGTAAACAGCGTATGCTGAGAGCAAAAGAGGCGAACATATTGAAAATTGATTTCAAGTTACGACTCTGTATCAACAATGACTGGCACATGGAAGGGGAATTGTTGGCCTGGCCATATGTTATCCAGATATCCACTGGCTAAACAAGAAGCACCCAAAACATTGGCTGCTGCCAACAGAAGCTTAATAGTCATCAGACAATTTGTTACTACACTGTTACTGACAGTGCAACAGCTCATAGAGGCAATGCTTAAGTTTGCTTGCTTGCTTGTTACACATATTAAACGGGGTGATGGGTTATAGTCCACATAATTGATGTGCCACAAAAAAAATTGATTAAAAAGATTGAGAATCACATTTCCCAAAGAATAACGCTGAACAGAACCAAAGACCATTCTGCGATGCGGTCACACCAGCTGTGACGCCCACCCATGTTCGCTATGTGACCCATGACAACTCAGAAGCAATTACTTATTACATGAAACCTCATTCATCTTTGAAACAGGCCTTCATTTTGATCTCAAGTACAAACCTGTAAAGTTTCATGACTGCACATTACACAGTGGTGATGCTATCGCTGTGACAAAATCTGTCCACAGACAGACACATAAACAGCTGGCAAAGTGCTCAAAATTGCTTCTGTGACGGTGCCCGCTGGAAAAGGTGTCTCCAGGACCGCATTCTGCCATGATGACACACACACACAGACTGAGAAGGTGAAAACATTACCAGCTGCAACTGTCACATACAGCAGTCGTGACAGCAGCATAGTCATACCTACATTTACAATGTAAAAATAATCTATCATAAAAAAGTTTTGTATATTGCTTGTTTAAGAAATAGGTCGCAACAATGGTTCAAGCTCGTTAAAGAAATCGCTGGTTTGAATCTACAGGCAAACACTAAAACAAAAAGGACTGTACACAAAGTTGAAGCAAAGTCACAAGGACTGCCAGAAAATATTAAAATTATTGTCCACCAATAAAAAGCAATTAGGTTCTTCAATCATCTGGCTACATCATTGTCCCACAAAATAGCTAACAATTGCTCATGCAGCTGTGTGTCACATTAATAAATGAGCAGCAACAACACAGTTAAATGCTCTAATGGCGAAGAACGGCTGCCATAATAACATGCAAGGAACCGACTGTACTTCCAACATTGTTTACGCGACCCCAACACAAAAATAGTTTGGACAAGGAAAAGACACAAAGAAAAAGACCCAAAGGGCACTGGGTGAGGAACAAGGGGAGGAAAGAGGAGAAGGAATGCAGGGAGGATATGAGTCAGACAGGAGGGGAGGAAAGAGAGAATGTCAGGAAAAGGGGAGGGGGGCGTAGGGGGTGAGAGGGGAGGAGAGGAGAGGAGAGGAGAGGAGAGGAGAGGAGAGGAGAGGAGAGGAGTCGCCTGGTTCTTCCCCTTTACTGCCATTTACCCCTTTGCTCCCCCTCCTGCTGCCTTTAATGGACAGATCAGAGATAAGAGGACCAGAGTGGAAAGTGTCTACAGAGAGAAAAAGGGAGATCCATCTGTTCACAAATGAGATCTTTGCTGTGCACTCTGGAGGAGAGGGGAAGGGAAGGACAGAAATACCCAGAGAGAGTCGAGAGAGGAAAACACAGAGATAACCAGTACGGCCCGTCTGGACTCTCTCCATTACTGCTATCGCATCGATCTGCTCTATCAGATTCAGATGCTGGCACGAGAACAACATCTTCCAAAGTTTATATTGAAAAAAGAAGAAGAAGAAAAAAAGAAGACTTTAATTTGAGGTCAAATGTGAAAGACGGGACAAAAACTTTTTTGCGAGACGCCGTTTTCCTTTGTGTTGGAATCTTTCAACCAAGCACGATTAAGAAGGAGAGAATTAGTTGTCCATTTATATGCAAATGAGCTTCAATCAGTGACAGCTCATTGAAAGGGGTGAATGCAGCGAGGTGTGGCTAACCCCTAAATCCACTAAAGAACTTTTCTTGTTTTCGAGGAGATGGCTGCGTGAGTGATGGGAGGTGAAGCAGGGAGCACGGCGAGGCAACCGTGGAGAGATCGTCGCCAGTGCCGATCGTCAGCCCTCCCGTTAAGAACAAAGATAAGAGCGTAGGAATAGTGTGTGGCTACGAGAATGCAGGGGCAGTAAGGCAGATGCATGCAGGTATTGATCACGCACCGACATGATTTCAGGTCTCACGACTGCTGTTTTGTGAACAGCTTTGGACATGGAAGTAATTGTACTATTTGAATCATTTGATGGTGTTCACGTTCCTGCCTTCATCTACACTTTTCAAAATTTCCAACTCGTTTTCCGGTGATCTCTTGCCCAGTGATGGTGTGGTCTATTTGCAGATGTATTAATAATAAGTGACAAAAATATAATACACCCTGCTGCTCAATTTGATTATTGGATTTAAAAGCAGTTGTGGAGGATTAAAAACAGCAAATATCTGTCAAGGTTGTAAATATTCTGACTGAATAGTTTGCTTGCGCTCTTTGCAATGATACAGAAATCTACTCCTCGAAAGAACATTGTATTTCCATTCTGTTGTATCTTTAGCAAGATCTAAAAAAAAAAAAAAAAAAAAACTTGGCTTTGCTAAAAGGAAAACTTGGTTTGAATGAAAATGGGAATCGTTTTCTGGTCAACAATAGAGACTGGACCTCCAGACGAGCACTTTAATCAATCACGCTGCTCATCTATTCCCTGCAGGACCCAATCATTTGCATAAACGAGCATACAAACTTTCATTGCTGATTCACTGATTTGTTTTCAAACGTGAAACTTTTTTTTTTCTCATCAGAATCGATAATATCAGCTCTACAGTTCGAGTAAAAACTTCAGTCTTCGTTTTGATCTCGCTTAAAACTTCATCAGGTCAAACCGCTTGAGAAATGGAACCACACAACCTTAAATACACACCATGAACACCAACAGACTGACGAGCTCTACGATGGCAGGTGTGGTTCATCATCCAAACTATCCAGAGCAATAAACATCCAAAACATCCCGGAATAATTTGATAATCAGTAAATAGGATAAAAATAAATGAGAATACATGAGGAGCCATACATCAGAACATCAAACATACATCTTAGACAGTATAGAAATAAATAAATGTTATATCTAATTCATCATGATAATATGATGATTCAAGGTGGTTTCAAAACGACTACGAACTAATCTGATATCCTACACCCAACCAGCTCGGACACATGCTGACAAAACAAACTCTGTTGATAAAACATCTCCTGTGTACAGTTGCAGAAAGTACAGGATGTGCAAAATGGGATTAATCAAAAGCAGACTGACCCCGTTAAAGAACGTGGTTACTTACTAACTGTGAAACACCAGCTACATACCTTCCTGCTGTCTTTACAATGGTCACACACTGAGTTTCCAGCAGTACCACGTGGACAGAAAAGCTGTGAGCCAACAGCCAGTTAAAGCAGAGCCTCAGAAGGCACACGGTAAGAATACAGTACTTTTTAGATTAAGAGATAGCACTGCTCCTACAACCCAATATATCCCCAAATATTCATGATAATACAAATCCACAACATCAGCACTTTGCAAACCAAGCTCATAAAACTGTTCTTTAACGTGGGTGTCTGCCTGAGCGTTACAAAAGTTTCTTTACGGTGAGCCAGAGAGGACCACAGGACACTCAGAGGATGCCATAACTTCACAGCAGGCAATCTCCCATTACAGCAAACCAGAGCTGAAGTCAATAGCAGCACTTTACGGTGGAAGACCGCAGGGAAAACCCTGGAGGGGGGGAGGGGGGACGCGCCTGATGACATAAATGTAGGAAAAGCAAACACTGAGAAGGAGTGGGTAAACGTAATGATTTGGGGTTAACTCCCCCGGGAGGTTGAAGAGGTATGGGATTGTGTGTGTGTGTGTGTGTGTGTGTGTGTGTGTGTGTGTGTGTGTGTGTGTGTGTCAGTCCGTCTGCAGTGCTCATTTGTGCATGCGTGCATGATGAAGTGTGCATTCCAGATGACTGAGGAGAGCAGCACTCTGAGGCAAGTTGACGCACAATGACAGAGACGGAGTGAGCGCCATGCACCGTTAGACCACATTACAACAATTAGTCAACGGCAACTCCCCCCCCCACCACACACACACACACACACACCTCATAATACCCCATCACTGTTCTCACTCACCCTGCAGCCAAGGTTGTACGCAAGGCTGCTGAACTAGAAACAGCTTTCCAAACAACTGACTGACTGAACGTCCAACTTCTCCCCTCGCCGACAACCTCCGGCTAACCGTGGTCAGACGGGCGGACAAAGCTATGGTGTTGTCTTCTACTTAATAAACAGCCTTAGCAACATGGCTGCATCTGTCCTGTACCAAATATACTTAAATACTCCATACTGATTCGATTGAAGGTGATGGGAAAGTATTCTCTTCCACAGTGGTTCCAGGCCTGCAGGTCAGCAGATGACTACCAGGATAATGAGTAATAAAATAAACAAATGTGACCAAAACAATACAATCACTCTCTGGATTTCCCGGTGCTTGTTTTCTTGTGAAAATAAGCAATATGGGGATAAGGAAAATCCCTTCTTCAGCCACTTGAGCAGTACTTCTATTATTAGTTAAAGAGTTCATGGAATATGAGGGAGTGTCTCCTGGCACATCATGTGAGGAATAGTTTAAACTAAAACATCACAAGGAGCGATTTTTGTTTGATTTCATCCCACTGACACACACTGGAAGAACAGGGACTTTTCTCAAAGAACTCATTCATTAAGGGGCAGGGGGTGAAAAAAATCCATTCTATCGCAATTCTCTCAGTCTCCACACAGAAAAGTCAACTCAGTTCTGAACATAATGATCCCATGTAACAGTTTTATAAGAGCCAGTTTTACATTCCTTAAAGGAGATGTATTATGCTCATTTTCAGGTTCATAATTTTATTGTGGGTTACGACTAGAACAGGTTTAAATGCTTTAGTGCATCAGTTTTCTCATACAGCAGCACTGTATTCCCCCTCTGTCTGTTTTAGCTCCTGTCTCTTTAAAGGCCCACCTCCCGCATACCCAGTCTGCTCTGATTGGTCAGCTCACACACGACTGAGCCAGCACAGCTCATCATGTCCCCAGTCGGCTTTGTTCTGTTTTCCTCTTCCACTTAGCTTCACTTCTAAAGCGAGTGTACGTATAAATCAAGCAAATGTGTGACATGGTGACGTAGTGTGATGTCGAGAAGTCACTCAATTGAAGGCGGGACTTCTGAACCATGAATAGGAAACACAAATTTTCATCAATCACTGCTATCAAAATTGAAAGCTGAGCCTTTTTTAGTCAAATGAACAGCTAAAGTTGCCTCCTCCTCACACATACCTGTACATTTCCATGTGTAATTGCTCATACAGTCTATCATAGTGCCATAGCTTAGTGTCATTAAAAGCCCATTTGGCCTATTGATGATCATTTAGCTATAACCTTGTACAGTGTCTGCAATGAAGTATATGAGCTCTTGAACTGGCAGCTACTTGGGGTAGCGGTGTTTAATAGCCCACAGCAGCTGCAGTTCAGTAACTCAAAGACAGACTGACGAATGAATCAACAAGTCGCGGTGGACGCAGCATGGTTTGTGGGAGTGTGCAGGAATCTTGGCGGACGATTTATCAGGCTGCATTAGCGAGACACAGGAACGCTGGCCCTCCGCGCACCCTCCCCACCTCCCAAACCTCTAGACTCCCACGAAACCTTCTTCTTTGAAGGGAGTGGAGGATGGGTGTGTTGCTGGGAGGGGGTAGAAGAGAGGGCAGATTGGACTGTTTGCACGGGGCAGAGGTGGAAAAGAATAACGTGAAGCTGAGCAGATAGAAGGAGACGCTCTGGGGGTATCAAAGAAACAACAACCTTGAAACCTTTGAGATCAGCTACAGAGTGCCATAGGAACATTCATCAGTGACTAATGAACCAGGGTACCAAGAAGTCACGACCACGCTGCAGTTTTCTTAACTTTGTCAGCTCTGCAGTCAAATCGATTAAATAGTTTCTTCGACCTGGGGCTGAGATCATTTAAACATTTTAGAGAAGCTCTAGAAACACAGACAGGCTCATACTGTGTTCAACTCGCAGCCCAGCAAACACTGAAATAGGCTGTCAAGGGTCAAGGAGTAAGGATACACACTACTGAGAATGATACAGATAGTTCATATCATCTCTCTGAACCAGTGCCGTTTGATTTCCATGTAAAGAGAGAACTGAACCGTTAATAATAAGCCATCATTGCTGAGTGATTTACAGCAGTTGGTTATTCTTGATCACATCTCATGGAACGGACACAACCACAAGTCTTTTCCACTGTGACGTATGAGCCAGTCACAACTGCCTTTGGAGTGCAGCACCAAAATGATGTCATTTCCACATCTCCAGGCTTTTGTTGGAGGTGTCATTAAAAAAGTCAAAGGTTGATATTTTTATTCGTAACACATGCAGAGATTTTGGCAAAATGACCCGCTGCTGTGTGTACAGTTAATGTTTGCTGATCTCTCATTCTGCAACGTAAAAGCTCAGTTACGGCCCTTAATGGCTGCACTGTAGCATGATGGTTTAATATGAAGTCGATTGTACAATGACCCAAACGCTGGTGCTCAAATATGTCAGACATTAGAAAGTCAGGAGTTAAAGAGATACTGCCCTGCAGGGTTTTTACCCCACATGCTTTGTGGCTAAAAAGAAAGCTGTACATCCTTCAAACTGTAACATGACACAGGCACGCTGTTGTAGTTCAAGATTTACGCACAACTGCTTTTAATAAAAGATTGGGTAAAAGTAAAATCGCATAATGTACACAACGGAAGGTCTGAGCATGTGGTCATGATTTGCATGTGTACTGCACAAGCACATAACAATGCATACCAACAGAGCTACGTTATACTCGCTCCGCCATCCCGTCTCTGTCAAATGTCCAACCCCTTGACATCAACCAACAGCCATGTTTCAAATCAGCTAAAGGTCATGTCAAATCAGACTAATGTAATGATGTCCTAGAAGACCTTTCTTTAATCTGGCAACATGTAAGCAATGCACACCCAAGAATTCATTTTGCAATAAAACTTTCTGTAGGTTTTTCTCTTTTCTTGGGCTGTTCAGTCTTGTTGGCTGTCACTAATCATACCAACCGCCTACCAAACTAAACACTGAGTTCTAATAATGCTGCCAGGATGATAAAATGAATTGCTTCCTGTACTCTAAAGTACTTTCAACAGAAAAGACCTACAACCAAGTTTTAGTTAAAAAATTATTTCAGTTAGGAAATAACTAAAATTATTAACGAGTATGAATAAAAAGCTGTTTTGACATTATGATGTATTTGTATTGTGTTGCAGAGATATCTACTGACGTTAGTATGCTAACCAGTTAGCCCTGGCCGTCCTGGTTCCCCACATTCTACATTAGCAGTGTTAACATTAAAACTCCCAGGGACCCTGAGCGACCAGTGCGAACCACTAGCTGCATGGCTAACTGAGCTAACCTACTAAGGGCAGCTGCAGTTAGCAGTTACTCCGTTGATATACTGTCCTCTATTCGTTTTGGGTATGAATTTGACACAAGGTCAATCCTTACATATGTTTAAATGTAAAAGCTTTTAATTATCTGTGTGAGAGATAACTGATAACTGACCAAGTTTAATAAGCTGAAATTCCATTTTAAAGGGCCAAATATAATTTTTTTTTATATAGTAACCTCAATAATTCAGATTCAACAGCTGAAAAAAAGTTACAAAATCATGAAATTGGAGTGCATCATGTTTAGAAGTCCTTTAAATCCTGCCGTAGTTCATTAAATTACAGCTGGGGCTATAAAACGTGGGGTCCTGCCATCTCCCTCAATGCTCCATTCCGAAGATAAAAGGGGCCATGCAGGTCTTAATGTTAGTCATCGCTCAGCGCCAACCAGATTAGGCCATCAACCTCATACTTGGCTAGCAGATCTATGCTAACAATATCGCTGCAGGGGCCTCGCTGAGGTAAAAAGGTCATCAGAAAACATAAATGAGGCTGGAAACAACAGATGTGCAGTGAAAAGAAAAATCAATGACTAATCGAGGAGTATAAGGAGAGGCTAGGATGGCATGCTGTGGTGCCCTGACGGTGGGGAAGAGAAGTGGGGGAGGGGACAATCATAATGTTCACTATATCTGCATTTGTGCACAAGAGGTCAGGAAAAAGTAACAGACGGCAAATGGGTGCTCCTTAAGTGAGGAAAGAATGAGAAGAGAAAGGAGGAAGGATATTTTGAACATGAATAATGGCGAGCTAAACTGATCTCAGTCGTGGCTGCTGCTTTTTTGAGAAGTCGCCCAGCAAGTCCTTTAATGGCAGCGCTGCCTCAGGAGCCAATACAAACATCATTTGCCTTCTCCTTTAACTCCTACGGGCTGGCAGCGACGCAAGGACCAATATGTGCAGAAACATGTGTTTTTGTGCCTGTTCCCCTGAACTATCCGCTCACGGATAAAACCTGCTCAAGTCTGGGACTACACTCCTTTCAGTACATGTTCTCTGTGTTTTGGCCACCTGTAGCCTTATCAGGCTCACCAAATTAAACCAGTAAACAATCTGCTTTGTGATAGAAACACAGTTACTGTTCTGCTCGCTGTAAAGTTATTCAATTACCGAACTTGGGAAAATGTGAAAAGACTGGGAACCCCGGGCTATTTAATTAGTATTCTCAACTTGCTATCGGTGCTATCACACCCCATTATTTAGGATGCTCAAAGAGGTCTTCCAAGGCGAACACTGGCATCGTTTGCAATTAAGGAAACAATAATGACAACGCCAGCGATAACGCTCTCCATTACAGTCGGTGCTGGAAGAATCTGTCTCCTGATAACCTTGTTTTGATTGGACACTTTAATCAAAGGACCAAACGTCTGTGTTCCAATCTTATTATGCGCCAGAGCAGAGGAGAACACACTATTGAATTAGCTTCAAAGTCAGCCCGGAGCCCTACGAGCCCTTGCGCAACGTTCCGCCTGCGTCTGCTGAGCTGCACTACAATGCCTCTTGCTTGTTAGTGAGTAATATCTGGCGCAAAACGGGAACTGCATCTAGGAAACTTTCGTTTTGTTTTTGCTCAGGGTCGCCCAGTGCTTCTGTCTGCTTTACGGCCTGTTTAAAACTGTACAAATTCTTTCTCCTGCTCACGACTGTTCCTCTTCTATGTCCCCTAGACCCACCTCGATGCTTAGAAAACCAGGTAGTCTCGCAGTTTTGAGTCCATACAGCTGTGAAAAGTTGCAGATCGGGTTCTAAAACACAAGCCATTATTTCCAGCTTCTAGGTGCTGGCGTTGCCACAAAAACACCTCCAGGCGTCTGCACATGAACTGATAGAAGGCTGAGGCAGAGAGATGGGAGGTTGCGAGGACAAAGAAAAAATGTTGCTGTCAAAGTTTGAGAGCCGGGCAGTAAATAAAGTTAGCTTTGATTTCTGTCCACCCTGCCAGGAGGCTGAGCTGCAAACAGTCCCAGAGATAGATTTGTGAACTAAAAAGTAGGAAAATCAATAGAGGGCTGCGAATGCTTACTCAGGTGCTGCTTGAACAACATTTGTCACTCTGATGTCTCACTCTGGATGTGTTGGACGTCTTACGAGAACAAATTGTTCCATAAAAGTTAATAAAAAGGCAATGACTACATATTGAAAGCATAACATACTGATAAAGAGCTGTTGTTTATATTCCCGTGGGCCCGGCGCAGCCCTCTGCATGCTAACGTCGCCGATCTGCACATGACTGAACACTTGTTTACCGTCATCACCTTACTGCTTATTTGCATAAATCAAGAAACACCAGAGGCCGTTGTTTACGTGGCGAAGACGGGAAGAGAACAAAAATGCTTTGCTCATTGGTGAGGGTGGCTGGCAACTGACTAATGACACCGCACAGCCCCGACACACAAGCCCACTGCGGCACATGTGCCTGCATCATTGCTTTGTGACCTCGGATAAAGCTCTAAATCTGAGACAGAAAAGTATTACTGCTGCAGCCTACAAAACGCAGCCTTATTACTTGGTCTGAAATATCGTTTTCATCTGCCACAGCATGCAAAGAGGTCTCCTGATTCTGTCACACAAATATAGCACAGGACATGAAAATGATATAGGTTTCATTGATTAATGGTGACTATTAAAAGTTCAAATTATTCAAAGGTGCACTATGTAGCGGGTGCATGGGGAGGAAATGTTAATCAGAAGTGAAAGATCTTCTTCGACTGATTTTTAGGCCTAAAAAAGCCAAATAAACAAACTCTCTTTGTTTTCATGACTGAATAAACTGAATAAACAAACTGACCTTAAAGGACGACACAGCTTCAAACTGTTTTATTTTGAAGCCAGAAAGGCTGCAGGGTCCGCCAAATATATACAAACAGTGTTCTGGGGACCATATTTTCCTCTGTTTGTATTATTACCTCATTAATATTGTAAATATTAAAATTCTGAATTTGAATTCCTTCTCCAAAACTACATAGTGCCTCTTTAATAAACTCCAACTCCTCAAATATTGACACAGTTAGACAGCGTTTGTCAGCTGAGCTATGTGAACAGATAAGGTCCAATAAACAACCAATTACACTAACTGTCCCTTAATGATGTGAGAAAATTCTTCCCTGTCTGGCAATCAGAGGAAATCTCAATGCACTAAGGGGGGCAGTGCAGGACAGCCAGCCAAATCAGCGTGATAGTCACATGATCTAAAGGAAAACACAAGCAAAACGGTTGCTTGGAATCACGAGCTGAAGGAAAACACACCCTACAATGGCATTAAAGGAGAAGGATTTATGTCAAGATCACACGAAAACACAAGCTCAATCAAGATTACTGATCCCCCCATTTCAAGATTGTGTGCGGATTCTCCACTCCCAGATGAGATGATACAAACTTGTAAACACACAGACGTGAACTCAAAAGCATTCTCTTCTGTGTGTCTGGAAGTTAACCTGCTGCTGACCACGGAGCTCTCCGTGCCAGCTGAGGACATGCTCGCTCGGCCTCGACGCGAGTCCCTCGCATTCCACGAATGAGTGGACTGCTCTGGGCCAGATGACTGGGGCTGGACCGTCTCTGCCCTGCAGACAATCAGCCCCGCCCCGCCCCCCACCCCTCCCCGCCCTCCTAATGAGGCCCTTTAATTAGTCGTTAAACATTGGGACCGGCCAGTGCTTTTTGTGCCCCCGCGCTCTCTGATCAATAGCCATGACATTTCTGTTCTCGACTCCCCTAATTACATTTAGGGGGGAGGAGAGTTTTCATCCTGCCGCTGTTCCAAATTAGCCGCAGTGTTAATATCGCTCATAAGAACAAACAGCATAAAAACTCACTGATCTAAAAAACTAATAATATAATGCATAATATAATGCAATCCAATGTAGAATCTGAGCAACACTACCTTTGGGCCCCTTTTTTGGTGATAATGTGTTTCAGCCAGATTTACAAGCACAGGCAATGTTAAACACACCTTCAAATACAAGGCCATCCATCACAGCACCACCACGGACCACAGCTCCTAAACGTTCATACAGTTGAGTCAAGCCTCAAAGAATGTGTACAATAGTGTCTACATGAGAGTGACAGACCTGGAAACGTGTGCTGGTGAGAGGGGGTTACCTATTGATTTGTGTTTGCTTGCGCAGCGACATCCTTCCCTATGGAGTTCCCAATGTGAGTGCGCGTGTGTGTCGACGGCGTGTAGCGGCCCCAGGGCGGCTGAGCTCCCCGTGTCATCAATTACACTGGGAGCCACCTCCAAGATCGCCAACATCCATCCTGGCCCGAGCCCCGCCTCCCTGAGAGCGTATCATAGCAACCGGGACCCTGGGGGACACAGCTGAGGGGCGGGTGTCCGGCCCTCGTGGCTCCGGCAAGGGTACCGGGGTAGATGATCCATCTGCGGTGTGTTGTACCGCCGAGTACAAACATCCATTTACCACCACAAAGATGAGACTTCAGCGTGAAGAATTAATATCAAGTTAATGTTAACTCAACCCTTTTCTTATTGCCTCTGACACCCCGTGGCACAATCAACCTTTGTAATGACCACATTTCTCTCCGCGCTGCATCACTCGCCTCATGAGCCGCCGAAGTAATCACGTCTCCATGAAGCAAAGAGGAGCTGGATCAGTGCAATGTGCCATTACTGTATCGTCTTACAGCGGGAGACGCATACCACACCACTTCGGAGTTTTATACGTGCTGGTAGGTGGTAACCTACTCCTGACCTCAGCATGACTAAATGCCCTGAGCGGCTGCCAGCACTGCAGCTACAGCACAGCTGGAATAATAAGCCATGCGCCGCCAATGACACAGTCGTCAAAGAGAATGCATGGAAGCACGGCGGAGCAGAGAGGAGTTCAATGTGTGGTGCTAAAAGAATTATGTGTGGAGACTCAAGTGTTTATGGCCCTTTTCACTGCAGTTCAGGCTGGAGATCTTTCAAGACGAGGATTGGAATTGACAGAAACATTACACCGACACGTCCGCCGACTCCTTCTCATCAGACCGCACGTTCATTTTTCCACACTCATCTCTTCCACTGGTCCAGTGATCACAGAGAGGCGGAGGCAACATATGGCTGCTGCATGCTGCTGCATCCACCGCTGGGACGGAGCAGCTGGACAGCCTCTGCAGCCCCCCCACACGCCGACAGAAGCACGGCGAGAAGTCTGTCCTGACTTCCAATTTCCAATGTGTAGCAATTTGAATATTAAACCATTAAATTACCTTATAGGAGCCATAAGCATGATGACCTTATGCCAATAAGACTGGCAGACTATTACTCACTGTTGAACTGCATTTAATATTCTGCGCTCCCAGTCTGATCCGACCCGGGGAGATCACTTCATGCTACGTGACGAGAAAGCTGTTGGTCCGACGCAAACGAGGCACGCTGGAAAAATTAACCACTGCTGTCTACTGCCGTTCAACAATAAAAATTCGCATTGGCAGAGCGAAGGAAGAGCAGCTAGTAGCAACGTCGTCTTTGCAAGAAAAGGCAACTGGCTTTACAGGGAATGTGGTCTGAGTTTACGAGCTTAACAAAATACCACAGTTGTGAGACAGAGCCTACCAGTAATCCCGGCAGTGGTTTGCATCTCTTTGTTTCTATCTTCCTCAGAGTAGGGTGGGAGGTAGTGGACTGAGAATCATCAGGTGGGAATGTTTAGAACTATGTAGGACTCTCAGAGAGGGGGGATGAGGGACAGCAGGAGTTGTTTACATACATTTTCCTCAACTCCCTCTTTCTCCTTTGTGAGGCATTTTGTGACTTTTACACTTCTTAGGTTGACTAAGTCCACTAGCTGTTAAATGTATCCTCGCTAGTCTGTTAAACTCATAGTTGTATTAATGTACACATTTAAAAAAAAAATATTGACATAACTTGCACTGAAATGTCTTTGATGTCATTGAAGTCTAAAACTGGGCTCACACATGATCCCTCTTACGTGAACTCGTGGGGAAGCAGACGTAAACAAAATGGAGTTGGAGAACAAAAGTGTGGTGCAACAACTTGCTGTCGTATGGGTTAAACGAGTCTGAATGATCCGAGACGTGGTCTACATGGGTTTTCTATTCTTCAGCAAAAACTGAACGTGAGATATAATGTCTCTGTTGACTGTACTATGTTAGCTCTATGCTACTATGCTAATCACCCAGATTTTGAGTCATAAGTATCAAACGTGTTTGATATTATCAGGGCGGCCACCGAAGAGTCTGTGAGCGGTTCAGGAGGCTTAAGGTCGGATCTGTAAACCCCTCACATTACCAGATAATATGTTCTGAATGAGCACATTCACACTTGTCAGCTACTAATGTTCACAACATTGGCTCACTGTTGCATCTGAGGTGTTACGCAATATGTTTTTTCAGACATTGTTTAACCACATAGATGTGATCTGCTTCATGTTTTTTTTTTTTACTTTAAGTCTAGTCCACTAAATATAAGCTTTTGTTTAAACAAGCTAAACAGCAGGAACATCCTTAACTTTGACAACCAAAAAAGTTTGAAAACTTGTGTGAAAGGGGAAAAAGGACAAGAGAAGACAACACGAGGTGGGACACGATACGATGAGGCTGAACTCACTTTTCCTGTACTTTGGCATCAACATTTCCACATCGCAGATGTAGGAACACAGAGTCCAACAAGCCTGCTTGCAGAAGTACACAAACAGCCTGCGATTTTTCACATCAGACAAAAGTATCCTCATTCTCATCATAAATACAGGCAGGTGAGGCAGGCGTTTCTCTAACTTTCAGCACTTTCATCGCCTGCCTCAACAATTACATCAACTTCAGCAATATGACTAGCAATAAAGCCCTCATAAAGGAAATATTACAGTGAGGCCTTTATTTCTGAGACATTCCCACCTCGCCTTGGAATGTGTAATAATCGCCAAGAGGAGATATTGCTCTTAGCAGAGTAGTGCTTGTCCCTGTACAACACTTAGAGAGCATCATAAGCAGCAAGTGAAAAAAACACATCTCTTACCTGAGGCAAGCTATTAAAACTCTCACATTGTTGGATTATTCAGCTGAGAGGACATTATCCTGGACCTTTCCTTCACCCGGTCCTGTCCAACAAAGATTGTTGGTGTCTGTGCAGTGTGGGAATTTAGTGAGTTATCAGTCGATTTTCCTGTCTTCTCAGCAACTCTCATGTGACTAAACCTGTATGGGACACTTGCTGGTGGCTGGGAGTGTGTGCTGGCATGCATACACATAAACAGGCATGCTCATTTGTCACCTCTCACAGTGGGAAGGGCCAGAGGCATGATCCCATCACCGCTGCCTTCAAAAGAGTCAAAACACCTGAACCGGAGGCGCAATTTGGGATGGGAAGTTTCCTCCAGCAGCACGCTGACACATGAAAGCGATCTGATGAATCGCAGCTGAACAAAAAGACCACCAGCGTTCTTTGAAGGAGATCTCCTGTGTTAAATTGTGTCAGGGGGTTGGGAACATACCATTCCTTAAAAAATGGAAGTGGTGGCCTGGGATCAGAGCACACATCTGTTGTTTGTACAGCTATTTTTTTTTTCCCCCAGAGTCCTGAGGAGTGGAAGGGAAAAAAAGGGGGCCTTGAAAGCGCTCTCCAAGTTCCTTAACAGTAGATGTGATGGAAGATCAAAGAATGAGCAGATAGGGAAGTGAACATGTGTGTGTGTGCACTGAAACTGAAGCCGCGCCATGCAGCATGATGGCAGAAACTGGCTGCATGTGTGAATGATGACATCAGACCACCCAAAACCCCACCGAGCAGGTCCTACCACATACGTAGCATTCAGTCAGCGTGACACACACACACACACTTGTTTCTTTTTCCTTCTTCATTCCCTCTGTTTCACTCTGCCAAACTGGACCTCAGTGGCCTCCTTTTTACATCAAAGCTAATAAAAAAAACGTTCTTGTTCTAATCCCCAGTGTTCATACATGAAATACAAAGCTCCGGGTCATGCTCGTCTTCTACGGAAATGAAAACACACAAAGTATATCGAGGCCGTGATTTCTCCCTATTTAGGTTCTTATTTAGGTCACGTGTGTGTCCAGAGCAAAACAAAACCTAGTTGATTGAGGAGGGGAAAAAAAAAAATCACGTTTGTCCAATCAGACAGCAGTGTGATGAATGCAAAGCTGAAAGCAATCCATCACAGCCTGGGAAGACAACGCAGGGGAAGAAAAGTGAGAGACGTCAGACGACATGAGCGATCGAGCGCGAGCGAACGGACGACAGGAGGCGACCAACTGGGAGAGCGGCGGAGATGAAGAAAAGAGAGTGGATGGGAGTGATTATGCATAAGACACAGGTAAGAGTCAAATGAGACAAACACACACCAAGTCGCCATCTGCCTGCCGCAGCGCTGGATTGTGCCGCGTCCTCAGATAACCTCCCTGGCTAATTGAGCGGCAAGATTGGACCGTATGGAGCGGCAGTTTATCAGCCCATCAGTGCCACAGAAGACAACGCAAAACACTTTTCCTACTATCAATGAGTCGCACTAAAGAGGAAAACAAGGGCTTAGAATGAGGAGTTTTCAGTCCTCTAAGTACATAATGAGGATATTCGCTGGCTTAGAAGGACATGGTGCTCCAAGTAAATGAGGCTCTTTCAAGGAACCAGTGTTCAGCCGTGAAATGTCTTTGGATTGCGCAAGGTAACATTAATAAGCAAGAGAACTTCCAGGAACAACATTTCCAGCCATTCAATGGTTCTAAACCGATACAAAACAATACAAAGTGGCTTCTAAGGTGCTGTATTTTCTGCTCAATGTCACAACAAATATATTATTTCAAACATTTTTACCAGCCACACTAGAGCTGTGGCTCTCGGTATGGCGATGTCGGCCTTTCAGTCAACCATTTATATTCAGACCGAAATATCTTTACGTCTGTTTGATGAATGGTCTCCAGAGAATACATCCCACTGACTTGGATGAATCTCTGAGTTTTCACCTTGGACTACCAGCGGGTCAAAATTTCACTTCTCTGGAAAAACTATCTCTACAATAAACCAGATGAATTGGCATAAAATGTGTCATTCATATTCCCCGGGATGATTCATCACGGCGATGCCCTGACTTTTCTTCTAGTGGCACCAACAAATCAAAATGTGTCCAATATGTTGTTTTATGACCAAATACGAATGTAATGACATTCCCATCAGCCACTGCTGTACTTTGGCTCAATCCCATTTCCAATTTTTACCCCCCCTATTTTAAAGTGCCTCTGTGCTTCTTCGAACAGTGTTTTAAGCAGTAGTGGTTGAAATCTCAGGCGTTTATGCAAACAAGTGCTACAAGATGTTTCGTCTTCGGCTGTGGTGATTTCTCTCGTATTACTGCGGCAGTCCTGGTATTATCACAGTGCCAGTTGCATTGTGGGTGTCATATGGCATCAAAGAGGGGGAATGCAACACTGAAATACATCAAAATGTGTGACTGTCGTGACACAATGTGCAATGAACTTTTGTAACGTTAGCTAGCAAGCTAGTGAGCTACAGAGACATGAGAAAACTAGTAGTGATGGTTTTATGCCTGTTATAAAGAAAAGGACCAGAAGGGGTGTATTGGGATCGGGCCTTTATGTTAGGACTAAGGAGCAAATGTTAGCATGCTAACACGCTAAACACAAATGGTGAACATAGTTGAAATTACAGCTGCTAAATGATTGTTTTTAGAAAATATCTGCCATTTTTAGTTTTGTCAGATTGTCTTGACATTACAGTCAAAGACATTTAATGACAAAGTTGTCCACAACAACATCACCAACAATAAAGAATTAAGTACAACAGAATGAATGTCTTTCTCAAAAGGTACCATCGCTGCAAATGAAGCAGCACGGTGTACTGTTCGTGCACTTTCCTGCAGCTCTGACAGTCCGACCACAGGCCTTCTTTTAAATTTGCTCGGCTCCTGCCTTCTCAGGTGTGATATGAACTGAAATATATATATTTAAAAAGTGCTCTGCTCGTATGAGGTGTTTCAGGCGAGCACATCAACAAGCGCGCTAACAGAGTGGCTGTCGTATTACCGGCTGACTGAAGGCAGAACCGGAGTCCAGATCCCCCGGGGAGGAATGCGAGGCGTATGGTTGTGATTAAAACAGGGGTAGCGGAGCACGGCGTTTACATTAGCATGCTGCCTAAGGGGCCGAGGAGCTTTATGAAGGGCTGTGCCAGTCACGGCGCTCACTCTGCCATGCTCCGAGTTTACAGAGGCAGGACTGAAAGTTGAGATAGGAAGCAGGAGTGGATTTTTCTACCTGTCTGCTATATCGAGCACACCGACTCCTCTTCAATGACTGGCATCGAGTTTTGACAGTTTTGATGTCTCTGTACTGCTGGATCTGTCAGACAGGGGAACTTTTAAATTCATATAAAAAAAAAAAATTCTATTTTGATGCTGCACAGGAAAAAAAAAGCATATATGCAATTCATTTATGTCTTTTTCAGAAGATCTTTTTGAGTTTTTTTTATGTTGTAACGCTTACAAATAACAAAATATTCACATTTGAACATCGCCGTTATCTGTAACTCCTCTTTTGGATGAGATAATTTAAAGACAGGTTGAAGAGAGGAAGAGAAGCGTGAGGAGGAGGAGGATTTGTTCGAGTGTGTTTACACTCCTCCTCTCTGCGCAGTGGGAGGGAGTCACTGCAGACGAGCACCCGAATCTGACAGAGCTGAGCATGCAGCGTATCCATCACACGCGCACACGATCACACTCACAAACAAAGGGATTACAGCAAACATCCCACCTCAGACACTCTCGAGCACCGTCATCAATCTGTGGCGTTCAGTGCGGTCCAGATAGGTTTCTTGTGATGGAGTTTTATTTTTGTTGTTTTGCAAAGTTTCCTGCAAATAGCCACGCCGAGTTGGAAAGACATTTGTCACTACCAGCATCACACACCTGAATCTCAGGCTCATATTGGCACTCAGGTTGCATTGTGGGTAATATAGACTTCAGGTTTTGACAGGGAAGAGGAAAGAAATAAAAAAAAACAATATCTCTGGTTCTGCTGCACTGATTTTTATACTTTTTTTTTTCAAACTGTCCATCATGAGTCTGACAGTGCTATAGGAATGTGATGCTAAGTTGGTGATGTCTGATAGCTGCTTTGCTTTCTTGTCTACTAAGGCTACTGATAGTGAACAAGTTTCTCCTAGTGTGTCTACCATCATTAATATTAAACATGAAATAAAATAAGCA
Source organism: Lagodon rhomboides (assembly GCA_039737535.1). NCBI lineage: Eukaryota > Metazoa > Chordata > Actinopteri > Spariformes > Sparidae > Lagodon > Lagodon rhomboides. The sequence continues at coordinate 11,763,749 of CM077785.1, read as the reverse complement.
CTTTCTCTTCAACTCTGAGAAAGTGACACCCAAACTAATAGCAAGTCCCTCCCAGGTCCAAAATCCGCTTTGTGTATTTGTCTACATAATACAGTTTATCAAGAAGTAGTGTCATATCAAAATCAATGAAGCCAGTCCAATTTAGATGTTTGACAGCCTGCACTACAGCTTTCTTTTCATGCTTTCCTGTGGTGTTATGTATCATTTCCACGAGGAGAGGGGCTTCAGTCTGTAACCACCGTGGCAGGACGCCTGGGCAGAATTTGGATTTTATCTCATTATCCCTGTTATGAGCAACATTTCAAGTGTACATTTTCAACGAACAGCTGCACACTACAGGCAAAATGCTGCTGTAATAGAGGTATGAGGACTGTTTTTAAAGCAGCTCTGCCTGCTGTCAGAGTGGATGTTCATACTGAAACTGCTGGCTGCTGTTTAGCTGAATAGTTCCACAGCTTACCTGCTTTAGGAAAAAAATGTTTAAACAGAGCACTCAATTTCTGACACTGCCTCTGAAACACCTCGTCAGTGCCTTCTGTGTCACAGAGTCACACACATGCATGATTTATGCCCAGCAGCTTGGCACGTAAGATTTGATTCAGCACAACTGCTCTGTTGTTGTTTGCGTGTCTGGGTCAGGCATGTGTGAGCTGACCAATCAGAGGAGACTGGGTACTCAGGAGGGTGGGACTCAAAGAGGCAGGAGGTACAACAGTGTTTCAGACAGAGGGGGAATACAGCGCTGCAGCAGTGGACAGTATGAGAAACCTGGCAGATTTTTCTGAGCATTAAAGCAGGTAAACCTACCTAGTAGTAATCCAAAAATCATGAATCTGAACCTGAAATTGAGCATAATACATCTCTTTTAAAACTGATCCAGAAATGCATTTCAAGCGCGTTATCATTCATCGAGTGTTTTCCCTTTAATTTATGTACACCTCGTGCAGGGAAATCACATATCAGCAGCACACATGTGCATGTAATCTCTCATCCAGCACACAGAGAGCCCAATCTGACAGCCCCCCTCCTCTGCGCCGCCCCTCCTGTCCTATCATTAGCATTTCTGCCACGCTGCAGAGCGAACGGCAGTGTGGAATTTGTGAGGAAAATACAATAACAACAACAACAACATACCTCAGCCCAAAACAGGAAATGAGGCTGATTTGTGGCTGCTGATTATTGGCACAGTCTACTATGGGCTGATTAGACAGTGGGGCCGGCGGGGCACGTCCATTCCCCCTGACATGAAATATGGAGGTAATATCTGCCGCCTTCTGTCGGAGGGTCCCGACAGCTTAATGATTCAGCGGGAGATGTCTGACAAACACACACACACACACACAAAGATATAAACATGGAATATAAAACGCCTCATCCACCTCTCCATTACTGCTGTCAAGCACAAAACCCTTTACAATTATGATGTGTTTGTACTTAGTTAAAGTGAAGCAAATTAATATTGATATTTATGTTTGCATGAATTTCAGAAGCATTGAATACCTCCACTGTTAATTTAGACAAATTCATACATGATTTCATTCTTCTGGTCCTGAAAAACAGCAACAATAGTAAAAACAACCAAATCCAGTCAATAAAAACAACCTGCCGTCAACCTCCACCTCCACCCCCGTTATCATCACTGCCATCATCCACCCATCCATGGCCTTGCTTCGGCCTTGTTCTCATTCATGGTTCACCTGCTGTGTGTCAGAAAAACGTGACAGCGCCACCAGAACAGTGTCAACACAGCCGCTGTTTAGTGTGGGAACGCAAAGAAAGCCAGGCACCCAGGGGCCCGGAGAGGAGGGGCCACGAGGTGACACTGACCCAGGACAGAATGATGCGCCTGTGGGGCAAATGCCCAAGGGGGGGTGGGGGATCTTTCTTTACCCACTGGGAGCAAGAAGATGGAAAGAGGAGTTTAAGAAGGAGAGGATTGAAGTGGGAGAACAGCGGTGGATTTAGACTGGCTTTACCCTCATGTGATGTAATTGGATTCCTCGCAATATGGGCTTGGGGAGAAGGATGGAGGACGGGAGGAGGTGACTGAAAGGAGAGAGAATGATGAGGAGGAGGAGGAGGAGGAGGAGGAGAGGGGTGCAGAACGACAGGGAAGAGGATTGATTTCTGTTTGAACGGCGGAATGAGTCCCAGGGGAGGGAAGGGGGGCTCGGATGGCGGAAAAGCCCCGCCAGGTTCTTTCCTCGGCTCCTCGGGGCTCCTCCGGCTCTGTGAGGCCGAGTCAAGCCGACCGCGGCCCGCTGGAAGAAACTGTACACACCCAGATTTTTATGAGCCACAACGTTTTCTGTTCAATCAGTGAAGGGAAAGCGAGCTCCCCCGAGAGGGAAAGTGAGAGAGAGTGAAATTAAGTTAAGATGGGTGTGAGCTAAAATGCTAATGAGAGCAAAATGAGGTAAGCTCTCCTTGTTCTTTCCGGTTCCCACGACCCAAGGCGCAGAACATTAAAATCCCTGCTTGTTATTTTATTTTATAGTATATAAAAATGTGTGGCTTAACTAGCAAATGAAATACAATTCAGCCTCAAAAGCAAAGCAAAGCATGAAAACACAGAATCCTCCCACACCCTACTGTAATACTGTTGTTTGCAATCTACATGTCATATTAACGGTAACAGATGTTCTCAGTTCGCAGCATGAACAGAGACATGTAGTGAGACCTTCAGATGCTATACATCCATGTCAGAGGCTGAAGTTGAGAAGACATTTCTCCATCTGTTTAAGCCAACTTCTGTTAAAGTCAAATTTCAAAATAAAAGGCATCTTATTTTGGAGCAAACAACTTCGGTTACATAAGACGCTTTATGTCAACGACGAATATGAACGTTCCCTCGTTATAGGACGCAGTCAGACCTTCATTGTCCTCTGCCTGTCAATTACTGAACTATAACCTGAGTGATGGCTCTGTGTTTGACCTGGGCTGTGGTGCTGAGCGCTCCGTCCACGGTCAGGTGGACCGAAATACGCCTCTGCGCAGCTGGCGCTTAGCAGGGCAGAAACAAGTCGGAGAAACAGACCAGATGAGCAGGTACACACACAACTCGCCTCTCTTCCTGTGTCTGCTCTAATTCATCTGAGTGTCAGGCAGATGGGAAGTGTGTGGTGGGGCTGATGTGTGTGTGTGTTTGTGCCTTCTAGCTGCCAAAAAGGGTGAGTGGAGGTTAAGCCAGGATCACAGCTTGGATGGGCGAATTCCCCCACGTTTACTGGGCCACGTTTAAGTGTACCGCGCTGAGTACAAGTTGGCTGCATTTTTATAGTACAGTGCTTACCGAAGCTATCAACTATGAAATGTATAAATAATTCAGCACATTCACTAACATGGCTTCATCTGTAGATATAAAATACGAGACTTCCATTGACATTGTAGCCAAGCCACATGTGTTAATGATAAGAATACTGCCTACGGCTGACATCTCATGAGCAAACAGTAGCTGAATACAGATCCATTGCTGACTCACAACCAACAAAGACACAATCGCCTGTGGAAAATGGTATCAAAATATAGAGCCGGTCTATGTTTGGAGCGGCAAAACAAAGTCACTTTTATGACCTTGCTTGTGCCTTTTGGCGCACAATGATTTGGGCAACAGTAAAGAGCTGTATTTAGACCACACACAAGCATGTATGCCAGCACACACACACACACACACACACACACACACAGACTCACACACAGGGCCTGTGGTCAAGAGCCTGGATACTTCAAGAACAAAGCAACACATTTTTCCTCTGCTCTCTTTTTTTACAATGGGGAGCCGAGCTCTGACATCATTTGTTTAAAAGTGCATTCATATATAACTCCTGTTTTCCTGTGGAAACATACATGCTGCTCCGCTCTGCTGCTCCCACACTCTGTAAACTCAGGGCAGACTTACATCTCGCACACGCAGTCTACATTAAGAACAGCCTGTGTTTGATACGTTTGTATATCCATCATAGTAAATATCAGATACGATACAGTAATTACACCTCTTGGCTAAAGCTCGAAGAAAATATTCCCACATGTGTGATGACTGAAGGAAATCCTCATCAGACAGTCTGTCCTGCTGGTCCTGCCTTCTGCTGACCTATAGCTTATCTGTGAGGACAAGCTGAATGTGGGTGAAAGGTGCAGGAGAGCACTGATGAATCCACTTCTTACGGCTTTCTAAAAACTACATATTTCTATTCACCACTGAGAGGACTGGAAGGAGGCTCCTGTGTAGTAGGGTCGTCCAAAATGTCGTTACTCGTTATTCTGAATATGCGGAACGGTTTCGACACTCACTTTCCGCAGTGTCCATACACCCATACCAGCCGCGCTTTTTTGCTCGCTCTTCTAGTCGACAGTGAGTTGACACACATGCACCGAATTCTTCCCATTCCTCTGGCCATGGTTAAAGGTAAATTAAGTTAGATGCTGTTGTGCATGACACACAGTCTTGTTACACTTATCTTTGACTAAAAATCTAAAAAAGTAGTAGAGCAGAATGTATGAGCTGTATTACACCAATACTGTAAATCTGAATGATTTATTTGATGGTTGGTAACAGTTGTTGAGATAAGAAAGCTAACCAGATTTACCCTCCAGGATGCCTTAATCTTTATACTGTCAACCTCAAAACTGATGCATTTCACATCCACCTTTACCAAAATGAAAAGTGTCCAGCACACCAGTGAGTAGAAAAGACTCTAGTCCAACCAGACGTGGACAACAATGCTGCTGTACCTCTCCGTCTGTGCAGAGAGACAGCAGGAATGTGGTCTGTCCGACAGACAGCTAAACAAAGTTATCTGCCTGCAACATCATGAGACTGAAAGCTTCTCCTCTCCCCACCACTGTTTATCTACCGCCTTCCAAGTGTGTGTGTGTGTGTGTGTGTGTGTGTGCGTGTGTGTGTGTGAGAGAGAGAGAGACTGGGAAGATTTTATTTAGTAATCAGCCAAGCCCCTGGAGATGACCGGCGCCTCGGGATTTAGGACCCCGTTGCCATGACAACCCAAAGGTCACCTGACACCAATCACCTCGGACGTCATGTTTACACTCCCCAGATGAGGACAGAGTGTATCTAAGTGTGGTATTTAACCAGCGTTAAGACAACATCGGCCCAAACTGAAGACCTGTAATCAATCTCTTTGCCATCCACAGTGAATCCGGGTACCTGGGCAGAAAAATTCAAATACTGAGTCCAGAGAGGTTCGAGTGACCTCATGGGAATTTGCATTTACCAGTGAGGAAGCGAGAGTGCGGTGAAAACAGGGACGTGTACAGGTGTGGTCACATTTCCAGGAAGCAAAGCGGCCCCTGATCTCTAATCTTTGTGATACGTTCTGCCATCAAGCACCGCCCAGTGCTGACAGGTGCAGCGGAAGTATGCTGCAGTTTCACCCAAACCTGCCCGACGAGATCAGCAGTGGAAACACACACATACACTTAGACACACACATCAGAGCAGAATGGCCAGTGTGATGACACAAGTGCTTTCTCAGATGATTAATCACTTATTAATAACTGGTCTCCCAGCAAGTGATTCAGGAAATTGCGTACAAATTGAATCCCATTAAGTATTAAACCCTTGTGTCACTTTTTGAGTCCACACCTATGAATTAAGAAAAATCCTGTTTTGCCATTCGTGGGAACGTCTGCGTGCTCCTGCGGCCGTACCAGTGCATCAGCTTCAACACAACCGAACTCAAACCACGCCCCCCACTTCTCTGTTCATCTATTTCTCCGGTTGTTCCACTTCTGTTGTAAACAGCTCATAAAGAATGCCTGACACCGGCATGTTCTTGTGCTGACGGCACACCAGAGACGTTGTGTAGACAAACAGCAAAACAGCCCAAACTGGCTGTATAGGATTCCACCCATTCCTACCTAAAGGACAATGAACCGGCTGGGGCCGCACGGAGCGATTAGACACGACTCGCCAGCAGCACGGGTGGAGTCTTTATACTGGAGGTTGTATTTTACCATCCTCACATCCTCAGATTCTTCTAGAAGGGACAACACAGGGGCAAATACATGGATGAATGGATAGAAGAGTGTGAGAACTGTTGTGTTGATGGGATATTCTGAGCCGTAGTAATGTCAAAAAAATATTGATTGTGTAACTTGATAAAAGTGATTATGAACTGATTTCTTACTTTGAATTGCGGGACCATCATGCCCTGCATTTTGGAACTACAGGTCCAATTGTTGAGCCCTGTGTTCTTAGCCTATTCTAATTCAAGTTTTGGCAACCTGGCAGCATTAAAAGTATGGCGAATTAGCTGATAGCACTTCAGGTTTACAGTGTACCTATGGATGTACAGACAACATCACTGGATTAGTTTGATACTGAAGAAAACTTAAAAAACGTGAAAAATCTCAGACAAGAAGCATCTTTTTATATCATTTCTATGCAGATTTATACGTACTTTACCTTTAAACGTGAAAGACATCACAGATTATATATATCCTATATAAGTGTACGATACATACACACATTCTGATCAATGGATTTTGACACAGACTCCAAATCATCACAATACCAGACTCAATCGGCTTGATTCAGGATACATTTTAGGGGAGTTCAGTCTGTTCCCCATCGATAATGTCACTGTGCCTTTAAATGTTCTGAGCAGATGGAGCAGATATTGACCAACGGGACTCATTGGGGTTTAATGGCAGAGAAGGGGAGGGTTGAGCATGAATTACAAACCAAACAAATCCACGACTCGCCTCATTTCATTATCTTCAAACAAACAAATGGACGGCAGGAGTGGAGGTTTTAGAGGATGAGTGGCGTCACCAGTTGCCAGGTTTTACCCGCACGCACATTTCTTTGGCTTTGTTTGTATTTAAACACCGAAAAATGAAACGCAGCGCCTGCCAAATGTGTCCGGGCCTCCACCTTACAGAGCGGGGGTACTTTTGAACGTCGAGCAGAACACAAAGGGCATGGTGGACAAAGGTGGTGTCATGATTGAGGAAGTGACACACAGGAAGCAACAGACAGTCGGAGATAGTGAAAATGGATCTGAAGGGAAGCCAGGCAACAACAAAAAAAGTCCCCTGAAAAGGAGACAAGAACTCAAGAGCCGAGCTCAGTAACATATGACAATGCTGAAAATGACTCTGCTTATCACAGTCATTCCCTCTCCAGCTCCCCAGCTGTTTTCTCTGATAACACTGTTCAGAAGTGTGCGGTGCTTTCTGTGACCCTCAAGAGTCTTGGGGCCGACACAATACGATGCCTGTAATAAAGTCCCTCTTTGGAAACGACTCCAAACGGGCCTGTCGTGTGCGCGGCTAAAAAAACCCGGAGTCAGTGTGACAGAGAGAGACTACTATTTTGCCACAGTGACTCAGCAAGCAACTAGGCCACAATCCAGTTCCGACTGTCCCCTTATCAGCCCATTTACATCAAGAATAATAGAAATCAACCCCCCCTGAAAAGAAACAGCGTGTCTGCAAGTGCTCAGATCCTAAGAGCCCCACAGGGAAATTAGATTTCCTGTCTAATTTATGAGCTCTGGAGCCCAGCAGAGCTTCAGGTCACGGTGGGACGTATGTGTTCGGCAGCAATCTTCTGCCTCTTTGCGCCGGTGAGTTTTAACGAAAAGAGGTGATTCTCTGTGTGTTTTTAAAACAGATTGCTGCGATACATCAACGGTAAAGGAAACTGTCATTTCACGGCAAGGTGCATCGAGTGGGGACGAAGAGAAGAGTGGGGGTGGGAGCCTGAGAGAGAGAGAGATCGTATAAAAAAAGGCCTGCTGATGTTGCACTTTGCGTTTACAACGAAGCAACTGGCTAAGCTAGGGAGATTTCACAGCTTCGCGAGCAGGTAGAAAGATGGAGTCTGTCCTGGAAAATGATGTCAGGTGGATAATCATACACAGACGAGGATACGGCAACATTTCAGGCAAGCTCATAGCAAACCAGGTGAACAATTTATGGCTTTTTTTTTTTTCGACACAGCCCACAATGTTCCTGCAAGGTTTCCTGCGAAATTAAATGACATTAATTCTCAATGATTGTGCTAAACTTCCCCTGAGTCTCCGGAGCCTTTGTGTCCTCCTATAAATCCAGCAGACAGAGAGGAGAGTTTAAGGCAAGGTGCAGCAGCGTTTGCTGGAATACGAGCCACACCGGGGCCTATAAAATAACTGTCAGTGACACACAGCAGACACCTGAGAGACTCAAACACTTATCTGAGCCAGCTCCAGCTATGTAAACAGAGCATTCCTGAACAGAACAGAGTGCAGGGAGACGGTGTGCATGTGCGTGTGCACAGACAAAGACTGAGAAAGACAATACCCCAGCATGCAACCTTAGAGAAAAATATTTGCATGGCAAAAACAAAAAAAAAAACACGTTTATCTTCAAGATCGTCACCATCCTCCACATCTGACCCAACACACAGCTAAAAATCACACGGCGCCCACATTAAAGCCTTGCAGACAGCATCAACAGTGTCCCGTGTGTGGTAAACCTCAGCTCCACAAAGCATCCGTAAAGACTGGCGACAGGCAGTCAACGCGCTGCCGAGCAGTCATTAGATGAAATGAAAATACAGGCACGGTGACGGCGCCTGGAGGGTCTGTGTCGAGTGATAATCCTGCTGTATGGCACCATTTCCATATGGGTATCAGATCAGGCTCGTCCCGTTGGGCACTACGAGCGGTGTCAGGCGGTCAACGAGCTCACACCAGAGCACCTTTTCCAGGTTTCCCTGCTGTCAAAATTAGATTTCAGACGGATTACCCAAACCCACACACGGCTGCCCCGGGCTGATAGTACAGCCTCTCTGAAAAGCCGAGCGTTTTATAACATACGTTTAAAGTTTTGCGAGGCCTGGTGTTTGACTTTTAATTTCAACTACAAAGTCCAGAGTGGCTGGCTTCAGAATTTGTTTACAACATTTATGTGAGAAACGGGTGTTTCTCCTTGAAACATAAAACTTATATATATACTGCTTATCATCAAGCCAAGCTGGTGTGTCTCATAACAATTGTTCAGTGAAGCGTAGGGAAGCAATTTAAACAGTGACACCGGTTTTCCATGGCGTCTGGTCTATGGAAGATCAGAGATGGAAAGAAACTAGACGGGTAACATACTGCGCACAATATATAGGTCACCTCAGCAAGACTGTGAACCCCAACAGGACTACTGGAGTGATACCACAACAGATTAAAACTGAGTCACTTAATACAATACAGTGCCGACAAGATAACACAGATAAAGGCCGCGTTAAGCCTCTCTGCTGTCAGCAGGTTGAAAAATGGTAAGTCTGGTCTGTCATATACAGAAATACAAGTTCATCAATTATTGTTTTCATCATGCAATTAATCTAATACAATAGCAGCTGCTGTTGGAGGGATTTAACTTGATGTCGGATTCCTTCAGGAGAGGACTTAACGGGCAAAATAAGCGCGTGAGTTGTGGTGAAGATGTACAATATTTTCTTCGAGAGCAGGATCATCAAAAGCAGGTGAAAATGTGTCGTCAGGCTGCGGACACTGTAATGCTACGTCCGAGATCTACCATCAGGCTCATTCCCGGCTCTGATGAAAAAGCATGGCAGAGTGAGTGAGCTGCTGTCACTGACATCTAGAGAGATGAGACGCTAACATCTGTGACCAGCGCCGACAGTGAGGAGAGAAGATGGACACCGGTGACCTCTTAATTAAGACTCAATCCTTTTCCTGTCTTTGCTAATTAGTCTCTGCTTGTCTAATTAAGCTTCTATCAGTAAGCTGTCAAGCTCCCCTCACTGTACTGCTCGCACGAAGCCTGGAGAGTAAATGATGAGGGCATGGGCTGCTTCTGTCGGTGAAAAATGAGAACAGAGTCTCTCTATTGTAGCTTTGTAGTGACCTTTAAGTGCTCGTACGCGTACTGACCTTTATGTTCCACTATCAGAAACACAAACACACACTGCAGGGCAGGGCGACTTTGTGCTGCCATGGTGCTGCCCAGACAATCAAAACAGTGAACTCGGTGCTATTAAAAACCACTTGGGTCGAAATTTGCAAATCTTTTTCGACTTTCAAAAACATTACATTGTTCTGTATGCCAAATCCCAGTTAGTGTGAACAAAGGATAAGCATTGTCTAGCATTGCACTCCTAAAACACTGCTGGACTCATTATAAACTGTTTCAAAACAGATGATCAAAATCTGAAGAGCAGAACCAGATTTATCGCCTTTTTAGTCCACGCATTCTTCTTCCTTTGCAACCTGGTGCCTACATTACCCACAATGCATCTCACCCACTGAATGACATCACTGGAGGCAATTTATCAGATAACATACGGCTTCCTCTGGAGCCACAAAAGGCTTAATCCTTCCATGTTCTGTCACACACGCACTAGTACTCCCATAGACTGTACTGCAAATACACTTTAATGTGTAAAATTGGTGAAGTTACCCTTTAATGAGGTTGTTTGAGTCTCAGGTTTACCTCCATCCTTAGTGTTTTGTCTGTAGAAAGCTCTTCCAGAAATCTATTTACCCAAATTGACGTAATTTGAAAACAAGCTGCCAAGATCAGAACCAGCTCGTCATGCAGCTTTCACCTAACGCTGAATAATTCTCAGGATTTTAAGCAACAACAGCCAAAAGACTTGGCACCAGCCGAAAGTTTGGCTGATGAAAAAAGAAAACATGTGGGAAAGAAAACTGTATAACTGGCTAGTAAAATTATACTCACAAGAATATGCTTACATGCAGCATGAACATTAAGTAACACTTAAGTGACATGAGCTCACTTCTTTGTTGTCTTTTGGCACAATTGAGCACACACCGCTCTTCCTTCCCAAGTTGCGTTTCAGAGACCAGACAAACGAAAGAGTTCTTCTGTGTGTGGTCCTCGGCATATATTGAATCACTTAGAGTGCGTACCGCGAGGTTGAGGAGGCATGAAATTACTGGAAACAATAGACTTTAATGCGAGTGGTGCAGGATCTGTGGTGATTGAGTCACAGCGAGTCCCCGGCTTCAGGGGACACACAGCTGATGCACAGTCACCACGCAGAGCCAAACAGTCCAACGCAGGGGTATCAGATAGTTGCCGTGGCTGTGAGCCCTGAGCTGCTATCCGGTTATTACTGTACACCCATCAGCGCTGGGAAGCCACCTGCTCAGCTGATGACAACCATATCTCCGCTGTCATCGCAGATGATCCGAACCACAGCCATTCGGTGTCCTGAAGGCTTCCAGCGAACCGCGGCACACACATGCTTTCTCAATCAAGGCTGGTCATCATCGCACATGCTGCTCATTCCAGATGGGAGAACAGCAGGCACCTTTTCTTGACAGTGTTCTCGCCGTATATTTCCATCAATACAAACTTAGGTCTTCTTAGGTTTCAGAAACGTTGCTCACCAGGTCGTTTTGGTGACAGTACGGCAGGTTGCTGATACAACTTGTTTTCCCAGGAGGATTTAAGATATACATTTTAGGATTACACTTATCTTTTGTACAAGAACTGGAGTGTGACGATGACAATCTGCCATTTTCTGAGGGATTATGTGATGGACTGTTTCTTAGATGGGAGCAGTATTCTCCTGACGACTCGGCTGGTTGCCTGGCGTCTGTGACCAACAGCCACAGTAAAATAGAACCAATCACAATGTTTGTTCACAATAACCCCAGCATCAAGTACCTTACATACAATTACATTTTCTTTTTACAAGATGTTATTTCAATAAATGTTTGATGTTTTCATACAATGCCAACACTCGGACTGTGTGTTAGGTTGGAGACCTAATTTACCTGTTGGACCGCTGACTTAAGAAAATAACAGTTTATCCAAAACTGCCAGAGAGTCCAACCAGCGGTGAGGTGCTGCTGTTGGGTAGATTTGGTTTTTTAAAAGTGTGCAAAGCAACACACAGCGATCACAGCCGCATGATACATTTATGGAACATTTCAGTCCCATTCAGAGGAGTTGACTCATTCTCACTGCCACTTCTCTTCATACTCCATCATCTGCTTATTGACACAAATTCAAGCCAGCTTTGCAGTTCTGCACACAGCACAGCGTATTTTGAAGCCTTCAGTCGTTCAGCACATTTGGCGTCAGCTCTTCAGAACTTGCTTTCTCTAGTTTTCACATCTTGTTCCCCAGGAGCGTTACCAGGCACTGCTGGGCATGGCAACCAATCTCCAGTTGGTCCATAAGAGCTGTTTAGTGGTCCACAGTGGAATACTTTGGTTATACTTCTCCCAGAAGACACTAATACTTATTTTAAAAAGTCTTCATCTGTAACATTCTGAATTAGACACATAGTTTTTTTAAGGAACTGATAATCAGAGTAGCTAATGAGTGAGATATCTCGCTTCTTTCTCATCGCTGTTGAGAGTTGTACATGGGTAGTACTGACAGAGGCTGACAGGCACAGAAGCCATTCATTTTTTTATGTTTTATTCAGTCTTTCGTTCAAACTCAGCGCTGACGTTCCACTTAAACAGAGGAAAAGTATTATCAAGCCAGCCTCCTCAACCGAAATACACACCATAACATCTAACCACAAAGCTAAACACGTGTTAACACATCTTCCTTACTTCAAATCTCTCTCGTTTTTACCCATAATCCACCACACTCTCCCTTCACAGCGACTACCGGCCGCACAAAGCTGCCCACAACGCTTTGCCACACACTGTCATACATAACTGCTGTGAAGCGACCTGTTGGACAATTCTTTTCATTAGGAGACTTAAGCGAGGAGAGGACAGGGTGGGGGGACTCGGGCACAACGGGCTGCCCCATAATAAGAGCCGCCACAATTCCCATATTCAGCCGACAATGAGCGCGGAGAGAATAGATGAAGACTTGAGAGCGGAGCGATAAAGAGAGCAGACAAGATGAATAGAGCGAGGAAAGATGAGGAGGAGGAGGAGGACTAAGGCAGAGTGCTTCAGCAAGGCATTGTTGTGCGTGCTGCATAATTGCCACTGCAGGAAGACCCGGGAGTTTGGGCCTGTGTGTGTGTGTGTGTGCGTGTGTGTGTGCTCAGTGCCGCGGACAAACAGACAGCCTCGTGCCTAAATCCTCTTAATCAGGGCTAGACTGTTCTCTAAACCTGGAGATACTCCATTGTTTTGTCTGCGTGTGCACACGAATGTGCATGAGTAAGCTTCCCGAAGACTTCACATTAATGGGATTTGTGTTAAACAGACCCCGAAGCCTCAACCGGAACGTAATTAAGGGTGAAGAAGCAGGCAGAGAAGGAAAGGCCTGATTTCTCAAGGAACCTGAGAGAAAACGTATAGATTTTACTGGGTGCAACCACAACTACAAAGATAACAGGCCGACAGTCAGCATTTACAACAGCGAATTAACACCATGTTAAGCTTCTACGTGTCTTTTGACAAGCTTGTGTCTCAAGATGTCAGATATGTTGCGTCACATTACAGAAACATGAGGTGGAGTTCCAAATGCACAAGCACTTAACTCCGCTTCTTTGTGCAGAAGTCCCTGCTGAATTAATGAGTAAAAAAAAACTTATAAAACCTTCAACTTTTCAAGAGAGCAGCGGCGCTTTTCTCGGGCGCATCCGCTCACTCGAGGGTCTCGTCTCAGCCATATTAATAATGCCCACAGCCACTACCAATCCCATCATTTTGCTTCCTAGTCGTGCCCGCTGCGAGCCTAACCACATCTCATCTGAGCTGAACAGCAGCAGAGCTGACAGAAAGACTTGGCTATGTCAGCCTCTCTGGCACGCACAAACGGGCACACATACGTGCGCACACACACGCCATGCCTGCTATCTGCAAAGGCTTGCAAATGATCCCAATTCCTGACTTAACACGGGACGCACAACAAGAACTGCCTATGCTCAAACATTGTTAAGAATGAGCGCGCGGCGAAGGCTGGCAGCGAGACCGTGAAGCGTCACAGACTTCTTTAGTGAACGCAGGTTGGTGTCTTGGCACAGTATTTCACCACTCAGCTGCCGACTCTGCCCATTACACTGAACAAAAGGCTGCTCCGATACTGATGTTCATTATTTGGTGCTACAACAAGCATAACACTGTATACCTGAAAAGTTGCTACAAAGTTTAAGCAGCAACTTTACACTCAAAGTAAATAAATGCATTCAGACATAGACTCACCAGGATGTTGGTTCAATGCCATCAACACTGCTGGCTAAGCTTGGCAAAGTTTCTGTGGACGATGGAGCGTGGCGGTCACAGAATGGAGGACGTCAATCTGCCCGAAACACCTACTAGCTTACTGGTAAAAGTAGTAGTGCTACGAGAAGAGACAGATGGAGGGATGAACATGGTGTCAACCTGTGTTCAGGGTAGGCTAAGTCATACATTTCTCATGTGCAAGGGGAAGAAAATTATGAAAACTGTCTCCTGAAAGAGAAAAATAACTTGTTTTAAGAAAAAAAACACTATAGAATGGGACCAGGATCCATTCTGAGTTCAATCATCAAACAAAATCCTCAATTTGTTTTAAATTATTAATGAGAACATACTTCAATGATTTCTTTATCTTCTATTATTTACAACAGTGTTCGCATCAAAATAGACGTTGTGTTATTGTGGTTATAGAAACGTAATTTACAGTGCTGTTAAACTGCTGCTCCGGTAATACAGGTGCTTTCCTACCTTTCTGTACGACACTTGGTAGAACAGGTTTTTGAGCGCAGTAAATATGTTGTTTTTGAAAGGCTAAAAGCCAATACATGTGGACTGAAGTAGAATATTCTGACTGATCAAAACATGACAGTACATTTTGACTCCTGGTCTTTACAACAGTTTGGAGCTACTGGCAATGATTCGCTCACATGAATATAGAACAATCAGCTGGAATCTGACTGTGCAAATAGTAAAACATCAATATTAGTCTTATCTTTACCTACAACTGTGCAGAAATACAAGGTTTAAACAGCCCTAGTTAAAAGTTCAAAAAAGGTATTTAATGTGAAGGTACTTTTCAAGCAACTGGGACAAATTACAAATTTTCAGGACCTTAATGGTCCATAATAAAAATTCTTTGATTAAGAAGTTCACCCGCTCTAAGATAGGAGTCTAATTTCACCCCTGCTGAGCGAACACAGCCGGGGGGATTATGCTAACCAAGCAGCCGGATTGACAGAGTGGGAATAAGTGAAGGCCTTTTTTGAGCAGATTTGTCAACTCATCCGGCACTTTGGCTAGGTTAACAGTTACCTTGGGTACTGAACCAAAGCAGCCTGATATTAAGCTCGGGGCTTTAATTTCCCAGTGTGTCCTGACACTCATAAGGCGCTCAGTATTTCATGGTTTGACGGATGGGTGGGGGGAGAGGAAAAAATAAAAGCAAAGCGCGGTGAAATGGCCCTGAGGGACAGGATTCTTGAGAACTGACCACTGAGGAAAGAGAGTGTTGACAGATTTCCTTCCAACTGGTTTCGAAATTGGACTGAAAAGGTGAAACCGTGTCGAGATCTTCGGGCATTCCTCAGAAACCCACTCCTCCGCTGTGCATGTGCAGAATTTGAGGACGCCGGATAAGAGCAGTCTTCAAAGGAGAGGAAAGGGACCTGCCTCGCAGCCTCCCCCAGCTCTTCTAAACTCGCCGTCGTAAATTAGTCGGCCTTTCTCTTCCTCTGACAGAGTGTGTAACGGCAAGTGCCAAGTGTGACCAATTCCCATTCACACTCGATACAACGGCCTACACTTGAGCTAATTAGGTAAAGAAAGACGATTCTTCAGTAAACAAGAGTAAAGGCTGCGCACATGTGCATATGTGCCTCTTTAGGGGGATTACAAAAAAAGCGCTGCATTAGTGAGACAGCATTTCATGGTCTATTTAGTCGCTAACCGAGAGTCCCTACGCTGTATTTAAACGCGGAGCTTAAGCCGGGCACCGACACACACACACACACACAAACACCAATTCAGCTCAAAGTAGGCAAGATGCTTATACTGTACACATGTGACTTCTTTCTCTCCCTCTCTTTCTCGTGTCCCACACTCGCACACATATAAACACACACGCCCTCAAATTGAAGCCAGAGATCTTTCCTAAAGCCGGGGTGTACGAGGGAGGAAGTGAAGTCGTTCCACCGCTGTCAGAGAATACAAAGGTGGAAGAGCGGTTGGGGCGAGGAGGGCTGTCCGACTTCCTGCTGAGAGAAAGGAAATAAACACTTCCATATGCAATCCCTGCCAGAAACGCTCACACACACACACACACACACAGAGCTTGGAGTTCGTGCTGTAGCGTGGTGTTGTAAATATGAGCAGCAGGGTCCTAGTTAGCAACACACGCCACCATATGAAGGGGAGAATATTTTCTGCTTCCAGAAATTTATAGCTAGTAAGACCTCATTCATCACACCACCTCCATAATCTAACACCGCTCGGGGAGAGACGCACTCCTCTGAAGCTGTAGCTCTCTGATTCCCAATTGGTTTGAGAGAGCGATGGTTGGTTTTATGCGAGGAGGATTCAAATTTCCAGTGTGTGTCAGAGTGTGGTCACATGCAGGCAAAAAAAAAAAAAAAAAAAGAAACCCACACACAGCGCGCCTCCTGCCCGGGGAAACCCGTGAACTCGGGGCCACTGTGCCATTTTTCATGTCCAGTAAACACACACGCAGATTCACATGCACATATTTGTTTTACAAAGCAAAAAATACAAGAAGCTTTCAGGCTTTTCGGGCTCCGGCGCTTCTTTAGACATAAAGCAAGTGCAGAGATACATTAGATTAAGAAATACATTCAATCCTAAACCTTACAAATATAATATACAATGATGTCTGCAAGCACAATTCATACATGCAATATTTTCTGTGCTACTATCTAAATATAACATCATCAGGTTAAAAAAAACAACATAT
This sequence comes from Lagodon rhomboides, assembly GCA_039737535.1. Taxonomy (NCBI): domain Eukaryota; kingdom Metazoa; phylum Chordata; class Actinopteri; order Spariformes; family Sparidae; genus Lagodon; species Lagodon rhomboides. Next base: position 11,746,919 of record CM077785.1, on the reverse strand, counting down.
ATCATTATGGCCTATGAATGAGGGTGGTTACTGTGCTAGTTCACTTTGTTGTAGCCACATGACCTGTCAGGTGACTACAAAAGGTACATGGGTACCTGCATGGCGTCTCTGCACTCGCTGTATGTCTAAAGAAGGACTTGGGCCCGAAACATCACACGGGGAGGTTTATCGGGGCTCCAGGGTGCTGCTGTTTGGGTCGCACATGCACCCACACATCTCTCGAGCGCAACTTAAGATTTTCGCTCACACCATTTTCAGCAAAGTTTTATGTACATCTTTCACATGTGCAGTGCGTGTCTGTGTGTCTGTGTGTGAGAGAGAGAGAGAGAGACCGCGCCCCGTACTGCGCCCACATTCCTGCATGCGAACGAGGGAAATCTTGAGACATCACAACCTTAAAACATAGTTCCTTTTCATCATGAACTGGGTGATTGATTATTTTTTGGGGATGAAAAATGAATGCCACGATGCCTGTCTCACATCAGGCTTTAAGAGATTACATTTAAAACGTATAATTGGTGTAGTTAAATAACTTGCCGGTGCACCTAAATATAAAAGTTAGGCACACCAGTGAAATAAAGTGTATAAAGTTAGTCCGGAGCCCTGCTGTTATAGTCTCCATCTTTCCGTCCACAGGGAAAATACGGTACAACACACACACACACACACACACTATCATAGACATTTCCCTGATTATCAACACACCCAACATGTGTACAAACACCACAGAGAGCATGACACTAATCTGCCCTCAATCTGAACCCTCTCTCTTATGAATGTGTGTTTGTACAAGCACGCATCAGACTGCGTGATGTCCACAGTGTTCCACCGTGACTGAGCTGCATATGTGGAGCAGTAGGTCATCTTCTTATGAAGATTATCCACAAATGAGTTCCGGTGGTTTAACAGATTGACAAGTCTTATCGTAATGTGACTTTATGTTTGCAAACACGGCAGACTGTCTTTGTCGTTACAGCGCATCTCCCTGGGAGTATTCAACGTTAAACTGCAGCAGGACAGTCGGGGTCAGTAGCTGCTTGTTTGAAAGGGTGAGGAGAGAGCGGGCCTGTGTGTGTTTGTGTGTGTGGTAACAGAGTTTAATGACATAATCCTGTTACTTTCCCACGACCTCTGCCTGATCGATACACAGTGAAGTGGCCTGGGCTCAGCAGCAGTGCACGGGGTGTGTTTTCTGCACTAAATATGTGTGTGTGTGTGTGTAATTGTGTTGAACTTTTTACTGACACCCAAAGCAAACATTACAATCTCTGCAGCAGAGCTGGTTAGACTCTCTTATCAGCTCAAACTAGGAATGCCTCTGTGTGTCTGTGTCTGTGTGTGTGTGTGTGTGTGTGTGTGTGTGTGTGTGTGTGTGTGTGTGGTCTGAACAGAGTGCAGAAAGGCCACGACCTAACACTTTTCAACACGACTTTTTGGACGGTTGGCAGTCACCGGCAGCAAATGCTCGGTGAGCACCAGTGAGCCAAGGCGCTGCAGCAGCACCTCTCCACACATCTTGCTTGATTAAAGTGAGAAAATGGCACAGGCTCCGGGTAAAATTAGGTCATTTAGATTTTACAGATGGCCCTTGTTGCCAAGCATATTTTCCCAATTAGGGCTGATTAGGGAGGGAAAATTCCCAGACAGCGTGAATTATTAAAAACTTTTAAATGGAATCTGATCATGTGACGCCGTGTGGCGGTGACACCCGACATCCCCAGATGTGTCCTGGAAAAAGTGGCGGCTGAGAGGCTTGTGATTGGCTCAAAGTGAGAGCGAGTTTCCTCTTATTGTCTAAAGTCATTACAGACTGCAGAGAGAGTGGGAGGGGAGCTTGATCAACACTGACAGATGTTACGTGAACTGAATTTTTTTATTCTGAATTCACGCCGGTGATTTCCCTTCAAAGTATTTAAAGTGGGGCTCAATAAAGTGACCAAACAGCTTCCTACATGCTCCTTATTAGCCAAGAGTCAAGAAAGGCTTTGAAACCCTGCGCTCAATAACAGGCAGACCTCTGAAAAAAAGATGTCCACCACCTGGCGCTGGGATTTATTTACCCCTGCAGTCACTGCACGGGAGACAGCGAGCTCCCCGCAGCAGTCGCCACAATTTAGAATCTCCTGCGAACCGGTAAACAATACTTAACTTAAGAACCTGAGCTTAAACGGAAAATACAGATATTTTGTAAATTCCAGCACTTTCAATCTCAATTAGAGTGATTCAACTTGCACAAGTGTTTTCACTTATTCTCATCAGGCCTCTTTTCAGAACCATGTGGAGGTTTACAGCCTGAGGACGACTGGAATCTCCCTAACTGTCCTGTAGTGTTACAGATGTCAGGGCGGGTTACACATCTAACGGCCACATCGTTCTTATTCGTGTATATTCCTTTTTCACAGCAGACGTGTCGAACCGTCACAGCAGGAAAAGCACAGGTAATATTAAACAGAGCTGGAATCATTAATTGATTAGTTTCAACTATTATCAAATGAATCACAAACTATTTTCATGATCAAATGGATGGATTTGAGTAATTGTTTTAGGAAAACAAAGTAAAAATTCCAATTCCAGCTTCTTAAATGTGAATATTTTCCAGTTTCTTTACTCTTCCACAGTAAAGTGAATTTCTCTGAATTGTGGACATTACATTTTATAAACCAAACAACTAAATGAGAAAATAATCAAGAGATTAATCAACATGAGAATAACCATTAGTTGCAACCCGGTTTGGGGAGTAACGGAATACATTATGTAATCAGGATACACAAAAAAAAGTAACTATTTCGGTATCGAAAAGTTGTAATGAGATTGCAGATACAAAAAAAAAAAAAAAAAAAAGCAGACTACCTCACCAGTCTCACACAACATCACTCTGGTCTTTAGTGAAACTGAAGACAAAAGTGTGCATTCTTCCAGAATACACGGAAGTAATCCGAAAGTCACGATAAAGTAATCAAGTTGCACTACTTTAATACTGTGATACTTGGATTACGTTACCGACAACATTTTTTAAAGAGGTAATTAGCAACTGTATCAAAGTACAGTTTCGAAGTAACCTCCCAGCCCTGCCAAACATTAACAGTGACTGTTTCATTCAAGTGTCCCAGTGAGCCAGCGTGAACAATAGCAGGGTCACTGTTGATTGCATTGTTGACACCTGGTGAGTTCTAATCAGCCCATGAGTGAAAACACCTGTGTGTGCGGGACTTTCAATCTTCTGCCCTTACTTCAGTGTGTTCCATTTGTTGTCATGCCATTTCTAAATTTTAAAAATATTAAGTATTGGTGACATTAAAGTTGCTGCGTGCTGAGTTTTTAAGAGGAAATTTAACTACATTTTTGCAGACAGCAGAAATTAATCAGTGATATCTGCTGGAGACGTGTTCAGCTGGAGGTCTTCTCCGTCACTTTATATCGTTAAACATTTTTCACCAGCTTTTCACAGTCGTTTTCTGTTCATCTATCGTACAAGATTCCTCTCCGTGCTCACTATATTAACGCTGATGTGTTTTTCCCCTCCTCCAAATACAATGCAGAGGCACACAAGGTAGAGACTGATATTCATTGTACAAGCAGCGCCTTTAAAAAAAACAAACTCTGATGCCACTTCTAAACAGGCCGAGCCAATACCGCTGCCAGCGTTCACAGATTATAAATATGTGAAATTGTCCTTGAAGAGTCGCTGCTCTTTTTTTTTTTTTTTCCGTCTCTGCAGGATGTTACTGTGGCCCGGGCTGGCTGCGAGCATCCCTTCAGCGGTCTGCTTTGCCATGCTGGGAGCCTGTCAGAGTGGCTCAGTGTCAAAGTGCCCAGCCCTGCTGAGTCAAGCTGACCATGAACTAGCCAGACCGGCAACACTGGCCCGATGTTAGGTGCCTGATGTTCCACTTCCTGTTGGGTGCTGGAGACGTGTTGCCGGTCTAGCCTGTTTGAGGACTCAAGAGATACTGTGGCGCCTTGACACAGAGAAAAAAGATGTAGGCCAACTTTGCTAAGTATCTGCTTGTTTTGTTGATAACCTGTACATGAATGGTGATTTCTTCATTTGATTCATTGTGTCTAGCTCACTCAAAACTGTGGGTTAACTGACCTCATAATATCTTATGGTGTCACCTCTTGTTCCTACATAAAATCCTTGTGTAGCCTAACTTGGATATCTCAATTCTCTGTGAGATGACTGACACCTGTAAGGATATGATTATTTCAGGTGCTAAAATGCCATAAATGTACACATTATTGGGAGTGGCTTCTTTAAATGTCAGTCATTTCAAAGGGGATGGAGAGGAGACTGACCAAAATGGGAAGCTGAATAAACAACATGTGTGAATTGTGTGAACACTGTTTCCATCCATGTGGACCCCACAGGCAGTATTTCTCTAGAATGGAAACGCTACACGCCAAATCCCATTCAAAAATCTGCCAATTTAACGTGGCCTCGCTCCTCTACAGGTGTACAGTAGTGTGAGCTCCTGAAGTTTCACCTGGCAGAACTTATGTCAACATAACTGAATTTTGACACACTTTGAGACTTCGTTGTGCAATTTTTTGGTGTGCCGAATTGAGAAGTGCTTACTTTTCTTTCGAGAAAAGGTTTGCCACAAACGTTTCGACCCCTGCCACGTTTAGGAGAACAAAACGACCACAAAGGTTAGAAGTTTAAACGGAGTTTTGCGTGTGCCGCCGCTTCTCCCAGTGCTTACCTTGCCTGACCGTTTTCAACCTGACGGGACCTTTGCAGTTCCTTATCACTGTCTGTATGTCGTACAAGGGTAATCCCGAAATCGAGAGGTTCTCCACCTCCAGCAGCAGTTCCCCTTCGTTTAATTTCCCACTTTTGTACTGCACCACATCCTCGTTAACTTGGCCGATGTAGGCGAACTCTCCGTTCTCCGCTCCGCCGCGCAGCGGCACGTTCAAGTCACCGCGGGCATCTTTGGAGACGGAGCTCTCGTTCACTCTGGAGGTCCAGTGGTTTTTCTTTAGCGCGGGTTTGGACATTGTGAACAGTTCAACAGCCCGACGACGAAAACGAGCCGGGCTCTGAGAAATAGTCACGGCGGCGGCGGCGAGGCTTACAAAGTAGACTTGTATCCGAGCGAAGCGCAGCAAACTTTCTTGCTGCTCCACAGAAACATGAGCGCCTCTGACAGTACTGTCCCAGCTCCTCTGCCCGGGGCGACGAATCAAGCCATTCCCGTCGGCTCACAAGTCACTCCTTAATGTGGACACATCATTGTCTTACCATCCCCGCAGTTTAATCCACCTTCATCGATGTCATCTTACATCTGCCCGCGGTCCCACTCACGTCTCGTGTCCACTTATTAAATCCTCTCAGTTCTTCTTATAAACTCACTTTTAATGGCGTTTCTTTCTTTCCTCCACGAAATAGCGACTGTACTCCTTTCTGCCCGTGTCCGGCCGTTGACTTTATCCCTAGCTGACACCGTGCTCGGCCCGGTTCACCAGGTACGACGCTCTCTCCGGTGTAGTTAGCGGAGTCTCATTCCCACTCTGGACTCCGCTGTGGCGCTGGGAATGTGTTGCTGTTCGTGCCGCGTTCACGTGCTGTCGGACAGTTCCGAGGTGGAGGTTCACACGCGCGACCCAACAACGTTGTGCATGCATGTGGTACTTTATGTTACACAAGGATACACGAGATGGAAGCGACCATTTCCCGTGATCCCTTTATGTAACACTGTATGATGTGTGTGATCTATTCTCATCTTTTTTAGTTAGCCTACATGTTAGACAAAAGTCCAAACTAAAGCCCGCCAAGACTCCCTCTATTTTCACCATGTGTAGACTTGCTAAATGAATTGCTGCTCATACACTACTTTAAAAAACAAAACATTCTGCGCACATCCTCTCATGAAATGCTACCAACCACTGCATAGACAACAGCAAGTAAACAATATATCAGCTGAAAAACACATTGTATTCACTATATAAGCCTTATGTGAAGTTGTTTTACATCACACATGTATACCCCACACGATAAAGCAAATAGAATATTGCAATATTTGCATTAATATGCAGTGTTTTATTTACATTGTCAGCGTGGTACTGAGTTGGGACACTTTGAATATCGGCAGTCGGAGCCTCCACAGTGCACGTGAAGGCAGCAATATCACAATGAGCGCATGCGTGCTGATCAAAGCTCTATCCTGGTGGTACCCTTTACATAAAACAGCTTGTGGCTTCCCTAAATTAGAGACTGGTGTCATTTTGTGTTTATTTAAATTAAATCAAGCTATTCATTTTGAATATGGACCTTGTGTAAAATTCACTCATTAAATATTAAATGTATTGTAAATCTATCTGTGAGATATTTTCAAATCTATCTGTGAGATATTTTCAAACTATCCTTTTGCAAGTAATTGATTCCCTGTAGAGATTTCTGTCAAGAAATTGTCCTTGTTTGAGCTGATACTCAAAAGAAAATTAGTTATTCGCTCAGCAGACAGTGATATGATTAGTCTGACTGAAACGCTAATGTGATAATGACCTAGTCAGCCACGGGTTATACCTGTGATCCTGCTTGTCAGGATTCCTGGATTTCAGGTTAGACAGGTGGCGCACCATGTTTTCATGTGTGGGTGAAACCTCCCCTCTTCGTGCAGACACTCCTAAGTGTTTGTTTGTCCGGATTTGCTCCTGGAAACAGAATCATCGACCGAGTTTGTTGTGATGTTCCCTTACATCATACTCATATTTTGTGAATCAAAGAAGCTGCAGAAGGCTTTTGAATTTTGTTCTTCTCCAGCGATGCACATTCAGATCCAAGAATGACTTGTTTGCAACTTCAGTCACATCAAAAATTATAGTCATCATTGCAGTTGCTATCCATTCTTGCTTTCCCTCCTCGTCAATTGATGGAGGAAAGAGATGGCTGGTGAGTCACAAACCGAACAAGACAAAGAAAAGAGAAGAAACGTTAACTGTAAAGCAGGTGTATGGTCCAAGAAACGATGAAAGCAAGATGACATAGATGGACATTCGGCTAGATAGACAGCGAGCAAAGACGGCAGCGAAGAATAAACTGTTTGATGGGATCAGATGAGCCGGGCCTCTCACCTAGGGAACTGCAGATGAGCTTTTCCCAACCTAAAAATAACAGTGTAAGTACTCGCCGTCTCATGGGAGTAAAAACCATTGGCCTGGATGGGACAGGAAATAGTAAGTGCACTTTAAAAAGCTGAAAAGGTACAACTTTCTCTTATCTTCATTCTTTATCAGCTACTCATCCATCAAATGCATGTTTAATATGTGCTCAGTTCATTTCAGTTTCCCTCCGAGGGGAAAGTCTCTTTGCTGACAATTGATGAACAATAAACATTAAAATATAAAAGTACTTAAAGCAGCGCAGGACGCAAGCGTCATGAATTATGAACATCTTCATCTACAGAACACCATTAAACTAAACAGCACTAACACTGCACTTCTAACTATCCTTTAAAAAATACATAAACCAGAGGTAAGCTATTAAATGGTACAAGAAACAAAAGAGCTCCTCACCCTGTGGGAGTTAGACCTCAGTGGTGAGAAGCCTCTAATAAAAGGGAAACAACTTTGGAAAGGAAAAGACGACGATGGACAGACTTGCCACATGCATCTCATGATCTGATGAGACAGCAAGAATCAGATACTAGTTCTCCATCGAGCAAAATTAGATTTAAGGGTTGGCAATGTTGGGTGGATTGTCATTAAATTTTTTTTACCTATATTCATGGTCCCCGTGGCAATACACACGACATGTATTGATTTGATTCACCAGGAAGAGACCAGTTACCCACTTGACAGCCGTTTCCTCTGGTTTCATTCAGCTCTATCTGCCAAGTAAGGGTTAACGCCAACTCTATGCCCGTTTAAATTCCACTGTCAGTGGTTTCGGGGGCTGATTATAGAAGTAAACAATAAATTAAGTTCTGGACTTGGATGCTGGGTTTGTGCGTGTGTGTGTTTTGAATGTGTACATGTGCCAGTCCCTTCCATCGTGACCTCCAGTGATGAGGGGGGGGGTCACCCAGCTCCTCTGCCAGCTTCCTGTCACAGAGTGTCACCCAAATCAGATCGACAGTGGCAAACACACTGCCACGGGCCCAAAATTTCCTATTCCCTTTCCAGCCATCCATCAGTCCGTATGTGTCAATGTTCGGCAGTGTTTGCTGCCTCTCTATATTTCACTGTCATCTTCTCTCTGTCGGTGTCTCTCGCACACATTAATAGATGCAAATCGCGGCAAAAAAATGCTCTACGGCTGCATCTTTTGTTTTTATCCGTGTGAATCGTGCCGTACATGCCGCAGTCGTGCTCGGCAGCATGTTGTGGATGTCTCACGACCACGCAATATCATTTCTATATCAGCTCCAGCGTCGCACACGTACAGCACACTATAGGATCTACATGTTCAACTCATTCCCACAGAATATGTAATAACTGTCAGTGCTGATCTCGAGGAGGCATGTGGAAAAGTCAGGACCTCGCCGCGCATCAAAGCAGCGCCCGCACACGATCGCTTCCCGCCATTGTGCCGCTGTGTTATGACAGCATACGTAACGAGGAAGACCTGGATAAGAATGGTTTGTTTATCATAAACTATTATTAGCCGGCATTTCCATTCACTGTGCTTGCTGCACCCGGTGGTGCCGCTGACAAGTAATGACAGAGCGAACTTAATGGCCACCAGTAATAATGGAGCCTTCAAACCTGACAGCTGCGCTCGGATGACTTTGGTGCTACACTCTGGCAGTCCTCCGCCATTAGCAGCCCTCACGATGTACACGCAGTGGCCGAGCCATCCGTCACGTCCGATTTTAAGTTGTTTAATGGGATGTAAGCATTGTAGACACATTATTCACACCTGCAGTGTTTACGTAAGTAGCTAAGGGTCCACTTGTGTGATGGATTTCCACATTGAGCGGTGAGCCTGTCAAGATCGCAAACGTGTGGAAGAGTTTTTTCAGAACGCAGATGGATACGCCTGGTTAACGAGGTCATCCTGTCACTCAGTCGTAGATTATTACATGACAGTGTCGCTCTGGTTCTGTTGACTTTATGTTACATTTTGATTATGTGCATAACAAGCCAACACAGCTAAAAAAGACACTGAAATAAATGAGTGATATATTATTTACACAGAGTTATCAAGCAGAATTATTATTGCACATCAAATATGAGACTTATAATCAGTTACATAATATTTTAGGCAGACTGGTTTTCTGCGTTATAAAATGTTAATGGAAGGGATGTTTTTTTTTATTCGGCAGAGTCATTAATAAAGTAAAAGAGGAAAGCTCAAGCCCGTCATATAAGACAATGATGCTGTCAGATATGGTATCTGGGATGTTCTTCATGTAAATAAAAATGCTGAATGAGCTGACAAAGGGTAGACTTTATTCCTTGGATTCTACCCAAATTGCATAGCATTTTAGTGCAAATAAAAAGTGAAGGATCACATTTAACGCAACATTATATAGAAACTGGCATTTAGTGCGACTTGGCACAACATTTGGTACAGAATATTTATGGTTCCCAGCTGAGGTTTCCTGATTACTTTGGTGACCCACTGACTTTTTAATCGCAAACATGGTAATAAACTCACCTGCTAAACATCTGCACGTTAACATCACTGTGAGCATGTTAGCATGCTGGTGCTAAATCACTCCTGTGCATAAGGACAGTCTCACTGGGCTACCAGCAGTACTGTATAAAGTACCCCAAAGTCATACTTGAGTAAAAGTTAAGATATCGTGTGAAAATATTACTTTGTCAAAGATTTAAGTCATCCATGCAAATAGTAAATCTGATATTAAATGTACTTAAAGGTGCTATTTGTAAGAAACATTTTTTTTTGAGTCTTACTCCCGACTCATCAAATATTGACGCTTTAGGATGGCGGCCGACCCTTCGTACAATCCCAGTGCAATCCTGAGTTTGGAATGAGACCAAAAATCAACTTTTCTTACAAGTAGGACCTTTAAGTATCTGAAGTAATTTTCATCAATAAATGTACTTAAGTATCCAAACTACAATTAAAAGTAAATTATATACATTTACATACTGTACACTATATTGATTGCCCCCTGACAGATTGTCACATCCAATATTCAGCATCTTTTCTGATCATCAGAAATAAGGATTTTGATCTGATGAACAATAGAATACATTATTAAAAAATGTGCTACATAAAGTAACTAGTAACAAAAGTTATCAACAAGGTATGATATTATCCTCCAAACTGTAGTAGAGTGGAAGTATAAAGTTGCAGAAAATGGAAAGTACAAGCGCTTCAAAACTGTACTTTAGTAAAGTACTTTAGTAGATGTACTTGAGAAGAAGGAAATGCTTTAAAGGAGCTGTGGCTGTCGTCGTGACAGAGGACTGTATAATGTGATGGTGCCTGACACCTGACCTTTAAAGACATCCATCCTGGAAGGAGCCTCTCTCCTCATCATACGAGTCATTCCTCAGAGCTCACTTCTGTTTGGAAACCTCCTCGGCTTTCACTCTGACATTTCACATCTCAATCTTTAATGTTTGTGCTATCCTCGCAGACTTTCTGTACATCAGATGACTCGCAGTGAACTTTGCATGAATATGTAACCGTATATCTGTCTTCTTCTGAGAACCTCTAATGGGTTAATGTAGCCGCAAAAGCAGATGTCTGTCAGGTTTTTTGGGGGGCATGTCTGTGCCAGCTCATGCTTTGATGAATGAGATCAGACTGTTTGGGAGCCATCCCCAACATCAAGAGACACCAAATGTGTTTTTGATGGGTGGAAACCCAACAGCGCTGCTGCATATGCATGTGCGTAATCCTACATGCAACCTTCATGACCTCATGTTTCCCGGGGCGTGACGCCGATGCACCGTTTCTGCACATCCGAATGGCGGCGCGTGCATCATTCATAAGTCATTAAAACCATATGAACATTTTATATCTGAGGCCTGTTGGTGCGTTATGGGATAACTCCCTGAGTGGCCCAGCAAAGGAGTCACATTTGCTGACCCGTGACTTATCTGTGTTCATCACTTAACACGGGCTCTGTAAATGAGGAGGGTCATTTTTCTGCTTTAGATGTCACTTTAATCTACTTTACCTCTGTGCCCTGATAATGCCTCATTCATCATAATATCCACAAAGAGGGAGAGGGAGAGAGAGAGAGAGAGAGAGAGAGAGAGAGAGAGAGAGAGGGAAAGAGAGTGAAATCCTTCTTTTAACTAAAGCAGTGCGGCAAAGCTCAGTGTTGCCCTGGAAAGATTAAGGATGAATGGCTCGGCACAAAAAGGCCATCAGATTATGGGAGCAGGGGCTGCGGAGGGCTGTCACATCACAGCCGATGACAGTGGGAAGTTTTCATAACAGGGACTAATGAGGCACTTGGTATAGTGAGTTTTTTTTTTTTTTTACTGTAAGCTCTACTGTACTCAAATGTCCACCGAACTGAGGTCTGTGCAGTTTTTTTTTTTTTCAATTTGAATCGGCCGGAGCACTTTTGCTAAGAGCCGGGGCAGGATCGGGACATTGAGTGAATTGTACACATTATTCAGCATATTTAACTGCCTAAATTCACGTCAGCACATTCCAGAGAGCTGGCTGTGATCCTAAGCAATAAAACATCGGCTGGATCTGGATGCTGCAAATGTTTGGCTGCGCCGTGGCGTAGCACAGAACAGCCTACTTCTTCATTGTTTTGTTTTTTTTGCCCCATGAGTTGAAAATACTTCATCGTCGTTATATTTTCTTGTAGGCAGGGACGTTTTCATGCACCCATCTTGGATATGTGCCCCGTCCTCCTACAACAGTGCCGTATATATTTGCCCTGTCGCTACAACAAACACACCTCTGCCTGATCACTCAGGTCTGCATACTTGTTAAACATCAACAAACGAGGCACTGTCTCTTCACTTGATGAATACAGGAAACTTCGCCCGCCATCGACCCGCAGCTCTCGCCCCATCTAACAACGCTGCTGCCGGCGATCTTCGACGATGCCTTCAGACGTGTGACATGTGGGTCATCGTGTCAGGAGCCTCTCCGAATCGCCCTCCAAAGCTCCTCCCGTCAGCGGGAACCCGGAGAGGATCATCTCCTTTTTTGGACTGGAGGCTGAGCACAGTTAAGTACGGAGGGTTTTTTATCTGCAATTTCCAGAGCCTTAGGGAGGGGGCTGACGGTACTTAGACGAAGACTGTCAGACATTTGTCCATTTACATATCAAGTGAGTCAAGTTTTCTTGTCTTGTATCTACGTAGAAGCATGAAGATACTTAATAATGAGCACTGGTAATGCATGCAATTGTATTTAAGCATAGTAGCATTGAATGACGTACTTTATATATAGGCCTAGAGTACATATAGCCTATCAAGTATCAGTCTTGTGACAGAAAGCCTCAACGGATAGGAAACTGGAACTGTCAAAGGATCCAAGTGCTTTCCACTTTTCAGCAAGCACTGTGTGATTGCTGGTAGGTGCTGGGAACAGTCGACAGAAATATGCATATTCAAAACATCTACAATGTCAACAGTAATTACAATATGGGTTTTGGAATGGGGTAAGTTGTAATGACAAACCCACAGAGATATATTACCTGACTCTCAAGTCCTTCTTTAGCGCCACAGAGCTTTTCAGCCAACGTCAGGTCATCGTTTTTGTTTTCCGGCTCGCAACTTTCCTCCTTTGGTTCACTCTCACAGCATACATTTCAGTGACAGCACAGCAGATGGCTGTTTTTCAGCTAACTGCTCTAAAATCCCACTGTACACTACTGCTCTGCACCAAATGGAGGACAGACAAAGTTAATGTAGTTCCCTCAAGAGACGATGGAGACCAAAAATAGAATGAAATCCATGGATTCTAGCTGATGTTTCCTAATTGTTTTGGTGATCCACTGACTATTATCAGTCACCGTTATATACCAAATGTCTAGAAAACTAAAGACATTACCATTAGCCCCCGGTTGTACTATTCACATGGGGGCCATTTTCCTCTGATGTCATACTCAGGGTGGGAAGATGAAATGTCGTACTGCTGTGTTCCAGGCTGCAAGTCGCATGGACGCAGAGAATCTGACAAATTGTTAACATTTCACTGCTTCCTGATTGATTCGCAACCATAGAAACAATAGGTAGAGAACATTCAGAGGGAAATCCAGCCTCATTTGAAGATAAAACAACACATTTGATAACCAACTATTGTTAAATTACAGATAATGTTAGTATTCAACCACTTCATAGCTAACATGTCTGTTCGATATTTGTCACATGATACTAAAGGAAAGATATCAATCAATTGTTAAATATCACTGCACATGTTGGACACATTTATTCAAGCCTGGATGTGAATCGACTGGAGGCAACTAAAACGTAACGTTAGCTAGGAAGTGGTTGAATGCTAACGTAAGCTAATCACATATATTGCTTTACCTTGAAATATGGCCCGATATCCCTCCAGATTTTCACAATCCGCTGTCTTTTTATTTGGTAATCAATCAGATGGAGGAGAGACAAAGTCAGTGTTTTTCCCTCAAAAGACGGTGGAGACCAAAAACTGAGAGAAAAGAGAGTAAATATTAGACTTACATAGGTGGATGTCTAAATAGCATGCTGTTCGAGAACACATATGCCATACACTGTAAATTCTACGATGAACCTGTGTTTCATTTATGTACGGACGAATCACTGTGACGTGAAGAAAACAAAACAAAAAAACAGTCACTTCCAAGATGACAACCTCGCACATAAAGTGTATTGTGGAGATCAGCCAACATGATTATTTCAGTTGCCAATTTCAGTCGTAACTTCTTCAGCAACATCTCGGACTAACGGCTAGTTACGTGTAAACTCAAGCCTGTAGTTTCTTTAGTCTGTGGCCCAACAGTTAACAACAGTGTTTTTATTAATGAGACATGACGGCATTTCAACATGCATTTTACATGAAAGACGTGACATAACACCAGGGAAAAAGCACAATAGATGTGTATGTAAGCTAGTGCACGCTGCAGGGGTTTTCTAACCTGAAGTTAGTGAACAAACTTTGTGACTGGTTCTCTAATGGATGCTTAAAGCACTTAAGTAAGTAACAAGTAGATCTGATGCTGTTTGAATAAATACAACTTAGAAATGCAAAGCTGCAGGAAATGTCACTTTTTTAGCCCAGCTTAAACAAATAAATACATTTCCATTCATGTCTACAATTGCAAAAATTTAATTACTGACTCACATTTCACTTCACCCTTTTACCTTAAACTGCCGCATTATGGCTAAATGTGAACTATTACCTTATTGTGCTCTCACACACATCATTCAAGCCCCTCAACTCCAAGCAGAGCCGCACTGCTGTTCGAGCTTCCGTCTCCTGTTTTGAATTCCAACATCTTAGTCAAGAAGAACCAGAAAGGAAGTAAAAACATAAAAGCAAAGAGCAAAAAAGAAGGTGGGGGGGAGAGAGAGATGATGATGATCCATGATGATTAGCCGGGTATGACTGGGTTAGGTCACGTGGGCCATGTTAAAGCTGAGCTGAATAATTCAAAGCAACACAAAACAACGTCTGAACAGAACAGGCTTTTTCTCCTAGTGCTCTACGCACTCCCACGCCGGCTCCACAACCGCGCTGCCCGGAATAAAACAGAAGCAAGTCAAGTGGACATTTCAGGGTTAGAGCCCAGCTGTACAAGCTGGGGATTCACTCCGCTTGACATTTTTCATCTTCTTCTATGTTCTAATGGGGAATTAGTGAAGAACAACCACTAAAGCACCATTTATTGTACTCCTGTTCTTTTAAACCTCGTCCTAATGTATACAAATGTTTAGAAGAATGGACCTTTTTTTCTTTTGACATTTTGGCCTCTCATTCACCGATCACCGGTTTGTTTGTGTTTCGTTAGCACTGTCAATTCTAATTAAAACAAGGCCTAAGAGAGATGATCAATCTTCTTTTTCATTGCCTGTCTCTTCTTAGAGCATGTTGTCAGCACAATAAAGGAGCCATGAATTATTAAAAAGACTAAATGAATGGATTGTGAGCGGGACAGTGTGCTGTATTCACAGATGGATGGTTCATGTTGGATGCCCGGCTCGCCCTCCGCGCTCCCCTCTCTCGCCTGAAGCAACCGCTCCGTGTTTCCTTCTGATTTCAGATGTTATTACTCTTAGATGCTCGGCCCAGCCTCCCCTCCCGTCTCTCTACTCTCGCTCTGTTTCTCTGACTCGCCACGTAACAGTATATCACAGCTGAAACAGATAGATGAGAGAACCAATGGGAATAAGGTTGACATAATTAATTCATTGGCAGCAGATTTTCCAGGGGGGCTGTGTACCAGCAGCTAATGAAATGCATGGCTTTTTGAATGAAATGTGATCAGATCAAAAATGGTCTTATGCATGTTTTCACGCACAACAAGAAGGTCTTGGGATCCAGCAAATGAAATTGTGACACCTTCACAAATAAAGTCACTAAAGAAACTTAAATGTGATACAAAAATACAAAAAAATCAAATTTCACATGACATTTTGGATGTCTTATCTTTGACGTTTTACTCGCAATACTTTATACCTACTTGATCAAATAAAATTACTATGAAGGCGGCTCCTGTTCACACCATTGTTTAGTACAGACCCAGTGTTTTTCCCCAGTGACACCCTTTCAGTATAGACGAGGTGGCTTTTTTGATGGTGCAATCAGACTGAAAGAGGGGTGAATTCGTCATCTGCCTGGTGCATTTTCTTGTTTTATCACTGCATGAGAAAATAATTCTAGCTGCAGAAAGGCAGGTGAGACAGATTAAGGACAAGGCCAGATCACAAATCTGACTGCAATCAGGCAGGATAAAATGGTAGCAGTTAACTTTTTTCTGCACACCGCAGATGTAGCGTCCATACGTCGCGTCATAGGATATGAACCATACTGACATTTGTGCAAAACGTGCAATTTCACGTTCACGTTACATGTTTATTAACTCACATTCATATTGGGAGGTGGAGGGGGCGTTGGTAGAGTTACAACCGAAAAAGCTGTGTTCGTGATGAAAATAAAAACAGTTATTTTGAGAGGTCGGGCCGTCTCCGGCTGTGTTTGTGACGACAAAACAGGTATTTTAAACTAAACCACTATGTTTTCCTAACCCTAACCAGAGTGTCTGAGTAGAATAGAAGATTTGACCTAAAGCAACGTAAAGTTGCAACATAAAGAAACATGAAGTTTGAATTTGTCTGTGGTTTTGCCGAAACAGATTTTGCCAACATGTATTCTGACTGATGTGTTGACCCGCCTTGGTTTTCCCTGGACTACATTCAAATCAGGGTCAGTAGGGCGGTAGTAGTGCACCTGAAGCGGCTCTTACATGCCAAAAACACCAGAAAAGAATAGGTTCTGTGCTTGAACATTTTGTTTAGCAGTTTAGCTACCCTTGGCCAACAACTACCCTTAAAACATGAATAAATCATATTTCAGAGCTACGAGCAAGACAAAAATGTTATCATTCAGCATCTGAACTGATCGGGGATCAGGGATCTCTCCTTGCTGCAGGGATGTACAGTAGACGTGTACTCAAGGTGTTTTCTGTAATCTCTGGCGTCAATGTGGTCACAGGTTCAGGACCACACCCATCACCACCTTTACATGATGTCAATAGCCAGAAAGGAACTTGAAACAAGCGCATGATTTGAAAGATGTACTGCAGCTGCACTACACTAGTTGAACATGCCCTTGAGAACTAAGTTTACTTTCTTGTTTAATAGACTAATGTATTTACAGTTTTCACAGGGGCCGTGTGCCAGCACTCGCAGCCTCTGCACTAGAAATCAAAGCGTCAGTGACAGTGACTTCAAAGTACCTCCTGCAGCGGCCGGTTCTCAGCGTCAGCCTCGAAATACCTGCCATGCTGTCACACAGTGGCAAACAAGGCAGCTATTGTGTCCAGGTGCTCCTTTGTTTGCTTGACCTAGCTGGGTTACTTGGCATGACGAAAGACCACAGCACACAAAGAGGGGCAGGGGGTGGGACGGGTACTGAAAAGTGGCCTTGGCAAATTCCTCGCCGCCTCAGGCGTGACTCTTCCCCATCGCCGCTCTGTTTGACTTCGCTGGGAACTCGGCGTCCCTGGATTATGATGACTGACGTGTTAAAATGTGTACATCTGTACGCTGACCTCATGTAGTTGGACAGTACAGTAACTGCTCTGCTGATCTTACATTTCACTCTACAGTGTTTGTGCTACATTTTAGTATCAGCCTTCTCGCAATGTACAACTGTTATCCTGCTTATGGTGACATTTTTTAAAAATAAACTAAATCTGTAGATGTCACACTGCTACTGCCGTCCTGTATCCTCTCCTATTTCACCAAGCTAAACACACGCAAAGCTTTTTTGCAGCGTCCCTGCAGTCTTGACAGGGAAACCGGTGGAATCTGGACAGGATCCAAAGCACACACAGAATAACGGTCCCTATATTTTCTACACGGTGTGTTGCTTATGGTCATTTCCTGTGGCCCGACCAGGAGCCCTTATATCAGAACCTTTCAAGGTAATGTTTGTGTCAGCACGACTCCAGTTCCTTTCTCAAGCTGTGGGATAAAACACTCGGTTGCTCACTTTAAAAACATGTAGACTTCTTCTATTTTCCGTAGAACTGAAGTAGACTGATCACAAATTAAAAGATTTATCCCGAGTTATGAGGCTTCCTAAACTGGCACGATTTCAGCCAGGTCACAAAAGTTTGCCCGGATCCGTATTAAACTCTAGTGGACAGGAAGCACATGGGCCCTTCTGTCGGAGTGCAGGTGGTTCCTCTCTCAGTAACTCAAGCAGAAAGGACTCGCTCCATCAAACAGCTAACAAAGAGCTTTGTTCCACGGCAGTAGAAACTGATATAGTACAGCAACATCTGTACTGTGCTCTATAAAAGCCACAAGTTTTATGATTTGTCTAGTGCGCTCCATGTCGGAGGAGTCGATCGCAATCCGAGTGACACTGATGTGATTGTGCTCGGTGACTGTGTGCATAAAATCCATTTTGGAAGTTATATGAGTAAACTCTGACAGAGAGAGATTGTACAGAAAAATGGGGAACCGCCTCTATGGGACTTGCTGAACGCTGGATTTAATCTGGCTTGGATGCGTTCGCGCACTTTTGTTGCAGACAATCTTGAAATGGAACTCATCTCTTACAATATATTAGATTTGTTGACAAAAAAATGTGAGTGCACAATATGTATACTCACATACTGGGCCCCACACAAGCCAAGAGTTGCATGCAAAAAAGACACACAGATACAAACACAGCTAAGCAAACAGGCAAACACCTTAATATCAATGTAAAGTCCTGTAAATAAAAAAAAATATATAAAAAAAATATAAATGTAAAGTCATATGTCGTTTGAAAGCTTAGATTCTCATGATTCTATTCATGCAAACCATTTCAAGATAAGACCACATCAGCAAGGTACAATCGACAAGCAAACAACCAACCAAACAAGAAGAAGTTTTGCAAACTCATCACTAAAGCGTCAGGTCTCAAGTTTCAGTAGTGCATCAAACTCAACAAAAACTTTCCTCTCTTATTCCCATAAGTGCAGTAGAACATACTTAGTCCAAAACATACTTTTCCATGATTAAAAGTGACAAAATTGCAAAAAAAACAAACAAAAGCTGCTGTCATTTCACAGCAGATGACATTATCCCTCTACACTGGAGATCCTGAGATGGCAGCCATTTGATTGGCAGCTCATTTGAACAGACATGAGCTTCTATGCCCGACCTAGAGCCTAAAACAGCAAGTGAGCGATCGTGTAGACAAGTGACCCAGACTCTCCTCTTTCTCCTCTCTCCTGAGCCACTTACATGCCAGCTTCTCGATGATTGATGTACCATGTAGCCAAGGAGATTTCAAATCCAACACTAGTTAATAACAGTTTTTAAAGCCATAAACTTGGAAATTATACAAGTTTACGTAGTTTTATGCATTTTGCTCTTTGAATGGGCTGTTTTTCCACCTAATTACTTCTGTTTTTGACTATTTTATATGCACAAAGTTGGTGTAAATAAAGCAATAAAGAACTATAGTAAGTTTTTGCACTCTCAGGCAGGGGTATTTTGAGTATTTTTTTGTCAGACACCTGGATATTTCCTCAGAAAAACAAGTGTGAAGCGTCCATTTTCAGTAATATTATCATTAAATTCTAACGTGGACCATATGAGACTATATGATGTGGGACCATTGTGTTTTCCAGCTAATAGGGGCAATAACAGGTCATCTGCAGGCTTACTTTTGGATTAAAACTGCAGGCAAGAAAAATAAATAAATAATTCAGTATGTTCAAACTGTTACAATTTGTAGGTATAGTTGGACCCAGAAGCGGACAACAAGGCAGGGAGTAGTGTAGCAAGGGATTTTATTGATGCTTCAGTATGGGTGTATGCAGATATGAGTAGTGACAGGCTCTGGCTGGAGAATCCACCAGAGAGGAGGAGGAGAGGTAGCTCACGGTGGCGCTGGTGGATAGCGTGGCGTGTGGAGTTCAGGGGAACTCGGGTCAAGGCTGTCGGCGGCAGAGGTGCTGAAGGCTGGGGAACTGGAAATGGAGCCGCTGGTTGATGAAGCAAAGTAGACTTCTGAAGGCAAAAGAAATGAAACTAAGTAAGATCTCTTAGTAAAATCCAAGAGAACAACATGAGAAAACTCTTATAGAGAATAGCACTAGCAGGGGCCATGTACCACACAGTACTGACGAAATCATCTGGCAGCAGGTAGAGTGAAGACCAGGGCTTATCAGCATGCGATTGGTTGTTTGATTGATCTGCTGCAGGTGTGTGTGTGTGTGTGTGCCAGTCGATCCGTGTGGGGAAACCCCGCCCAGCCTCTCAGTGCACCTCTGACAACACAACAAGCACAGAAGAACAAGAACACCACAGCACAAATCCACAACAGAAAAATGGCTGACTGTGACACAAACTCCTGTAGATTAATGCCAGGAGCTTCTGATAGTTAGATAGCTCACAACCTCTCAAAAGAGCCCATGGCTGTATTCCAAATGATTCAACAACAGCTTCGAATTCACTTTGGGCTCGACCGAGATAGGCGGTTTTCGGATACTTTTACATACATTTCCAGGTTTAATATCCAACAGAAAGACTGAAAATAAACAGCCGAGCAGCCACACCAACAGAATACCACATACGGTCGTGAATAATTGATAAGACGGAAAGCATAAACAGGCGGATGAACAAATGCATCAACAGACCGACAGGAGCCTGACTCCTCTCGCAGGCAGCTGACCTGCCCACAGCAGCCTGTGGCCCTCCGGCCATCCTCCGTCTGCAGATCAGCACAGAGCCGGGCTTTGTGCCTGTTCCCAACGCTGATTAGAGGAGGTTTGATTCCACATGAAAAAAATAGCTGCTGTCATGGGTTCACTGTCTGGGGCACTGTGTTTGTTGTTGTTGTTGTTGTTGATGATGATGATGATTATGAAGGTATGTACTGTTGTCTCAAAACACAGGAAGTGATTTGATCCAAGACACAACAGAATGCTCAGGCATTTTATGACGTCAGGATCATATTTGTGTGATCGAACACATCAAAGTGCAACATTGTGCCGTACACAAGGGGGTTAACTAAAAAACACACAACTGGTGGTGTTTAGGCACACCACTATGATATAATGAAGCCAAATGCAAGAGACTTGTGGGTAAATGTGTGAATAATGGAGGTTTGTTTTGAGACTGCAGTAGAGAGGCATTGATAAAACTCTTTTTTTTATTTTAAAGTCGGTTTGTGAGTGGTGAGCAATAGAGGTATAGTATATAACATTTCTGCTCTAAAATGTCTAAAAACGAGACCACTGTGGTGTGTTTTGTTAAGTTGTGTACTTAGTTTCTCCTGAACCAAAAATGTTCAAACACACAGAAATCCATATGTTTACTCAAGGTCACCATTTCATTTAGTCACCTGTTGCTATACCTTCTGGGAGCGAAGGAAGCAGAAGTCTACTGCAGCTCTAAGTACAGCTTTAAATGTTGAAAACATATTTTCTATTTACACTGTGGTCTTAAACTTTACCTCCTTTATTCAATACAATTTTTCCTAATGTATATAGGTGGAGGCAATGTTCTCATATAAGCCATCCACAGTGAGTAAAACTTTGCCTCTCCTCCTTTCCTCTTGCTGAATGAAGCCTTGGCAGACATCCAGGAGATGTAGGGGAGAGACTGAGCGAATTGTACCCCTGAGGGGGCGGCAGTGGGCTGCTAGGGCGAGGGCCTCGGGACCCGGGAGTGCCGGGTTGTTACTATGCTCCAGTTGTGTGTGTCAAGGCTGTATAAGGTTTCACATGGTGAGGCAGGGAACTAGCCTGGGAGAACATTCAGGCGCAGGGAAGTGAGTGAGCAGTCAGGAAGTGAACAATAATTCAAAACAGAGCTCCAACAAAAGAGGGCCTTCAAATGTGTTGACTTTAAAGCATATCATTTATCCATGCGTTCAGGGGATCCCTGTGGAAAATATATAGGCGCTTTGAAAAAAAAATAATAAAAAGGTCATGTGTGAGGTTTGAGATGGAAACAGTTGAACATATTTTAGGGGGGGAAATATACCAAACATATAAACCATGGAGCTGAGAGGTAGACTATGCTGTAGGAGTGACCGGAAAAAATTGCGACAGACATTTTAATACTTTGTGCCACTGCTGGAATCCATGACTGACATGAATACAACCTGACCACAGCTGCCGTGTACCATAAGGAACAAAACTACAAATTGTTAAGGTTTAATAATAAGCTGCGATCCAAAGTCCAAAAATCCAAAAAGCAAGCAACAAGAGGCAGGCAAAGGAAAGTCCAAGAAAAAACTAAAGAGAAATTCAAAGCTGAGGACAAACCAGAAGCCAGGCCGAACGAAGCGGGAACACAGTGGACAAAAGAAGGATGGGGAACAGGCACAGGAACACAGGAAGAGCAGGAGACAGATGATCTGGGGAAAACACAGGCTTACTGTAAAGGTCATGTTAAGATAGTTACTATGATAGTTCATAGTAAGATAGATCATAATTCATTCCCAAGTCGTCAAATACTGACGCTTTGGGATGGCCGCAAAACCAACCTACAATCCTAAAGCGTCAGTATTTGACGAGTGGGCAATGGGACTCAAAAATCAACTTACTGTATCTTACAAATAGGATGTTTGAGTACACAGGAATGATTAATGAAACACAGATTTACACAGAAAAATTGGTGGGGAAAAAGACAAAGACAGGAAGTGGAAAGTCCCAACAACACATGTGAGAATACAACAAAAAAAGACAAACAAATAAAACAGGAAATAACTCCAAAGATGCATGGTTAGAGTATCACTTTTTGGTTGATTACCCAAAGGCAAGATAGACATTGCAGGGGTCAGCACACTGTTATGTCACCCACTGGTTTGTGGACTACTGTTTTGAAGCCTCAAGTTTGGCAGTATGGTTGTTGCCATCTGGAGCCCGAAGTGCTTGCTTGAGAGAGAGGAGCTGGGAGGGATACACATTGCTATGCCTCTATCCTGACCCTAATCCTAACCCCTAACCCTAACCCATTGAGAACGTGCCATGGTAGTGATCAATCATAAGGTATGGTAGCCATGATCTAAAGCATACTCTTCTTTATCATTCATTTTACAGTAAATGTGACTGTAATGTACAAACGAACACCATGCTGTATTGAAAAAGACTTGAAACTAAAGCCTGAGACCATTAACTCATTAGAAAACTGTTTACTGAGGGAATAAATCAAGGAAGAAGTGGGGTCATTTCCTCATAATCTTACATCCAATCAGACTTCTATTTGAAACCAGAGAAGTTACCCACTGTCTATGGGTTCAGGTATCTAAATCCAGTGGTGTCTTTTCTAACGAATCACTACCTCCAACATGATTGCAAACAACATCCCGCTCATTCTCACATGACGTGTGGAAAACTTGTAAGTATGGCATGGACTCCCTGTTGCCGCATTGTTACGTCTTAAAGTTATCGGCAACATTAATAACATCTCCACCGAGCAGCAGATACAGACGGCGGATCCTCATATTTCATTCAAAAAGAGTGTGTGTTAAAAAGAGTTTTGTTTAAAAGTTTAAGGGAGGGTGTAGAACTGTAATCTCCTGTCTACCGGCGTAGTTTTACAACACCGCTGAGATACTGCAAAGCCATTAATGCCCACTTTGACACAGCTGCTTGTGAATATTTTATGTTCTGCTATTTTCAAAAGCGTTAAAGTTTACAAGGCTCTGTTATGGATTCAAACCAGAGCCACGCACACACACACACACGACACGCGCACGGCGGCCGCACGCACACAACCTTCTCCCTGCGCTTCTTGTGTAGCTCTGTGAAACAAAGTGATCCGACCGAGTGAGCAGTCAGCAAAGCGTGAGCAGCTCCGTGGAGTGGGAGAAGTCGGTTGCTCTCTGTGCTGAGCGGGATCGTCTGCTCCGTCACTGTGCTGCGCCGCGTTAACCGTCCTCAGCAGGAGGCCGCCTCGCTCGGAGGCAGAGAGAGACTCTCTGCCCTGGGCCTCAAAGCTGCAGGTCTTCATCGGCTTTTCAGTGTTATCAAATGTGGCATCCCCGCTGCACTGACTCAGGCACTTACAGTGCGTGCGTGCATATTCATATAAAAGCAAAAGAGGGTGTGTATTTTTTCATGCAGGCAGGAGAAATAAGATCAGGCACATAACATTCATTGAACCCTGGTGGGAATGTTCGGCTGTCATGGCTTCGGTAGTGGTTTGTGTGTGTGTGTGTGTTGTTCGGGTCAGGACTCATTACGATGACGATGTGAGAGACTCCATCATCACTGTTAAACAAGTTGTCATATCTGGGAAGAAAAGCTATCTCGTTATCGGTTTCAGGAAGAAATATGTGCGGCTCCAGCGGTACACTCGCCCAGGATAAAACATTATGGTTTTAAAAGGAGAGTCAGAACCTTGACGATGCCAGTCTTTGAGTTTCAATTCACTATAAAGGTTCTAACTGAAATTCTTGTGCGCCTTCTGTTCACCTCATCTCTTTTTCAGACAGTGATTTCTGCTTTCCACAAAATTAGTTTTAGCTTCGGGTGAAGGGGTGCGCACTTGATGTATTCATAGTCACAGTGCGGGCACACTTGGGGCAAGAGTGAAGGAGTTATGTGAGTTATGTCATTCTAGCACAACATCACTTGTAGCTGCATTGGAAACTCTACAGGCATCTTTCAGAGAAGAATAGATTTCTTATCATCTACTCCTCTGTGGTTTTTCTCCCTGTGTTGTGATTTCATCAGTGCAAAAATAATGAGGCCAGCAAAAGCCTCTGCTCTCTGACCCAGAGGGAAGATTTTTACGCTGTTAGAGTAATTTTGTCGCTGTGCTGAAAATATTTTGACATGACCTCGGGTCGCGCATGCGCCGTCCTTTATCTTGGGGACTTTCTCTTTTAATATTGCAGGGCGCATAGCTGGGATATCATTTATAACTCACAACTATTGTACAGAGTAAGCAGGATATGCTGCCAGTATCTGTGTGTAGGCGAATTCTTTCACACTGAATAACTCAAATGAAACATGACGAAAACTTTGTACCTGCATTGTGCTTCCACGCTGATCCATTAATCGAACGATGGATCGAATGACTATATTTAATGGGAAAAGGTCTGCTCGAAGAGATATACACACAGACAGCTGACCGATCCAAAGTTCCACTCCCCTTAATTACTGCTGCTCAGTCAGACAAGATCGACAACAAGAAACATTGCAACACCGGGTGCAAAACGACTCATTCTGAGGCCAAGTCATTCCAGTCTCGAAGAAAGCGAGATTAGCTTCGACTGTTTCTGGTTAGCGATGATTCACGTCATCTTTTCGAAATACGTCAGCAACAAAACTATCTGTCCTTTTGGAAATCTTTTTAGAAACAAGGAGGGAGCAGACCTGGCTGACGTTGGTGATCTGACTCCTCTAGAGCTAACGTTAGCACACTGTTATATGTTAGCTAGGTAGTTAGGTAGCATTTTGCTCACATTCACAAACTTAATATGGGACTATATACAATGTCACGTGTCTGTGGAGACTGTGGCATCTTTATGATATGACTGTACATCACAATGTTACTTTTCAACAAACATACGAGTAACAGTAATATAGTTGATTTACAGCTGATACCAACCATCCTCTTAACCTATTTTCCTTTCAAACATAGACAAACCTAGCACATAGCACACGTAAGTATGACAGGAAACAGGAATCATTGGAGCAGAGAGGAAAAATGGGCTGGACTTAGGAAGGGTCAGTGCAACTGTGCAACAAAACCCTCCAGCACCACCTGAGCTTTAACACTTGTTGGACTTGGTGAATAATAGCTCATTCGAGGCCAAACAAGTGTAACGTTTAAGCACCCATAGCATGAGGGTGCTTTCGTACTCCAGACAAAACAGCAATCCCGCTGATGCCTTTTGCAACCTGTCCCGCACCACTGCAGCTTACACATATCGATCGCCGTAAACATGCCCATAAAATACCTTTAACACCTCTTGGCCCAATGGCTTACATAGTGCCACTGGGGCCAGGAGTGGAGATTATGTGGTTTATCTAATAACCTCTTGGCAGCGTCCTTCCCATCTCTCTCTCTCTCTCTCTCGCTCTCGATGAGTGGTCAGTAGCACATAGTGTCTCTTCTCTGATTTACTGTTTCAGCCCCATCCTCCAACCATCAGTATTAAAGTGGCTGCTCAACATATGGGCGAATATAGGCTGCTTCGTCGCCATTACTGGTATTAATCCCTCTGAAACACACACACACACACATGCACACACTACAAACACGCCAGCACACAATCTCAGGCACTCCACCCTCGAGGGAACAAGGTAGGGTGGAGGCAGCGAAAGACAAACAGACATGTAATGGGTGTGTGCGGAAGGTTGAGCACTGTGTCTTTCTGTCATGGTGGCACCGCTGGGAAAAAAAAACCCGCAACACTAACCAAAAAGGCCTCACACCCACATGTGAGCAGACAGGTTTACAAGTAAACAGAATGCTATGTGTTCTGTTCACTCTCTTATTCATTAAACAGAATTCTTTCATAAACACCGTGTAGCAGGTATATGTGTAGGGGAGATGACTGGGGAGCGCGTTTGCAATTTGGTATTCATCTATGGAAAACCCTCGAGGAGCGGAGTAAATGAGATCCCTGAGGACTGAGTTTACTGTGAGATATGGTCATCTTTGTGGATGTGCTCTGTGCGCGGCAATTCCTCCGTGACGTGAAGAACAATTTTAATTCAAGGGGTCATACAGTGTATTACTGTATATATATGGTCAGGTGAAATGTGAGTGGATGGTGGGGGTCTGCCTTACTCACTGACGCTTTATCTGAATGAGGTTTATGTGACTTAGAAGCCCTGACCATGAGACCAAAGACCCAAAACAGTCTGTTTGCTAGTCGCATGAAGAAAACAAACTGGGTCCAATGATATCATAGCTTGCTTACCCAATTACTTCAGTCAGAAGAGCAAAAAAAGTTATGGCGTCTGGAAAAACATTAGGTTGCAACACTTTCCGATAGCTTTTCCTCATTCTTACCTGTATGAATTGTACTGAGTCTGTGTGCTCAACACTTCTGACGAGTGTTACTACACAGAAAAAGTGTCATTGGATAGTTATTTTAGCGGGTGGTGACCATGGTGGTGACTGAAACTGCTTGGGGCGACTCGTTAAAAGTGTCGACCGCCCTATCATATAAGTTTAAGTTTAAGTTTTAATGGCACAACCTTATTTAGTCGATCACTTGTTATGAAACTACCAAGTGATATTTAGAGTAAGAAGGACTTTAGACACAACAGTTATCAATACACATGCAGTAGTTGCATGTCCATCATGTGTTAAGTCCCTCTTAAGTGCTTATGTTACTAAAAACCTAAGAAGGGTTTTACACACAAACACTGACATGGATTCCCTAAGTGGAACCCAATCATGGGTGTTAAGTCAGTGCAGCACTGAGGTACTGCAGAGAGTCAAACCTTGTGATTACTTGAAGTACAAGATTAAAGTGCTGCCACCTGCTGCCACACGCGGCACAATGTGAGGGAGTAATCATATGCTAATGTCTCTATGAAATCAACTCTCTGGCTGGAAAACTCTCCAATCCGACGGCTATTATGTCGCCTTATTTTCAAGACAAGTTATCCCAAAGCCCAACAGCGGTCTCTCAAGTGGAAATACATTAGTGGATCTGTCTGGTACAATGCAGCTTGACGGACTGGTGAGAGAGGAGCACATTCTCCTCTTTGTCCGCAGCCTTTTGATGCGATTACAATGTGAACCAGTCGGGGGAGGATCACTGCATATATTTGCCATAGAAGTTGTTTAATAAGATTAGCTTTATTGTATCCTATTGGCCTCAGACGTAAAGCTTTACTGGCTCATTCTTTGCACAATCTGATTATCCACTGATGCAATCTTAACAAGCCAAAGCCCTTCAAATCAAAGGAGTGAACCATATGGCAAGAGAGCATGAGAAAGGCTTTACCAACTACCAACAACTTTTTTTTTTCTCTTTTAAATATTCAAATGAGGTCTTGGAGCACGCAAAAATGGATGACCTGCACATTGAGGCGCTGTCCTCCGTAAAGAATTCCTTTACATAACAGAGGACAACAGTTTCAAACAGCTTCCACAGAGCTTTTCTATAATAATGTTAATATCTAATAACAGCTACTAGAGAGATTGAATTCATTGCACTTCACTGACATTAGCTCTGTATAATTTCTTAGTTTAATCTACGATATTACTTTAAAGTCCAGTGTGTAGGATTTAAGGGGCTTAAGGGGCAGAAATAAAAGGAGTAGGAGGAAGATAATATTCATAATTGTTTTTTTATTATTGAATAATCAGCCAAAATGAAGAATTGTTGTGTTTTCGTCACCTCAGAATAAGCTCTTTGTATCCACGGAGGGAGTGGGTCTTCTCTCATGGAGTAACCCATGTTTCTACAGTAGCCCAGAATGGACAAACTGTTACACACTGGACCTTTAACAAGTCTACAGCCATGCTAGCAGCTCTGTGAGGCTGTACTTTGCGTTTATACTGATTGAGAAATGTTAGCATGCTGGCTCTCTAATCTGTGATGCTGAGAATGGTAATCATTACGAAATATAAGCACGTTGGCACTGAGACAGCACATGACCACGCTGACGTTAGCATTTAGCTTAAAGCACATCTTGTGTCAAATGGTGTGTATCATGTACCGCCGAAGTCGGAGCTGGGAATAGTGCCATTACTAAGTTGACCACATTCCAGTAGAACAAGTCAGAGAAACCACTTTCAGTCAGGTTAGCGATTGTTAGCTATTGTTATGGTGTGTTCTGTTCAGCCTGAAAGTCTGAAATTGAAGGGTGTGTTTCATTTACCTCGAAAGTTGAAGCTGGGAATTACATCATGCCTGAGTTGACCACATTCCAGTACAAGTCAGAACACGTTTTATTCAGGTTAGCAATTATTAGTCACTGTCATGGTGTGTTCCAGTCACATGAAAGTCGGAAGCTGGAGCTTAGAGTGACTTCATACACGAGTTGACAGCATTCCAGTAAAAGTTGAAAAACCAGTTCCAGTAGTCAGGTTGGCCATTGTTAGCTATTGTTAGCAATGCCAGTTAATAACAATGCATTACGTGGTATTTAGCACATGCAAACATCAAAGTAGCATGTCCGCAGATAAAGGTTGGACAGTACTGTGTTTAAGACTGATCTCATGAGACACAAATAAGATAGAAGTGCTAATTTTTACAGCTTTCACAGCTGTTGATGTGCAGAGCAGCCATCTTGGATGGCCTGGGCTGGTGAGGTGCGTCCTAGTTACAGAGTCACAAATCCCACTTCAGGGGGCGTTGCAGATGAAACTGCTGTCTGGGAATGCAAAAATGTATGTGCAGGGCAGTATGTTAGGTTAAGACAACCTATGATTTGAACTTCTACATTTCTGATTAGCACCTCAGTTTACAGAAGGCTACAAAGTGCTGCATTGCTTTGTCCTGTTAAATTCAGGACGTATTTCCAAGATGTTCGCCATGAAATTATAAGCACACCAAACTGCATGGCTTTCTCATTACTAAAAGAAGAGAGTCTTGAAATACAGCTTTAATATATGAGATACAGAAGAAAGGCTCGGAGCAAAGTGGATCAGAGATCAGTGTGATTAATCTCTTCATACACCGAAAAAACCCCACTGAACTTCTCAAACGCAGAAACTTTCTTCATCAGCGTGACTTTAGCTCGAGTCAGTCCCTCCAACTCCTACTCTACACAAAGCCTGGGAAGGTTTCTGGTAAGGAAGAGCAGCTTTTAAATTTGACTGCAACATGGAAGCACCGTGGCTTTCAGACTTCATTTCAAACATGTGAGCAGTTGGACTGACTACGCGGCTCGGGAGCAGGACGGTGACGACTCTGTCATACCATTAAATAGATCAGCTTTTCGCATATCCATTCATCTCTCTATTTTACTGTGTCTCTGGGCAGGTAAAAAATAATCCTCCTATCCAGCCTATTAGTCACAGAGGATTAGACCCCTGGCAGAGACGAGCCGAGATGGGAGGTGAGCAGGGAAAGAGGGACAGATTAAATGCCTATGGTATTATGAGGTGACGTTCACGGACCCTAAGGGAAAAGTGTCATCCATGAAACTACTGTGTACAGATATGTTTTGATGGAAATATTTCCAACATGCAAGTTTGAAGTGCTTCAAATGCGATATGTGAACATGGCCTTGATTACACTTCAGGAGTGTGTGTCCGTGTGTTTGAGAGAGCACATGTTGTGTGTGTAAACAAATCCACCCCAGTCATGCGGAGGCTCCCCCGATGAATCGCGAAACCCAACTTTATTTTCAGCGTGGATAGAGATCCCTCCAACCTCCAACCCCTTTGAGAAGCTCATTTGAAAGTCGAGACTCATTTATCAGCTTTTGATCTAATTAAACAACCTGGAGCTGGGACCAAAGCGGGGACCAGCCATTATCTGACTCCATTAGCCACCGGCGCGGCATAAAAAATCGCTCCCCATCCTTCACAACTTTCAAGATAACTTTCTCACTCCGCCTGCTCCTCCTGCAGCAGCTGTTAAGAAATGTGTTCCTGTTTTCATCTCGGCTTTTAATGATTTGCTGCAAGCCCCCTTTCCCAACTGAAACCTTTGACATCGTCACTGTTTAGTATTCTCAATTCCTGCAATCTACAGGTCAACTTTAAGATTACCTTCCTCCTGTCAACTTTATTCTGACAAATCCTCAGCTCTGATTCCTCTGACTCCTTCTATTCCTCCTTCCTTCACTAACATCTGTGTGTGTTCAGGCCTAATTCTCTAATTCTCAACCAGAAAACTCGATCCTCCCTCTTCCCATTCCTTAAGGGTCAGTGTCTTGTGTGGAGATTTATGACTGTTCTGATGGAAGATGATCAAGTGAGGGTCAGGACAGGCTTGAAACTGGTCCGTGAATTATGGTCTCCTGCTCTGAAAGTGAGTGTTTTGCATTAACAAATGAGATTTCCGTGCAGGGCAGCGGAGAGAGCTCCCTGCTTGCACAGTAATGCATGATTTAGTGGATTCATAGTTTGATATCAAGGCCTGAGGAAGCCAAAACATGCATCAATGTAACCTAAGGTCAAGATCCCTCGTTTTCACAGCGGAACAGAATGGCATGTGCGCTCTCTGCTGGTAGTTTTCGGCATCGCAGCGTGGCTCACAGCGAGAAGCAGCAGGAAGAGTGTGCTCTTTAAAAAAACAACAGCACAACAAGCATTTGATGCTTAATTACTCCGCCACCAGCCATTTCTAATGCATCTATAGTGTCTTGTGTTGATTGCTCATATCCCACCACGTATTCGGTAATCACTGAGCACATCACGGGTGTCATTTTCACCGGGCCTGCAGGCGTCTGGGAACATTACCACTGGGACAATTAGGTGGCAGCAGTTTCCTAAGATGAGAGATGATGAGGAGCCCAATTAGGGTGAAGGGACACATGGCAGTCACTCAGCGAAAGCAGATAACATCGGAGGGAATGTATTGCTTGAGTGTAATTAGCCGTGTTTACTGTCCAAGCTATCAGCGCTAATTTGTTATGCTTGCAAACAAGCTGCTGAAGGTAACGGGGCCTCGTCCCGTTCAGTAGAGTTAATAATATTAGCATCATGTAATTACACAGGTCCCCAATGTCGTTTGGTTGATCTGTGATCCGTCAATGTGACAGGTTGAAAGGGCGCCGTGGTGGAAGAAGTATTCAGATCATTTACTTCGGTAAAAGTATGAAAACGACAGAGTAAAAATAGAAGGAAAAAACTACTTTTAAAAGTAAAAGTAGAAGCAGCAAAAGTGAGTATTAAGCATAACATCATCAGTGCCTCCCAATCTAGGTGTCGGGCCCCTCCAATGGGCCGCGAGGTAAACATGAGGTGTCATGTGCGGGTGAACAAAAAGAAAGAACACATAAAGTTGTTCTTTTTTCACCCTTTTTTCTCCTTGCCTTTTTTGTGAAGTATTGGATCATTCGAACCGCTGTTGAAATGAAACCATTAGGAGAAGTTAGGAGAGTAAGAGGCTCCTCAGTGGAACTGTTAACGATTCATAGGCTGTGTCTGAAATCACCCGCTCGTTCACTGCTCCCTGCTCACTACACAGGGAGTACTACATAGTGGTAGGTCATATTTCTCCTCCTCCAGCGCAATGCATGATGGTATATAATGCTTGGTTAGTGAACACTACTTTTTATGGTGCATTGTGGGATACTTTGAGTCAACTATATGGGGTAAAATAAATCTCACTATACACTTGGCGTTTAAAACATGACAAGGACCCCAAGAAGACACAACAAGAGGCCGCAAGTCTAGAAGGTTGGGAACCACCCATTTAATCCATACATTTATCTCATCTATTGAAAGTGAGGAACTTTTAAGTGTTTATGAAACAGTCTTGTGATTCCTCTGATGATTATAAATGACGAAATTACTGCCATTTTTATATAGTTGTTATTAATGTTATTAAATCTCATATATCACATGTAAAATCACTTATAACTACATTTCCTCATCACGATCCATCCTGCGCTCTCTCTGTCACTCATTTCCAAAACAAAATGAAACTTTACATCTCTATATGTTGCAACTTTACAGTTCCTTCGGTTCAATTCTCTATTTTGTATTGTGACAATGCTGTTCGGTTTAGGCACAAAACCCACTGGATTGGGGTTTGGAATAGATCGTGTTTTTGGCTAGTAATACCTGTTTAGGTCGACACAAACGTGGCTGGAAATTGTCCCTGGGACTCCTTAAAAATATGCCGTGATGCCACGCTCACAAATGTTGAAACACTTTTCGAAAACACAGTCTTGAACTGCAGTCACCGGTTTGGCAGCCTACTCGTCATCTGTAATTCCACCACCATCCTCTCCACCCTCTGATATGAAAGTCAGGTCATAAAGCACTTAAATTGTAATGTAGCCAGTACAGTGGTCTATCTGTCAAGTAACTTGGATAAAGGCTTTGACCTGAAACTGAGACTGGACAGCTTTTAATTAAGGAAAATAGTTGATTGCAAACATCAGATATTCAGATAAGCTTGAATAGAAGGCACGTTTGAGGCTTACCCTTTACCATTACATTTAATGACTTAATAGATTGAACATTTAATGAAAAACAAAACAAAACAAAAAAATAAAACCCAAAAATGTAATAACTCAGAATAATAAACTTAATTAGTTTCCACAAACAAGTTGCTTGTGTCGTTCACATTTGCAGGGCACATGATCATATGTGAGTGATGACACCTGTGGAAGCTCAGAGACTTGCCTCTTCCTTTTGCTCACATTGAGTGGACTGTGTGTCAGGTCTGATCTCAGGTGTGATCAGCTCCTGGGCAGCTCTGGAGCCTGCAGGAGGATAAGCCGTCATCCTTCTTCTTTGGTCTGCACGAGAGTTTCTAAACTACGTGCTACTGAAAGCACTAATGACTGAGTTTGATTCAGTCCGTCTCATGTTGTTATCTGACAAAAAGGCATACTGAATTTGGTAAGTGAATAGCTCCGTGTCTAGTCTCCTTTCAGTGTTTTGAGGATTTGTAAGGCCATTTCCTGGGTGGATGTGATTGTTAGAACAGTGTGGTAGCTTTACTGCTACTGAGCTGCAGTTAATATTTGAATTCTTGCTGATGTCTGTTGTCATGACAAATAAGACCAGAGTGGTGCATCCTCAAGTGAAATCTGACGGGGCCTGTCATCAGGGATTGTGATTTTGATTATTTGTGCTGCAGACTTTGTAATGATATTTCACCTGCTGCGTAGTGGAATGTTGAATATTGGATAATACTGACAATGATATATGGAAGTTGTTTCGAGAGAGTTTTGAGGATGTGACCTCAGATAGTTTGACTGCAATCAGTCGCTTGCTGCGGCCAAAAGTGTTTCAGCAGAAACAGATAGCTATGCAAAAAAAAAAAAAGTTGGGAGACATTAAATCTCTTGTGGAGGCTACGCTTTCAAATCAAACTGGATAACAGTGCGACGAACTCCAAGTTGGCTGGGATTGCATTGGAACGGGAGAGGTTGCGCCAGCGAAAAGAAGCATGAAGCGTGCTTTGATATTTCTAGTTGTCTGAGATGAATGGCCAAGTTTAATCCCACTGAAGTGACTGTTTTCTTTGACTCTTGACAGATTGACTGGAGAAAAGAAGCAGCATTCAACAGGAGGACGGTATCTACTGAGGTCTATCCTGTTCAGGAGCTGCTTGAATGTTGATGGACCAATTTAAGAGAAGTCAACCGCGGCATGTTGAAGCTCACCTTCGTGATGTAGAGGTCAAAGATTGTAGAAAAAGCTGCCTTGATCGCTGATTCTTATGAGCCTACACGTCATGCCTTGGACATCATGGAGGTCAGGTAAACAGGAAAATAAGGATAGAGGTCAACCGGGTCTCTGTGGTAGTAACTGCCATCCCTGATGAAGTCAGTCATGGTTGGGGGTGCTGAGGGGTCAGCGTATATAATGAAGTCATAGCAAATGGTGCGCAACATTCATTTATTTATAACATGTATCCTAACGTTAGCAACAGTTATTTACAACAACGTGAGACACTACACATCAACTACAGTCAACAGCAGCAAGGAGATGAAGAGGGAGGGAAACTCCCCAGACTCCCTTATAAAATTGCTCAATTTTGTGAGTGGTTGAGTTAGGAGAAACTTCAAAAACGTTGGGAAGCACCGTTTCTGACAAATTGTTAATTATTTGAACCCTTTTGTTAATTCGGCATATGTTATAGCCTCGTTTCAGGGGGTGCTGGAGCCCCCTCAGCACCCCTAGTTCCTCCGTCCATGACGGTGGTTTGCTAGTTTAGCTTCAAAAACAGTGTAACAGACAGATTTAATACCAATGGGTTATAAGAGAACAACAACCCAGTGTACCAAAAAACATCACAACAAACCGCATCATCCTTACCAGTCATCAATTATGAAGGGAATCCCAGACACCCACCTATATTGTGGTGCTTTGCTCGCCCTCTGATACCCGTTATTAATCACAATACAGCAAGAATGGAAAAAAAAAATCCAAAATCCAAAACTGTGTTCTACAAGTGAAGGCTGCGCTGCCTCGGTGTATATTGATGGAGGCAATTACCTCAGAGATGAATTGTGAAATTAGCATGTTAATGGGTTATTATCACACAATCAAGCACATCGGTCCCAAAAGACTTTCTTCCTACCGGTGGCTTGATGGGAACGTTCCCATGTGATGAAGGTGGAAAGGAACAATATATAACGCTCGACAACTGATAAATTGGAGGAATATGAATTATGAATGCAGGGTTAATGAAGCCCCATTATATCTTTCTTCCCTTAAAAGATCAGCTCAATCAGATTAGACACATGTTTTACTGTAATATGTTATTTTTTCTTTTTTTTAAAGCAATATTATTTTGCAATTATTTCACAAAATGTTATTTTGAGGGTATAAAATCAGCGCAGGTGACTGCCTAATCAAACATCACCCACTTGACACACAAAGCACAATTTTCTGTGCGCCATCTGACCACTAGATGGCACTCTGACACTGCGGTAAAGCAGCCCAAGCTGTCCAGATGTTATTCAAATCTAAAGGTTAGCTTCTCCCTCAGTGCTCTCTCTGTGCTGTTTGAAAGGTCATCATTTGCAAGCAGAGGACAATCTGATGTAACATTTATGTTGCTGAATCATAATCGTGCTCTGCGACGGGGTGTGGAGTTGATCACTATCACAGTTTGGATGATGGTGCTCTAATTTTCCCCCCGCAAAGTTCTCCGCCGCGTAACCTGAAGGTGAGCGCGGGGAGAAGAGGGCCATACTAATGTTCCCAGCGCCATCCCTCCCGCTCAGACAATTGGTCTCGTCGCAGAGTTTCCCGGCGGCATGAGAAGCATTTTTCACATCCATGCTAACAATTTGTCAGAGTCTCCCGTGACTTAAAAGCATGGCAAAGTGTCAGTGTGTCACGCCGGTGCCAGATTGTATCAGCTCATGAAGGGATGAATCAAATGTCAGTGTGACAGGGAGCATACGAGAGCGGATCCATATTTCTATTAGGCTCTACAGACAGACTGGATTGCCAAGCATGTTTGTGCATATTTTTACTGTAATGCAGCTCCTCCGTCTTCATTGACCTACAGAGGAGGTGATAGAGATGGCTGCATGTAGTTCGCACACACCCCCACACACCGCCTCTCCCATTTGATGTCCATGTCCAGGATCGATCCATTCAAACCGAATAGATCTGTACATGCTTCTGCCACAGGAGCCACTCCGAGACGTCTCATTGTGGCTCAGGCGGGGGACCCGGTGTTATTGATCCATCTGCAGCTGCCCGGAGGGAATGACCGCCGGCGAAGATGAAAACTACTTGTTGTTACCTCTTGGTCCCCGTGCTGCAGAGGCCTTTTCCCGGTGCGGGCTATTGGCAGGCCTCACATCAACTGGGAGCTCTGAGACGCACACGGCACTGGTGGATATTGACTGAGCAGTGCACTCTGAGGTGTAGTAGTAGTAGTAAAAATCATACTTGGTGGAGAACAGGTGGTTTTCAGGAAAGAAGTTTTAGTCCTGTGTGTTCAAAAGAGAAACAGACGGGATTATCATCATGTGGTAAGGTTTCACTTTGGGGTGTATTTGTTGAAAAATGAGCAGGGGCATAAGACTCCTGCCAAATCTGCTGGTGCTGGTGGTTGTGGCATGAAAAATTGTTAGAGGTGGTCTACAGAGTCATGTGCGATGGTGAGTGCTTAGTGTTGAGTCTGTAACCAAGATCTCTGAGGTTGGTGTGAGACATGTCAGGGATTTTTGAGGCAGTGTTTGAGATGAAGGTGCTTAAGGTACTGCTGATGGAGACAGCTGAAGCAGTTGTATTTAAGCTTATGAAAAAAATGACCCTATTCTCATTTGATTTTATCGCCTCAGTAAATAGTTTCCTAATGAGTTTATGGTCTCAGTCAAGTTACAAGTCATATTCAATATGGAGTAATGTTTATTTTGTGAATTATGCTCCCATTTCAGATCAAATAGAGGATAAAGCAGGGTACGCTTTAAGGAAAGATTGACAAGTCGATTGACGGCCAAATATGGTCACTCCAAAATCCAAGATGGCTACGGCTGTAATGCCAAATTAGAGGCTATAGAATGGTAGTCCACAAACCAATCGGTGACGTTTTGGTGGGTTCACACTTGTTTACACCCCAAGGCCCACCTTAGCTACAGCCCAGGGCTCATTGTCGCCCTTTGGGGCCAATGGGGGAAAACACCTACTGTATCTGTGGTTCTCACCAGATGTAGTCGCAGTGGTTTCTTCTGTCCTCCGGCCTTAGGGGGCAGCAATGGGCCCATAACAGTGTGATGAATCAGAGTAAGGCGAGGAAGACACTGCACTTTAAAACTATTTTTCTGCTTTACCAAATTAAATTGTCCAATTTGCATAGGTATTTGAAAAGTTGGGAAAGAGAATCAAAAATGAACTCTTCGAAACTGGAAGTTATAATTGAGACTGAACTGAACTTCTTTTTACTTCCAACCCAACTTGAGCTCCATGAAGTTAAAAGCTGTGTCTCAATTTAGGTACTGCATCCTTCAAAGGACTAAGGCGTACTGAGGCGTAGCCTCCGTGGACCATGAAAGCTGAACTGAGTATTGTCATCAGCTCCCCCGACCCTTGCATCACGTGCGAAGTGGCACTGTCGCCTAGCAACCTTGACATTATAGCGGTTCCTTGTTTATCTTAATAATTATTTGAGTGACTTTCATCATTTCTCTCCATGTGTCCACTGTAGTTGATTTTGGAAAAACAAATTTAACTGCCACAAGTGCGCGATTAATCTTGGGAAACGGTGGGCCACGAAGGATGCAGCGGTATGATATCCATCACTTAATATTACATCATGTCAGTTGACGTGATGGAACTCGTCCTGAACCTTGACACCATTTCACATTTTTTGTCTAAGCCCAGTTCTAGTTGTTTGGAAAAAACAAATTCTGGTTAACTACCCACTTTCAGTACAAAGCACACAGCCACTTTCCTGAACTTTTCAGGAGGAAGAATTTTTGCACACAGTCAATAGCACAGTCCCAAATAAGGATAGCGGTGGTGTAATGATCCAAACGGGGTTTAATGTCCCATGTGATTCCAAAGTATTTAAAACTTTCTCCTTCCTCAACTACAGCAAACCTTTAGTGTCAATAATCAGCCGTCATCACGAGTTTCTTCACTTCCCAGAGCAAAAACAGATCATGGCGTCGCACCAGGCAAAAAGAGGAAAGGTAGTTATGCCATTGTGACTTTCAAGTGTGTGAGATAAATGAGAGAGTGAGTCTTAAAAAGAGACAAAGCCATGCATGAGAAAGCCGTACAGTGTTGCACAAGGCTTTGTGGAGCGATAAAGCAGCGCCGAGGCATCAGCCACTAGACGGCAATAAGGCTTGGCAGGGATATCTGTCACTGCAGACACAAAGACAGAATGGCATTAGTGGAGTCAACGAGGTGTGTGTGACTCACATCACACAAAAGTGTTCCTAATGGGAAAGGAGCACATTATGCTACAAGAGGAAAAAGAAGAAAAAGTCAAAGGCAATTCAGATTTCAGTTCAAGTTTCTTTTTGTCCTTTTTGTCTTATCATTCATACATGAGAAGCATCTCCATTCTCTGCCATCACACCATCACACCTATTGAATGTGTGTATCAAATAGGGTAGAACAGTATTCCTTTCACAGAAAATGCAAAAAGCAGCTATATGAGGAATTATGAAGAAGGGAGACCCGGTGAAGTGATTTATCAAAGGGCACAGGAAGCTGCAAACAAAGCTCCCGTGATTCATTCTGCAGCTCTTTGTGAAGTATTGTTGTTCGGCTGCTCTCACCTCCTCCTCAGCACTTAGGCCATGACAAATGCAAGTGTCATCTGTGACCAGGAACCAGAGCAGCGAAAAGGCCAGTCAGTTAATACCAGCGGAGGGAGGAAGTCAGCCACACTAGTTGTGATGAATAGATACCGTATCTCCTTTGAGATAATTTTGTGTAAGTTGCTCTGTGTGAGGAGGCCGGCTGGTCATTTCGCCCGCTGTACACCGGTTAGCACATTTCTTCAACCTGTTGGCTTGTTTCTGTCTCAATCACACTCGCTCTCAGACACATTTGAAAAATGTTATCTGGATTTGTGAGGCTAAATATCACACAAAAACTGATACACAGTAATAGAAAAACCAAATGTTCTGGATTAAGGCTTCCGTGACGGATGAATAGACTCATTTACATTTTGTATTTTCTTAAAAAAAAACTTTCTTCGTAGTTCTATTCTGAAGTAACTTTTCAAATATTAGCTTTTCATTCTTACTTCCGCATTTATTCATTTATTAAAAACGTCTTTGCCACTCCGGTACAAATGGCAATAGTTATAATACAGTCCATAATTGTGAGGAACCAATCGAGTCAGGCACATGAGACAGAGTGCAAATTGAGGGCTGTTCACCTAAATTTGAAGTTAATCTGAAAGAAATGAGTTCAACTTGAATGCACTTTTAACATTGCATTTCACAGTTAACAGGACAAAACAATGGAGCTCTTTGTAGCCTCAAATGAGCTGAGGTCAAAACCAGACAATGGGCCACAAGCATGAACAGTGAACACAGTGAGATAACTGACTGACAAAGAGACTAAAAGAAGGAAAAAATTTTACCAGTCTGGTTAGACAATAACCACCAAAAAGGCGACAGGAGAACATCACAGTTAATTAGACTGCCAAGCGATGTTTTGTGCTGCTAAATGCTAACTCAACATGCTAACATGCTCTCAAGAACAGCCCTACCATGTTGATTTTTAGCAGAAAATGGTTTTAGTTTAGTTAGCATGTTAGCACCATTTGCCAATCAGCTGAGGCTGATTGGATTACCATTTGTTTTGCAGATATTTGATCATAAACCAGGGTACTGGAAACATTGAAAAGTTAAGTTAAAGTTAAGTTAAACTGGCCATAGGCAACTTTATTGCTTTAAGTTAATATTCTGAAGAAAATATTGACTGCACAGTGTGATCGAATGCACTGAATAGTTCCTTTTGAACCTCGGTTTCATAAAAAATTAAGGTTGAATTACGGCACGAAGGAATCAAGTCTGTCATCTTTGCAACCAAAACAGGAAGAGGCATAGTTTTCCTCAGTTGCTATCCCAAGATAATGGTTGAACAACTGGAATCACTGTGGAAACTCTACACTGCACAAGATAAACAACCTCGCTGATGGAGGAGGCAAAAAAGAAAGGTGAAAAGGAACGGTGATAGAAACTGAGGTTAAACGAGTGAACGGACAGGCATTCACTCAATGGAGAGCACCTCGGTGTTGTGTCAAAGTCTGCTCCCCTGGTGATATGTGTTTCCCCTTATCTCCCAAGATCTACTACATCAGTCAGTAACAAAACCTGCCTACTTGTTGATACAACTGGATATTTTACTCCTTTTTTCAGAACACTGATATCAGGGTTTGTAGGTCAAATTGGGATTCTTATGGTTGCTTTTTTTGCTTTGGACAGTAGCCAGGCTGCTAGCTGTAGCCATGTGGCTAACGCTCTTTGTGACAGCGGCGCCAACAGAACTACCACAGGGAAATGCGAGAAGGAGGGAAACGTTAAAAGCTGCTTAAAGTTAAAGTAACGTTAAAGTAAAGTAAAGCATTAACCCAAGTGGTAAATCAACAGAACAACATCCCCATCCATCTAGCTTTGCTGCTTAAAACCAAATTCTTCTTGAATTACACACCTAAGGTTAGATGAAAAATGTTGTGCTTTCCCCTATAAATCCTGATGAGTACATTTGGGTATGGCCAATTTTAACTTAATTTGGAGACACATTAAGTCATTGTGAGATAGAAACATTGTTTAACTTTCATATATTTGTGACCAATACCTAAAAAGTTGAAATGTAATGTGAAATGAAATGGTTTGGGGGAGGCTCAACTCCATCTGTCCACCTGCGAGACATGTAGTTGAGCCGTCACAACGACCATTATAATGATTTGTAGTATGAGCAAGTGAATACAATAAAAAATACAATAATATTGCAATGTAACTAAATTGTTGTGTCAAAATGAACGCTCGACCCGTGACATATAACATTTAAAAGCTTGTCTTCACAGTGTGAACTCGGTCCTGACAGCTGATGCCTCTATTGTGGACCCTGCCCGCTGGACAGCTAGAAGACAGGGCTGATTACACCCGTCCTGACCAATCGAAGGCCATCACAGCTCCACTTGTGTGACAGCCCTTCGCTCAGCTCACCTGCTCTTACTGAGGCAACGACAACAGGAGCACAGAATCCATCAGCGTGCATTGTGGTGAAATTGATTGTTGCGATCGATATCAACCAGCGGAGCCATTGGCACCGCCGCTGCTGCTGCTTCTGCAGAGGAGGAGGAGGAGGAGGAGGAGGAGGCATCAGGAGTGCTTTGCCTTGTCCGTGATCTATCTATCTTTAGGCAGGAGCTAGGCATGGGATCAATATGCTACAGGCAGCTCATATTTCACTGGTGGCCCCAGCAGGGATGAGGAGGACGGAGGGGTAGAAAAAGGGAAGGGGAAGATGGGATGATGACACGGCTTTGCAAGGCTCTCGGGGGTCAATCCGGAGAGCGGGTAGCGTGGAGCCGAAACAGGTGGATGTGGGGATGCAACCAAAGGTGAGCAGAGGAGAGAGAAGTTTTGGGCGTGACGTAGGAGTCAATAGTGCAGCGGAGGCTCGTACGCTACACGGACGGCAGTGCAGCCTGACAGCTTGTCGATTCAGTGAATTTATAATGAATGTTCTTTTATTCTCCTCTTTCTCTCTAACCTTTCTCTTCTCCTTTACTCCCTTTATCTCGCCTCCCTCCTTCCTCCCCTCCTGTCACCTCCCTTCCTCTCTTGGTTTGGAGCATCACTCCCTCCCCCCCTCCTGCTCTCCCTCCCTGTCACGGGCCCGTGTAGCCTATCATCCTGAGGGTAAAAACAAAGAGTTATATGAAAGGCGCTTAGTCGCATTTTCTCCTGCCCCTGCTGTTGCGGTGTCCTAATGATGCAAATGTTAGGCTGCCTAATGAGCAGGAGTTATGTAGCAGGCTGAAGTTTACCGCGCTGCTCGACCACCCTGTCTCATGAATAATATCGCCGTGTCAGCCTCAAGATGTGTGTTCCTCTCAGCTCACAAATAATGACCATTGCAGATGGCGCTTTCTCACATCGCGTATGAGGGGCGGAAAAAAAAACAGACAATTGTTGGTCTGTAACGGCTTCCAAAGGAGCAACCGGGCCTTTGAAAAATGAAGTTAATGAAAATTCATTTAAAGGATTCAAATGTAAGCAATCCACACACACACACACACACACACACACACACACACAGGCATTAAAAGTGCCTCCAAACTTCAGGTGGAACTCTGAACACCCTCTCACCTGCGCAAGTCACCTAACCTTTTGACTCCGAGTTCATTCCGGCTGTCACCTAACACACACACACATATCTGAGGCAGAGCGATACCAATAGATGTTGGCTCTGTGTTATTACAATAACCCTTATGGCGGCTTGCATTGCTCTCCCTCCCCACCTCGTGGCTTAATCCTCCGTGCTTTTGCCCTTCAGTTTTTCAAAGACAGCCTGCAGGCTAGAATTGCCCTTTGCTGACTTGTGGCTGACAGTGAATAAGTTCCCCTCTCGTCTCCTCCCTTTTATCTCTGAGATCATACTCTGAGTGGGTCAAGATCAATGGTGCTCCCTGCAAATCTGCCCAGACTCTGGGTGCTTCTCATTGACCTTACACAGGGGTAACTGAGCACTCCTACTCTCATCCAGGCAGCTTTAAATGAACTTCTGTGGATGAATTCACCGGCTGCTCGCGGGGCTTTCATCAAAGAGTCATGGACCTCGTCGGTGCAGACCGGTTTCAGCTCTATTTGAGTTTTTCTTGGCCTCAAACCGTACGCCGCGCCGCTGACACGTATCTGGCTGAAGTCACTGAGGAGCACATCAGCAGCTTGTTAGTGTTGAAAGGTAAAAGGTGAGATTTTTCATCGCGGCTAAAAAATAATAAAATAAAATAAATGGTTCAGACGCGGACAACCTGCTTCCTTAAAGGCGCAGCACGGAGTTTGGGGGAATACATTTTATTCAGAAGAGAAAGATCTTCACTGACTGATTTGCTTTATGCCTAAACTCTCCTTGTTTTCATGACTGAATGAACAAGCTGACCTTAAAGGAAAACACAGTTTCATACTTTATATGTGGCGGACCCTGCCACCTTTGTAGCTTCGAACAGTGATCTGGGGACCTTATTTTCTGCTGAGAACAGCTTGTTTATTCAGTTATGGAGTTTAAGTTCAGTTATGAATATTTCTGAGTTTGTATTATTACCTCATTCATATTGTAAATATAAAAATTCTGACTTTGGATTTCTTCTCCAGAACTACATAGAGCCCATTTAATCTCCAGTAACATATCTCTAAGTCGCTAACTTATAAAACTTTCTCTAGGTGGCCCAGTCTTGTTAGGAAACCTCTATATTTTAAATGCCACCTTAAGGTTAGCACACAGTCCATTGAGACTCTCAGGCATACAGAGCTTAAATGACAAAAATCCCAACAACCAAGGACATGCTGTGACAGGGTGATAAATGGCTTGGCGTGATGGAACAGACAGGACTCTGGACACTGCAAACTTCTCGACAACAACAGAAAAAAAAAAAAATCAATTTCAGGTATGGGATAGCATTAATGCGCTGTATTGACTGAAGTCTTCCCTGTGGATCTGCTGTAATGTAAAAACACTATCATGATGAGAGCGCCACAGTAAATAACCACTGCATATGCACAGAGGAGTAAAACATGATTAAAGGGTCACTATGTAGCTTTAGAGAAGAAATTCAGACTCAGAATTTTAGTATTTACAATATTAATGAGGTAATAATACATTCAAAACTATAAATAATAAACAAGCTGTTCTCAGAGGAAATTAAGATCCCCGGAACACTGTTTAAAGCTAGAAAGGTGGCAGGGTCCGCCAAATATCAACAGAGAAATCAGTATGAAATTGTGTTGTCCTTTAAGGTCAGTTTGTTTGATCAGTTTATTCAGTCATCGAAACAAAGAGAGTTTGTTTATTAAGTTTGTTTAGGCATAGAAAAATCAGTCATCGAAGCTCTTTCTCCTCCGAAAAAATGACATAATGTACCTTTAAATAACATGTCTAAATAGACCACAGCAACAGAGAAATCCTTGCGTGCAGTGATTCACACTCTGAAGGCCATCTCATGAAGCCCCGCATCAAGACAAAGTGTCTGTAAGTGATGCGGTTGCGTCCTCGGGCCTAACATACAGATCGAGATAGCGGAGACAGCAGCCCGGTCCAGATCCAGCTGGGGCTCGCGTCCAATGGGATCCCTGCGAGACCCGCTTCAACAAGATGGATGACGGGCACCGAGCTTCAAACTGGGCGCACTCAGCCCAGACATCATTGGGTCCGGGCTGAATAAAGAGGTGGTGGCCCCTCGCCTGCTCTTCCCTAATAGGAGGCGCTGCCTGGCTGACAGCGGCCCATAAATAACCCAGTCGGCGTGTCGCTGGAAAAGAACACACTCACCTGAGCACGCTCACTCAACAGGACCACGGGGGAAAGGTGAGACGCAGGGACTACAGTTATGGAATGGCAACACAAGTGTGTGTGAAGGAAGGTCACAGATGCACATTTTCATGACTTATGTACTTTGTTTGATATCACCAAAACTGCATCGTGCCAACACACAAATCTATGTATCATATTTAAGGTCAAATTCAAACATCAAACTTAATAGATGCCAGATTTCCACAGCAATTAAGGCTAAAAATAAGTGACTGTAACCAATCAGAACTGTGCTTTTGTTTCCCCGGATAGCTCCTCTCCTTTAACCTCATTCTGTTCTCCTTCTCTGGCTTCGTCAGAGGTGACAAGCAGAGACTGGAGACTCAGGGAGCCGGACAGCCAGCATTGTCAAATGACAGGGCTTCTGTGTCACAGTTGCTCTTTCAACACAGAGACCAATCAAAGAAACACCAGTACACTCTGTAAAGGCACAATTACACGTGTACGAGTGTCTAATTCAGCTCCATTGGAACTCGTGGAATGGTCAAATTCGAGAGAAAGTGTTTCGGCAGTGGAGCAGGTCAGGATCACCTTTGCTCAGCTTTATGTGGCCTGTACATTTGAGTCTTTATCCGAGTGATGTGTCATCCATCGGCCCATTTGGACATTACAGACAACAAGTGGCAACATCACTCTCCTAGTCTGGCAGAAAATATATTGGAGTTTCCTGAGACCCGACCTGTGGC
The DNA here is from genome assembly GCA_039737535.1 of Lagodon rhomboides. Classification (NCBI taxonomy): domain Eukaryota; kingdom Metazoa; phylum Chordata; class Actinopteri; order Spariformes; family Sparidae; genus Lagodon; species Lagodon rhomboides. The sequence continues at coordinate 11,702,040 of CM077785.1, read as the reverse complement.
TTAATCATTCTGAAATGTCAAGAGGGGAAATTTAAGTTTACCTTAGGAGATCTTTTACCAAGTAGCTTGTAATCTGACCCAGTGATTCAAGACGCGAGTCTTTACTATAATCGTGTACAACAATGCAACATCATCAAACAGCGGCACCAGAAACATCACCCTGAGCTGCGTAGTGAAGAATATGATATGATAAAAATAGTAATGATATAGAATAGAGCAATCTAGTTATAAAAGAATAAAACAGATAACAAGAAGAAAACAGTCACTCAGGATTAAATAGCCATTGAAAGGACTGCCTACACTTATTTCTTCTACAAAAGTGGCTGCAATGGTCCAGCAGTACCAAACATATGCAGATAAAGAAGTGAGATGACTTTTGTTTAACCTTCTGAGTAGGCCTACAGCACCTGTGTCATAACGCTCAATTACCGAGGCATCCAGAGTGATGTTGTGTGAGACCCGTGAAATGTTGTCCAATACATCTTTTCTTTGTTTTAAAATTGTAATACTGCTAGTAATATTCTGTTTTATTGAATGTCACATCTTTTTTTGTTCTGAGACTTTACTGGAACACAGTTACCTTTTTATTTGTATCCTGATTGTGTAATCCTGTTGCATGTATTCCGTTACTCCACAAGCCTGCACGTGACACCCAGAAGCCCATAGAGGTAGTAGAAACTGCTGTAGTGGAGCAAATGGAAGTGAACTTTTAACCAGTCAGCATTTGCTTTCATTTATCAGCATGAATAAACTGTAAAATTAATATCTGTGTCTTTTGTAAATCTGTATGTATAGACCTACGTTAAAAGGAACATATAATGTGGGTGAATATGTCAAACAATCACAATCACTTTTCTTTTTAATCATTTCTCAGCTCTGTTCTTTTCTTCGTCATGTCTACACACAACAGCTGTATGCCTGCACACTGATAACTGAATGTCTTGGTGGCATGAGGCGCAGAACTAAACTTAACATCATCAAGTGACAGAAGTGTGCTCAGTGGAAAAGCGTCTGACGTCACGTGAGTAGCAGCGTGCGTCATGACGTTACGCGGAAGTAAGATGGCAGCGTCCTTGACAGGCATGTTTTGTTTACAGTGGAGTGAGAAACATGCTCGACAGTTGTGTATTTAACGAGCTACTCGACTGACAAGAGAGGATTCTGAGAGCGGAGCATGGAGAGGAGAGAGTTCGTCGCGTCCCTGGTGGTAAGGCGGCAGTTTTAGTACCGTTTTAGTTTACTTGTCTGTGTACCTGTACATATTTCCATCAACCTACCTCTGTTTGAACCACATTTATCACTTCGTGTCGGTTACCTGAAGCTGAAGACTAACTGACCACGAGAGCCCAATGCGCGGGTACATATGTATTCGTGTTCTGCGAAATAAAAACACCAAAGAATGAATCTATTTGCGAAATGCAGCGTCAGACAAGCAAGAACCGAGGCTAATTCAGACCACAGGAGCCTGTGTGACACTACGTCCGTGGTGTAACCTCCTGCTACCACAGGTTAATGTGTTTTAAATTCCAACGTACGACGGCTCTCTTAGCTCAGCGAGGGACATTATACAAGCTCGAATAATCAAGACAACGCACCGGTCTGACATTATGGTGTGTAACTGAGTTCATGCAAGTACTGTCACAGATAAAGCAGAATACTTTAAGATAGGAGCAAGTTTTATTCATTTATAACAGTTCTTGTGGATTAAGAGTGGCTGTCTGTGTGCACACGAGCCAGTGGACAAGGCAAACCTTAACACTTGATGTCAAGACGTATTTTCCCTCAACTTCAAGTTTAACAAAAAACAGAAAAGTAACAGAGGCAGTTACCTATGTTTTATTGTCTTATTGCACATTAATAATAATGTAAATTATAGTGGTAGTGGTAATAATGTACAGTGATAGAAAGTCAATATAAGTACATAGTAAGTAACAAGTATTATGATAAGTAGATAACTGAATATTTATTTAGTCTTCTGGTCATCTCTAAAACAACTAGCCTGAGGCTGCAGACCTTTAGAGAGCCAGAGAAGCCAAACAAAGCTAAATCTATCACAGGGCAGATCAAAAATTAACCATCTCCCTTTCAGTCTCTACACATCCTCCGCATTCTTCGCTGGGAGGGAGACGGTCATTTGTAAACACATTCAAAAATCCCACTTCAACCTGCTAAGATCGGGCTTTTGTGTGCAATGGGGATGTGTAAACTCTGCATTTACCTCCCGGTCAGTTGACTCTGCAGTAGATCCAGGTTTTATTCTGCCTTTATTCAGTTAAAACAGTTCTTGTGGATTAAGAGTGGCTGTCTGTGTGCACACGAGCCAGGGGGCAAGGCAACCCCTAACACTTGATGTCAAGACGTATTTTCCGTCAATTTTCTTAATTTTTACGAGTTTAACAAAAAACAGAAAAGTAACAGAAGACCTACATGGCAGTTACCTATGTTTTATTGTCTTATTGCACATTAATAATAATGTAAATTATAGTGGTAGTGGTAATAATGTACAGCGATAGAAAGTCAATATAAGTGCATAGTAAGTAACAAGTATTATAATAAGTAGATACTTGAATAAAGTTTTTCAGGTACTTGTAGTGGAGTACTTGTATTTTCTAATAATTTGTACTCCTATGTGTACTGTCCACCACACTCCAAGACATTTTTTTCATTATTGATTATAGTTTTGACAGGTGGGTCACACTTGAGTTTACAGAACAGGGCAAAACGTTTGCTGATGAACTGTCACTGCTGGAGGTATTTAGTCTTCTGGTTATCTCTAAAACGGTGTTAGCCCGAGGCTGCAGGCCTTTAGAGAGCCAGAGAAGCCAAACAAAGCTAAATCTATCACAGGGCAGATCAAAAATTAACCATCTCCCTTTCAGTCTCTACACATCCTCCGCATTCTTCGCTGGGAGGGAGACGGTCATTTGTAAACACATTCAAAAATCCCACTTCAGCCTGCTAAGATCGGGCTTTTGTGCAATGGGGATGCACATTAATAATAATGTAAATATTAGTGGTAGTGGTAATAATGTACAGTGATAGAAAGTCAATATTAGTACATAGTAAGTAACAAGTATTATAATACGTAGATACTTGAATACAATTTTTCAGGTACTTGCAGTTGAGTAATCTCAGCATTTACATCTGGGTCAAGACCGAACCCGGGGTTGCTGAGGCGAGGTCAAAGCGTATTGTTGCGTTACACCTGGTCCCAAAAAAAAAAATCAATGAATGCAGGTTGAAGTATAAGATCTCTACGTCCTCCACCAATGGTGTTGTAGAGCATGTATTCCATCTCACAAAATGATCGTTGTCTCTCCAGGCGGGAGGCTGTGCGGGGATGTGTGTGGATCTGACCCTCTTCCCCCTGGACACCATTAAGACAAGACTGCAGAGTCAGCAGGGCTTCTACAAGTCAGGGGGCTTCAGGGGCATCTACGCTGGAGTCCCATCTGCTGCTGTCGGCTCCTTCCCTAATGGTACGACGCTCATTCCGATGGTTGGATCTGTGGTCTGATGAAGGTTCACTGTTCAGTATTGTTTGTTTTGAGCTACCAAACCACTAAAATTCTTCTGTGTGTGGAGTCATTCTGAGAGCTTACCTCGTACTGTGTTGGTCATAACATCCACGGTGTAACTGTTTGAGTTGGCTGTTTAGAACTTATTTTAACTGTTGCTCATTAATTTATTTTCGTTTTCTTGTCAGGCCTAAAGTCAGGCACTGTGATAATGAGTAAGAGTGCAACTGTGTGGACGTTTGTTGGGTTGCACAGATCAGTTTAGTGGTTCACAAACAAATTAGTTGTATTTCTTTACTTTGTTTTGCAGTTTCGGGCAGGGACTTACATGCATCCTCATTAAAGCTTTTTAAGTGGTGACAAAGTTCTCTTCTTTATTTGTTCCTCGGTGAGATCAGATTATTCTAAACCTGGGCCCTATATTCACATGATTACAGGATTGGTCTGTAAATGATTCATACTCAGGGAAAGTTTTGGAAGCGGTCCACTTGAAGCGCTTGTTTTTGCCACTGATAGGCTGAAGAGAAGTCTTACTCTCAAATCTGGTGAGGGAAGGTGTTATAATTGTTGCCACATCTAGATTGTCAAAATCAGTTAAAGCACTTTTAGTGGGCGTAACTTTGATTGTTGGAGTTGCCCTAAAGGATTACATTACGGCCATTGCAGCTGTGATTCCAAAATGTTTCGTGAGTATGAATCATTTACACACCAAAACATGTAAATGAAGGGCCCAGGTTGAAAAATACAGGAATTGGTTGATGCTCTGAAGCTCTTCATAAAATGGCTTTGACGTGACTAGACTGTTAAAAACAAAAACTTTTTTAACGGTTTATTAGTGTTTGTACTTTAGTGTTTTCCATAGGCAGGCATTTCATTTTTCATTGTCAGCTTGCGTAAGTTTCAACATGACATTGCATCCATTAGAAAACTCTTTCGACTTTTTTAATATGATTGTAAATGTCAGTTTGCCATTTCAGCAGGGCTGAGACTGATGATTGTTTTCTTTCGCAATGAATCTGATGATTATTTTCCTGACTAATGGTTTGGTCTATAAAATTGTACAAAATGCTCACCTCAATTTCCTAGAGCCCAAAGTGACGCCATCAAATTGCCTCTTATGACCAGCAAATAGTCCAAAACCCAAAGAAAAGCAGCAACTCCTTGTATTTAAGAGGCTGGAACCAGCAAATGTTTGAGACTTTTGCTTGAAAAAATGACTGAAACCTTAAATTAATAATCAAAATAGTTAGTAGCCAATCATTTGCTTTTGATTGACAAATCAATTAATGAACTAACCATTGCAGCTCTCCATGTCCACCTTATTGCTAAGAACTCTTCTGAACGGAAGAGGTTGTGAATACAAAAACAGAAGAATCTCTTTGGATTGAGGCCCCCCCGCTATTTGGGCGCTGTAGTGTGCAAATAGCTGCACGGGGTAATCAATAGACCATTCAATCAAACGTTTGCATAAGTCAAATGACTATTTGATGGATCAGTACGACTTTCATGAGCATATCAGAGAGACAGACTGATAAAGATGAGATGTTTGAGTCAGGTAATTCAATTAAATATCCGATCCGAACGAATTCAACACCTTTGCAGGATGAATGTGTGTGACAGTGAGAAAGCACTGAACTCCGTCCACAGGAGACACACTAAACTTTCTTAGCCCCCCCCCCCTCCTCCCCACGCAGACAGACACACATACACACTCATGCCCACACCTCAGTTTCTCCCCTGTCAGTGGTAGTGAGGGATATTAATTGCTGTATGCTGGTTGACTAATGGGCCTTAAATGGCTGTGGTTCTGCTTGGTTACAGCCGCTGCTTTCTTTGTCACCTACGACTGCACAAAGTCCCTGCTCGGCGCTGGCGGAGTGCTTGCGGCACCACACGTGGCACCTGTCACTCACATGCTGGCCGCCTCCCTGGGAGAAATAGTAAGTCTTGCTGTCCCTCATCCTCCCAACTTTTTTCAAACCCCCCAGTTGAATTGTTGATCCTCTTTTGCTCCGCTGGTGAACTCTCTCAACTTGGCCTGCTTCATTCTCACTGGTTCCATTCTTAGAAGGCCAGCTGCTCTGTGCACTTGTTGTTTCTCTTCCCTCTTTGTTTCTTTCCCACCACTGTAAGTCCCAAATGAACACCACCGGCATGTCTGTTAACGTTATTGCCTTCTAAAATTCATAGACCAGTGTGCGAGGGAGCAGCAGGGCAGGAGGGCGGGGGCAAGTATGTGGTTTTGGCCGTAGGCCCCGGGGTCCAGCTGGGCGAGTTAAAGGGGGCTTCCTCAGGACTCTCCCAGCATTTCCCCCACTAGCTGGGTAAATAAGATCTCATTACTGCCTATTGACTCATCTACTTTCCCAGCTCAGGCCCCCAGACTCTGCCAATTTAGTCTGGGGAACTGGGGCTTGAAACCAACAGCAGCGCAATTTCCTCAGCCCATCCTCTCCAAATCACTCGCAGTGAACCACAGAATCTGAGCCATATGGGGGCCACGCGTATTCACATTGGCATGAAGCGGGGGGTAGACGGATGGTGGGTATGGAAAGAGGCATGCCCCCCTGCTATACCACCAGGGCTCTCTGCAAAATAGTAGGCTTTCAGTATTCATGGCTTTTGGATGGATGTAATTTGGCCAAGCTTTGCATGTTTATGAAATGGGATTATTCCACACGGGAGGGTGTTCGCTGTGAGTTTATCTCCGTCGTAAAGTCCCACAGTGTTGAGAAGAATGCCACGTGCAACTCCCATGTTAGCACATTTTCAGCGATTGCAGTGCGCGATCGTCAACATCAACGCAGCACCGAAGCGCTTAACAATCTGCGCGTTCTTTTAAAAACTTTTTTGCCTGCGACACGGTCCGGATGAGCGCCAAAGGTGAGGCCGGGGTCGCGGCTACCTTTAACCCCTCTCCCGCTGTTCTGGATTTGAGCACATCAAAGGCGCCAAATCCTCAGGAGCGGAGCTGAGCAGAGCAGGGGCGGTATCCCACTGCATTCTGGCAACTGGATACGTCTTGTTCAAAGAGAGTAATCTGCAAGCTTAGCCATGAAAGGCCTACCCTGGTGCTGCCCTGTGCAAGGCCTAAACAGCCGCGCTGTGATGCAACGGCAGCCACATATGACTCCGTGTCTCCTCAGTCCTCGCTAATGATTTTTAATTATACGTTACCGCACCGAGGTTCTGACATAAGCTTGACTAAGTTTGGGCCAAGTGGGTGCAATATACTTGTTTCGTCTAGAGCCGAAACAAGAACTCGAATAATTGATACGTTGATTGATAGAAAATGAATCCAACCAGCTGGATTTTTGGATATTCTATATTTTATTTATTTGTATATTTTAGTAATTTGTTGAGTAATTTTGGGGAAATTCTTTAAGTAATTTATAGACTAAATGATTGTAAAAACAGCTGAAATAATTGCAGCCGTAGTTTTGCCTCTTTTTCGTACGTCATTTCCTCCTTTCCATGTTCACACTGCATCCTTCATGATGAGTACAACATGAAGTCAGGGCTGCCATCACTGCTTATGATGCTTTATTATTTGTGAGGTAGAAATCCTCCTCAAATAGTAGAATCCCTCATTGCTAATCACTTCTCATAATCTGAGCATGGTGGGCAGAGTCAGTCAGTTAGGAGACTTATTAAACTTTTTCATTTTATCGTTTAAATCAGTGTTGCATGTAAAATATGTGTAGGCTGTCCACACCTACAATAACCCCCCCCCCCCACGGAAAGCACTGCTCCAGAAGTGCCTGAAACGCCTCAACAGTAGTCCCGCCTTTAATTCTGCGACTGTCTGTCACACATTTGCATAATGTATCCCAAGCAGCTAGTTCGGCACGTCACAGTTGCTTTAGAACAGCTGCTCTGTTGTTGTTAGCGGTGCTGGGTCAGGCGTGTGTGAGCCGACCAATCAGGGAGTATTCAGGAGGGGGACATTAAAGAGACAGAGCTAAAACCGAGCGTTTCAGACAGAGGGGGAATACAGTGCTGCACCACTGGCTTGTCTTCTAAACACTTGTGAACCTGTTCCAGTAGAAACCCATGAATTATAAACCTGAAAATCATAAAGAGCATGAAGAGCATAATATGTCTCCTTTAAGAAATCCTTGAATCCTTGTACCATTTTGCAGGTAACAATACGACACAGAAGGTGTGTAAAGTTTGCTTTTGGCCCTGCAAGTGAAAAAGTTTGGGCCCCCTGCTCTAAGCCATCATCATTCTTTTAGTCCTTCTCTTGGAGTGAAAGTAAAGAAGACAACTGTCTCATGTGCTGCCTCTTTACCATCTACTTTGTGATTATAAGAGCTGTGTTTTTTCATGATTCAGAGCAGAATTTAATGATGTGGCAGAAAGTTTGTTTAGCGGTTGAAGTTCTTTTATTTGGCTATATTTAACCACACAGCATTAGCATTATGTTTCCTCTTCCCCGATGCATTATATGTTGTTCTGCCAGTGTAAGACAGGGTCACTTGTTTTCTTTGTGTTTCTCTTCCTCCTGCTTGTCTCTCTTTTGCTGGGAACAGCTGGGTGCGGGCAGGCTTTGACACACTGGGACTTAAAGAAGAAGAACTTGTTATTTTGGTCCTCGTCCGACTTCCCCGCCCCACCCCTTTCATCAACCCATGATCCTTTCCCCAGGAGTCCATTTAGTTGTGTTTTACCAACTGTTTTCCACTCTGCAACATTTGCAACAGAAGCTTCATGGGACTTATAACCTTGCTAATCCCGTCCCGAAGCCTCCATCAGTGGATGATGTGCTCGACTTGACTCTCACTTGTTGGATGTGGACTTCAGTCAAAGTCTGCGATGATCACACCAGGGGGGGTTTGTAACTCGGAATTTACTCTGCGTAAAGTATGAGATGGGAATTGAAAGACAGACTTGGGGAAGTTGTCAATCCTTGGGTTTAACAGATGTTCATCGAGGGGACGGAGGAATGGTTAAGCATATACAGCAAGAATACACCTCACCATAATAATAATCACCATATGTGAAATACCTGTGAGAGTTTTAACTCACAGGAATCATCATTTTTTACAATAAATTTAAAGTTCAAAACAAAAAACTGTTTTTTTTCAGCCAAAAGTTAAAAATTATGATATTGTACATCACTTCTAAATAAGATTGTCAGATACAGAATTATACGGTGGTGGACATACAGTGTGTGCTTTTAAGAAACACGGATACAAAGCAGAAATCTACTAGAGCTGATGCACAGAGGTCTTAGAATGTAATAACTGATGTAATTTCTGTATTAACCTACTTAACGCTCGGTTACACTTGTAAACAGAAGCAGGACAGAGACAGGGAGGACAGACAGGAGGACAGTCATGAGTTGTAGACAGGAAGAACTAGAGGAGGGTCAAGACAATGAGAGAAACCCGCCCCCTCTCCCCGCCAGAAGTGTCCTGATGTTTGTGTGACTGCGGTGGTGGGACGCTCCCATAAAGAATGTGTAAGCTGATGGCGTCTGTCAGGCTCTAGCAGGCTGTTATCCAGCCATTAGATCAGATTTATCTTCATTCCCATTCGCTCGACGTCTGCCCTGAAAGCTCATTTGTCAAGGCCAGGCGGCGGGTTTCTCTCGCATCTATAAACCCCCGCCAACACCCCCCTCGCCACCACACGTCTTTGGGAGGATGTACTGGAAAATACAGTGTGACATGACAAGATAGGGGGACAGCGAGCGGGTGGGAGCGGGAGGGAGGGGTTTTGGGGGTAGAAACTGGCAGCCACTTAACTTGGCACTGAGAAATAATCCATGCATCGCCTTTGAGCAGCGCCACGCTCTGTGATTTATTGGCTGTTGTTTCAAATTTGGAGACGCGCAGTGTCCTCATCTCTTTCCTTTTTCTCCATGACCTTTTTTTCGTCCCCTTCTTCCTTCGTTCCTTTGTCGGTAATAAGATGCGTTTCCAGGATTGGGCGAGCGATCACAAACCGAGTATTTTGCTGCCACCAAGATTTGACATCTTTGGGTTCTGAGCTCGAAGGCACTATTTTCCTATGATAGTTGAGTAAATAAAGAAACAAGAGCTCGCTCACACTATTGTCCTTACTGTTATTTCACTAAAATTCAGCTTTGATCCTTTTTTTCACTAGTTGCTTTCCCTTTCATTGTTAGTGATTAAAGGTGTGATATGTAATAATTAGCCACCTGTCGAATTCATACTCAGAGCAAATAAGGAGCAGCACATCACCCGAGTTAACTGCCTGTAATTGTAGCAGCTGTAGCTAGTTAGCTTAGTTAGCCGTGCAGTTAGCGGTGCAGACTGGGAGCTCAGGGACCAGATGTTTATTGGTGTTTACCCTGGGCTAGCTGGTAACTTCTCTACCACACAATAAATAGACGTCATATTGCCAAAACTGTTATTTCTTCACATTCTGTTGATGTTTTTAGTTTTTTTTAAAGATATATTTTGATCTTAATTACTACATTCTTGCCTTCTGAAGGAAATGTTTAAGAGCCACTTGGTTAGTCTTGCAGCAGATGTAACAGGGTTTTCAAGCTTGTTTAGCTCCATTTATTGCCTCATGCCCGATAGAGGCACGTCAAGTATGCGATTAAGTTGTTTTGCGGATTTTTCAGCCGGAGGTATTTTGTTTATTGGTTTGGCCGTTGGTAAAATTAGGCTCTCCTTATATGTGTGACTGCAGCAGTTTCTCTTTGGCAAATCGTCCGTTGTGGTGGTGAATGCGGGCATGTTTTATGACAAATAAATCCAAATAATTGAGGCCCACAGCAGCTGTTTCAGATGTTTTCTTACCTGTTGTATCTTCATGGTGCCACATGATAATCCCGGTCCTGATTGACTGACCACTGTGTCCTGATGCCCGTGAGCGGTAAGAAAGGAGAGGACGGAGGGATGTAATGACTCAATCTGCGGATGGATTCGCTGGCTATGCCCATAATGTGCTGTGAGTCCCTGCTAATTTCCCATTCCTTACCGCTGTTCGCCCGTGATTGAGCGCCGGCCGCTTACCTTGTTGTTCAGCGGCCAGCGCTGGAAATTGAAAACACGCTCTGTCATTTGGATTAACAACAACATGCCAGGGGAAACTGAAAGGCTCCAATCACAGGCAGGCTGCCTCCTAATTAACGCCGCCTGACGAATCCAACAGCTTGTAAATAAAGATGAATGGTAGCAGGAATCCAAAAGACTGCCGATGGGTTTTATAATAAGTTTACAAGCCAGAGAAAAAGCACTCAAAGAAGGGCAATCAAAGCAGGTAAAGGAACAGGAGTGTGTCATCCTGACAGCCTGGCTCATAATGACAGACACCTATCTAAATCATCCATTCTCCATTTAGATTATTTTTTTCTTTCCAAATTTAGCGGAATACTACCTATACATCGCCACGCATGATATCACTCTATTATCCAGACTTCCAAGCCCCAGTCCTAGTTTATCATGCCCCGGTTCATCACCATTGTTCCCCCTGTTTTCTGCCGTTTTCAGAGATCTGAAATGGTCTCCGAGGCTGCCCACTTTATCTTCTATCCACTCAACATCGTTCTCCCCAGCCCGAGGCGCGCAAATTACTCCCAAATAAACAATGTCCCTAATTTATTTGGCATAATCTCTGGCTCATTCTGCCTTCCCCTCTGCGGTGACAGGAGAGGAAAAGCCGTCTCAACTCCGGGCCCCACATCCAATTACGTCAGTAATTACTTGTCATAGCCACTTTCTTTCTATTTAGCTGCCTTATTCTGGTCCTTTGGAGAATTGGTTCGGGGGGAAAACATGATGTACAATGTATTATAAATGGTAACTTGACCAAAGGGAGGACAAATGAGATCTCCGAGATGGATGCGGCCAGATTTGTTAGACGGGGAGGTGGTGCAGGTGAGAGTTCGGCCACTTGGTGGTACTGTTGCTCCGTGGTTAGGTTGCAGCCACGGTCCTACTCACCTGAAATACCAATAAGTGTTGCGCTGAATTCTTTATAGACACTCATTCAGGTCTTTTGCTTTTGTACAATGTACAAAGAATGCGGTTTATCTGCTCGCTGTGTATTGAATAGAAGAAGAACTTGCATTGTCGCAAAAGTGGTATAATGCAGGTTTAAACAAAGCTGAGAAATCGACCACGTAATAAACAACAGTCGACATGCACAGCAAGAACTGGTGCTGTTTCACATGTTGCATCTGTTAAGTCTTCTTGACATGCAGCACCGCTGACTTATCCGTTCTCCTTTTATGCCCCATGTATAACCACATTCTTACTCATAAGGTGTCCTTGGCGTCTGGCAGAGGAAACAACAGGAAGGACGAGTGGCTGACAGAAGTGAGCCCTCTAGCAGCTGTCGGGGTAGCCTTCCCCTCCTCACAGAGCAATAGATCCTCCCGGGCCCATCTCCTCGAAAACTTCCGATGGGGCCCAAACGATAAATCAGTATGGATAGCTGAATGGAGAAGGAGCAAAACAGAATAAGAGTGAATTTCCTCTTTATTGCGCTGCCTCCATCACTCCCTCTCTCTCTCCGCCTCTCCCCTACATCACGGTGCCGTGGCGAGGGTGGCACCGGCAGACTGGCATCTGTGTGACCAAGGGGAGTCACAGCAGGGGGGCGGCTCACCAATCGCTCTGTAAGATTGCTTGCCGTTAGCCGGTATTTCCGCTCCAATGCAGGATAAATGGGAAATCAAGTCGCCAGGTGGGCAGCTGTGCCCGCCTGCCTTTAGGGCGATGGGAGTTATGAAGCATAAATATTCATGTCTATCTTCACTAGCTGTTGGCAGTCCATATTTTTGTTGACATATGGTGGATGGGTTGGAACTTGTAGCGGGGAGTGTGGTTACTGAGGTGTGCATGTGTGTCCAGATCTATCAGCGTGTTTGATGGAAGCGTGCGTCCTGTGGACACAGATCGCAGTCTGCCCGATGACCTTTTTACCTGTTGCTCCAGCGTCATGTCTCTTGCACACACTGGTTATTTAATTGGCCCAACTGGATGCTAAATAAAACCCCGTTAGCCCGCCAGCTAGATGTAAAGGCCTTGCCATATGATGGCCCCCTGCCACATAGCAAGAACATACACAGGATGGTATCATGTACAGCCACAGGGCATCTGCGGTAGATTGATATTTTATGTATTCATGCAACACCATCAGACAGTGTCGATTTATTCTTGCTCTTTCCGTCCTGTAGGTGGCGTGTCTGATCCGGGTACCCACAGAGGTGGTCAAACAGAGGGCCCAGGCTTCCCCATCATCCAGCACCTACCGGATCCTGCTGGCTACACTCAGAGAAGAGGTACACACTAGTCTAGGCATTTTCTTCAAGGATAACTCTGGTTTATTACAGTTTTGACCGTCATTCCTATCAGCTCAACAAGTTAATTGTCTAGATCTGGGAGCCTGATGATTTGTGGGTGACATGGGGGGTTAGGAGGCTGCTAGACCATCCGACAAGTGCCCTGGTTAGAGCATACTTAAGCCTTAAAGGGGCACTATGTAGTTTTGGAGAAGAAATTCAAACTCAGAATCTTGATATTTACAATATTAATGAGGTAATAATACAAACGCAGAAATATTTGTATTTTCCATAACTGAATAAACAAGCTGTTCTCAGAGGAAAATAAGGCTCCCAGAACACTGTTTGAAGCTAGAAAGGTGGCAGGGTCCGCCACATATAAACAAAGTAAAACAGTATGAAATTTTGTTGCCCTTTAAGGTTGGTTTGTTAATTCAGTCTTGTATCAAAGAGTTTGTTTATTTAGTTTGATTAGGCATAAACAATCAGTCAATGAAGATCTTTCTCTTCTGATTAACATTTCTTCCCCAAAACTACATAGCGCACCAAAGAAAAGTTGATTCGAGTCTCATTCATAACTCGTCAAATACTGAAACTTCGGGTTTTCCAACTCGTCAGTAATTAACGTCCTGGGAAAATCAGGATTATTCTTGTTTTTCCATGTTAAGATTTCACAGATTCATTTAAAATTAATTTCAAAACGTATCATGTTGTCATTGTTTTTAAATACTGAACTCATGCTATTGATATTGATATGTCATTGGCAGTTTCTTAAAGGAAAACGTTTTTCTGTTTATTGGATGAAGTGATGTCTGTGATAGTAATAGATATGTCGTCTCTGAACAGGGTGTCCGAGGCTTGTACAGAGGATACAGGAGCACAGTTCTCAGAGAGGTAGGATTGATTCAGTGTTTTTCTCTCTCTTTCACCCATTCCTTGTTTTGTTTTTTTCTCAGTTCTCTGTCTGCCATCCACTGGTGACAGTGATCACAGCCAAAGTGACAATGATGGCTGTTTTAAAGCACATCACACACTTGTTATGTCCGTCTCTGGTAAAGTTTAGTTCGAGGCAGTTGTGAAGCGCACCGTGCAGATTCTATTGAAATCAATTTCCAGAGTTTATACTAAGACAATTACTGGACTCCTTGAAGGCTGCGTAGTGAATTCTTTTTGATAGGCTGGACGAATATTGAGGCTTTCCACTCTTCTGATTAAAGACATTTTAATTTCTCTTGGGCTTCACTGGGGATGGAGATATTGATTTACAGTTTTTTTCCCCCTCACTTTCATCTCATTCAATTACTTGTTCAAGATGCTCTTTCTCCTATTAGAAGTACACCTGATTAATTAATGCAATTAGTTGCGTTATAAATGCAAAACAAAACAGGGATAAATGAGCATTTGCCTCCAGTCCCTTGATGGCCGCTCACCTTTTTTTAATGAAAAAGCCGCTCTCGTTCTTTGATTCATGATCTTCTGTTTAATTGCACCTGCAGTGCGTGATAACACAAAATGATTGTGGCAAAAGCTGTATAGATCTCTCACTTTTAGCCCTCCTGCCTGCCTGAGAAGTTTCAATAGAAGCTGAAAAGAAAATGAGAAAGGCAGGCGGAGAGGGAGACAGAAGTATATGAAGGTGACACTTGTCTTTCCATCCTTTTTTGGGGGGAGGTGGGCGAGGGCGTAATCTAGTCCCCTCTGCTGTGCTAGCCTGTACTTATTTTCTGCCTCACTAAACTGATGTTATTCACGCAAATTCCATCTGGACAGCCGGGGAAAAAAAGGACAACAAGACACTGTGATTTCTCCGAGGGGCTCTGAATAAATGAATACATTTGGAGGCTGGCGCACGGCCTGTGTGCATACTAACACTAGCAGATGAAACGCAACGGTGGCGGCGGGGATTTGGGGCGCGGGAACGGCAAGGGATGCTCCGCAGTGATTGGCTTTGACGTGTGTCAGGAAGGTAATTCATTTTCTCTCGGCCTCCTTCGCTATCCGCACATCTCCCCTGCTTTGACCAAGCGACCCTGTCAAGATAAGTTTGTTTATGTGGTATAGCGTGCCCCCACTCCCCACGGCCGGCCCGCTAATTGGGGTCCTCTGTCTGTGCTATATATTCATAAGGTTCACAGGGCTTCTCTGATCGGCATGATATCACTTTAGTACAGGACGTGTCAGGATCGACCATGGTCAGGAGGCTGGCCTGGGCTTGGGAAGATGGAGTGGAGGTGTGACTGTTTTGGCGATCTGGTTCACATTGTCGCACCAACCCACGTCCAGGCGATCATTCGTGCCAGAGCAAGTTTTAAACAGTCGTGGGGGCTTTGAACACAGCACAACCCAACTCTGCCCCGAGTTTTATTAAACAAACCTCATCTGGACTATTGACTTATACGCATTAAATTCTTTTTTCTTCTGCACCACATTAATCTTTACCGTTGTCTACCCTCAATTTTAGAGGGACTCTCAAGTGCTGAGTCGGCACCTTTAGGGTTCCAGCTGAGTAGAGCATGAAATCAATGAGATTCAGATCGTGGTGAATAAAATTGTGCCGTGAAAAATGACTTTATTCGAAAAGAGGGCGCATTAATTAACATTAGAAAATACTTTGCTCATGATTTTAAGTCGAAAGCAAACTTGTTTTAAGTCCTAGATGTTCTTATATTTCATCAAGACTAGCTTTTATTTCATTTTTAATGAGTTTCCAGAGAGGCTTTGCTCATTTCAGTTCAGGCAACATTTAAGAGGTTCAGAATAGGTATTTCACCACCAACGATGAAATGTAACTAAGTACATGCACTCAAGAGCTGTACTTCCACTACTACTTCCATTTTCTGCTACTTTATACTTCCACTCCACAACATTTTTACTCCACTACATTTATCTGATAACTTAACTTACTAGTAACTTTTCAGATTACATGCTGCATCAAGAGCCAGATGAGTGCATGTTTAAAATTAACTTATTTAATCGACAACCAGAAAAACAAAAAAACACTGGTCCAGAATCAGTCGAATGCTGAATATTAGAATGCTGGATTTGGTAATTGGCCAAGCTGACCGACCCATAGTATACAGTATACATACGTACATACAGTACATGTAAATATATGTATCATTTACTCTTACGTGTACTTTTGATACTTAAGTACATTTAATATCAGATACTTTAAGACTTTTACTCAAGTACCATTCATGTGGGTGACTTTCACATTTACCAAAGTAACATTTTAACACAATATCTTTACTTTTAGTCAAATTTGACTTTTAGGTGCTTTTCGCAACACTGTTCAATACAAACCCAAGACTTGAAGGCAGTTGACTCACAGTCATGTCGACATCTGAGTCTCAGTAAGCGTATGCACCAGTGCGACCTCATGCTTTTTGTACTTCCTGTATATCTGTTTCATATGTTCCCTTTACTCATGTATTATAGTTTTTCTTTGTTTTGTTGTTTCCTTTGTAAAGCATCTTTGAATATCTAGAAAAGAGCTATATAAGTCTAATGTATTATTAATTGTATTACTTTGATTTCAGCTAAATCAAATGTTTTGTCACACGTTGGTTTTATTTTTTGTTCAGTTTGAGTTAACTATAAAGTCTCTGCACTCGGCTTATATCTCATCATCTTCTAAGGCTGTCATATTTGCAGGATCTCCCCTTTTTAAGCTCTGACAGGTCTCTCCTTTTGCATAGTACCACCTTCCACCACTAGATGGCATGCTAAGATTAGCACTGCCATAGATGTTTGCGCCTCACTTTCTTTCATTTCACCCCCCCATCTATTTTCCCGTCTTTCTTCTTCTCCATTACACCAATCCAGCTTTATGACATTTATGAGCAGCAGTCACTGCAGTGAAAATGATGGCTTTTTTTTTTTTTTTTTTAATGGCGAGCCCTTTATTTTTCTGAACTAAAGTGCTGCGAGGTGATCTTGGATTTGATCTAAACTGCTCCAATTTGAGTTTGAGTAATGAGCCTGAGATGGGTTATTAGATAGTAATTTAGTAATGTGAGGTGTGTGAGGGCTGCGGAGCGGTAGGTGTAAGTGAAGCTGACAGTGTCTGACACAGTCGACTGAAGAGCCTTGAACATTGTCTGATTGGAATATAGCAGCGGCCACACATCATATATCTCCTCACCTACTCAGTCTGAAAGCCACTTTATCTAAATCCATTTTTTCCTCGCATTTAATCAGGTAAGCACACAGACAAGAAGGGTAATTGAGCTTGCTAAGTGAGTCAAAAAAGTCTGCCGATGAGAAATGTGTTCCTGGTCTTGCTTTTACCGGTGTTATATATTTTTTTCTTTAGCCAACGGCTGAATCAGCCTTCAGGTTTCTCCACCCCAACAGCTGGGACCTGGCAACCTGAGCTACAGGATCTGGCAGTAAGGCTTATGAAACACCTCTGCATCCAGGCTCCTCCACACTACACCTCTGATTCCTCTTTATCCTCCTTCTCTTCAATCCCTTGTTGATCCCCTCTCTGCTTCCTCCATCACGGGGTTTGGCTGCGAGGAAAGACTTGCTGACTTGGGTTTTTACTGATACCAACAGGCCAAATGACATGTCTTCAACTTTGGGATTTCTGGAGTTATGTACTGTTTTTAGAGCTGATTTTAAGGTTTTAAAGATTTAAAGGTTTCAGAGCATTTCACCGGCTGACGCTGTGCTACAGATGGGTGACAAATTAAAGGAAAAAAAACAAAGTAATGTGTTTTAGAAAGGTGTTGTGCTGACACAGACGGACAGAAAACACACAAGAGGCTAATAAAGGACGGGTGAAACTAGTCAAGCCAATCACAAGGGAGAGAAGAAAGACGAAGACAGGAAGTAACACAACATGAGGCACAAATGTAGGCATTTTTGTTTAAAAATAAGACTAATTAATCATCAAAGTACACACCTATCAATCTTGGTCAGTTGACAAGGTCTGCAATTAAGTGCTGTTTTCATAAACTTTAGATTATTTTCTTAGTTCAATCATTTAGACAACAAAACAGTAGACAATAATTGAAAATTATCAAAAAATCTTATCAAGGTGGTTTCTAAATTGCCTGTTTTATCTGACTAACAGTCAAAACCCAAAGAAACTCAGTTTTCTGAAATGTTAAACAAAGAAACGTCTCGTTTGTAAATCCCAAACGCTTGTGACCCTTGTCCGCATGGTGACGTTCGATCCATGCGTGCTCAGGAGTCATTACTACATTATCATGGGTTGGACCACACCCATCTTAAAATTCCATTTTCGTTTTGATCTCAACTGTGACAGACACTGAAAACAACTGGCAGAGCACAATAGGTGTCTCCAGGACCACATATTTCCCCGATCACACACTCACAAGGTGAAAACAAGACCAGTCACACGGTCGCTGCTGGTAACAATTGACTAACTGCCCAATTCGACTGATCGTTTCAGCACACATCGACCCCCTACCACATTCTCTCCCTCGCATTCACTCCATCCTCGCAGGGCCCTTCTGCCCCTCGGGGAACCTGCTCGAACCCCCAGTTCAGTGTGTTTGATTTCCCTCGTTTCCCTCGTCACACTGGATTCAATCTTAAAAGGTGGATCCGTGTGTGCGTTTGCAGGTTTTTCTGTACGGTATGTGCAATCACAGCCAAGCAGTGACACTGTTTTGGCGTGTACATTGAGTTACGACTGTCACAGACAGAGAAGTGAGGGAGATCTGCTTCCACTGCCGGGCGGCTGAGGTCCAAGCCATAAGCTAAGGCATGCAGCAGAACAGAGCCGAGCTGACCCCTGCGTGGCCCTTTTCTTTTGGAAAGGAGCCACTCTTCACTGTCTTTGACGCAGGTTCAAAAGGGAGAGGTGAGGGGAATCATTCTCATATCCTGTCTGTGTGCGCACTGATCCAGAGAGGCTCATGTTTATACACCCTCATATGACTAAGACAGAGAAGAGGAGAGACAGAGCACAACGAGGGAAGAGAGACAGAGCAAGGGAAGCGAAACGTGTTTATTTTTCTCTACATATGTAAAGGCAGGATTTGTGGGACACGTGTGAAGGAGTGGAGGCTTCCTCCTGCTTTGTGTTTAGAGTTGGACCCCGTCAGAGCAGCTGCCATTAGTCTCTCGCAGCCAGACAGCGAAGCAGCTCTTCTGCGTGGCTTCAACACCTTGAAAAGCCTAACAAGAGTGGATCGAATGAAATGGAAACTGTCACTAGCAAAAGGAGAATTTAGATTTAAACTGTAGGTTGAAAATCAAATACAGCGCCCACCTTGGAGATGATCGTTCACTTATATTGTGCCTTTTCTGGTTCATTTTGGACTGATCGTAAGGGCCCTTTTCAGTCTGTACCTGTTCGTATCTGCACGGTCATAGAAAAAAGTTTTTTTAAAGCAGTGAAATGGTTTTGCTGGCTCTAGTGGTGACAAAGATGGAGGAGAATGTTTTAAAGAATGTAAGCTACTGGTGTTATCTTATCTGTTTACACTGCGATCAATGAGCAAACTGAGAGTCCAGGCAAAACCTGTTGACCTCTTTAGACCTGACCCTTGACATGACTTGACCTGCAGAAGGGTCTGTGTGTGTGTTTAGTTGTTTCTGCAATATGGAGAACCAATAGAATGTCAGCTATCTAGGCGTTTTGAATGTATTGTCTATAGGACCTAGGTTTGGTAATTACAAATGCACAAAAACCAAAAAATTGAATTCCCAGAAAGTTGCAAAGAATAACTTCTTGGGAAAAATGCCCGTTCACTTGCCTCTCCGTGCCAAATGTTCGATGATGCCACTATGTCTGTACACTTATTATACAGCCTTGTACAGAACTAGAAACAGGTGGAAACAGCTTGCCTGGCTCTGTCCAAAGGTAACAAAATCTGCCACAAACACCTCTAAAACTCACTAATTACCATTCCTGTGGTTTGGATCTTAAATCGTTGGGCAACTTTCAGCTGAATTATACCAGACTAATTTATCAGTCACCTCATTTTTTTGTTTAAAAATGCAGTTAATTGATGAGTTCACCCAAAAATGAAACTTCTGTCATGATCTACTCTCTGCCATGTGGATGGAAAATTGAGTGACGTTTTATAGTAAAAAAAAAAAACATTTCCAGAGCTTCACAGCAAAACAGTGTTACAGCATTCTCCTAAACAACTGGACTAGATGGAGGATAAAAAAACAGAAAATCTTGTGCTCTTTGGAGTTTTCTCTTATATGTTGTTGTGAACCATCTGTTCATCGGGGTGGGGGAATGCAAACACTACAAAGGATGTGATTGGATGACAGGAGCTTGTTTGGAACTTACCACAAGCCTTACCTTAGCGAATGCCTAGCTAAAGCAGAGCTCCGTCCAAATGGCTGACCAAACTGCCTGTGTCGCAGATGGTATTGTTCAGGTTTTATTGTCATGATTGGTCCTTAGGACACAATCAGGACATGGTCTGATTGGCAGTTCTCAGTCAGAAAAGCAAAGTTGGCAAACAGGTGCAGCAGCAATAATACCTGATCTTTGAGTGAATTGATAAGCCCACTACCAGTTAACCAAAAGAAAGAGAGAAATTGTAAAATCAGAGCCTATATTCGTCTTATTTCTCTGGAACTTGAAGGCAGCCAGCCACAGCGGTAGAGAGGCCTCAGCCCGATATGTCTATTCCCATCGTGAGTTTTAATAGTGTTCATTTCTTTGATGAATCACTGTCTGTCCGCCTGCTTGAGTTATGGACTATTTGTTCTGAATGCTGCCCCTGTTAGAGATGTTTGCAGGTCAGGCCAACCCTTGTTAGAAGAGTGATGGCCTTCTTAAGCCACAGAGAACGATTCCTCTTTGTCACTGGACGATCTCTATCACTTTACCACACATGTCACTCCAGGGATGAATGGTTTTCTCCCGCCACCACTCTGGATGACGGATGGACGAGCTTCTTGACTGAACCTGACATTTACATCAGTGTAGTCGTGTGAATACAACTGTACCTTCGCATTTTTTTTTCGTCTGAGCTTCTGTGCCGTGCCATACATTGTCCCCGTCATACATCAAGTCCCTCCATGGTGGACAATGGCACGATGGCTTTTGCCACAAATCTGACTTAACCTCAACAACATCTCTAAGATCAGCACGTGGTCTTATTAATGACTTCTACAGTCGGATGTGCTTAAGGAGGAGTTAGCGGCCATGCGGTCAGACCCCCACGTGTGCCTTCCTGCTCGGTGGAGACTTGGCCGGGGGGGACGGTGCGCGGCTTTCTGTGCTTCCCTGTTGAGGATGATGCATTGGACGTCTCTGCCACTGAGAGCCATGGATCACAAGCTTATGTTAAGTACGTTTGTCCCCACTGAGCTCTTCAATCCGCTCAAAAATCCATCATTGTGGCTATAATTTGTAATGCAGGGATTCTCCGTGCATTTCTGCGTTTTTGCACTGAGACTTATTACCAGTATCTAGCGCCAGACATTTTTCCAGGAAAAATACACTGTTGTTTTAGCTGTGCAACTATAGCTGTTTTTGTGCCTCTCCCCTCCGCTGTATGTGTGAGCTCCGAGGACATGTTCTTTGTCAGTGTGTCTCTCTCTGAGTCTCGGGGCTACGTTTGCGTCCCACAACTTTTACGCATGTTTGTCTCAGTGCGAGCCGAAAAAACCTTTTGGTGCTCCACATGTGTTTCTAATAACCGTGGCCCCAACGGCCTGGCAAGGCACCGAGGGTGGGAGAGTATTTAAAGGAGAGAGGAGGAGGGGTAGGTCTGGAACGGAGGGGGAAAAGGGACAGCAGTGGTTTGGATGTCGTGTGGAAGGAAATGCTTGTCAAGAGCATGCTCCTGTATGTTAGAATCTGGTGCCAGCACACAAGATTGAGTGTGATGTATTATTCCCCTGACGGCGATACTTGCATTGCAGATTTTGCTCGAGTTGGACACCTGTTCCACTTGGGCTCAGCCGGCATTAAAGTGACATAATACCCTAACTGCCTAATTGCTGTAATACCCAGTCAATCAGCCGGTTATAAAGTCACTGTAAGAAAACCTTTACATCAGCTGAACCTTCAATCAAATCCACTCTGAAAAAAAACAGCGAGGTCTTATTTTCACTTTATCCCGGAGTGACAGGAGAGAGTGAGAGTTAAGGGAGTGGAAGGAGTATAAATCAGCGCTGTGAAATAGCCAGACATGGGGAAGCACCCGGTAATTACAGCACCACTTCTCTTTCATGAGAAGCAACGAGGCATGTCCTTCTCCCTCTCCTTTCCAAAACCAGACAGTCCCATCTCTCATTTCTGTGGCTTTACATTAACATTCAATTCCACGTAAAATATGAAATTGGCTTTTGGAATATGAATCATTCTACAGTTTGCATTGCAGGACTGTATTGTAGTTTGCAAGTTTTTTTTGTTTTTTTTTCCTGTTGCATAAGTGCCCTTTTTCCCAGACAGTCATATGAGGCTCTCCAGAAGCAGCACCTGCTCCCCTCCACCCCACCACCCCACCCCCACCCCACCCCACCCAGGCATATGCCTGCCCCTGTTTCCTCGCAGCCATCATCTTGCTCGCAGGAGTGCTTAAGACCCAAAAGCATCTGGAACAAACCACCTGAATGTCAAGGGTCACGCTGTGATGTCACTGCTTAATGTCCAATGGAAAAAAGAAATATAAAGTGTCACCGGCACCACAAGAGCTCACCTCACTCAACCCCGGCAGAGGTTAGGAGTTCAAAACAATTCATAATTCAACACTCATCTACATTCAGGGCAGTCGGAGCCGGAGCTGTTGTTTATGTGAGCCAAGCAGTAACATGGTTTAATTAAATACTACGATAGTAATTCAAACCAGGTCAGATTAATGAAAGGGTTAACTTGTGTTGTACATGTTTGATGTCAACAATAGCTGTGTTTCCATCTATGTATTTTTTATGCACATTTTGTGTATCACGTCAGGAAAGGGTGATGGAAACCTCAGTTTTGCATAAAAGTTGTAATGCTCACTTACTGTGCTTGATTAGAATTGGAAACCCGTTTTCTGAATAAGTTCTGATACAGCTAACATTCAACTGACACGACCAGCAGTTTCCACTTCAAGAGAAGAAGAAGCCATGTCTGAGGTGACGTGTTTCCTTTCATCTTCTTTGAGTTTTAGTGCCAGATGTCAAACTTTCTGGCAATCTTTGCATTTTGCACCCTCTACTTTTTCTACTCTTGCCATCATCAGCCTAAATTGCCAATGCGACTGTTTAGCGTAGTTTATTTGCTCTACACCAGTTGATAGAAAACCAGATCATTTGTATTTTGTTTTTTCAACATTTCAGAAGCAAAACAAAGCGGGCCCTAGCGCCCCTGAGCGAGTCAGGGCGTGCTGCAGCCACGACCTCTTGGCCGAACACGGACAGTTCGACGTGCCTCTGAAGTTTCATGTGTTTTGGGCACTGCGCACTGGAGTTCATTGTGACTTCAAGAGTGCCACAAGACAAGACTCAGTGATCACTTGTGACGCGTGTGCACAGTTTCATGAGTTTTCGAGCAACTTCAGCCCTTTTGAAATGAGAAGGTCGTCTCAAACAAACGAGCAAATCTTTTTGTAGAAGTTAATTGTTAAGCATGCCTGCTTCTCTCCAGCACAACTACACAAACCTTTTAGCCCCGGTAGCTGGAGCCACTAACTATTGGATGGATTACCATGAAATCTGCACAGTCATTCATGGTTCCCAGAATCCTAGCGACTTTCAACTTAATTGTTAGCTTATCACCTACGTTTTCAGATTTGAGGGGGAGAAAGTTTAAATATTGGTTCAAGTGCTGTGATTGTAATGGAAAAAAATCTGTTACTCAGTGACCAGATGGATAACATAATACATTTGTATGGGGTTTTTATATTCACTCATGATAGGCAGGAGCTGGACATTTGTTGTGCAGCCGTTTGTCGAGCTCTGTAACAAATTGATCACGTCCAAGCATGGCCTTGTTTGACTAACTCATCCATCGTGTGTGTGTGTGTGTGTGTGTGTGTGTGTGTGTGTGTGTGTTTAAAGTAGTTGCGTCACTGCCAGTATACACTTCTCTCACTATGGAGATACTGTTACTTCCAGCTGTGCTGCTGCTGTTCTTATCTGATTCCCAGCTGATAAGATATGTTTCTGTTAGTGAGAAACGGGGAGAGAAACATTTCAGTTGGCCGTCAGGCAGTGATTGGTTAGCTGGAATGACTCTGGTCTGTATTTTATTGCTGTGGGCACTGCTCCCAGAGAACATAATGTGTGTGCGTCCGCACCTCTGACCATGTGTGTTTCCATACAGGCATGCGTGTGTGTGTGCCATGCTGGAGATAGCACGCCGTTTTATTCTGGACCCTCCTGATCGCCTTTCTGTGGTTCGCTCTCTTTCCTTTAAAGGGAAACTCTCACATCGTTGCTGAGGGTATTTCACAATCTTGAATGTTACCTGTCCTTTTAAACACAACTTTTTTATCTTTATTATCAGAAAAATACAGAAACTGCAAACTTTCTGCAATTTTTATTTATCTGTTCATAAACTACCCAGTATGTAAATGCTGTACTGACATGACGCCAAGTTACGGTTGACTGCTATTAGCTTGCAAATATCTTGTCTGTCAATTGTACCACACGTTTGCATGTATAGTAAAAAATCCAAAACAACTGAACAATAGTGACGGCATCATTTGACTCACATCGGTCTTACCAGCAGGCCTACATAAGCAGCTAGCCATAAACCCAAGAAATGGCATTCATTTACATTGTTGGTTGCATGCAGACGTTTGGTTGTGCACTCAGTAGTAGTTGAAGGCTGTTGTTTCTGCAGCGATGGTTGTCTCTTGCAGTTTATGTTTGAAAGTGCCTGTGTAGCGTTGTGTGGTAGCGCATAAATTCAGGATTCCTGTGCTGCTGTCGGTGATAGAATCTGACAGAAATATGCAGCCCTCTGGTTACGTTAACTACACCACAATGGGTTTGGTTGTGTTGATTAAGGCCGTCTGTTCCATTTTTGCGAAGTTCTCCCGGCTAGTTTTTTAGCTGCTCGTTGTGTCAGTTTTTCATTTTCAGTTAGATACTGCTGGTGATTTCCTGCCAACCGAGACTGTGTGTGTTGGTCTGTAGGTTACGTTCATAACCACATTTCTCCTGTTGTTCCTTTGAGGTTCTCTGTGCCAGTCTTGCACAGATTCAGCAGTCTCAACGATCCTATAATAAATCATACACATTTAAACTCATTACACGCAGTTGGTTAGCCTCTTTGGCACCGGTTGGTTGAGTGTTTTCTCTGAAATCGTCCTAAATTGAGTTATTTGTCAGCACAATTGGAGAAGACAGCGCCGCACCCACTGTGGGTAGCAGCTAAAACACAGACAGTTGAAGCGTTTTTTGAAATTGACTGACTATTCCCAAAAATGAAGCTGATGCTACGTGTTCATTCGTCAGAGAACCACACACCAACCATAGTTTTCCCACCCTGAGTATGAAGTAGAGATCATGTTGGGAAGCATGTTACCCGTCAAGCTCCAGATTCCAAACATTCCTGTCAATGTAGGAATCATTTGCTGGTGAGAAACTAAGAACTAGGCTAACGCTGCTCCGCCAGCCGTTCCCACCGTCGCATATTCTCTCAGTCCACTCTCCCATGTCTTACTCCTTCCCTCAGCCAGATCCTCAGGCAGCCATACATCTCTCTTCCTGTCAGCAGCTAATTGGTTGGCCCTCAGGACATCCTGTGTCACACCACACCGCCATTCATTGGCTAATACGCACTATGCCGTGGATGTCATCTGTCAGTAGCTGTGACAGATCCAGCGTCATATTTTTAACCCAGCGGAAGATGAAGTGTTTTTAATTAGGCTGATGTATGTCTCCAGTAAATTATGCATTAAACACAGCTTGTTTTCCCAAAATGAAAATACTAACTGTGAGAGTGTTACGCTCCAGTTTACATCTCCCGTTAATGTGTTGTATTAGCGGCAGCGGGCTATTCTTGTCGTCCCCTTCATTAAAAGCTGTGGAGAAGAAAGAAAGCCTCAGGTGTGTGTAGATAAGGAAGCTTGTGTTCTTCCCTCTGTGCCTTCGCCTGCTCCGCTGTATCAGGTGTCCATTTTGAAGCAACACGCTGCACACAGGTGGGAGGAAGAAAAAAAAAAAAAAATCACAAGCACAACATAAATATTATTCGGAGTTTCTGGGAAGCATTTCTCTCATGTCGATGGAATTGCTCCCTTGAATCTATGCCAGCACACTGTTTCTCTCCCACCACCTCTCCTCCCTCTCTCCCTCGGCTCACTCCCTCTCTCCCTCCACCTCCGAACAAGTCTTAATTTGTCGGGAATAATACCGCCCCGCGCCGCCATCCGCCGGAGCTGCGTCGGCTCATGGAAACCGTAGGCCAGCTGCGATTTGATTTGCTCACGGATGAGATGTGCCGGTGCTCAAACCTCTCCCTAGTTTGGCTTGTTTAAACACAGACACACGCACGTACGCACACACACACACACACACACACACACACACACACACACACTCTGATCTGCCCTTGGCATTCAAAACTGTCAGATGGAATTCTTCGGCAAGTGCACTGACTCTCGTTCTAGTTTTTACAGCGCCGGGGAGCTGGAAAGGTTGGGATGAGTGATTGCTAGTCGCTCAAGGCAGAACACTCCTCATAGTTACACAGTATAGGCCTTAAAGGGACACGAGCTCACGCTGCACGGCCTCCAACACTCCCTAATCTGTGACAAATTTGGGTTTTTGAGGAACTGCACTGAGCACGGGGGGGGGAGTTGTGCTTTCTATGTGTTATCGGTTTAGGTTTGGATAGGCATATGATTTGTGTGAAGTGTGCCTCAGGGGAGTTTAAAGACAGGTGTGTGTGTGTGCGTGTGTGTGTGTGTGTGTGTGTGTGTGTGTGTGTGTGTGTGTGTGTGTGTGTGTGTTTGAACTGAGACAGCATATGTGAGTCTGTTTTCTGTTATGGGGAGAGCAGACCTTGGCTTCCACCAACCGACACTATACAACCACCAAGAGAGAAGTAATCCAACCTTCTCTCTCTTTCTCTCTCTCTCTCTCTCTCTCTCTCTCTCTCTCTCTCTCTCTCTCTCTCTCTCTCTCTCTCTCTCCGGCACTCTCAGTTTTCCCCCCTCTCTCCCCTCCGTTCTCCCTCTGTCTCTCCCCTCAGGCCTCTCTTATGAAGTGAGAGGCCAAACACAGGCCCGGAGTGCCGGATCAGGCTCCTTCTATCGATTGACTTTATTTATGTGTTTGTTTATTTATTTAAAAGGCCCTGAACCCCTCTGTCCCTGAGGGGTGCTTATGTGCCACACATACATACACACTCACACACACACACACACACACACACACACACGCTGCCTCTCCGACTGGACCGTGCACACACAAATTCCTCCTGTGCTCCTGTGTTTGGCCAGGGCTTGTTGCAGCGTCACTGCCGGGCGGAACGCGTAGTCACTGCAGTAACTAGGTGTTACATTAGCTCATATGTGCACGCACGGCTTGTGTCCAGTGTTTAGAAACATAACATAGAGCTGCCCATAATAGGAAAATGCCTAACGCCCCATGTGTGGTGAAAACAGGATTGACGCTAAAACGTGTATAGGCCAGTGCAGCCGGAGTTACAGTCGCTAGTTGTATCTCAAAGTCATATCGTTACACTGTTTGGATGGTAATACAGCTGCATGACGCTGCGATAATATTAGTAGTATTAACTGAATTATTTAACAGGACGCAAAGAAGTAAGAGTTTTGACTTTCATGTCAAACACATCTGTCTTTTGTTTCGCTGAGATATCTGCTGAAGTTAGCATGCTAACCAGCTAGCCCGAGCTTTTCCTGTCTCGTAATGCCACGTTGAGTTAGCGGTCTGGACCACTAGCCACACGACTAACTGAGCTAACAGCTACAGTTACTCTGGTAAAATGTTGCCCCGTATTTGTTTTAAGTATGAATTCGAGAGGTCGGCAATTCGTACATTTTGCACCTTTCATGTTCTTGAAGTGCTTTTTGGTCTGAACTTTTTTACAAAAAGTACAACTGATATCAACATTAGCAAAGTGTGTCTTCCCTCGTGCCCCAAGCTCCTAGCCAGACTGCTAGCTGAACGGCTAACTGAGCTAACTAGCTAAGGACAGCTGCGATTTGCAACAGTTAGCAGTTTGTTTTGAACTCAACAAGTGGCTAATTCTTACATTTATTGTACCTTTAAATCGTATTTTGCCATATCGTATATATATCCATATGTACATCAATATAAAAAAGATTGTTAAAAACCATATCTGTCCCGAGCTGCTATTCAAAAGCATTCCCGTTGGGGTTATTTTCGGGTTTCTGCTAAGAGCTCAGGGTATTGCAAAATGTGTCCATATCTGTTATCTGTCATGCTTCGTATCAGTAACCAGTGTGTGTGTATTTGTGTGTGCTTCTCTGACAGCTCTGCGTTTTGAACTGATTGTTTTTGTATCTTTGTTTTTGCGTGCGCTCCTGCAGACAAACAGGTCTGGCTTCTTCTGCTCGGCGACTGAGGCTGAACACTTGGCACGGTGACACGCCGAGGTGTCAAACACCACCTGCCGCTCCGCCATGAGTTATGACTTTATCAGCTCTCAACATATTAAAATCTGATCTCTGTCTGTTTGTTATCAGCGTGTCACCACAGTCAGTTCCTCGTCATACTTTTGTGACACGCAGCAGATGGAATGTGGGTGCGTCTGAATGTTTGTGTGTGCGTGTGCTTGTATGACTTTGGCAAGTGAATTCAGCTTGCAGCCCTGTTGCATTAGCAGGTAATAAATGTGGACTTAGACTTGGGGCTTTGCTTCGCCTGGCCAGTGTGTATGATTTTTTATTTTGTGTGTGTGTGTGTGTGTGTGTGTCTTCATAGTGATTCCTCACTTTGAATAAGGCTGCTGTTGATCGTTTCGACATCTGACTCCCATCTGCTTTCTCTTAAAAGCTCTCCCCTCCCCTCTCTCCCCCTTGAAAAAATAAAAATAAAATCTGTGTAAATCGGTATTGAACACACAAAGTTAAGAGAGTATCAGTGTGCAAGGGAAATGCTGAGACTGAACTCATTAGTGACTCACCATTTCTTAACATAATGACCTTAACATGTAAAAGCAGCCATTGTTGATTTTATTTTGCATATAAATTGAATTTGGGAGAGCACATGTGGTCTCATTTGAAATGGTACATTTGGTAAATTCCAAATCCTCGACTTTATGAGGTTTTGCCAAATGGATTTGGAATGGTCACTCAGTATCAAATACTAA
This sequence comes from Lagodon rhomboides, assembly GCA_039737535.1. Classification (NCBI taxonomy): domain Eukaryota; kingdom Metazoa; phylum Chordata; class Actinopteri; order Spariformes; family Sparidae; genus Lagodon; species Lagodon rhomboides. The sequence continues at coordinate 11,673,011 of CM077785.1, read as the reverse complement.
CAGAGGATCCAGCAGACTTCTCTGGCTCACGAATCACTCGCTCTTTTGCTCTTTTGCTCATTTGCTCCACATCTGGTGGCAAGAACAGAGCAGAATGAGTTGCAAGTGCGCAAGTTGTTGTGTTCACGATTGCACCACAGTGTCTTGACTGAGTTAGAGCGTGAAACGTGGTTTTCTGAATACTGTTATTTGTGTCTGGGATTTCATAATCTGGCAGTAACATCTGGGAGGGCGTCCTTATTGTCATCGTAGTGACAGTAAACAATGCCATTAAGCATGCACCGTCTTTCTGAATCATTTAGGGCGAGCTTCGACGCTAAGCGTTTTCAGCAGGGTGGCAGTCTATCCGTGTGGGTGGAAACCTAGATGAAACAAAACTGTCGATCTGGTTTCCACAAGACTTCCATCTCAACCATGATAAGAATTATCAGCATGTTTGCAATGTGAACAATTAGATTGCTTGTAAACTGTTGTTGTGAAAGATGACATGCTTTTTAGTATCACATAGATTATTACGAAAGAACTGAATCAAACCATAGAAACAACTTACCAGTTTGTGTTCTTTTTGTAATATGTGTATATATATATATATATATATATATATATATATATATATATATATATATATATATATATATATATATATATATATATATATATATATATATAAAAAAGAACACAAACTGGTAAGTTGTTTCTATGGTTTGATTCAGTTCTTTCTTACTTTAGCAACAGAGGTACCCATATTTGTCACAAAGGAAACTCCAAAAATCACCCCGGCACTGTAACTGTGTCATTCTTGGTTGTGGTTACTGGGAGGCTGCTCGTGGCTGCAGTAGTTAGCAAAGACTTGAGTAACAATTAAAGCGATCGGTCCAGAGTTGAGATGCAGCAGCATCAGTGAGTAAACTCGTAAATATTTTTTTCCCAAAAAATAATGGGATTCACCCAAATCAGTGAATAGAGTTATAAAGTTGTGTTTCTGTACAGTAATCCGTGAGGCCGGCCCTCAGAAACAGTCCTCGTTTTCATACATCCACCACAGCCTCATAAAACTAAGAGAGCATATATTGGATGCAAAATTAGCACACAGTGCAGGATGAGTCATCACATATTTTTACTCTAAAATACCCTTCAGAATGCCAACACAATGAACTTTCTGCGATTGTTGGGTATGATACTGTCTTCCTTGTGAGTTATAGTGCGAGACATATGTGATGGATTTTGACTTCGTGGGGACTTTTAGCAGCATGCCAAAGCAGACGCCTGTGTCGTTTTACACAGGGCTTGTTTTCACTCTAAATAACTCATAGTTTGGTGCGTGTTATTAGTTCTAGTAACGTAATATGAAGTGGAAATAGTGTTGATTGGCAGTTCAGAGTTTTACAGCAGTGGCTGAAGAATTGGCCTAGGGGTTTGTTTGAATTGTCCTGTTGTTGTTGTTGTTGTTGATTTTTAACCAACCCGCAGAGCAATCGGTATTCCTTAATGCCTTAGTGTAAAAGTCTCAGTACGCTGTTAATGTTAAATGGACTGTACAAACTACTGTAACTTTGTATGATCTCAATGGTACTATATTATGCTAAATGTCTGACAGGCTGAGATTAATTGTTACATTTTGTTGGAAAGCATCTGAGTTCTGGTTCCCAGTGAGGTTGGTTTTGGAGAGCCGCTCCACAGTAGCAGCAGGTAGAGGGAGGCTGCAAACATTAAGGGATGAGATCCTTTTTGAAAAGTCCGCTGGAAAAGATGAATAATGTCTCCTCTGTTGGTTTGGCCATCTATACATTTGTCTGCTTGTCTCTCCATCTTAATATCTGTCTCCTTCAGTCCTTCTCTCTCCTCCTAAATACTCATCAGCATGCAGAGGATGCAGTATGACCTATTAAAAGTCATTTGTCAAATTGCAGCCAACTGGCTTGCCTGCAATCAGGCTCAATGTGAATATATTTTGACATGTGTTTTTCCTGCCCTCCGCTGAGTGCTTAAGGACCTGTGACAGCCCAAAGCCTCTCTGAATACTAATAAAGTTAGCGCTAATACAGTTGGCAAGGACGCACACACACACACACACAGACTGGAGCACTGTCAGCAGAGTGACACAGCAGATACAATCTCCATATTCCTGTAATATAGTACCTGACAGTCACAGCAAGTGGCACTGTCACCTTTGATCACTGACAAAATGTGTCAACCAGCAAACATAAAATGCTGCTTGTCAGAAACACACACACACACACACACACACACTAGCAGAAATATGATTAAGCACGCAGACACATTCGTGCACAAAAACACCAGGCACATACATGCAGGATAGCAGGTCCGTGTGAGAGCCGGTCATGTGTTTCCCAGCAGTGGAATCCTGTCCCTGGAGGCCAGCTGGATGACACAGATGTTTGTGGGCTTTGGGAGCAGATGCTGCTGAGCTCCTGGAGCACAGGCCTCACTTTGTGTCCAAGCTGCAGAGACAGATTTTTGGCATGATTTGTTTTTTTTAGAAAAAAAAAAAAAGATATACAAGAATGAATATATCTCTAATCTCAGAGCTGATTCTCTTTTTGATTCTTACTATTTACTTTGGAGTGCAGCAAAATGATCAGCAGAGGTGAATGGTCAGCTGGGTGGAGAGGGTACACTGGCTGACAGAGAGGAGATAATTTGATAGAGGTTTGATGCAGACAGCGAAGACGGACATATAATTTAGACAGCCGGATGCATAGGGCCAGAAATTAAAGGGTAGAGGTATCTGATATCACCGTGTTGGTGTTGTTCCTACAATGTCATAAGTAATGTTGTTCCAGGACCATCATTTCAACGAAACTGCAACAAAGTCTGCACCTGGAGAAAGCTGTTGTCTCAGAGTGGTTTAAGTATAGGGCTCTCACTCAGGAGACCACTGTTCGTATCCTATTTGGAATAAATTGTTATACTGATCCTTTACTTAAACTCTTTTTCCCATTTCTTTTCAGCTTTTTGTGCTGTTTGGGAAGGTTTAGGGAACTAACATACTTGGTTAGGAAAACTTTGCGTTCAAATAGACCATTTAACATAGTTAAACGCTGACTTGTGAGGATAACTTTCCCCCTTGCATACTGGTCAGTTTCAGTGAGAGCATCATATTTTATGATGGTCCAGGAACAACACCAACACAGCGATATGAGATCGTGCAAGGGCAGACGCTTAGAACAAAGGCCCAGCTGACTGTGTGAACAGAGGATTTATCCAAGGCATGCTGAATCATTTCAGCAAGGCTTTAGTCCAGAGTGAAACAGAGTAAAACGAAGGTAGGGGCACGGCCTGGCCTGATTGGACAGACGATGTAAAAAATAGTGATAAATGCTCATCACAGTGACCCAGCTGAGCCCAACATGACTCTGTTGAATTGCTTATTTTGTACCGCCCCAAAATCCAGAACCTGAAGAATTGTACTTTATGATCACATAAGAAAAAAAATGCACAAACCAAAAAGCAGAACATCTTAACAATTTAGTAGATTGATCCAGAGAATGTTTGACATTTTTGTGTGAAAAATGACTTCAGTTGATAACCCATCGGACAGTTGTCAAGACATTTCACTCAAGAATGTCAGCCTCCTGGTGCTGCTGGTTGAGGAAAAGTTAGGGGATCATGAAAATCAGACAGGTTCATCCTCTCAGGACCGTGAAGGTCTGTACAAGACTTCTTGACAGCGATGGACCACCCGACCTTAACCTTGCTGGATCTACGCTGATGGCATGGCTGAACAAATCCAATATGTTTCCATTGATACAAATGTAAACCTCCCCATACCATAGCTCTAAATGAAATGATTACTCTTGCCACTTTTACTTGAGCGTGTGTGTTCATGTGTGTGTTTTGTCTCTAGGCTTGTCATGTCAAGTGACAGGTCGCGTTCACAGACCTCAACAACGTGTTACAATGCACTCGCCGCGTTTGTCTCCCTGGTCATCGTTATGATTCGGTTGCTGCTCGCGCGGCCGTGCGAGCGCACTGATCGGCTCAAGCTGGAGTTGAGTGAGCTAGTAAAGTTTTGGCAGGCGGAGGGAAACCTCAGTCGTTTTCAATGGACATAAACACGCGTGCCGCTCTGCCTTCAGGGCAGGGTTCTTTCTTCTGCTAACCGATCATTTAAATAACAGCTACACATTTAGACTGTGTGAAATGACACGCTGTAACAAGATAAAAAGCCGCCCTCTTTCATTAGTCCCGTGAGTTTGATGATATGATTGTAGGATCCTGATTGTTTATGTCCTGATGACGCTGACAGACATCTCTTTTCCATCGTTTCTGCCGGAGTTTATGGAGTCCCGTCTGTTTTTTAGAGTCGACATAACGACCCTGGATTGAGTGGCCATCACACACACACACACACACACACAGAGGAACCTTGGCTTGGCTTCATGGCGCTGAATAGGCTGTGGTAGCTGAGGCGTTATACAAGGCAGGGGGATGAGACAGAGTCAGCAGTTAGCACCACGGAGCAGTGTGGATTTTATGCCGCCTGGCTGCCCTCGTGCTAGCACAGCGCAGCACAGCCCCGGCTGTCTGCATGGCTGTGTGTTAGTCTACCGTGACATAGTTCAGGTTGAAATGCGTCTTCAACACTGGCAGACCTCTTTGTAACTCTAGAATATCAAAACCATGCGGTGCGCCCGGTGGCCCACTGGACGGAGTAAGTGTCCCCTTTTGACTTTTGAGTTCAGCACCTGCAACCAGTTACAGCCAGGTGGTCCCTCACGGTGTCCTCAAGCTAAATGCTGGGCCGCTAACTTGCTCGGTCGCACATGTTAACAGCGTAACAGCACGATGCAGGTTATTTAAAAGAAAATAAACGTTTAGTGATGGTTGACCCTCTGTTTATTCACTTCCATTCTGATTTAATTGGAAACATTTTCATAGCAAAAACCTCACTATGTATGGTATTTTTGCCAAACCTGTCTGGTTTGTTGGTTGGTTTGTCAGCGGGATTACACAAAAACTACTGAACGGATTTTTCCACGTAACTTGGATGGGGGATGGGTCTCATCACAGAATTGATAATCTTTTGATGTGGATCTGAATAAAGGGACGGATTCAGGAATTTTTTCCTAATTTTCTTTAACATTGCAAGGATAAGGTATTTATAGACATTTTGATTAATTCCTCAGGGAATAATATATGGATGTTGATTTTTTTATTTTTTTTTAATCTGGTATATTTATGTGTCTGGTATCTACGAGTGAGTACAATTTAATGCAGATTTAGATATGTTTTATATGATATTGGAAAAGGCTTGATTGAGTAAAAGTTGGGCCTTGGCTGAAGTCTGCACTTCACTGAGTACCATTCTAATCTTGATACTGTAGTTAATCCTAAAATTTAATTCAAACAAGCTGAGTTTCAATGTTGTACTAACACCTTACACACTTTGCATACTGTCCCAAGGTTTAAAAATGTATTGCACTTTAATTGTACTTGGCCTAATCCAATATCAAACTCAATAGTCCTGTGTCACTCTAGAATTTAAACCAGCCGTAATTTAAGATCAACAGATCGAGGATCCAAATCAAATAGAAACCAGACACTTAAATATGCCTGATATTTTTTTCATCATTGTTCCCTGAGAAAATGTAAATGTCGAAAAAAACAGGTGAGAAACCCCCCGAAAAGTTATTAGGGTCTGCATGGGGTCTGTTCTGGGCCGAGACAAATCTTCCATACAGGTTTTCTGAAGATCCGTCCAGTAGTTTTTGTGTAATCCTGCTGACAAACCAACAGACAAATGGACACAGGTAAAAACACAACCTCCTTGGCGGAGGTATTATTTTCTGTAGATTTAAAATGTAAATGAAGTGTCTAAGGCCACAGCTGTTAAATTAGACATATTAGACAGAAGCATAGAAAGCTGAAATCATTTCAAAAGAAAGCGTTGAATTCCTGTGTGCTGCGAGCTGTTGGTGAAAATGCAAATATGACACAATATCTTTCTAACAGAGCTACAGGTTGCAACGACTGATCAAACCCCAAACACCTGAGGCAATTTAAACACTGATTAAAAACACAAATCATGTATAACGAGCAACGTATCTCAAGATCAAGAACAACTGAATGAGACAGTATTGGAGCAATTCAAAATAAGCGGCAAAAGAAGTTCGAAGATGTGAAGGTAGTCAACTTGAGCGAGAGGGATAGCCTTTGTTTCTTTTGACTGCCACACTAAGATGTATTGATTTTTATCTGCCCGTTGGTTGAGCAGGGCATTCTGTTTTAAAACACAGTTTCTCAGCAGCACAGACCGGGCTGGGGGTTTATTCCGGCTTAGGCGGCTTAGTAATTACTATTACAAATTAATAACTGCACTGTAAGATGAACTGTTTGGCCTGAGGAGTCACACAAAAATTCAACAATTTCGTTCCCACGGTGTGTAACCCTGTATCAGTGCATTAGATAATTACAGTGGTGTGGTTGAAATATTGGCTGATTATATCATGATGTGTGTTTGTCTCTTTCCTCTGCATGTCTGGTAGATAGAATTTCAAAATAAAAGCAGCGTGTAGCTCTTGTTTCAGGCCATAAATAGATGAACCTTGACTGGACTCATCTCCGGGTTCAATTTATCGCTCTTCACACAAACCTTCATGGACAGGAAGTGCACGAGCAAACCTTCTGTCCCTCAGGTACGATTGCGATGCGTAGGTTTATCTCCAAGGTTACCCCACCTCAAAAGCAATAGCAAAAGCAAACACAACCCGCTCCCCTGGGCTATTTTGGAGGAATCCTGTTTCGTGTTTTTAGTGCAAGTCGGAGCAGCGACACAAGGATTGCAGTTGCGGTGAACAATCATTCCACAGCGGGGGTAACACATTGTGTGCGCCGCTCAGACGCTCGATAGAAAATGAAAAGACTTCAGGTAACTTTTTGATTGCAATGTTCACGGTGTGATGATGCGGCGGCAGGAGAAGATGAGGAGACGGATTACTTGTCCGATTCCTTTTTCTTCACCGCCTCTCTTTCTGTCTCTACCTGTTGTCGTCTCTCATTCAGCTGAGAGATTTATCACGTCTGTCGTCTCCTCCCATCGCCACTCAGCATCAGGTTGAAGTGTCGCTTCGTTCGGCTCGAGCCGGTTGATTGGAGATGAGAAGAAAATCATTTCAAAACACTACAGTGATACGCTTACATCTCCTCCCCGCTGTGTGCTTGATTTTATAACTGTGATAAACAAACACTCGTGTTGGATTCTTCACATTCACTCAGGTTCGTACATGTTTCCAGCGTCTGCCTGCGTGTGTGTGCGCTCGCCAGCCTTCCCTTAACTATAAATGACTTATCAATTTTAATCAGACCGCATGTGGTTTTCAGACGTTCCATCTCTGCCAGGCAACACACCAACACACACACTAAACACACACACACACACACACACAGCACTAGCACAGTGTGCCAGGCGTGTCAAACTAAGTCATAAATCATCGGTGGATCAGTCTTTCCAGATCCTCTGCAGAACTCATCTGGTCTCCTATCTCTCTCACTCTGTGCTTTTTCTTTCTTTCTTTTTTTTTTAAAAGCTAATCTGTCAGCTACATTACAAGCTGATTTAAAATAATAAAGCATTGATTAATATTGTGAAACATTACTTAGAGATAAAAGGGAACATTACCCAGCACTTCAGATTAAAAACTACGCAACTGCAAGACAAATAGTCAGCCTGCGCTTTTCTGTTTTTCAGCCAAAACATCTACACTGTATTTGAGATTAAATTACATACAGTATACAACTTTGAAAACGGTGTGAGCAAGTTTGCAAAAAAGCCCAAAAGTGTCCAAAGTATGAAATAAGTCAGGACAGGTTTACTTACTTTCACTTCCAATATACTATCACATATAGCAGTACAACGTGTTGCGCTAACATTCCCCGTCTCTCCGCGGCCTGGAGGAAAAAGCAGAGCTCACCGGGGTGGTGATAAAAGACACGTGCACTTTTATTCCTTTTGAAAGCTCTCTCATCTCTCCGCAGTTGGAAAAACAGAGGTGTACTCTCCCGTCATCGTGTAATCACTCCGCTCTCAGGGGTCTGGAGACCAGACCTACATCAAATAAAGTTCTGCCCCGGACAAGGCTTTTCACTGGAACAATTTTTCATTAGGTCCATGTACCAGGCCCGCTTAGTCAAGCAACTGTCAAATGTTCAATTGGGATGAACCTTAGAAAAAAAAAGAGGGAAAAACAGTTACTAAAGAATATGACAGGTGGCTTAACATTAACATGTTTATTATTTGTCATAGTCAGGTCTCTTGTCAGTTCATTTCAGAGTGCTCGGTGGGATTCACGCTCATTTTGACGGCTTTCTGTTGGTACTTTTGTTTTTTAAATTTGGCCTTTAATAAAACTCCAGGTCATTAAGAGGCTCTTATAAAGTTTTATACCCGGCTCACAGAAAGCAGATGCGGCAGATACCCTTTAAGCTAATCTTCTTCAGATTGAGTGTTTATATGAGGTCAGCTCGTTGGGAGTAAGTGCTTAGTAAGCTCGTTAAGTGACATAAACACCGTCGGTGTATCGTCTTTGTGCTCGGGCTGACTCAGAGCTGGACGGGGCTCAGCTTTTACTGACATCCAAACGCAGTCTGATGGAACATGCTGGAGGAGGCGGCGCAGATGGATGGATGAATGATCGTCTTGTTTCTGTGATCAAAGGCCGATGACACGACCCAGTGTCACTTTATTTATTTCTCTCTTTGGTTTTGTTTTTGTTCCCTCTCTTCCTTCCTGTCCTGACCTGATCTGCCGCTCCTGCAGCGCGAGACGACAGGATACATTCGTGTGTGTCCGCAACGTGTGTCTCAAAGTGAAAAAGTGAACTTGTGTCCGTGTGAATTAGTGTTTTTGTGTAGTTTTCTGTATGTGTCTGTTTATATAAGGCATCCGAATCCCTGTGCTCGACGCTGTGTGAGTCGGTGTGTGCGTGCCTGTGTGTGGTCTGACTGTGTGTCATTTGCCACCTTTGCCTTGGCAGTGCCATTGATTTCCTCCCGCTGTACCTTCCTGCCCGAGCTCATTTGGCGTTTCCAGCGGCAACACTCACTCTCCAAACATCACTTGAGAGCCCTCCCTCCATCCCTCTATTCCTCTTTCCGTCCGTCCATCCATCCGTCGGTCTATCCGTCTGTCCGTCCGTCCACAGCTTGTCTCATTCATTAATCATCAGCTGTGAGGAGGAACAAGGGAGCAGTCAGACGAGAGAGAGGAAACGGAGAAAGGTGGCAGGGATGACAAGTGCAGGAGATTGGAGGTTAAAGATGAAACTTGAACCTCCAGAAAAAAAAAAAATAAAACTAACACTCAGATGATCCCGATGATTAAAACTGTCTTCTTGTTTTTTTGTTTTTTTCAGATCCCGTTCTCGCTGGTGCAGTTTCCACTCTGGGAATATTTAAAGGTACGCATCAGATCTTTCCATAAATGTTTGCCTTTCTGACTTTAATTCCCCTCTCTGTCTTTATTATCCATCTGTTTTATCCCCCTTCATCCCTCCACTCTCCACCATTCCTCAGCACCATTATTTACAGTAATTGTTCTCAGTGATAAATCCGAGGTGAAGTTATGGTAGTGTGCTTGCGCTCTGACACATTTACAGCGGGGTCACACTCTGCATTCCCCTGTATCATTGTGGCAGGCGAAAAATGGGACTTTGCGCCCCGGTTTAATGGCTTGTCACGACTACCGTCAAACCAGCCTTCATTTTATCACGAGCACATCTGTCTCCTTGTAATATTTTTCTTAATATCTTTTTCCTTCTCTCCTTCCCTTCCGTCTCTCTTCGTTGTGTGGCCCCCCCGAACACATAAAAAGCTGCTTCTCTTTGAAAAGACGGCATTTTGTTGAAGTGACATCATGTCTCAAGGGCGCGAGAGGCGGACAGTCAAACATTCCATCAATGTTCGGGAGCTAACGGCCGCGGCTACGACGAACAATACGCCGCACAGCTGTGTGTAGCCGCGTGCATGTGTGTGTGTGTACGTGTGTCTGTGCGTTTTGCGAGAGTTGGATTTTGTCGTCCACAAGTGTCTCTTTGTCCCTCAGTCAAAGGCCCCCTCTCTCCAGGCCATCTGGACACGTCCGTTGGCGGAGAGCTGAGCGGCTGGAATCTGGACCTCTCCTCTCCTCTCTCTCTTTATCCTCTCCTCCGTCCATTGGCTCCCTGCTCCCAGTCCTCCCAGATGTACCCTCTGTGTTAACATGGTGCTCCGAATAGCTAATGAGGCGTTTCTTGGCTACAATGGCGGAGACGAGCTGACTAGTCATGGAAGGAGAAGGGAAAAAAAACATGCAACAGGTTTTTACTGCCATTCCTTTAGAGTGACCACCAAGATGTTCTGAGGCTTTCGTACACAAGAATAACGTGATTTAGTTAGACAAATACCAGAGTGAAGGAATCTGAGAGACTGCATGCGTGTGGCATGATCTCCCATCTGCTTTGTGGGATGGTAATGTGCTGCGATGTGGCCTCTTTCTTTTTCGCTTCGCGCTCAGAGCCAGCACAGCTGTCAGTAAGAGACGCAGAGAGATGGAAAGGGAGAAAATGAACCAACTGACTGCTGTAGGCCTGTTGGAAGAGGGAGTAAGCAGACAAATCCTTTCGCAGAGTCCTTCAATTTCTGGGGATATCACAAAGACGTATATTCCTGGCAGGAAAAGTCAGGGAATGATCTACATCCATCAGACAAGTCGCACATTGGTCACTGCACAGACATTTTTCAAGTGTTTTTTCACACCAGACTTCAGTAACCATGTGAGTAATTCTCACTGTTCTTTCGCACATTAATTTCACAATATTGCGGTTTTCACTCAGTTGTTTTCCCAACAGCAGCTGTAGAATAAGGCTCACAGCTCACCCCATCTGTGCTGACCTCAAAAACCAACATTAGCAAACCGGGAGGGTGTAGCACTTTTAGGTTGTGACTGAACACCAAAAAAGAGCCACAAAGAATTCGAGGAATTAATGCGTCAAAAGGCACGATAGGAACTCGCATTTATCCAGTAGGACTCGCTTACAGATGCTGCCTCCACACGCAAAAAAATTCACCCGTGACGTACGGACGCACGGACCTACCACCTCTTTCCTGTGGGAAGTCCTCCAGGTGCAAACTCTGACCCTGACATGAGGGTTCAGAGGTCAGAAAGTTTGTTTTCCCAGGTTTACCCCTTATTATTTATTCATGAAACAAAGAGGAAGGGATGGAGAGAGGGAGAGAGACGGAGAGGAATCCCCCAGCGAGAGGCCTTTGATGTGGAAAACAAAATCTCCGTTTTAATCTGCCCTCTAATGAAACACACATGACGCGTCCTGAGCGTGTACACAGCTATGCCTCTATCTCTCTTTGTCTTCGTGTTTACTTGTTTGTCTCTGCGTGTGTTGCGCAGGCACACATGGTTTCGGCGATGTTCCACACGTGTGCAAGATAGGAGAACGAGAACGAGATAACATGCAACCGATTAAACTTGCGGGGGGGGGGGGGGGCACAAAGAAAATATTAGTAATCGCTCCATGCTGTTGCTCAATTGCTCTCCCCGAGAAGTAATCATACCTTGCAGCGCCCGAGGCAGGCCAGCTGTCCACATGCATTTCATACGAAGACTAACGTTGCATGGACAGTCCCCTCATTGAAACAAGACGGGGCGAAGAAGAGACGAAGAGTTCACTCTCAAAACAAGAACATCAGGTGGTTTCACTCAGTAGCCAGTTGCATCAGGGCATGCTGTCCTGTGATTTGGAGGTTTTTCGACACAGAGAGTTCTTGTAAAATGCTCCAGATTTCAATTCAATTTTCCATATTCACTGGCTGTACACTCTATTGATGAAATTCTGTGCAACTAGCTTCGTCCGCAAATAAGTCTCTCGATGTGTAGATCCTGTAATGCTGTATAATCACGTTGCCGATACACACAGGAGTTAATTTTCCAATCTATAATTATTGAGAAGCTGTTAAAGACATGGGATTTGTATTACGACAGTGGTGTTGTACTCAGAAACTGTGGCGGGGGAATATTATTGCAGAATATTATTATATATGTATGCCACAAATAATTACAAGGTGCATTGTCTGCAATAAATGCACCATTACAGTATTTAGTTTTATATACTGTATTACCAATTAAATACATTTAAAGCTGGGCGATATGACTCTAGAATAACATCACAATATTTTTAGGCTATATCGCGATACACAATATATATATCAATATTTTAGAATCTCCCTAAAAACACTTCAGAAATGTTAGGACTGGGTGACAAAATCAAATGGCACATAATCTTATGACCAAATACCTTGATATCAATATTTCACCTATATTATAGAAATCACTATTGGTACTTGCACAAAATATTAACACAATGAGATTTATAATCAATAATCATCAGTAATGTGGATGTAATGACTAAAGCGGATAGAGGCAAGTATTAAAACAAGGAGAACAGTCTGGTAAGTTCAGAAAATGTCTTAATTTAACTGTAATGCAGCCTCTCAAACCAGAAAAAGACAACACTTCTGCCATGTCATGGTGTAACAATATCCAAATTATAGCCTGACCGATATTAGATTTTTAGGGCTGATGGCAAAACCGTTGTTTGAGAGTAATGATATATTCCAATACCGGTATATTGGCCGAGACTCTTATACCCACAAATATACATAAAAACAAAAGTTTTTTGCAATGATCCCTTAACCCTCTGCTGTCACTATAAGATAGATCAGTAATTGAATTTGAGAGAAATTCAAAAATCATTTAATTATTGGGCTCAGGGGTGGAGCCAGCGTCTTGTTATCGGAAGGCCGCTGGTTCGATTCCCCTGGTCTGCATGTCGAAGTGTCCTGGGGCAAGATACTGAACCCCAAACTGCTCCTGATGTGCTGGTCGGCACCTTGCATGGCAGCCACCGCCATCAGTGTATAAATGTATGTATGAATTACTGTAAGTTGCTTTGGACAAAAGCATCTGATAAATGCCCTAAATGTAATTGTTGTGCATTAGATTGTTGTACCTGGTCATTGTAAAAGCCATGAAGGTAATCTTTCACTACATTGTGATCACTACCTTTCTTTAAGCAAGGGTTAAAAATTGGTGGATAAAACTGGCTTTCTCTTCTCAATTGGTCAACATAAAGACATTTACCAGCAACACATTGGTTTCCTATAGCACACCTGACACTGAAATGCATCCTTCAATGCAATAAATGTTGACCCTGGAGCAGATCAAAGAGATTAACTAATAACTTTAAAAGTAGTTAGTTGCTATATCTGTGTCCTCTACAGGGAGGGAGCTGCTGTTCCCCAGAGAGCATCACACTACTGAACAAGCAAAACAGTGTGTTATGTAAATGCAGGAGTTTTTCTTTTCTTTTTTGTGGGGTGTTCAAGTGAATCCAATGTAATTTGAGTCAGAGACCCCTGGTGTATATCATATATTTATGTGACTCTGCTATTTTGTATATTTTAGTGCTTCAACACATAAATGTCGACCAGTAAAAACAGTGTGTTGATATGTGATTATGTGCTGACATATTGTACGTCCACATGATGGCATCTAGACAAAAAGTGTAACAGAGTGGGAGCGCTGCAGCGTATCCTCTTGCCTCCCTCTAGTCCCGTCCCAGTTCTTGGGAAACAAGTAGCATGACATCACTGGGGAGAACAGGCAACACAAAAATAGCCGGACAGCCTGGTTCCCAGCCGTGGGCCTGCACCCCAGACCGGACCAAGGTTCACAATGTGTTTTCAATGTGTCTGATATGTCCACTAACTACAGTCTTCTCTCTCTCTCCGTCTCCCTTCCTCTTCCTCCCTTCTTCTTGCTCTTTCATCATCCCCCTCTACCGACAACCCTCTCCTTCTCTCTCGACATTTCTCTCTCTTTCTCCCAGACTCTGTGGTCGTGGAGGCAAGGTCACACGCTCTACTCTTGGCAGGCTGCAGTGTGCGGAGCCTTTGCAGGTGCAGGGGATTATTTGCTGCTTTTGGAGAGAGGCGGAGAGGAAGGGAGGGGGGTGGGGGGGTGGGAGTGGACGAAGGGAGGGAGGGATGGATGGCTAGAATCGATGGATAGATGGATGGATGGGTGAATAGATGGCCTGAAGGGCAGGACGAGTTTACCCAAAGCCACATTCTTGTAAGATTCCACAAAGGTGAGCTCAGCTGGCAAATCTCATCCTCACCTGCACAGCAGACCAGAGGAGAGAACAGAACAGAACAGAGAAAGATGGATGGAGGGAAATGGGAACAAACATTATTCTTAAACCTAGCTCTCTTACAGCTTTAAATTAGCAATCCTCAATACAGTGAATCTGCATTGTTTTCCCATAAAGATCTCGTTATCAGACCTCTCCATCCCCTCATCCAATAAAAATCATACCATGGCAGATTTTTGTGGTTCTGTCTGAGCCTTGACGAGTATCAGGGGAGAGACAGACAACCAAGGGAGGGGAGAGCAGAGATAAGAGGGGGCCGGTTCCTGGGTATGGGCCCCTGCAGCTGTGCGACCTCCTGAGTGCTGGGGCCTGAAGTTCCTTAAAAGAGAGGGAGAGAAAGAGGCACAGGAAAGGAGAGATAAAGAGGAGTGGCCGAAAAACAATACAAATGGGGAAAGGAAAGCACCTAGAGAGAATTAAATCAAGCTGTAAAACATGAGAGATAAGTAGAGATAGATTTAGTGATTTATTTAGTGATGATTGTCTTTGTTTAAAATGCTGATCTTGAGCATAGTTGTGTGTTTGACGATTCTGAATTTTCATGTAAAGGGTTCCATCTCAATATAAAGGTCTCAGAAACCAAGACAAAGGTCTCAGCTCAATGTAATCCTTATCAAGGATAAGGACAATGTTTTATTATCACAAATCATAATCTGTGAGCACTAATATTCTCTCTGAAGACCTAATTGCAAGACATAAATAAATAAAAAACTGAATTTGGTATGGTTGCCGTAGTCTGATAAACAAAAATAGGTTGACAAAAGTGGTCACTCCCCAATCATTTTCCTGGGATCAGTAGCATTATTGGGGAGTGACAAGTTAAGGTTCAGGACTATTAGGTATGTGTGACAAAAAAACATAAAACACAGTAGTCCTGAGTCGACTTTATGCCAGTTGTAGTTGAAAGGCCCTTGGAGGAGCTATGAGCAAGGATGCACACGTGTATCCACGCAGAGGTTAAGTTAAATATGTTTAAACCTGTATACCTGAGTTTGTGTTGAACTATATTTTGTAACTTTTTTATGTGACTCTATGTGTGCTGTTGCTTGACCTTTGTGGTCTTGTTCAGTGTCTTGCATAAAGTTTGAAGAAAAGCATTAGCAGCGGAAACACACATTAAAGTAATATAAATTTAGTGGCGTGTAACAACATAGCATGTGCCTCCAGTATTATAGCTCTGAGTAAAAGATTTGTCACACCATCTATCCTTCCACTCACTCTCACCTCTTTTGTGTTGACAAAGTAGAACCACAACCAAAATACACATTTCAGAAGAACAGTTTCTGCCGGCCGGCCCGCTTTGGACAGATATAGCTTTCAGTCCATAACTCTTGCGACGCTACAACGCGCCAGACAGGACAGGAAGATTGAGGTTAGCTGCTCAAGGAGTGATGGAGAATTGGAGATGGAGATGGAGGTGAAGGAGAGAAGAGGGGATGACGAAACGGCACCCCAAGGAGCTGAGACGTGGCCCTGAGCCACCCCACCTGGACTCAGTCCACGCTGGGAAGAACAGGAGGAAGAGTGAAGAAATGAGAATAGAATATGAGAGAGAAGAGACAGGAGATGTGCATGAGACAGACTGAGACATGCAGAGGATAAAAAAGACATAAAGTACTTATGAGATAAGGAGGAGAGCAGCTTGAGAAATCTTAACCACAAGGTTTTTAGTAGACAAAGGGTATTTATTCTTCTGTTAGATGGTTTGAACTTTTTTTTAAAGCTAGTGAAGAAGAAACTGTACATAACATGATATGGAGTATAAACAGAAATAGGTTAACAACGGTGGTCACTCCCCAATAATTTTCCTGGCATCAGTCTGCAAGATTATTAGAGAGTGAAAAGTTAAGGTTGAGGACATCTTTTATATATGTGGGATCCAAAAAACATTTTTTACAAACCTGGCAGGCCAACCTCCTCACTTATTTGTCACCAGTATTTGCAAAACATAAAAAGTGACTCTTTTTTTTTTATTTACTGAAGTTGGTATGGTTGCCTTAGTCTGATAGACAAAATAGGTTTACAGCAGTGGTCACTCCCCAATCATTTAACTAGCATAAGCCTGTAAGATTATTGGGGAGTGACCAAAAAAAGAAAATGTCATAATGTTAGTGGTTCATATCAAGTTTAACAAAAGGTTCAGTGTTTGTCTCAATTTTGCTCCATGTGCATATGTATATGTGACCAAAAAAATGTTTATATAACAATAGTGTTTCATGCTTTGTTAAATCACAAAACCTCAACATAACCTGGCAGGCCAACCTCTTACCATATTTATAACCAGTATTTGCATGAAAAAAAAAATAATAATTTACTGAATCTGGTATGGTTGCTTTAGTCTAGAAAACAAATAAAGATTGTGGAGATGGTCACTCCCCAATCATTTAACTGGCACCAGCCTGTAAGATTATTGGGGAGTGACCAAAAAAAGAAAATGTCATAATGTTAGTGGTTCATCAAGTTTAACAAAAGGTTCAGTGTTTGTCTCGATGTTGCTCCATGTGCATATAAAACCAGGAAACTCAGCCGTGTGTTCTGGCCTTTCCAAGAAATGTATTGTGTTGAATGCTAGGGTTGTATGTCCGTAAATATGGACGCAACAGCTGTGTTGAATCAAGGCGGTAGAGTATTCAGCTTAAAGTAATCAGACAGGGTAGATGTGTGTATAGGCAAAATTGTTATTTGGTATGTAAAGGTAAAAGGATTGAAAAATATTAAATTGTGAGAATAAAGGGTTATCTGAGCTAAAAGGTGGAAAAAAGTGTTATGGGAGTAGTGAGGGGGTGGGTTGGGAGTATCGGGGGCGGGAGGGGTGTAAGTCCAGGGAAGGAATCAAGTTCACGTCCCTCTGCGACAGAGCTGCTGTCCAACAGGGATCCTCAAGTTTCAGTCACTTCCCCTTACATCGCTCTTCACGCTCTCTCCTTCACTCATACATAATCTGCTTGACACTAGAAATGCTCACACAGCCGCGTTTAATCATACCAAATATCTCCACCCGTACCCCGCGTTGACTTACGATGGACTTGACCCGGTTTGAACTGCCTAGAAAGAAAAAATCCTGCCCAGCCGAGACGAGATTACATCACCGTCTGATTTGGGTCTAACCTTCATCACATCACATCACATGGTTCCTCCAGCCAAATTTAGATCCTCCAAATCAGTGCTCCATGTGTAAGATTTATTTGGATAATGCAGCCTTTTATTGCTGTCCAAGAATATTACAAGTCAGGCAACAGTAATGTATCTTTTTATCCTGGCTGAAGTTTTCTCCACCCAACTAAGGGGGGGGAATCATTTAAAACCACTCATATAACAGGCCAGGATTAACTAGTAAAATCTAACAGTGTGTTACACCATACTGATCCTAATGTTTTTCTGGGTCCTCAGCTCACTCACAGTCACTTTGCTCCTCGGTGGCCCATGTGGATATGTTTAGCGAGCAGTGACAGAGTGACACACACACACACACACACATCTTCTCACTCAGACACACACTGCGGCTCACTGGGGACACCTCTGGAACGCAGCGCCTATCCAGCTTCCAACTTGGGCGGGTGGAGGGAAGTTGGGGTGTATATAATAAAAGTGCTCTATAAAAGTGTGTGTGTGTATATGTATACTCGTTTTTGTTGCATACTGGGGACTGTTTCTGGCATAAACCATGTCAGGACCAAGAGTCATCATGGAGACCGGCCCTAATGTGGTAAAACGTGATTTCTGAGATCCTGGTTAGGTTTAGGGGTAAGGCACGAATTGAGGTTGGGTTAAGGTTAGGCTTAGGATAAGGCTTTGGTTTAGGCTGTACCAGTGAACTGGAGTCAATGTAAAGTCACATCAAGGATAGCTGCGCAAACCTGTGTGTGTGTGTGTGTGTGTGTGTGTGTGTGTGTGTGTGTGTGTGTGTGTGTGTGTGTGCTGGCTTTTGTACATCTGAATAAATCCAAATGTGTTTTTTTTTGTTTTCACGTGTGTGTCTGAGCTTGAGTGTGTGTGTAGCTCAGTGGAGGGTGTGGGTTGGATGAGGCAGTAAGTAGGAGGGTGGGTGGTGGAAACAGAGTGTGTGTGTCTGGTTTTTGTGGTCTAATAACGGGGAAGGTCTCGGATGGAGAATATTATCTTTTTTATGAACTAAATGGAGCGGAGGGCCAAGAGTTCTACTGTTTATTGCTGAATTAATACGTTACAGTATCTGTGGTTAAGTAATTGGACTTTTTTTAATGGGTTTATTTTTAATATTTAAAGATTCTCCTGGGAGCAGAGAGGTCCTTTTATGTTTGCACTTTGCTAAACCGTGTGTCTTTCGTAGGTGCGGTGGCTGCGTTTGTTACCACTCCTCTCGACGTGGCGAAGACCAGGATCATGCTCGCGAAGGTATACACACTCAAACACACACACACACACACATACACAAGCTCCTCTGGCAGCGACGTTTAAACACTGCTGTCAGGTGATGCCTCGCAGGCAGAGAGCTGCAGCAACAGTGGACGGAGAGGGCCGAGGTAGCAGCGGGACAGTCGTGAGACGTACACACACATCGATCATCCGACGTGGACTATGGACAGTGTCGGCAAGACATGTTTGTGCGCATGGTTAGTGTTAGAGCGGGGACTTGTTGCTGCTCCAGAGGAATTTCCATCTCAAGGCTGCTTGTCACTGAGAGGTGAAGCAGAGGGCCAGTGTCCCTCCTGTTGACTCCTCTACTCTGTCCATCCTCTCGAACAGTCCCCCTCTCTCCTCTCTTTCTCTGTGTAGCGGTGTTCCCTCCTCTTCCTCCCTCTCTCCACCTCCTCTTTCGCTCCTGGCTCGCTCTGACTGTACGTCTGGCTTACCTCACCATGTCCTGTGTGTGTCTGTGTACGGAGAGGGTAGTGAGTTCAGAGTTACCCAAATCAGCCCCCCCACACTCTCTCACACACACACACACACACACACACACACACACACACACACACACACACCGACTGTCCTTGGAGAAGACACAGTGTTCTGATCCTCACCCCCCTCCTCCCGAACTAATGAGATACTGGAATTAACAAAACACACAGACAGTCTTGATCTCTTGCGAGAAGCTGTTGGCTGTAGGTGGAACAGCGCAGCACAAAAGCTTCCTGTAAACACCATTTGAAATGCAGCTGGTGTAATTTACCACCAGCAGAGGACTTGGCCTGCGTTGCCTCAACGAGGTTCGGTTATAACTTTATAAGGCCAAGTTTTTGATCCGCACAAGGCACCACAGGTAAGGTGGAAAAAAACTGGAAGATGAAATTTCAGATCTTCTAATGTGACGGCTTTTATCAGCTGATAAAACTCCAGCTCTATGTTTTCACCAGCTATCAGACTAAATAAAAGCCAGGATGCTCCACTTGTATGTACTTCAAATGTTACTGGTTAAAATCCAGTCAGGTGCAAACTATCTCAATAATAATAGTAATTTTGAAACAAGCTATAAAATTGCAATCATTTCTCCAGAGTGCATTTAACAATTCTTTTTTCGTGGAAAAAATGTAATAGTTTGTAATAATTGCAAAAGTTTTATTGCCAAATATGTCAAATAGACATGACAGAATATATATTAAACACCCTTTGTATTCTAGATTTTAGGCTGTTTTTCTTGATCTAATCAAAGCAGCTTGCCCAAATATGGAGCCATGGAAACAGGGAAACGTGAATTTCTAGGTCAGTATTAGGTTTGAAACCTTTATTTTCAATCCAAAATTAGGGCTGCGACTAACTACTGTTTTTGTCTTTCAATTAATCTGACATTTATTGTCTTAGTGATTGATTAATCTTTACGTCTGAAATGTTTTTTTAGGTATAGGTAGATATTCATATTGAGTTCACTTTCACTTCTGACAAAAAAAAGCAAATCCTCCAAATGTAGAAGCTACAACCAAATTAATGTTCGGCTTGAAAAATTACTGAAATGCTCAATTGATTATCAAAATAGTTGTGACTCATTTTCTTTCAACCAGCTAATCAATTAATTAACTGAATGTTTCTGCTCTAATAGAAATGTATTAAAAAACTAGAATGGCACTTACCTCATGGCCTCAAGGCCTAACAATTCCCTTTAATTCAATCAAACCTAATCCAGTATCAAACTCGATAGCCCTGAATCACTCTTACATGCGTTCATAGATACCAGCCACCTAAATACGCCGGATTTTCTTCATCAAGATAGGAAATTGCCCTGTGTTGCAATGTCAAAGTGAGAAATCCACACCAAAAGTTAAAGGGGTCTATTCTGTGCTGAGACCCATCCTCCATCCAAGTTTCATGGAAATCCATGAAGTCCTTTGTGTGTAATCCTGCTGACAAACCAACCAACAAAACAATAGATGGACACAGGTGAAAACAATTCCTCCTTGGTGGAGGTAATAACATTATTAAATGTTAAATGTGATTTGTGTACAATATGAGGCAACAAATGATAGTAAAGCAGCTTATCACATCTGAAAATGGAGTTCTGTTAAATTATAAAAACTACCAGAGCGGCGAAGGATGACAAGTCTCGGCAGGAGAGAGAACCAGAGACGGACAGATGGAGAGAGAGCAGGGCTGCTGTTGATGGGGTCTGGACGGTTTGGATCGGACGGTGGGAGGAAATGTGGGTGTTGGAACTTGTCACATTAGTTTCCGTCTTACAGAGGCAGAGCAGAAGGTTGTTTCTTGTCCTAGGTGGGCAGAATGAAAGAGCGGTGTTGTACGGTAGGCAGCCCGACACGGACGAGGCCGAAGCGGGCCGGCGTCCAGGGCACAGCTGGACATGCAAAGCCCCTCCTGGGCAGGGACTGCTGCCACACCGCCCTGCCTGCAGCACTGGCCACATGCCTGGCACACCACGGCCTCCTACGCTGCTGCTGCACAACACTGCTCTTCTCCTCAGGCTGGCAGCGCACTGCTGCCTTCACTGTCCTGTTCACTGGAGTCGATGTCTGGTACGGTCCAACACCTTGTTCAGAAGTCATCACTGTCATTCAGCTGAGACTATCAGGGGGAATTCGTTCCATTCGGACATGACTGCAAGAGCAAAAGACAGAGGCACTACAGACTGAGCTGCAGGAAGATATTCTTTATGTCAGCATAAGTTACACAAAGACAGTGTGTGTGTGCGTGTGTGTGTGCGCGCGCATGTGTGTTTTGGAAACCCTCTTCCTCCATCCCCTCCTTCCATCATTCCACAGCGGTAGAGGAAAAGAAAACTTGTCAGACCAGAGTCATTTCTCAGCCACCTGTCTCCAACAGAAACACGAGGAATAGGGGTGTGTTTTTTTTTCTCCTCACATGAATAAAATGCGGGAATCCTCCCCCGGGTTCCAGTCGCAACTTTACAGAGGACGCCGCAAACTCAGTTTCCTACACGCTCCGTGAGCTGTGGCGCAGATTGGCACACACGAACCCCACACACATGCTCCCGCCGCCTCCTCCTGCCTCTCTCCTTTCTGTGCCGCCACCGCCCGCTCTCACTTAACCCCGGCTGGCCTCGCCCCGCCGCTCCCGTACCCCTCCGCCACTCCGCAGTGATGGATTAGAAACTCTCTGGCCGGCTAAGCCGTATTGTGTAAATAAAAGTTCCAGACTTGACGGGTGCGAGCTGCGGAGGGGAGAGCGGGAGAACCTGTTGAGTGTGTTTTTGGGTGGGCAAACGGCTGGGCGGGTGTTGGAGGTGTCACCTTCGCTGACACAGCTGTCCGAGAGGAGAACAAGGAGGGGAGAGACGGAGGAATGATAGGAAGGGGGGGGGGGGGCGCGGGAGGAAGCTCAGCTGAGGAAGACTAAACAGGGTGTCTGTTTGAGGAGCAGGAAGTGAAGGAGACGATCCATCAATCATCACACCTCTATTTTCACCCTCTCTCTTTCTCTTTCTCTTTCTCTCTCCAGGCCGGGTCGACCACGGCGAACGGCAACATCCCGCTGGTGCTGTACGACGTGTGGAGGAGCCGAGGCCTCACAGGGTGAGTCTCCATGTGAGGGAAGAGGCCGCCTCACACAAACTGTGTTTATCCCAGCCGCTTATTTTACATGATTTGATTTTTACTCCCTGATCCCTCACGTAATCAAGTTTGATGAGTCGCTTCTCTGTTGGGGGACGTGAATTTACAGCCAGAGCTGAAAAATGAGATGCGTAAAAGCTTTTCCTCGTACCGTCCTATTGATTAAGGTGTTACAGGGGCCGAGTGGAGGGGTTTATTTGAGTGTTTTGATGTGTTTATAATGCACACCGGACAAAAGGCCAGGTCTAATGGGGCCGCAGAGGGCTGCCAGCACTAAAACAAACCCCTCAGCCGCGATGAATAATAGGCCTGCTCGTGCACCGGCGGCCACCGTTTAGCCGGGACGCACCTCGGCCTAATGCTCGGAGCAGATTTGGTTTGGGACCGGGCCAAACACAAGCGGGACGCCTCTCTATCTCACCGACACACACACACGCGGCGTGGTGTTGTTTGTTTTCTGCGCGCGGGGGCCGCAGCGCTGGAATCTAATCAAGAGAGAAATTACATCCCGGCTTTGTGCTCTAATAGGAGCCAAGGGTGATTCCCTACAAACATCCAGCTTTCAATTTTAATAAAGATCACGTTTGAGAGGACTGCGCCCGTCTCGCCGAGGTGATAGCTGTCTTGCTCCACCACGGAAAAGCCTAAATCCCACTCTCCCAGCTGCAGCGGTAACCGAGTGGTAATGTACAGGGGAGCTGTTTGATGCCAGTCCCCCCACCTCTGCACCCACCACACGGCCAACCTTTGATGTCTTCCTCTCCTTCTCCGTATCTCCTCCGCCGATCCCCTGAGACCGGCTGTAAAACTCGCTCATATTGTGCGGCCCCAGACAACACGCACCGCGAGCTCTCTCTCGACATGATCGACTCCTGAATAATCCTTTTTCTCCCCTGATGCTGATGTAACCGGAGAAGAATGAGAGACGATAGAATGAAATGCAAAGACAAAGGGGAGTGTGTAGAAAAGTAAAAAGGGAGGTGGGAGGTGGGAGGGGAGGGGGGGGCTGTTGCTCCGCAGGGCCAAAGGCCCGGTGGTTGCGCTGGTGCATGCCTGATACAAATTGCTCGGGCTTTAAAGCTGTAATTATGGTAATAGGCCCAATTGCAGTGTAGTGAAGCTCTAAAGTGCTTCCATGTGTGTGCCATGCCCCAGAGACCCCGGGTTAGCAGCGCTGAGCGGCGGAGCTCACGCCGGCCTCCCCCAGTAACCTGCACACTGCACCAGGAAACATGTCAAAACAAAGACTAATAAGCAGCGCGTCCCCCAGGCTGTGTCTGCTCCGTGCCTTATGTAAACCAAAATGGAAAGAAAAGTAAATACAAGGGTTTTTTTTTTCTCACCACATTCACACAACAAAGCAGCGACTCTCGAAGCTTGCGGTAAACCTTAATTGTACTTTTTATGACATCAGCGGTCTTTGTTCTCCACCGTCAGGAATGGAGCGAAGCAGTTTGAGCACTTTTCACCTGCCGGATTCGAATGAACACTTCATACGTTATACGAGTGCCGTTTTACTGCGTTGTAATGTTGTGTACTTTCTCACCTCAACTATTAGCTTTTGTATTTGTGGAAATCCAGATCGTATCTCCACGTGGATTTCTTTGTGCTTTATAAAATATTTCTCAGCAGATTTGATCCATCTACATCCCCTCACCGTGCTGTGCGAGGCGACGACGCGTAGTCGTACTCATGCTAACAGGAAGCATCTACGATTTGAATGAACAATGTAAAAAAAAATACACGTTGAGAAAGTTTCAAAATCGTTTCAAAATCATTTCCACACTTTGAACTCAGTAGATACGATCCGCCAGTTTCTTATTGCGTTGTCATTTCTTTGAGTACTTTCATATCCCTGAAATCTCTACAACCTAAGCTGAGAGGTGATGTAAGTCAATAAACAATGATAAATGATGAAAGTATTGAAATTATGGCATACATTTAAAAATTATAAAAATCGGACTTTAAAAAAAGATCTCATTTGACTGAATAAAAACACAGAAGAAGAAGAAATAAGAACTTTTATATGATCCCGTATTAAACAATGTACAACACAGTGAAACTGGAAAGCTGCATTTAACCCATCCAAAGGGAAGAGTTGGAAGCGTGAACGTGGTTTTCATTTTTAGATTGGTTTAAACAGGATCATGTCAACAACGACTTCCCGCAGCCAACGTCACCAGTCGTTTTTTTTGCACCGTACGTCACGCGACTCAGTGAAGTCCTCACGCAAGCACATCAGGATCTGGCAGAAGATGAAATTTTTAACCTCCTGCTGCAAAAAAATTAAAGATGATTGTAGCTGATATGGTTTTTGTTTTCGATTGATTTAAACAGGATCATGGAAACAACAGTGTATCGCTGCCAGTGGAGGCTGCTCGCGTATGCTCTGCTTTCATAGGGTTAATGTTGCTTGATTCTGCGCTATGTAACTTCGCTCAGCGGATGAGATCACAGTACGTGACGCTTTACAGCAGAAGATCACATGCAGCGCCAGATATCACTGATTTTGGTAAAACATTAAAACATCTCCACCCTCTCTTCTTTTTTAAAACGGCAGCCAAGACATTCTCTGTGCTCTCCTGTCATGCCTTCAAACTATATTTAGTTTGATTCCTTGGAGAGGCGATTGGCCCACAATAGAAGGATGACGGCGATCAGTTGGCCGGGCCGGGCTGTGATGTCAGAGTGAGTCAGGGGGCCCGGGGGAGCTGAGGGGAATATCTGAGCTCCGGCTCTGCTCTGACGTCTAAACCCAATCCACAGGTGGGCCTGATCCCAGACAGGAAATGGAACGGTAGTCCAGAGCGGAGACAAAACAAGCGCGTCCAGTTTAAAATTAGTTCATCCGTCGACACAGCCGGCAGTCAGAGCCATCACATGAGGGGACGTCGGGACTTGTGTTGTGTCTCCTGTGATGTTGTTCGGTTATCCAGCCGGTTTCTGTCATTAGATTCTGATTTAGCTTCGGATCATATGTGATATTGTCGTCTGCGTACTTGCCTGGAGCGGGCCTGTGGTTTACGTTTGAGCAGATGGCGACAAAAAGCCGTGCTGAGACGGGAGGAGCACGCTGAAGGGCACGACAGCGACCTCCGACCGACGTCTCCACGTTTTATTTGGAGCATTCGCACCAGTCCGTGCTCACACAAACACACTTGGATTCTCTCTCTCTCTCTCTTCGCTCTCTTTCAAACATTCACTCTTTGTGTCTCCCGAGCCCGATCACGCACAACTAACCTTTTACTGGCCGTCCTTTAAAAACACCCGATCTGGGTCGAGGCATTCTGAAGCGTGGAGTCGTGTGAATGGTTGGGATGGCTGGGAGATCCCTGACATGCTTGTCGCCTTGTAGAGCTTTGCAGTTGATGAACGTGACGCACAAGGGGTCTGTTTGTGATCCGAAATCTTAGCTTTCCAGTGAAAGAGCTAGTTAAAGGGTAATTCCACCAATTTAACCCATTAAAGTATTTTTACAGGTCTTGGGTAGTACTACTGTCAAATTGGTGGTGTTACCCTTTAAGGGTCCAGAAATAGTATCTTAATATAGGGCGCTGAAAGGGATTCAACTGTTGAAGTCATAAAAGAAACCCCAAAAATGCTTTTTCTGGGATTTTTGACCAAAAGTCAAACCTCTTAAAGGGTTAATCCACTCAATTATTGTTGCACTTTCGCAATATCTTCAAAAACGTTTGAAGGTTTGCAAATGACGGAAAGATAGAGTCCAAAAATCGAATCATCAGAGGCTGACAACCCTTATGGTAAAAAAGAAAAAAAAACCCCAACATGAAATTATCTGCCTATTCAAAAGCAGCAAACTGGATCACACTTTGGCCCATCTGTCTGTTTTACCTTTAACATCTGGTGGCGGATTTCCAATGAAAACGTTACTAGATCTCGACAACTCTGCTAAGTTTTTTGTGAAAGTTGTAGCTCTTCTTAAATGTTTTTGTCATGCTACAGTAGGAAAAGCACCAACTGATATGCAGTTTTTTGGGCCGACGCTGATACCGACAGTATGGAGTAAAAAATTCTGATCTCGATATATCATTTTTTTCATATAAGCCGACAACAAAGAATAACATTAATGACTGCTGAATTCCCTTTAGCTGCTTCAGGTTCAGGGACCGTCATGGGTTATTTTTTATCTTCTGCTTATCCAAGCTTAATATGCTCACTCCGTATCTCCTGATATAGCAACAATGTGTCGTTGAGACAGAGCTACTTTCTGCTCTGATTTGTTCTAAAAAATGCCGTTTCAGTATCAGAATGCTTGGAAGATCTGCAACACGTGAAAAAAGGGGTC
The DNA here is from genome assembly GCA_039737535.1 of Lagodon rhomboides. Lineage (NCBI taxonomy): Eukaryota > Metazoa > Chordata > Actinopteri > Spariformes > Sparidae > Lagodon > Lagodon rhomboides. The sequence goes on along the minus strand of CM077785.1, from coordinate 11,646,483 downwards.
AAATATTCACTTTGGATGAATGTGTGGGGAAAGAACTGGTCATGATCTGGTCTCGTGTTCGCCTCTCCCGTCGGAATTAATAGACCCAGAGCCTGCTGCTCGTCTCCTAAAGGCGCAGGCCGGGCCGGCGGCGAAGCCCACGTGACGACGCCGACACAGGAAATGACTGTGCAGTTTGCCATCTCGTCTCTGCTAGCACCTGTGCTTCTCCCACTGTGACTAATCAAAGTGTCTGATATGAAATAGGTTGAGTCAGGAAGCTTCTCCTCGGCGTCTGCTGGAGCACAGCTGATGGAAACCATGCAGGACTCGGTGATACTCCAGGTTTTTTTTTTCCTAAAGATTGAAATGGACAGAAACACGAGTACTGACGCACACACCCTCGCAGATGAGGAATGAGGACAGACAGTCAGTCCGGGCACGCAGACAGTTTTATGCACTTTTTCTCCTCGCACACAATACCCTTCATCCATTACATCTGGCTCGGACGGGGCCAGACCATGTGAGCGTGGGGGCGCGTTGGCAGGCGGAAGGTGTTGGTAGGCAAATACATGCCGAGAGACGGGAGACGGGGCAGGGAAAATAAAACAGGGGAGAGACACAGAGAGGCAGATGAAGCGAGCACGTGTCTGAGAAAGTGGATGACGCAGCAGAGAGAAAAGAGACGGAGGAGAAATCCCCAAACAACTGAGCCAGCTGAGGGGGGGGGGGCGTCGCTGGACAGAGAGACGGAGAGAAACGGACGGACAGACAGCGGAGGGACATGTGTGGATGTCATCCGGCCATCAGTCACGCTGAGAGAGAGAGAGAGAGAGAAAGAGAGAGAGAAGGGAGGGGGTGAGAGCTCCAGGGAGGCCGTAGGGTGGGGGCTCGAAGCCTAATCCCAAAAACAGCTGTGTGTAGCAGGGAGGGTGGTGATGGTGGTGGTTGGGGGGGGGTCGTTCTTGGGAGACGGTTGCTCTCTCATGGCTCATCTCATCCTCTGACCCCTGCTACGTCAACGGCTTCTTGTCGGGGCCCCGGCCGCTGTAACCCGGGGCCCTCTCGCTCTCCGCAAAGTGGCTCCAGCACCGCAAGCCTCACGTTTGACCCGCTCCCATGGACCACGCGGCCTTCGCTTCCAGCCGTAAATCACTCACAGACAGAAGCTGTCAATCAGCGGAGCGACACGCGATCCGGCCCGCGTCTTCATGGAGGTAATTAAAGCCGGAGCAGGAAAACTGTGGAGGAATTGGCATCGGTTTCCGAGGACAGAAAAACCGTCTCCTTAGAAACGTCTTTTTCCTCGCAGATTTTTCCAGCCGCAGCGATCGTTCTCTTTCACGTCACCTCTTCTGGGGACAAGCAGTTTAACACGATTCTAATTCATCATTAACATCTGCACGACTCCATCTATATAACATTTTTATTGTATAAGTTGAATACAAATATACAGCTAAAACTGAAGCGAGAAGGGGAGGGAACAATCCAGTTTCCGACTCTGGGGGTTTTTGTTCCTCCAGAAAGTCACCTAGCTGCACGGCTAACTGAGCTAACTAGCTAATGGCCGCTACAGTTAGTGGTTTCTTGTAAAGGTGGAAAACCAGAAAACACTTTCTCCATAAACTAAAAAAATTCAGTTTCACTAAAGAGTTGGCGTGACTGAAGCATTGTTCTCCTTCGGACTAGTCAGTAAACCATCCAAATGATTCTGCAGCTGTTATTTTAAAGATAAATAGCTGCATAATATTTCTTCGATATCTTATGTCATCATGCAGTTGCATCCGCTGCCTACACATCCCTTCGTCTGTGCTTCATTTCTTTATTTATTTCAGCTGCCAGCTGTCTTAAATGCTGATTTGAATCTGTATTAGTTCAAAACTAATTCCATGTTTTGCTCCTGCTCTTCTTTTCCGGCAGTCTGTTTGCGGGCAGCATACCGAGGGTAACCTTCATCAGTGTGGGTGGTTTCATCTTCCTCGGAGCCTACGAGAAGGTCCGCCGCACTCTGCTGTAGCGGCATGTCGTCCGTGGCCGTCCTGAGTCCTGACCTGGTGGAGGGAGCAGCAGGGAGAGCTTCTCCGGATGTAGCACCCTCGTCCGCCTGGAGGCCCCCCCTACACCTCCATGCTGCTGGGCCCCTGAGATGCAAGGAACACCTGGTGCTCGGGCGAAGAGTCGTCCGCGGGCCTGATCGCGTTACCCAGGGTGCCGCATTCCTGCTCATCAGTGCCCTGCGGCCTGAGCTCACACTTCCGTATCAGCAACAGCGGCTCGGTGAAAGTGACGGTGCCTCTTTACTGTTTAATGTGTGAGAATCAATAAGTTATGGTATTAAAGATGGTCTGTTTTTATGTTTTGAGTGAGCTTCGGTGATTCTTCCTCTTCCCTGTGGGCTTCCTCTACACGGTTTTTACGATCATTTTAGTGTTTCATCCATATTTTCTCCCTGCTAAGCCGGGCCACCTGTGTTACAGACACACTCGTATCTCACCATTGTTGCATTCCCGCCGGAGCGCGGCTGAGCTCATCCACCTGCAGGGGCTTTCATTTTATACCTTAGGTGCCTTCAACAATAGAACACTTTGTTAAATTAACAAGGGCGTGGTTTTATTAGGAGCCTCAGGTATCCTGCAGAAGCTGCGTGTGACATTTTTGGAGTTTATCTCTCATGTGTTTATTGTGGAACTTTATTATTTAATGACTGGATTATGTAAGGAGTCATTCCTTTGTCTTCACCTGAGATGCTGACCCGACCTTTGATTGAAAAACAACCTTTGCGTCAACAATCGCATCAATGGGCAGCATCCCGTTAGCTTAGCTTAGCATTAAGACTGGGAGCAGGGGGAAACAGCTAGCCTGGCTGTGACATCACTGTGAGGTGACGGGTGGTTCACGTCTCCCAGCCAAGAAATAGAGCGATGATACACAGCCAATGTAAAACCACACGTGATTTGATTTAACATGTTCATTAGTGAGCTGCTAGATGGACTTTGTTTGGCCAGAGCCAGGCTAGCTGTTTCCCCCCTGTTTTCAATCTTTGTGCTAAGCTAAGCTAACAGGCTGCTGGCCGTATATGACCGTGGTATAGATCTTTCCATGTAAATCTGAGTTTATATCCCAAAATGTACAAATAGTTTTTTAGACTCAAGAAAAGGGTGAGCAATTAGCGCTGCTATTTAAAGATAAAATGAACTAGAAGTTTGTAAGGCAACCTACAAAACCATAAAATATGTTTTTTTTAATTATAACCTTTCTATCAAAGGTTGTCAGACTATAATATAATCAATAAACAGTACTCACGTTGTAAAATACATAGTGTAAATTGCATGCAGTTGCATTTTTCAGTTGCTTCTCATGTTTTTTACTCAGTTTCCTAAACTGGGCACAACCTTTTTTAAGGGTAACTCCGCCAATTTCACACGATAAAGTGTGGTTACAGTAGTTTCAAGCCTTTTGTGGCTCCAAATAAGCAGCATGTAATCTGATGAATTGCATTGTGGGTAGTGTAAAGTAGAATGCGTGTGATAAAAAAGGCAGTATTTTCGGTTCTGCTGTGTCAATGTTGATCTTTTGTTTTTAAACTGTCCACAATGAGTCCCAACAGGGTTATTGGAGTGCAATGACAGACCAGTGGACTGCTTTTCAAAACCTTGGGCCTACATTACCCACAATGCAACTGAGCCACCGAGTGACATCACTGGAGGCAGTTTGTCGGATCACATGCAGCTTTCTGGAGCCACAAAAGGCTTTTTACTACCTTTTTCACATATGCAGCCGTCCTGTAAACACTTTAATGTGTAAAACTGTTGGAGTTACCCTTTAAGTTTGAGACCTTTTCACTCAGTTTACTGAGAATTGCTCTGGAGAAACGAGCAGCATATTTTCCCACTTACTTTTTGTGTTATCAAGCCGCGCAGATGGTTTCGATTTTATTTGCCAAGTTTCCGGGATATCAGCTCAGCTGCTGGGGCCTAACAAGATGATCTGCATGAGCAGATCAAGTCGGGGGAGACTGGGAAAAATGTTTTTGTTGTTTCGTCGAAACTGACAATTTAAATGAGCTCCAGCTGTAATTGCACCTGGCCTTACACAGGAAATGATTCCACGGGGGAAAAAGGCTGATTAAAAGCCGTAAAAGTTGGAATTAATTATATTATTTTGAACAAAATTTTGGATTAATTTCACTGTTTTTCCTTAAGATACAATGTGCAGTAAAAGTGTCTTAGTCTGCACCGGCCAATCGTACAAGTACTGATGGTTTCCACATGTCCTTTTTCTTTTCTTTTTTTTCAAAATAAGAGCATGCAGTTATCCAAGACAACTTATTAGAAGACTAACAAATCACTCCTCTACATCTGAATGACATATGTAAGAGAAATCAGCCATCAGCATCAGTTTCCGCCCTCAGCTCAGTGTTGTCCTCGCGGTCACTGCGGAGGTAAAAGTGAAGACCGTCGGGGGGGCAGAGGGAGACGGATGGCCTCACAGGTGGGAGTGTTTGTCATGCTGCTTGTCACTGTGCTGTTGGACAACAATGGTCGGCGTGTGATTGGTGGAGGCCACGGCCGGAGGCATGTCAATCATCCGGTGACAAACATCCATCTGGAATGCACATTCTGGCCAGCCACTGACCCTCAGTCAGCCTCGACTCCATAGCAAATATTTTAAACAGGCCGGAGAAGGGAAAAAATATGCCTGCTGTCTTTTGGAGCTTCAGGGAGCCAGGACACATTCCTGGTTGGAAGATTAGCTCTCTCTCTCTCTCTGTGTGTGTGTGTGTGTGTGTTACTGTTTCACTGCTTTGAAGATCAAGGTCTGTGGGTTTCGTGTCTTCGTGCATGCTCCATTTCAATTGATGGCTTCTCCATAACCGCTGTGACATGTGAGCAGCGGCTAAACGCTAACTCAGCTGTTTGTGGTCCTGTTGTCACTTTAACATCCTCTCATTCTGTTTGCGCAGGCGGAGAGAAAAAAAAAAGTCAAAAAAACACTCGTAATAATAGCAAAATGGGATTTTTATTAGACACTTCAATGCCATGTTAGACACTTCACTGTTTCAGCTCTGACATTGGTTCAACAGTTTGATTCAATAAATAACTCAGAACACAGACTGCACCTCGCTGCCCCTCTCGTCCCTTTTACCTGCTACACTGGGATTGGTTTTCCAACTGGGACCTCTGATTGGTCTTGCTGGTTTTGAAAAAAAAAAAAAAAGAAAGAAAATAGTCATCTCTGATGGGTGCTATCAGGTGTAACCAGAGGAGTGTGTCCTCCGCTTTACCTTGATAAGGCCGCTGGTAACAGAACACAGCTCAGACGAGAGCACACTGGCCAAACACATGCACACACGAGAGAAAGTGTAACTACTGCTCTGCCTGATCACGCAGGGACGGTGGCAGTCCCGGCCGCGTTAATCCTCCCAAGTTTGGTTAGAGCACCCATTTCACAAGCTTCCCGACTGTTCTCACAGCGTGAGAGCGCACCTTTTAAGTTACCTCGGACACTATAGAGCTGTAGCGATGTGACGATGAGAAAGTTACTGATGTGACAGGCTGATTACTGGCCATTATCCTGTGAATGCACAACGGTGGCTCATTGAGGCACATTACAGCAGTAACACGGTGACACGATTCTCCCTGATTCTCCGGCTTTCTCTGAAGTTCGTGGCGTTAAAATGTCGATTTAAACATTCTGGCAATTAAATGTCGAGTGTTCACAGCTGCGGATCTCATTTAGAGCTGCCGCTGATGATTATTTTCTCGATTATTCGATTAGCTGTTTGGCAAACACTGACAAAGTCCTCAAGTGTCTTGTTCTGCAAAACCCAAAATATTCAGTTTTACTGTCGCAGAGGAGCAAAGAAAACAGAAAATATTCACTTTTAAAGGGCAATTCCACCAATTTTTTTACACATTAAAGTGTGTTTACAGGTCTTTGGGAGCACTACTGCACATGTCATAAAGGTAGTAGAAAGCCTTTTGTGGCTCCAGAGGAAGCTGCATGTAATCTGATAGACTGCCTCCGGTGATGTCACTCAGAGGCTGGAGTGGCATTGTGGGAACCAGAGTTATTGCCTTTTTTTTATCCCATTCATTCTTTTTTTCTCTTCAAAACTACACAAACTGCCTACATTACCCACAATGCAACATAGCCACAGAGCAACATCACTGGAGCCACAAAAGGCTTTATACTCCCCAAATCCTGTAAACACTTTTTAATGTGTCAGGCTGGTGGAGTTACCCTTTAAGTGGCTGGAGTCGACAATAGTCGGCGATTAATTTAATAACTGACAGCTAATCGATTAATCGTTGCAGCTCTGATCTCATCATGAATGTGACGAAGAACACATGACTGGTGTTTATGCCGAGGACCACATTTAATTGCAAACTTGTGCCAAAGTCACTTTTCTGGACAAATAAAGAAACTCATCAGAGTACAGAGAAGAATATTTTTTTCCCAACTGGATCAGAGCAGCTTCGCAGTAACTCGTAGTATTGTGAAACAGGTGGAAGAGCCTTAATGGTACAGTGTGTACTGTCGGCTTTACCGTGTCAAGATAAGCGGAGCGTCTCCTCGCAGAGGAGGCTCCCGCATTCCTATTGGCAGATATCGTGTACACAATCTGCTTGTTTCTGACGTGAATATAAAAAGTGCTTTAACTGACCATCCCATCTTGAACCATCTGACGTACCAAAATAATTTACATTGAAGCTCTTCCTTCATCCAACAACGCGTGTGAATTGTGTTTGTGTAAGGCCATGGTTTGTCAAAAAACATTCAAGTGCAATCAAGTGTTTGCTTGGTTTCGCTATAAAGAGTGTACCAGGGTCTCTCACAAAAAGTCTCTGGATATATGCTATTACAAGTTGACGTTATCTTTGATCATGCAATAAGGCACCGCAGCTGAATGTTGTTGGTAAAAGCTGAAAAAAGGCTGTTTTTGTTTGTTTTTTTTTTGTTTTGAAGAAAAATAAAAATACCATCACTCCTTTCTTTGTCATGCACATAAATTCAAATACTCTTTTGTAAAAGTTATATAATATATAATATAAGAAAACTCTTATGTACAGTCAAATGTCCAAAGGTATATTTCTCTTTTCCCCCTGCACATACATATACTGTACAAGATTCCCTACATTTACATGCTTCAAATGCAAGTCACATTTTTTGGAGCTAGAATTTCTTTATTGGTCACCTCCCGAACGAAGGTTTTTAAACTATGTACAGCTGATACGCTCAGATGGGACGCCACCCACACAAGCTCTTCACACTCCGGATGCCCCCTGCCTTTTTTTTTTTCCCCTCCTGGTGCTCCCTTTCAGTCCAGATCCAGGAGGCTCAGGATCAATCGCCTCGATATGAGGTAGCAGTTTATTTCCCAGTGCAAAAAAAAAAGAGAGAAAAGTCCACTCCGCTACTGCGAGTCCACGTTTCGGGCTGGATGGAGCGCCTGCTAGTCGCTGGCTCTCCTTAGGGGGCCGCTCTCATTCTGAGAGGCTCTGAGGGTGTGTCCGTTGGACAGCAGAGTCTGCCTGAGCTCAGGCTCACAGTCACTGTCGAGGCGGCCGCGGCTCGTCGCCAGTTTCACCGGCTTGTGGAACGAGTCCTCCTGCGATGGAGAGAACGTCGCCGTCTGTCCCGTTCTGCTCGCTGATGAACAAAGAAGGAGACACGGGCAAGGTCAATGACGTGACATATATGTAGAGGAATATGCAGTCGGCTTCAGGATACAGAGGCAGTGGAATGTGTGAACAGGGCTGTGTTGACATGTGGAGGTGAGAATTGGTATTTGGAGGCCAATTCCACTGGTATTACTCCTCGCGAAAGGAGCTGAATCCCAGAACAGGCCCAGACGTGCAGCCGCAGCGGCGAGAGCTCAGCACTGCTTCACAGTGTTCTCAGGGAGATATCCTGAGGGGGCTCTGGGTGTGCAGCTATGATAGACTGACTGTCAGATGCTGGAGCAAGCCCATCCATCAGCAATCATGTTTAAAAGAATTTGCCTTGACAAAGGATCCTAAATTGCTGATTGTTTCTCATGGCATCACCTGAGATAAATCATATTCAAGGGCTTTAAAAAAATAAAAGCGCATCCCATCCCATCTACAGCGTTTCTGTTAATGGGATGGGTTTGTTAGCAGTTGAAGGTAAATTATCCCTCGTGACACTCTGATCTTACCTTTTCTATCATGTTGTAACGTATTGTGGTTTCTTGGAAATTCTTCGACGTCCTTTCGGATCCCGTTGGGCGTCCCGTTGCAGAGCAGCGCTGAGTGCGGCCCCGCGTCATGCTGCTCCCCCGGGTGAAAGTGAGAGTGCTGCTGGTACTCCACGCCTCCGGCGGGGCCGTACCCGTGCGTCAGGTAGTCCGGGTCTTTGGAGTAGGTGCTGCCGTTCTCCATACAGTCCGTGCACACGACCGCGCCGTCGAATCCTGCAGGCAGCGGGAGAGAAAATAAATGATTTGGAAGCTCAAAATCAACAACTGTGCGTCAACACTGCGGTTTAGGGTGTCTGCTGTAATTATTTCTGATGCTGAGCAGGCCTGCGCAGACAGCGGCGCCCCTTTCATCGCTACGCAACGCGCCGACGTCGCTCACGGGAAGTGGGAGAAGCTGCTGGGGAGCGCAAACATTTGGCAGGCCGGGCAGAGCGTAACTGTCGGGTACCTGTGGTGTCGACGACGTGTCCGTTGGGCTGAGGTCCACCGCCGGCCTCCACGCGGATACACACATCCTGCCGCTCGGACAGAGTGCCCTGGGAGGACAGGTAGCTGGGGACGTCTGGAGGGACGATCGTCTCATCTGGGAGAGAAGAAGAAGAACAGAAGGACATGAGAACCAGGGCTGAGGATACTGTGACACTGCTGCTCACACTAATTGTTGATTAATCCAGTCTTATTGGCAAATATTATTGATTATCATTAGTTAATCATTTAATTAATTTTTTACTGCAACAAAATCACTGGTTTCACCATCTGTGTCTTACTTTTATTTCTTTTTTGCCCTCTCATTCGACAGAATATTTAGCACGACATTTAATTCATAATTGATTGTTTTAGTTGTCAAACATGGAAAATATTTGCGGGTTCCTTCTTATCAAATGTTTTCAAATGAGATTTGCTCCTTTTGTGCATCTTTAATTATATTAAGTTAAATATCTCTGAGTTGTTGGTTGAAAAAAACCAAACATTTGGGCATTTAAATACATCACCCTCTGCTCTCAAAGTTGTAATGGACATTTTTCACTAGTTGTTGTTAATTCACAGACTAAACGATTAAACTAAAAATAAAATGTTGCATAAAAGTTGCAGCCAAATGTGGCGAGTTTGAGGAAGTTCATTCTCAAACATTTTCCCCTCGCAGCTGGATCTAGTTTGTTTGTTTTTCAGGTATGCAGACGCACGGCATCTTCCCTCTCTCTCCAGGACAGAATAGCTCACCTGTGTTGGTGACGCTGCACTCCTCGCTCTTCTTCCTGGTCTGGTAGATGATGCACACCCACACCAGCGACGTCACCACGATGCTCGTCACCACGGCGATGACGATGATCCCGATGGTGACCGTGCTCGGCCCCACCGGCGACGCGCAGGGGCCGCGGTGCTGCTTCACCACCAGCTGGCTGTGGGCGCGCTCCGTGCCCAGCGTGTTGGACATGAGGCAGGTGTAGCGGCCGGCGTCCTCCAGGGAGGCGGCGCCGATGACCAGCAGCTGGTTCCCGGGGGTGAAGTGGTGCCTTTCGGAGGGGCGGAGCGGCTGGTCGTTGCGCAGCCAGGTGATGCGGGGCGGCGGGCTGCCCAGCGCCTTGCACTGCAGCGCCACCGTGTCCCCGACCACCACGCTGCGGTCCTCCAGCTCCTGAGCCAGGTGGGGGGTTTCTGTGGGGGAGAGGATTCCTGAGGTCAGCGTTTTGTTCTGTTGTTACTCTGTGACATCACAGTTTTAGGTTGCTGCGCTCAGGTTTCCGCTTCAGCTCAGATTGTTCACAGTATTGATTACGGGGCGGTGAGTCAGCGGGATCGACTGAGCACAAAGTGTGATGTTCTCAGTTTGATCCGACCACTAAAAGCTTATCTCACGATGACGGTCTCATCTAACAATCATATTTATCCGTCTGAGGTCGCGTCTTTAACGCCGCCGACACACTCGCGCGTTTTAATGACAGCACACAAACAGGATTTCTGTCTGTCGTCTCCAGAACAAAGCTTCCACTGTTTTCTCGGCAACTTCACATTCTGCTGAAAGGAGCACATTGAACTGAGTGTGTGTGTGTGAGTGTGAGTGTGTGAGAGAGTGTGTGTGTTAAGGTGGGCCTCTCCTCTCAGACTGAGCACTTCCCCTCACAGTGGGACATACACAGATTAAGAGATCTCACTTAACCCACTTCAGTCGCCCCTCTCTCCTCTATCAATACTTTCTCCCTCTCCATCAATCCCCTCTTCTCTACCACCCTCCCCTCCTCTTTCTTCTTCTCTCAATCCCACTCCTCGCTCACCTTCCCCCCACACACACTGACTCCTCCAGTCCAATTCTTCTTTGGCTCCCATTTTTCTCCCCCCGCCACTCTTTTCCAGACAGAGGGCCCCTCGACTACAGCCAGCACCCCCCCACCCCTCTCTCTCTCTCTCTCTCTCTCTCTCTCTCTCTCTCTCCTCCCGCCCGTCTCTCAAACCCAAACATCACAGATTCAGTCCAGAGGCATGGTCGCTCAATATTTTACATTGTTCGGTGGATTAGCACTCTGCTTGAACTGCTGGGAAGTCTCTCACAAGTCGCACAACATGCAAATGTGTCGCTAAAATACCTCTCCGACCAGTCTGTTAAATATAGACACAGTGGCTTCGGAGTTCTTTGGGGGACTTTTAAACTATTGTGTGTTAGCAAGGAAACCCCCCAAGCTTTTTTTTTTTTTTATCTGTGTTCAACAAGGGACTGCTTTGCTCAGTTCAAAGACAAAGGACAAAGATGATCTATGTCCCGCGCTGGTTATAGGAGAGCAGCTCGGTTTTGTTTGATTTAACAGTGTAAAACAGCCAATAAACTGGGAGCACTGAGGCCTGCAGTGAAGCAGCCATGACTGTCCCTCCCACCGAGAGAGAGAGGAGGGGGGGGTGGGAATGCCTAACAAACACCCCTCTGTGAGCCCCCCTTGCTTCTCCACCATCCCCCCTTTGACCCCCAACTGTGACCTTTGGCCCCTGACCTGCAGCAAGGCCACAGCTGCAGAGAAAAGAAAAATAGAAAGCCTCTCATTCTGCGGCTGACCGTTTCCCCACTGAGCGCCCAGCTATTTACAAGCGCTCGTCCTCGGGGCGCGCGGGAAAATGATCAGCAGCGATAATGTTGGAATACGTGCGGCTCTTACCCAGCACGGTGAGCGTGGCGTTGGCGGAGACGGTCCCCGCCGTGTTCTTGGCGGTGCAGCTGTACACGCCCATGTCTTCCGGCTTGACGTCCATGATGAAGAACACGTCGTCGTCGGGCATGACGTGCATCCGGCGCTCGCGCGCGGCGGGGAAGTCCGTGCCGCCGTCCTTCTGCCAGGCGATCTGCGGCGCCGGGTGGCCCTCGGCGGCGCACTCCAGCCTCGCCGTGTGGCCCGTCCTGATGGTGCTGTCCCTCGGGGTCTTCACGAAGGACGGGAGAACTGCGGGCAGAAGAGGCGCCGTTATTCAGGGGAGGTTCGCCGAGCGCTGGCACTCGAACCGGAACGCTCGAGTCCACGACGCAAATAATTCACCGCAAAGTAAAGAAGCAGCTCGAGGTCTGACGCAGAGCCGAACTCTGCATAAATACTCTACACTCGCAGAATATCGGAGTGACAGAGCGCAGAAGAGATGGCCCCTGTTAGCGCTGACATGCAGCTAAATCAATTTGTTCCGAATACCATCCTCGGAGAGATGGACGCCCGAGCCAGAGAGAGAAGACTTTATGCGAGTGAAAGGGTGGAAATCTGCATGACTGCTAATCTCAATCGCTCCTCTGTCAAAACAGGACAATTGTAACTCACATAAGTTTAACATAAGCAGGCGTTTAATTTGGTGGAATTGATGCAATCACACACATGTCAACAGAGATGTTGGAGTGGCGTGTTTTTCTCTGTCTATCATGTCTTGACACGACACTGGATCTCTTATTTTCTTCTACTTTCCCTCACGTTTTGACTTATCAGAACTACAATTACCAAAAAAACAAACTCCCCTTCGATACGACGACATTTCAGCTGAAAAACGACAACCTACCATTGACGATGAGACGGGCCTTGCTGGAGTAGGTGGAGCCAAAGTGGTTGGTGATGATGCACTGGTAACGGCCCTCGTGGGCGAAGGTGACGTGCCGCAGGTGCAGGATGGTGGTGTACTCCATCACCCCCCGCCCGCCCCGGGCACGTCGGACGTCGTGCCTTGGTGGTGAGCGCGTACGTGCGCGAAGTTCTCCGTCTCGGCTTGGCGGAGCAGCTCCTGGTCTTTGCGCCAGGCGAAGGTCATGGGGGAGGAGCTGCTGCTCGCCGCCGTGCAGGTGAGGCGCACGTCGCTGCCGAGGACCGTCACCGTGGTTTCCGGCTGCACGGTGATTTGGGGCTTCGGAAGATCGTCTGAAGGAGGATAACGATAGAAGTAAAGGAAGAGGGAAAAAAGAAAAAGGAAATTTGAGACTGAAGCATGAATCACACGTGTCAAACATCACGTCTGAGGAGGTGTCTGCTCGCTATGAACAAATGGACGTGAAAGAAACAAATAAAACACAACATTAGGATCCATTAGCTTGTCCGACTGCAATGCGAAGCTAAACAAAAACACAAAACACCACCCAAACAAATATGCGCAACTATGTAAATACGGGAACACAGCAGCTGTCAGCGTGGCTCTTGCTCAACACACCCGTCCGCATAAACACAGATCGAGCCCAGACACACACACGCATACAACTCACCACACACAAAGCTGCTGGACGGAGCCTGGAAGATGCTGGTGCCCTTCAGGCTCTCCGGGTGGGCACAGGTGGCGTTCACACCGGCCTGCAGAGCACGTGACAGCAGCCAGTCGGGCAGCCAGTGGAGCTGGCAGTCGCACAGGAAGCTGTCGCTCTGAATGAGCCTGTGGAGGAGAGGAGGATAGCGGGAGGAGAGGAGAGGAGAAGGTATAGTTGTATTTATCACATCTGTTGCATCTGGAACTGAATATGTAGCTCTGAGAGTGTGTGTGGGTGCCAGGGATTTGAGCCATGTGTCTGTTTGCTGCGCACATCAATGAGTGTTTGTGTCAATGCACCAATAACACTCACAGTGTTTTGAGGTTCTTCATTTTGCTGAAGGCATCGGGCTGGATGGAACGAATGGCATTGTCTCCCAAGTTCCTGTAAGGACATTACACATTGTCTCATCAACGCGCGACCACACATTAAAGCTACGCACTCTCAGGTTTTCATTAGCAAAGATCTGGCTTTTTAGCCAAGGTGGAAATATATCCGCGTCTGAGGATGCATGCCACCTTTTCCGTCCCTCCCTGCCCTCGTTTGACAAAAAGGCCTGTGAAAGAGCTTATAGGAATTCCATTTCTTGCGCGGAGCTCGCCATGTGCTCAATAACTTTGTTCCAGTGCAGAGGCAGGAAAAAAAAAAGGCCAAAGTTGAGATCGTGTTAGGCTAACGAGAGAGAAGCAGCTGGCCGCTCGCAAAAGCCTCTGTCTTCTCCTTTTACAAAGACGCTATTAAATTGCTAGCGGCCTGCTCTCTGCCAGCTACTTTTGGCAATACACCCTCACCACCACCACCACCACCACCATCTTCCACACTCTCTCTCTCTCTATGGCGGGGAGGGGGAGGGGGCTGCCAGGCATTGTGGGATACTCACAGGTGTTCCAGGGTCTCCAGGCCAGAAAAGGCTTTCTTGGCCACCGACTTGATCTTGTTTCCAAACAGAGTCCTGCCGTTTCCAAACATGAAGGGTGTCGATAGATGAAGAGGGAGAGAGAGAGAAGAAGAAGAAGAGGGGAGGGGGGGGGTGAGAAGAGAGAGAGCAAGAGAGGGAGAGAAGCACAATTAGCAAGGCAGAATCTGATAAGAGTGAGGGGGGATTGAGGTATTGGAAATCTGAACTGTGCGGAGATTAGCCCAGAGGAAGGGTGAGGGAGATTGGATGGGGTCTGAGAGTGTGTGTGTGTGTGTGTGTGTGTGTGTGTGTGTGTGAGGGTGGGGGGGGGGGGGACCTGGGCTCTGCGCTGCTCTTCAAAGACCACTTTTATCTTTATTAGAATTTAATAGCAATGACTGGCCAGGGCTGTGTGTGTGTGTGTGTGTGTGTGTGTGTGTGTGTGTGTGTGTGTGCGGTGGCTCTTTCACCCCCGACAGAGCTTGTAAGGACATACGTGCAACCATGTGAGTGTGTGTCCGTGCCTGTCAAGTCTGGTTTGAAACAAGAGGTGAGTTGCTGCTCGCCCTGATTCGGGGTCCTAATCCCTCCTTCCACCTCCCCTCCCCTCGTCCCTCTCGTGTTGTAGCCTCCGCTTCGCAGGAAGAGGAGACACGGCTGGCTGGTTCACAATGAAGACCCCAGTGTTCCGACTCATCCACACGTACGCACAAACAAGCGGCTGTCTTGTCACAGTGACGGTGAGAGGGCTACTTCGCCATTTTCGCAACTTTTATTTTGAAGGAATTTTTTTTAAAAATAACAAAATCTGAGACCGCCTCATCTTTTTCCTTGGCTCGGATCTATAAGATCCACTTCCCTCCCATGCGGCGGCGTTCAAAAGCCGCTTTAAGGAAACCCAGTGGACACTTTGATGTCTCGCCCCGTCTCTCTCTTTTCTGCATCTCTTTTTCCCATGGCTCGCTCTGCCAGCGTCGGGATGCAGCAAAGGCCCCGCTTCCGCCAACGCCGTGACAAAAGGGGCAGGGTCAGAGGGCGGGGCGTGCGAGGCGTTTGATGTTGATGACTGAATGCAAAGTCCTCGATTTCACCCTCTCTCAGCTCCAAACAACGAGGACTGGGAAAGAGGGGACGAGAGGAGCGGAGGCATGGAGGAGAAATAGAAATAAGCCTATTGGGGAGCGAACCCCTGCCAGCGCGAAGAAAAGCCCCTTTCTCCCTCTCCTTCTCCCGTTCTTTCTCTTTCAGCGGCGCACACTGGGAACCATCTTGGCTGGACATCATCTTTTCATCCTGCAGGTTGATGATTGCCGCTCGGTGCCAGAAACTCCGCGTCCGCTGCAATTTCTCAACTCGCCAACTTTTGACATTGAACCTTTTTTACTAGCTGCCTTGACGAAAACGCTGACGAGTAATCATGAAAAGCAGATATAGCAAAATGATTCACTATCTCCTTCTTGAAGCAGTTAGCGGCAAAGAGAACACAGTTTGGCCATAAAGCTACAGTGAAACAATGAAATCATAAGATTAAAGCCAGATTGAACTGGAGACAAACTGGCCTGAGCTTCAACAGTGACCTTCAATGTTTCATGAATAAGCCTTGTGAAAAAAGGAAGAGGGGCCCTATAAGTCACTGCAACGACTTCCCCACCAAGTGAAGTGTGGGGTCCTGAGGGGACACATATCTCAGACTCTGTGGCCAGTAATTGGACCGGCTAAACTTGGCTGGCAACGAAGGCCGAGTCGGGATTTGGAGGGAAACATTTGGATCCAAGAAAAAAAAAAAAAAGCTCAATTCAGTTTCTTTGATTGTGTGTTTCTGAAGAACAGCGCAGAGGGATGAAAAGGAGGGGTTGATAGCGAAGGAGAGGTGGAGGGAATTGAGAGAAAGAACGAGGGGAGACACTCACAGCTTGTTGAGGCTGTCCAATCCAGAGAAGGCCCCGTTGGTGTCCTCTATTGTGCCCGAGATGTCGTTATGGTCCAGCTCCCTGTGGAGAAAGGAGAAAAGAGGGGGATAAGAAAGATGGAAGGAGGGGAGGGAGGGGAGCCGTAGAACAGGGACAGGGTCTGCCAGCGCTGAAGCGTTACACAGCCCTGGCAGAGGATGGTCTGGAAGTCACGGGTTACCCCTTCGCCCACACACCCTCCCTCCCTCCCTCCATCATCCTCCCCCCTCTGCACCTGGCCTTAAGAGCCCCTCTGCTGCTCTGCTCTGCCAACCAAGCGCATTCTTTCCTTGGAGGGGTGGAGAAGGAGTGCGCATGTGAGTACGGGTGCATTGGTGTGTTGAGGCAAACCCAGCGCGGGGAAACGCATGTATAATTCATGACGGCGCGGAGGGGTTGGCGGGAACACAATGATGTGCGAGAGGCCAAACCGTTGGGTCTTTTTCGTCCAATTGCTGCAGGTACGGCGCTGCCAAATGAGGCTAGGAGGCGAGCTCAGCCGCGGCTGGGCGAAGACAAAATGAACTCGATGAAAAGGGAGAAAAAAGGGCTTCTTTTACAGCCTTCGGGGGTTTCCAACCACTTGTTGAATGCACTTTACTTCCACTTGCAAGGTCTAAAGAATTACCTCTGTAGGTGAGGTCATAGCCGCGGAGGGGCCACGGCTCCGCCCCTCTTCGTGGTGATCACAAAGAGAAAACAACAGTCGGACGACTCCTCTGAACCATTAAAAGACTTTCTTTCAAACTTGAGAAAGGCCTTTGAGCTTGATGGTCAGCAACACCCTCCGCCACCTCCACAATAGCACCCTCCACCCCTCCTCCTCCTCCTCCCTTTGCTTTCCAAGCATCCCCTCTCCCCCTCTGGTTCTTTTCAGTCTCCATTGGCCGCTGTCTTAGCTGGGCCGGACAGGGGCTGCCAATTTCCTACTCTTTCTGGCTGGCTGGATGTGAATGGCCGTTGCCTTGTTAAAGCAAGGCCAGTGGCGGGGGCTGTGGAGCGGGGAGACCGGGCGCTGAGCGGGGGGGAGGGGGGCGCTCCGATGAGCCAACGACCCCCGTGGCCGAATTAGAGGGCAGGCTGGCTTGTTTGGAGCTTTCACACCCCGATGCAGGCTCCAGCCCCATGCCAGCACAACCAGCAGCGCAGGCCCAATTAAAGCTCCCCCGGCTCCTTTTCAGGGCCCGGCCTATGCCTGTCCTCCCCTCCACTGATTAGATTAGGCCTGCCTCAAAGACACGGAGCGCAGGACACGAGAGGAGGAGAGGAAAGATCAGGCAAAAATCGGGGCATAGCGAGTGTGTGTATTTGTGGATAACGCAAGGAGATGACAGAGTACACTTAGGATAACTGAGGGGAAGAGATAGGCATTAAGTGTGCTTTAAAAGGGTGAAGCCAAGAGAAACAAAGTGACCAATTAAAGGCAAGAAAGGAAAACATGAGAGAAGAGCTGAGATAGGGTGGTAACATGCTCAGCCATCCAACTCTCCATTTCCCTCTGTAGCTAGTTATCTAGCACCCGGTTTGCCAGCAGAAAGAGGCCTTATGTGCCTTGGCTTGTCACCCAGCTGTGAGAGAGAGCTTGTCTAGCCAGCTCTGGCACAACTCTCCTCTCTGGCTCTCTCGCCGTGGAGGAAGGCATCGCCAAGAGGACCTTGGTTAGGAACCAAGACCCCCAAGTCTTTCTCCTGGATTTATCCCCTGACTTTCTCCCTTTCATTCCCCTCCTTTCATTTCTTTCTTTAGGCCTGTTTGGGCTCTTTGTGCAAAAAAAGGTGGATCAGCTGGAAGAGAGAGCTCCGTCTTTATTCGCGGCTCCTAAAAGCGAGGACGGATCTCGGGGGACGTGAGCGACGTGGACTACTTTCGGATCCAAGGTTGCTGGAAGCTGGGCGTTCGAGACAAAACAAAAAACCTCAAAACAAATCTAGACAAAAGGAACAGTGAGAAAAGACGCGAGAATAATAAGGAGTTGCCACAGAAACCGCGGCAACAGTGATGCATGAACACCTTGTAAAAGTTTTAAAAACTCATGAATAGACATGAATGCAAATCGAGACTAAAGCGGTCTTGAAAAATATACAACTCAGTGAACGGACTGCGTAAGCTTAAATATCAAGTGTCACAAAGGCGAGACCAATATTACACTCCTCAGCTTTCACTGCTCCCAAGTGGCACATCTCAGCCTTATCGTCAGCAGGGGCAAAACCATAATGAGTGGGTTGTTGGGGGTTGTTTGGTGCTCGGTAATAGTGGTGGAGTGAGGGGGGGGGGGCTGTACTTACAGGATGCGTACGGCCTTGAGGCCTCTGAAAGCTCCCTCGGTGATGTGGCTGATGGAGTTGTGGCCCAGACGCAGAGTGTGGAGATCCCCCAGCACGGCCAGGCTGCCTTCATCCAGACGAGTCAAGTTGTTGTACGACAGATTCCTGGAGAGAGAGACAGAGCACGAGACAGACAGCGAGGAGGACGGAGGCAGACGGGGAGACGGAGGGAGAGAGGTGGAGAGGAAAATCAAGGGGGAAAAGGGAGAAAACGTTCTGTGTGAGGTCTGGAAAGAGATGACAGGTTGGCAAAACGCTGAGGCAGCTCGTGACATCATTATACTTAAATTTCATGGCTGATTCAATGTCTATTTGCCACTCTGTGATGTGCTTTTCCATTGTGACTGAAGCAGAATGAGCTTAACAGACCTCAAGGGCTCAACTGAGGTCCTGACAGTTTGGCGGGGAGGAAAATAAGTTCTTGGTTGGAGCTTTACATGTCTACAACCCCCATTTAAAAGCCTGCGGTAAACCCCAGGGGAATATATACTGTCACTCAGTGTGATACACCAAACTGATACTTTCCCGTATCAAATCTCTTTTTTTTTTTTTTTCCTTACATGGCGTCAGGAAATCCAAATGGGATGAGAAGAGTGCACGGGTTCCAAGCAGATTCACTTGTTTTAAGAATTTGGGAGGAAAGAGTGCTCTGCTAGTAATAAAACAACATCTGACCTGAGTTTACACGAGGAACAGGGTTAAACTGAAGACTAAGATCTTGTTTCGATGGCTTGTAAGACTGTTTTCATATAATACCTCTTGATAAATCCTGATTATAAATCCAATAATGCTATCCTTCAGCAGTGGTCAAAGGCAGTATTGTGCATTATACTGCCCTCTCTGTGGCCCTTGCTGTCTGTCTCTGTGGCCAGGCCTCAGGTTTGCTTGACCAGTCATGTGTGCAGAGATTCTCCCTGATGACCAGCTCGGCCCGGGCTCATTGGGAATGCAATAAGAGGCTCCTCATAAAGACAAGTCACTCTTTTCTATCAGCCACCGGGGTCATCATAACTCAAATCATATAACCGCTGACTGGTGCAGTGCCGGGAGGGTGATTCGGAGATGGCGCTGGGAGCTATCTGTCATCCAGAGACGTGTGCACAGGAAACAGCAATGAGATACACAGAGCAAACGCACACGAATGCCACCTACGTCTTTATCCCTACTGACTGTTACACATAAACTAACACAGGCGCCACGGATACCCCAGGCCACCTCGCAGTTAGCAACGCCTCAGCTGAGCAAAGCACTTTACAGCAGCAATAGGACAGTCATGTCAACAGAAAGGGAAAGACGCGCAGATAATAGCTCCTCGCTGGGAAGACAAAGGGCCGTAAAGGCGATCCTTCAGTGTAATTACCACGACACAACCGGTAGAGGATTACACGCCGCTTTGCCAAACCCCGCGCCTCAGAAGTGAGTACAAAAACTCTTGTCAAAGGGGTTGAGTGTTGTTGAGCTCAGCTCTAATTATGGGATAAACAGGCTTATTCTGAGAATAGCGTAACGTATCGAGTGTGAAAGCACAATGTCATTTAACCCCTCGGCAGGTAGATGGATGATATGGATGGGGGTGGAGAGTGTTGGGTTCTCAAGCTATAGGACAAGGGGACTGGATCCTAAGAGACAGAGCGACATTTCAACCCGCAAGCTTTAAACATACAACTTTTGTTTTTTAACCCGAGTAATGTTCACCTTTGTCGCCTCTTACCCACTTCCACTGCAGGACCTTTAGGAACTTTAACCGCTGTCTACTATTTTAAAGTGTGAGTTTTCAGGCCATTTTAAATGCTCGTACTCACAGTTCCCTCAGCTTTTGGCAGAACTTCCATCCATCAGCGTTGATGCGCGCTATAGAGTTGTTACTGAGGAATAACTGCTGAAGGGAGGTCAGGCCGTACAGGGAGCCACTGTTCACCTCCGTCAGGCTGTTGTAGTCCAGGTGACTGCAAGAGACGAACATGAGCGAAATAAATACAAAGAAAAATATCATCAGGAAGGAAGAAGGTCAGGGTTCAGGCGCACTGGTTCGGCGTACAACAGGATGGGTGGGGTTTGGTGGTAATTGGTGTGCCTTGAAATTACTAAATTTGCAGCAGCAGTTCTGGAAAAAAAAACTGCAGTGCAATTTGAGACCATTATTGTGTTATTTAGCATGTAATTGAAATAATATGTAAAATTGCAGGTCAGCAGGAAAAGGTGTGATTGTTGAGATAATGAACAAGTTCCAGTAAGCACCAAAAAGATTTAATTCTCATAAAAGGTTTGGTGGGTGATTATTCCTGTTATAGTAACTGGTGCAAATAGGATAAGTGTCAGAGTTTCAGATAATAGGTTACACAGGTTTTACCATGCTGATGTTTCACATAATGTATAATACTTGGCAACTTGCAAATTTTATTTAAATGTATTATTCTGTTTATTTACAGATACTATTTAGTTGTTTTACTTACAGGACTTTCATCTTGGCCAGGTCCCAGAAGGCCCCATCAGTCAGTTTGCTGATGCTGTTTCTTTGCAGTTTGAGGACCTCCAGGCTGGACAGACCCTGGAAGGTCAGACCCTCCACCTGACGAATACGGTTCCTGTTCAGCTCACTGCAGGATGGACAGACAGACAATTTAAAGAAAATGAAGCGACTGATACTTTAAACTTTGTCAAAATATTCTCTAAACTTCAAAAACTCTTTTTTTTCCTCTTCTGCCCTCAGTCTACATTAGAATCCATTACACGCAAGTCACGACCAAAGAATCCTGTAGCCTGCACGCTTGAGTTGGAGCGGGAGCATTTTGTAGTGAACAAATCTTAACAAGCATTCCTCAGTGGTGTCCTTTCCACCTGTGGCATTAAGCCAGTGCTGTATACCCACACAGGCTTTGGCTTACAAACAAGGGTCAACTTATGACCCTATGAATTAAAGGTTATACTAAAAAGGAGATATGAAAAGACAACATGGTGTAAGATTTTAAACCGAGCAGTGAGTCAGTATTTTGCATATAAGGCCTGAGATGTCTCTGCATGTAGCTGTGAATCTGTACATCTGGCATGTGAGAGTGTGGAGGCTGTAAAAGCCCTCACGCTGGTAAAGATAAACATCCACACAGGCTCTTTTAGGTCTAATGTGCATCACCACTACCGTGTGCAGACACAGTGTAGCCGGGGCCACCTGTCCAACAAAAGGCACCTGGGGGAAACTAACGCAGCCACAATGGGGGAGACTCCCATTACGCGAGTCCCTTTGCTCTCCGGAGTGGAGGCGTTGAGCTACAAATGAGTCAACCTCGCTGTTAGGCCGGAGGGAAGTTTGACTGAGATAATAGAGCACGGTGTGTGGAATGAACTAACCACTTTGGGGATATGGAAGAAAGCAATAAATCACAGATAATACAGCTCCGGTGTTTACCTAGTCAGACCGTATCCACCTCTAGAGGTATAGCTCACACTAATAGTGTTCCAAACGTTAAACACACAGACCACTACCAACTCTTCCTCATCTAAACTCTTCATTCTTTTCAATTCTGTAACGTCTCCAAAGAAACTGGGACGCTCATATTTTTTGACATATGTGTTTAGGCTGAAAATGAATATTGTTTTTGCAGGAACGGTTCTGACAGATCAACACACAACCTTGTCAGCACGCTAATTAAAGTGCTGAACTGATGAAATCCAGTGGTACTCACAGCTGGGTGAGCCTCGGGAGCTGGAAGGCTCTCACGGGGATCTGGCTGACGCGGTTCCTGCTCAGTCTGAGGACCTGTAGAGTTGAGCCCAGATGGTCCAGAGCTCCGAGCTCCAACACGCTGATCTTGTTGTTGCTTAGGTACCTGTACACAGAAACAGCACATTGTGATGCAAGATTCCCCGTTTCTGTCCCTCTTCAGTTATTTTACACACTTCTAATATGTTACAATCAATTGGATGTAAAACGCTGCAGAGACTGTTTAAGTTTCATTGTTTCACTTCTAATGATTGGTGTGTTATACGCCGCAGGGCTTTGAGATTGTACTTACAGGTCTCTGATTTGGAGCCCTGCAGGAAAGCAGTGCCCTCGAAGCTCGGTGATGTCATTATTACTCAGGTCCAGCGTTTCCACAGAAACCAGCTCTCTGGTCCGCCTGCCATCTACGCTGCGGATCTTATTATGATGTCTGGAAAATGAAGACACACAAAAAAGGCATGAGGTGTGGTTGAAAACTCGACCCGAAGAAGTATCAGGATCACTATCATGGAAAATGTGACCCTGTTTAACTTCAGTGTCCATTTCTCATCACCGGACGAAGACACTCCAAATCCCCCTGCTCCTCTAAATCCACTCTCTCACACAAAGACAGCAGAGTACACAGAACAAAGTGGTCTTCAACCACCACAAATTTGTCCTTTAAGAGCTTCCAAACAGAGGCTGGCCTTCTTTAAACAATTCCAAGGACACCTGTGCTTCCCGACAGAGCTTAGGCGCAACATCTATTAGATAGATGGGGCCTTGGTAATCAACTAGGGCCACTTACAGGGGGATTTCTGAGCACTTCAGTGTGTGATGGAATGGAGAGATGGCTGTGTGGTTCTCAAGAAGTTCTGGCCACTATCAAAGTGCTAATCTACTGAGGTCAAAGGAGCAGGAACTAATAACAATATAACAGAGAAGCAAAAATTTAACAATTTCGAAGAGATCCAACAAAACAAACAATTAACACCTCTTCTGTCAAGAGGTCTCCTGTCCTCCTAAACCTCTTTGATGGGTTGTTTTTGCCAACCAGGACGCAATTAAACAAAGAGAAGACGAGAAAAACAAAAGAGAAAGTGAAATAAGTTATCGCAGTCGTTATCCTCCAATTTGGATAAAGGGATGGTGGAAACACTGCTCAACAGGGACAGACACACTCCCCTAAGCATGAACTTGTGTAACCGAAACACCGCTCTACTCTACTGCAAACGTACAGTTAGTATACAGTGTAATATGCAAAGCAGACAGACGGGTTAAAAAAGAACACACAGTTAGACATCCATCTCGCTACACCAGTTGTCTATGCCTGAGCAGAGGTATGTTTGTGTGTGTGTGTGTGTCCGCGTGTATGTCAGTGTGTAACTAAGGAGTCTGATGGCCGGTGTTATCTGATCATACATGAAAGACTTTGCTGGGTGACACATTTGACACATGCCTGGGTGCTAACTAGGGACGGGAATTTCATTTAGTATCCCTTTCATTTACCCGACTGGTTTGGAAAAAAAAAAAAAAACGAGTGAGAGAGTGAAAAGCAAAGAGATGGCTCAAATTAAGTCTCTTTATAATAAAAGCACAGAGACAGCAGGTTATGAACACTTCACAGATAAAACTGGGAAAAGCACCGAATTACAGAATCAGAATTTCAATTACCAAATCCAGTTTCAGTTTAAACTCTCTCTAGCTCTTTTCTGACCCCCCACCATGTCCCTGTTGAAGGGTCATAATGAAACATGGTCTTTCACACCAAGGACCTGTGTTTCAGCCCCACTTCCAACATGGAGCTGACCATTTGGGATCTATTTTGCTAAAATCTGATGCCCTGCATGGATTTCCTCTTGTCAGTCCATTTGCATACGATGCAGGAAAGAGACACATCAGGCAGCACATCACAACATTGGTTTCTCGAAGTTGGGCAGTAGATCTTTTGTCCAGGATTGACCCCTTGTCACAGAGCGACCAGCATTACAAATACCATGTTAACTTGATGTTTTATCTTAAGATCAATTCACTTGGCCCACAGAAAGTGTGGCAGCATTAGAAGAAAACTCAGAAACGCAGCAATGTTATTCTGAGTTAACTTCCTAGGATGGTGTGTGTGTGTGTGTATGAGTGTGTTTGACAGAAAGAGCAAGAGACAGAGCAGGTGTTCCACCAGTCAAACTCGTCAAAACAAGGTCAGTCCCTCCTTCCTTTCTAGCCTTCAGCCAGCAGATGGACACACACACACACACACACACACACACACACACACACACACACACACACACACATTTATTGGTGTCTGAGAGGAGGAGGGGTCACACCACAGCATCCCACCTGAATAAACAGTGGCAGAAATGGTTAAGGATGAGCCAAGCACACACACACACACACACACACACTACACAAATAACAAACACACACATGGGACAGAGCAACAGACAGTGGCTACAGTGAGCCTGAGCAAAAGGGACAGAGGGAAGGAATTGGGGAGGGTAAAGGGAGGGGGGATGAAGGGGTGAGGTGGGGTCAACAGCTGGTGACCTTTGCTGGGAAAAACAGATCAGTCTCAAACTGGTGGGAGAGGTTGACCTCTCTCACTCGTTCTCTCGCCCTGCTCTCCCTTCCACCACTCCAACCAAATTCCCTCTCCTCTCCTCTCTCCCCCTGTCTCCCTCTCTCCCCCCTCTTGCTCGCTCCCTCCCACAGTCAGAGCCCAGCTGCGTGAGAGACAGATAAAGCCGCGGCGCTAAGTGTGTTTGAAGTCCACACATACAATAGTAGCGTTTATAAAAAGTGATTATCATAGGGCCGGGGACAGTTCTGATAAAGAGGAGCTGGCTTCACTCTTGTTCCCTTTGATGTCCGGGGGTCTTATTCGCCTCCATTCCACTTAATTCCAAATCTCATTACCCTGCCCCATAGACCATCTGATTATCATGAGCCGGGCTCATTTTGACACTTCTTTTGATGTATGGAAAGTGCAGCAGCGGTTTACACTAGCGTGCCCATTTCCAGTGTCATCTTTGGGGGCGACTGTTTGGCCCGTCCTTTCCCATTTGAAGCTGGCCGTCGGGACAAAAGGAGAATTATTTCAAAATCAGATCATCCAGCGGGCCATATGATTTCTATCCTGAGCTGTTTTAAAGGGCCCCTTTGATGTTCATTGAAAACAATGGGAAAGTTTGTGCTTCTCTGCTGTCACTGTGACAATGTGTTGTTCAAACCTTTTCGTGCTTTTTTTGCTATCCTGCTGTGGCACTCTGGGAGTCCGCAGAGATGCCAAGTGCACTGTGGGACTGTGGGAGCCCGGGTAGTTTTTAGCTAATCAGGCGACTCTTGTTTTCAATTTAAGATAGAGCACTGGTTTGACTGATTGATTGACGTCTAACCAATTGATAGCTATCGGAAAGGGATGAAAGCAACAGTAAGCAAAAAAAAAGGCAAAAGCAAAGTCACCTCTCCGCCAGGCAAGGGGTTAAGAGGAAAGCAGAACAAAGAAAGATAAAAGGAAGCGGGAAAGAAATCCAGCCCACTCACCTTTCCCTATTAGTTTGTCTATTCCTCTTAATTTTAATTTCAGATTCAAGACTACCATAATTCTTGAGAAATGTGTATACTGTGCTCCCACAGGACTGAAGTCATCAAGTATAAACTTTTTGGAAAGATTGTGAATCAGAAATCTGTAAATAGCCAGGTGCTGATCAGATACAGTCTGATGATTGTCTTTGCAAAGATAACTCATCAGCAATCTTTTCATGGGTTTAAAATGAAGTGATATACGTTTCGGACCTTAGCAAACTGTTCTACTTATTCTAACACTTCCCTCTACCCATTTTGTCGCTAAATCCACATGACTGAGGATTATTTATCCAAAATCTCATTGTGTTAAGAGTCATTCCTATAATACTGTCGCAAGATTTACAGAGGTATTTGGTCAAAAATATGGGAATTTTTGATTTTGTTGCCCAGTCTCACCATTTATAAAGCAGAAGAAAAAAAAATAGTTTGCTGCTACATAGTCTAATAATACTGCGCTATTATTTTAAGACCATGTCGCCCAGCCTTAATTTAACTGAACATTTAGAGGGACAGAAATACTGGAAACTTGCCATTTCCTTGAGCTATTTAATGTGTGCTATTCTTCAAACACCATTAACTTTGTCATTTCCATCAGACAGTGCAAACTGGCAAAGTGATACACTCCAGGACTCACAGGCAGTCAGACAGTAGCAACCACATATGATGGGCCCTTTTGGAGACCGTTGGATGGGGAGGTTGAAAGTCTTTTCTCAGTCCGTTCTTTAGTGTGTGTGTGTGTGTGTGTGTGTCTCACACAAACTTGTAGTCAGACAGCATTCCAGACTATCTCAACCAATGGCACAGGATCACTGCCTACAGTCTCCAGTGCTGCCTCTGCCAGAGCACATACAGTGGAACTCTCACACTCAGAGGGCTCTGGAGTTGGCAGGGGAAACCAAATGTACATTTGGGAATATCCTTGAGCATGAGCTCACCTCTCGCTTCTCCTTTTCTGCTTCCTTTGCCTCTCTGTGCCCTTCTGCTGCCTCCTCCACTACTTCT
Organism: Lagodon rhomboides; assembly: GCA_039737535.1. Lineage (NCBI taxonomy): Eukaryota > Metazoa > Chordata > Actinopteri > Spariformes > Sparidae > Lagodon > Lagodon rhomboides. The sequence goes on along the minus strand of CM077785.1, from coordinate 11,620,075 downwards.
CGTCAACCATTCCTCTTTCGCCATGCAGTGATGTCACCGTGATCTGACACTATTCACATCCCCCGTCCCGTCCGCCCTCCCTAGTTTCTCATCCTTCCTCCCCTTCTCACTGTCACCCATTTTACTGTAAGCCATGTGACTGACAGCTGCAGCTGCAAGTGCTTCAGCGGGCCCTCACTTCAGCTGTGTGGCTTTGTAAAGATCCGACCCTCCCTCCAGCCTCCACTCCCACCAGGCCTACAGGCCTTCCCCTAGCAACAGGCTTCAAGTCAGGCCAAAAAAAGACACCCCAATCATTTGGAGGGGCTGCGACACCGCATAGTTTGTGCAAGTAAAGGTGAACTTGCTCTGATCGGTTCTGTATCAAAAGCAAAGTGAACAGGAGATTGTGCTAAACATCTTGTTTGAAAAACACACAATAACAGCTCAAGCCTTTTGGAAACATGACAAATTTGAACAGATGTCAGATTTGCTTAATCTTCACTAACTGTTCACATATTAAAGACATGTTCTGACCACATTAATGCATCGTGAGAAATTCTGAGAAGTGGGCAGATGACGCACAGGGAGAGGCGTAGGTGCGACTCCCACAAAGCTCACCACCAGCAATGACACGACCATGACCAACGTTACGGGAACCTGCAGCTGCGCGCTTTAGTCAGTCAGCCGGCAGGCTAGCAAGGTGTGAAAGAACATATGTAGAGTGAAGCTAATGGTTAGCGCTGGACCAGCTTAGTGGGGTTTAACTTTCTTGTTTCAGGTTGAGTGAGATGTAAGAATGTTCCCCTGGTCGCACGAGGGGAAAAAACTATGGCACGCTGGAAAACAACAGTCCACCCAACAGATGATATGGGTGGAACGCTGTCACGATTTGACTTATCCTCCGTGTCTGTGTGTGTGTGTGTGTGTGTGTGTGTGTGTGTGTGTGTGTGTTTGTGTGCAGAATCTACCAAGAAGAACTGCTATTTATTTTGTTTTAAAGAATTGCAAAAAAACTTTCATATCAGCTTCAGCCTTTTCATTGTTATGTCTTTCACTGTACTGCATTTGTTTTGTGGGCTTCACATTCCTGTAGCCTTTCTTGATTAATGTAACTTCCAACTACTAAAAGTGTGTGAACACCTGTATTACCACAATCAATTCCAACTTGACTAAAGCTATCAAACCAACACTTTCTTGCCTCAACAATGTAAAAATGAGACTGTTGATGGAGAACTGAGCTCACGTTTGTGACATACACAAGCGCACACACGCCCTTCCCAAATAGGGCAGTAAATCTCCAGTGAGATGCCAGTGCAGGCAGTCCCCACAGGCACAGTTTCACAACTGGGAGCAACCAAGTTGGAACTATATACGAGCTGACGCTCAGGCAGCCAGCACCAATTGCTGCAGTCAAGAGCTCATTGCCAGCTAATAAGACTAGTCAGTTACGGGACCACATACTAATCGCTCAAGACAGAGCTCCATATTTGCTCCAACAGAGCTCGTTTTTTCATCTGGTTTGATCTAGTAACAGGGCCGCATTCATTGCCAACTTCACATTAATGCAGTATTACTTCTCAGATGCAAAGACATATTAACCCCGTACAGACGTCAAGGGACTATTTCAAGAGCATTTCAAAGAGGCCACTGACCTAAGAATACAGTAACAGAAAGCCAGATAACTCTGGTACCATGTTAAGCAGTGAATGGAGGTGGGGTTGGGTTGGGGTGGAGGGGGTACTCACAGGTAGAGAGATACAATCTTGGAAGCAGCTTGTCCTAAATCTGGTATGGAGGTCAGCTCATTGTGGTCCAGCCGTCTGAAAGAAGTGGCAAACACACACACAGTTGCAGGTTAGAGAACAAAACTGTGCCCGGAAGGAAGAAACAAAGAAATGCTCAAAACTGACATGGTTAGGAGGCATTTTTCAAAGTAGTTGACAAAAGCACAGGAAGGAGTTTTAGTAGCCTTACTGGTGAAAATAAAAAAGTACAATTTTGTATTTTAAATCTTAAATTCAGGCACAAAAACAGAGCCTGAATCAAACTAAAGCTGCAATGCTTGTGAAGTTGTAATTTCTACACAAATAGACATGCCAGCTGAGATGCCACCGTGTTGTCGGGGGCTTTTCCACACGCTCCGTCGCAGGAGGCTAAATTCAATCAAACCTTGCATAAATCAAAAGGTTTCAAACGCAACTTGTCACGTCTGCCGCACAGCAAGTAGCAAGTCATCCTTTTAAAAACCAAAAATAACATGGGAGTAAAACAGATGTCGAGGAGCGTATGACTGGCTGGCCGGCCTGCCAAAGATGTCACCAGTGTGTGTATCATCAGTTAGCTTGTGTGTGTGTATGTGCCTTGTGTACTGGCGCTGAGTGACACAGAGCCAAGCCCTCTCCTCACCGTATAAAATATTTACAAGGCCAGCGTTGGCCACAGTATCGGGTGGTGAAGGGGAGGCTTAATATAGAAAACCACCACTTTATTTTCAATTGGACTTAGTTCAAGGCGACACATACGAGGATGCTACTAGGAAGTAGAGTGGCATCCGTTAGTCAGAATTAAGTCATTGATAAAAAGGTATCGCAAGTGACATTTTCACAGGGCTGCAACTGATGATTATTTTCAAGATCAATCGATTCAGTCGATATCTCTGCAACACAATACATAAAGTCCTAACTTCTAAACTGTGATTTCTTCACATTATGTTGGCGATTTTAGTACATTTTAAATAATTCAGTCTACAAAATGCCAAATGTGAAAAATGCTCATCACAATTTCACCCCCACAGCTTCAAATTGCTTATTTTGTCCAACTCTTCATCTACTATTGTGAATATAAAGAAAAGCAGCAATTCTGTACATTCAAGAAGCAGGAACCAGCAAATGTTTGACATTTTTGCTTGATAAATGATGGATTTTTCAATTAATAAAACAGTTGACAACTAATTTTCTTTAGATCAGCTGATCAATTGATCAACTAATCATTGCAGTGTTAGATTAAAGTTAAATAACTAAACTATATTCAGAGTTTAGCACTCATAGCAGTGAAAAAGAGACTCTCGGGGGCTTGCTCTCTGTTGCCTCAATGGAAATCATGTGTATGTGCGAGTATTCTGTCGGTGCCCACTTACAGCTCTTTCAAGTTGGGAAGGTTGTCGAAAGCATCAACACTGATGGTGGTCAGCTTGTTGTTGCCAAGATTTCTGAAAAAGAAGACAAGACGATGTGAATAAAAATGGAGTCCGAATCCATATCAGCCCAACAGAAGACGGGGAGAACATCAACAATCAAATTATCAGCAATGTTTTCATAAATTGTATTGTGCCTGTCAAAGCCATTGTTCTGTAATCTTCAAATAAGGATCCTGATCAATAACTACAATTATCTCTCCCATTTGACACACAGCCTCATCCCTCCACATTAAGTATGCCTGAAAACACTGCAGTACATCCATTCAGCCGGCCTTCAAGGAGGGCCCCGATCAATACTATCGATACAGAGTGCCTCTTTCTCCTGGCTCACTTTCCAAACATAACCCACAGGCTATTCATCTGCAGCAGTCAATTTGCACTTTAGGCTAACAGTGTATTTAATAGCTGGCACTTGACTTGTGCGGAGGCTTATTAGACTGATTTGTCCAGTGATATAGCGTTACCACCGTCAGAGCGCGGGTGGGAAGGAGGGAGGGGTGTGTGTGTGTGCACACCTAACACACATCTGTATTTGAGATTGGGCTTCCCACGCCATATGAATCAAATTTAATTCACGCATAAACAAGTGCTATCTCTGTCACACTCACACACACACACACACACCTCCTGGCTGGCTGGCATGCGGCCGGCCTGTTGGCAGAGAGGAGGCTACAGTGAGAGTGCTGTTTGTGTTTGTGTGGTGGGGTTAGGCCGGGGGAGACAAAGGGAGCCCACAGCTCCGAGCCGCCTGCCTCCCGCCCCTCCATCTCTCTGTCCAGACGTGAGAGACGGCCCAGGAATGTTTCACAGGCCTGCCGAGAGATGGCCGCTTATTCCCAGAGACTGGGGACACTTTTTACCTGACGCAACACATTCCACGTCCTCTTGTCCCGCCGTGGTCTTAAAAGACCGCCGTGGGGCCGAGGAGAACGCAGGTATGCGGGCCGTGGCTTCATGTCATTGATTCTTTACTTTAGAGAAAGTGGGAATAGTTCAATACCACTGGCAAAGACTGTTATTGTCTTACATCACACACGCTCCAGTTTTTATTCCCATCAATCTTCATCTCTGTCCAACTTGACAGATTTCCCTTTCTTGTCTTCTGTGCTCGATTGCAGATAATGACAGCCTCCCTCCCCGAAGCTTTCTCCCCGCGTCCGTGTGTGTGTGACGAGATAATAGCAGAGCATGTGTCTGCCCTGCAGGCGCAGGTCTGACAGGGGAGGTGTGCATGTGTGTCTTTCTTATGATCATTTTACTGGGGCACCTCCCATTGTGGCCAAGATCACTAAATTGTCGTCCCCTGCAACAGGAGGCAATTACCTCGTTACGGTGAAGCTAAGTGAAAAATCGCACGGCTTTCCTACGGGCCGCCTCTGCCCAGGGCTACGTATATTCAAACGCACACGCACGGCTCAGAGAAGATGAACTTGGGAGAGCACGTGAAGATCATTCACTAGTTTTCATCGACCTGCTTCAGGCACAAAACAGGTCAAGGAATTTTACTAGTACAAGCAAATGATGCTATAGCTAGGAACACAACCTCCACAAAGAGCTTTTTTAGCATTTAAAAAGGTGGAGGAAATTGGCTATGCATATATCCACAGGCATGAAAGTCAAAGCTTAAAGTAAAGAAGAGGGCAAAGCAGAACAAAGAGACGACTGACAAAAAAAAGCAAGTCACATTTGAGAGCCAAACCTGCCGTACTGGTGCTAAAGGCCACGGCAACAAACAAAACTGGTCCTTTGTGAGCGAGTGCAAGCATGCATGTGCCTCTTTCTCAGTCACCTATGGTGTTTACACAACTCAACTCTTTTTCTCTCCATCTCAGTCAGACTGATTTATTTCTTCCCTATCAGATTAGATAAGTTTCACAGCGTTTTAACACCTACTGTATGAGCCGATGGTGATAACGCTGTTTTCCCTTCCTCTCCCTCCCCCCCCTGTGAAAGGAGGGTTTGGGAGGAGGTGGGTGGTAGGGGTGGGACTCAAATGCTAAGCGCTGTTAATGTTTTCCAGAAAAGTGACCTTACAATCGTGCCGTTTCTGGAAGAGTTTGCCGAGCAGCGATCAGAAGCCTAGAAGTCATTAGAGCTCTTGACTTTGACAGATGTGACCAGCAGAAACAAACATACAGAGACAGAAGGGAAACCAACCACGCAAACCAAACTCTGCACTGGCTGCAGAAAACAAACCGGCGATGGCACAACAGCTTCTATTAGTTTCCATCACATGATTTAACCAACCGGAAAAGGATGTATGATCGAGATGGGAACAGTGATTAACCGTGGCAAACACTACAAAGCAGTTTGCCGTAACGCTTCAAACGCAGCATTCCATTGTGTGGTACAACTAGTTTATACAAAAGGGCAGGACTGTTTGACATTAGTCAGCGGGATCAAAATCAAAAGCACTCTCTGCCAGGTACTTAACCAAAGAAAGTGTGCGATAATTTGAGGATACATGTCGAGCCAAGTACTAATTTTCCCACTGAATACTGACTGGTGCACTGCGGCCAGGTGAGCATTTTGTACATTCACTGAAAACCTTATTATTAAATTATCCATGGTTTTCAAAAAGACTATTTACTGAGAATATTAAAACTGATGATCATGTTATTACTCTGTAGTCACAGCATGCAATGTCTGTAAAATAACCCTGAGGGCTGAGTTTATTCAATGATTTGGTTGTGTGGTTTACTTTTATTCATTGAGGGATATTTTAATCTTTGTTTCACATTCCAAATTGTCTGAATATTCCTAACATTTAAAAGTTAATTGCTCTTTGAAATGGTGTACTTGGATTATTATGCTATTATATTAACACTACAACTGGGGCATAAAATGGTCTTACGTTACAATTATAACTTTTATAGACAACATATTGTCCAACCAAAGTAATTATTGTAACAGACCTCTCAGCCTCCATTCAGCACAAAGTACCTCTGAAGTCATCAAAGTTAAATATGAATATTCCAAAAAATCTGCAAATATAAAAAACAGGCCCTGTTCAACATTCACCATTTATTCTAAACTGCACGAGCCAACATTTCAAGTGGCTCCTTGCAATCTGCTAGCCATCAGTGTGCACAAAGGTCAGCGTAACCTCTTTTCTGACAGCAGAACTGGACGGACACGAAACAAGACGGAGGCTGGAATGAGAGCTGGTGCGGGATAAAGAAACAGTTACACTCCCACCTTCCAACCTCACCCAGCAGCCACCACCCAAACGCCTCCCCGCACATTACAAACAATAACCACAAACACCGAGAAACTGTTTAACATCAAGAGGATAAAGGCTCGCGGCGGATCGCGACGGAAGGCACAAATGCAAGGTTAAAAAACAACAATATTATGATAATCACCAACCACCTGTTGCCCTGAAGCCATGTCACAATCAGTCAGTTAGTTAGTCAATACAAAATGAATTTATGTGACTGTTTGGATCATTTATTAATCATCTACCAACTAACTAATATGATCAACTTTTTGGACTGTTTGACAATTTGTTACTTGTGGCATTAGTAACTCGTAAAAGGCATTTTTACTTTTTATAGCCTTACAAAAATAACATGCTGTATCAGCTGATGATCAGCCAACTACTGGAAGGATGTGTGAGCAGTCTGAAACATCAGTTTCAATCTGAGCCTTCAAAGCACAATATGATAAACTCATTAAAGGTCTATCTGACAAGGCAAACAGGAAAGGAAGTCTAGGAAGTAAAACAGCCTGCAGTAGACCGTCACTGCTGGACCGCGTAGCTGATCTGATGTATAAAACTCATTAAAAGGCTTTAAAAAATAGCTGTGTTATGGGTGCTGTGGGAGTTGAGGAAAGCTGGGAGTACAGGAGTGATGTCATCGCGTATGACACCACGCTTGTAAGTCAGCACACGGCCTTGTGTGTGGGAGAGGGGAGATACGGGGAGGGAGGACTGCAGCGGGGACTTACACATACAGAGATACATCATCATTATCTTCCTCATTTCTATCGCGGATAAATGCGGTGTGAACTTTGCTCGCTCAAAGTGTGAAGTGATGTCAGTGATGAGCCTCCTGTAGTCCAGCTGGGAGACAAAGGCCCTTTAATGTAGTTGATTTCAGAGCATCATAAAAGTAGTCAAATAATAACCTGAGTGTCTGAGGGCCAGACACACACACACACACACACCACACACACACACACCACTCTTCCTGTCATTAAAGGCCAGTTTATAGCCAGGCAACTGCAGTGAGAGTGTACACAAAGCTAACACCAGCTCCAGGCCTCCATTTTACACACCAGTCAAACAGAGGCAGGAAACGGGCAGAACAAAAGCCACTATCTTATCAACTTTGACAAGGTTAAAAGCATAGCCCGACCGACAAGATTTGCAATAATAATGATGAATGTGAAAAGTTAAAATGCGGCTGAAACACCCGTCGGATCTTTGGGCGGGTGAAGGAGAACTTAGGTAGCAGGATCAGAGGATTGCAGCGGTGATGGGATCAGCATATTTCACCATTTGCATTACAGATTCCCACCGCCCCCAACCACACACGCACAACTCAACAAAGGACTCGCTCCAGCCTTTGAAATCAGTCAGACTCGGGAGCGTGACTCAGTTTCTGAAGTTTTTTCCGAAGCAGGAAGGCAGGCCACATCTTGGGGCCATGTGCACCGCCATTTGGGGCTGATGGAGCGGGGCACTCCAAACAAACAGGGAGAAGGTTGGGAAAAAAAGGGTCTGCAGTCGCTCGAGGCGCTGCATGAACGACGACGCCAGCGTGGACTTCTCCAGACGAGAAGCACAATAACACTATATACAATCATGTGCACACACTGTCCACACACACACACACCCACAGGATCATGCTCCTGCATTTCACACTGGATTCAACATGATAACAATTTCTTACAAATGGCGCCAGATTACTTCATTATGAGAAAAAAGGAAATGAGTGTCCCCCAATTAATCTGAAAGGAAAACACAAGTAGTGTATGTGTCTTTATTGTTTTAGTACTGTGCAGACAGCCGACCTCTTAACTTCAAAGCGAAGAAAAAGACAGGATCGTTAGTCAATTTTTTCCTACTCACTGTTTATTAAACTAGCGGAGTTAAATTCTGCAATAATTACACTCCAGCCAGTGCTGAAACGAATAGTGCCTAAGTAGTGGACTGTGCTATCTTTAAATTATAAGTGTGTGTGAATGTTTGGCAGTCTAGACAGTGAAGCTCTGATGCTCCTTTTATTTCAGCAGTATCAAGAAGTACAGGAGGCTAGTATGGGGGGGTTGGGGGTTAAAAAAAAAAGTGTTTGGCCCACTCAAAGCCTCACTTCTCGAAGTACTGCCTGTTTTCTGGGTAGAAGCTGCCTCACTTGCACAGCACCTCTCCCTCTCTGTCCAAGTCACGCTTTTTTTTCTTCCTAACATTCTCTCCAGATTCCCAAACTCTTACCAGATGTAGAGAATTCGCAGATGATTCATCGATCAAGCCCACTTTGTAGACACCGACTTCGGGGGAGAGGGAAAGGTGGAGAAAAAAAAAAACTTGGCGCCCTTAAGTGTCTTCACAAAAGGGCCATCTATTCTGCTGACTGGATTCCTGCAGAATGACTTGTGGCAGCAGCTGTTTGATTGTCATTAAAGCCAGAGCGAGGCCATGAGCTCACTCCATATCTTCATGTTAATGTCAGACTTTATCTGTTGTTATTAGAGTAGGGGCTCAACCTTAGCTGTTCCTTCCTAATTTGTTCACTGCTAATGTTTTTGCATGAATCATCTCGACCTGTTAAAAGAGGATTGCCGCTTTAAATTTCCCTACAGGAACTCCCTTTTACTATCCAACTCAACGCCGAACAGCCTGATAGGGGAGGAAAAAGTGAAGAGCGGCTGATAAAAATCAGTGCCAGTGATAATATCATCTTAAACTCCACAAAAATCTCAAGTCTGACTTTAAAATATCCGCCAGAGGACATGGGAGTCACAAGGCTAGAGAAACAACAACAACTTGGTATAATCACTCCCAATACCACAAGATTACAAGGCTGCGTAGCAAGAAATGCCCGAGAAACCACAAGTGGCTGAGCCCTGCTGAGTGCTGCTGCTGCTGCTGCATCTCTGCCCCGACTGCTGAAATGTGAACCTGTTCAAGCAAAGGAAGTAGCATTTAGTTCAAGTTCAAACTTACTAACGGCAGCAATGGCCATGACAGAAACACTGCACCAAGGACAAGCGTGCTCCTAATATGGTAAATCATTTTTGCATGCTCATTCACAGGTTAAATTAAGTAAAACGGTCCCTAAAGAGAAAGGAGCTGTGTCTGACAGCGTGTGACATACGAGCGGACCGTCCTGTAATGCTTCATTTCCTCTGGTTTTTCTCAGCGTGTTATAACATTTGTGACAGTGGTTGAGGTTTCTGACCACTGACAGGACTTTCACCAACTAAACCAACCAGCCTGAAGGCAGCAGAGGCAGCAGACCGTGACATTGACAAAACACTTCCATGCAGTGGGTGGAAAATGTCCCCTCAACTCCCCCTTGTATCCCCCCCCCCGCCCTCCCTCCCAGGCCAGGTGATCTGCAGTCCCACCCGCAGCAGACCAGTCCACAACCAGCCAGCTGAGCTTCCCAGCCCCTGCCAGGAAACCACCGACACAAACCCATTTCCTGAGGGTAGCAGCCAAAACCAACTGCTGGGGGTGGTGTTTACCAATAAGGCTGTACTGCGAGGCTGAACACTACGGCTTGGGGTTTGCATCGCAGCAGAACGTTTGGCGTGCACTATGGCCAGCACGTTGGGAAACTTGGGAAACCACTTGGGAAACGCTTGGTTACAATGGGGACCATTCAAGATCAGGCTTCATCTTGCATCACACCAGGGCTGCTACAAGCTGGTGATGCAGGGACTCACCATTGACAAGCAAAAAAAAAAAGACAAACCCCCATCAACAGCTGTAGCTTTCTGTAAGAATAAGAAAAATCGAAAAGGATTTCACAATCTAACATGGACAAAGCATCAGGACACTGGCAAACAGATGCCATGTGTCTGCCTTATCTCTACCCAAACACAGCAATCTTAGCCTTAAGTACTGATCTTCATGCTTTCTTTTACTTGCAAAACCCCATTACGCCTGTGGCACTGTGGGCAGAAATGCTTTTTATACACATTATTGTGGCTGCAAATAAGATAAGGCACCACTCCTGAGAGGAAATATGAGACTGTGTGAGAGTAAAGTTGCTTTGAATGTTGTTAGGGCTATTTATCAATCAGAAATAATGGATAAACATCTGAGACTGGTGGCCAGTTTTTTTTTTTAAATGTTAGGCGCAGTGATGTAAAACAGCAAAGGATGTGTTTGTCATGACTGCCGAGGCCTTAAAGAAGCGACAGCTGCTCATATAAAATGTCAGAAAATTGATCAAAATGTTGATCAGTGTCCCCCACAGCATAAGATGGTGTCCTCAAATGTCTCGTCTTATCCACAACACAAAATATTCAGTTTACTGACATAGAGGAGTTAAGAAAATGGAAAATATTCACTTTTCAGGAGCAGGAATCAGAAAATGTTGACTTTTCTCTCTAAAAAAATATTCAAACCCATTCATCAATTATCAAAATAAATAATAGATAAATAAATTATTAAATAGTTGGCTATTAGTTTAATAGTTCACAACTAATCGATTATCTTCCCACAAAAACCTATTTCCCCTCAGTCCTTCACCATCTCTGTTAGCTCAGTCAGCTCTGCCACAATGTGCCAATGTGCTTGTTTCTTTGATTCCTCATCAAGGCTGCTTCCTCACAGGGGACCACTCAAATCAGGGTCCTGAAGAGAGATTATTTTGGAAAGCATTAGGGCATTTCCCTGGCCCCACTGCTACGGGGACTGCTTGGACTGTTACTGGAAAAGCCGCCAGCACGTACTCTCTTGCCACCCATCTCCGCTGGACATTCACATTCACCAGGGTTTCCAGAATTACACCTACAACGTGCCCTGAAGTTGACTCAAAACAGAGCTTTGTCAGAGCGAGAGGTGGAAGTTTATCATGAAGTTCCTGCACCCACTTAATGTCACTTGTTTGAAATGAATCATAATTTCCTCTTGTCATTGAGCTGCTGATATAACACATTCAAAGGGAGTTTACCAGCTCATACCAGTGTGACCTAGCACTAAATATCCGCCAGAATCACCTGTTCTCTTTATGAGTCTGTACTCAACGAGATTGTAACGTTAAGGCAATTGTGGTTTTGTGAAGGTATTTTTCTTGTTTTTACCATAGCCATCAAAATTGTTTGAAAAGGAAGCTTGATATTAGTATAATTAAAAAGTTTGGCATTCTATGTATCAATTTCTACCAGAAAGTGTAAAAAACAAAAAGCTCAGCAATGCTACTTTATCCTGGTGGAGATGTGATGACTCTCTTAAGAACTACTTCCCCCTGAGCTGCCGTATAAATTCAGGTCTTGAGGTACTACTGCTGCATTCATTTCTGTAATCCCAATTGAAGAGCCTGTATTGCAACAAACACATGACAGCGCAATCCCTCTTCACCCACACAAAAGGGTGGGAAGACTCCATGTATCTTAAGATGGATTTGCCCTCTGCTTGAACCACTTTTATTTTAGACAGTAAAGCAGAACACAGAGGACTTAAATAGTCTGTAAGTACTTGTAAAAATCACAGGTACGACTAATTTGGGGGGCTTTTTGTTGATTAACAACTGCAGTTAGACTTGTTTTAGCTACTTGTTTAACAGGGGAATCCTACAGGTGTTTCAGGTTATTGAGATATTCCTTCGAGCCTTCCAACTGCATCATGTGGAAGAGACAGAGGGGGAGGAAAGCTTGTGTTTACTGACACCATGAATGCTGTCCTCGAAACCAACACAAATGCTGCTGCTGCTGCTCCCTCCCTGGGGTAAACATAACAGAGACAGTCGATTCCACACTGATTTCACTTGGCCCGGACGCCTGAAGGTAGAGATGGACAAACGCAGTTTGGTTTAAAACCAAGGCACTCTCAGCTAGCTTTACCGACAAGACACAACTGTTACTGTTGTAATGTATAACAACCTCTGCTATACCCACTTGTGATTTGCATCAATACTACAGCCCCCCTTTCGTCTCTCATTAACAAGCGCCCACATTCTCATGCACAGGCAGCACTCTAAAATTAAACAACTTTCAACCCACAACACAAATCTCCAAGTGGACTGGCCTTTGGTGTAGGGGACTTTACAATGGGATCACACTGGGCCACAAGTGAAATTGTCCGTACTTGCCTCTTTCGGTTTACAGTAATCATCAGCTAATCTGGCTCGTTTACAGAGCCCGGAGAAACAGAGCTGGTTCCCTTTGAGTTACCTGCCAACAAAATGTGACTATCTCGAGCGGTGTGGAAATATGCAACCTAGGTGTTTTCTGAGAGATAATTCAGAGCCATAAAGCCATTCCCTTTGAAAACAACAAGATTGCGGGTCCTTAAATCTTGACCGATAAGGCTTGGCTGAGACAGTAGAAGTAGACTTGGAACGCAGGACCCTGTCTTTATGCAAACCCAAAAGGTTTAGAGCAGCTGTTTCAGAGGGGACATTTGTCCCACAGTGGTTGTCCATTGTCCCAGAGGACAGGAAGAGCAGTGTGTGTCTGCGTACATGCATGATAAACAGCGTCTGCACTTGAACTTGACTAAGTGGTGCTTCAGGGCAATGAGGCTACCCGGGTACAAGTGCCGTTATTCATGTTTTTCAGAGGACTTTTTTTAAAAGTTGCATTCCTCACTTTCCCAGGGGAAGATTAAGCGCCTAACACAGGAACCTGGGAGCCAGAGGAGTCTCTGGGTCTTTGGTCTTTAACCCCACATTCCCAGCAACACAAACAGATGCTGAAAATTCTGTGGCAAGACGCCTAATTGTCACCGAGGATGCTCAATTGCCATTGGACATAGTGGTTACAATATTCTGCGGCGAGAGACAAAATGTTGATTGAGAGGACAGAGGGCTGTTTTGTCGGTAAAATAATTGCGTCATTTAGCTTGATAAGTGCTGAAGTTCCCCAAACATTGGAGGATGTTCCATGAAAAATGCCCCAAATTGGCTCATTTCCTAAATGAGCTGGCAGACAGGGTTTCAACTGTTGTCCGTCTTGTCCCGGGGATAATTCTTAATTTACACGAAATGTGATTTGTGAACTGCGGCAAGCAGCATACAAACAGGGAATTAGGGTTAATACCTGTCATGAATCTGAGTTACTAAAGCGGAGGTTTATTAGTTATGACATGTTTGGGCTTATTTGTTTACTCACCCTGAGGGGACAGTTTGTTCATTCTAACATTGGAAACGCTAACACATTTTTATATTACTGGCTGGCCTGTGATATCAAATTACACTTCTTAGAGTTAATCCAATTTTTTAAGTATATTAAATCAAGATATATTACAGTAGGAGTTTGGTGGTGGAAAAATGTTTTTTCGATGGCAATCCTGGCACATTGTGAGAGTTTTTCAAACTGACATTTTTAAGTTGAGTTCTTTTTTATTCCCTGCAATGTGTCAATGCGCCCTTGAGCAAGGCACTTCACCCCTAAATACACTCCTCAGAATACTCCGCGTGTGTTATTACTCTTCTTGCAGTTTTCACTACACCAAGACAGCAAGCCTGATTAAATACCTTTTTTAAAACAAGGCCAGCGTCAATAAACGAGGTTGGAACAGACACCTGGAACCAAAATACTACACATGGCCCGCAGTCAACTTAATTAAGAAACCACTTTGCATGTCGTCCAGTTGCGAAAGACGAGGTGAAACTTGAATCAGGAATTGCACAAACAATCCTAATCAAGTTACAGCTCGGTGTGCCAGGACTGTGAGGGCTCACAGTGCCGCTGGTTTGATGCTCACTCCATCAAGGAGCGGGGACTGTAACGTTAATGGGGTAACAGGAGGTCCCCCCAAAGCAAAACGAGAGCGGGTTTAATTACAAGACTAAAAAACAAGTTAGTGTTATGAAGGAGGAATAAACATGGACTACTCTGACAGCTGGTCTCATTACAGTTGATGGACAATTGTGCAAGTCGCAGCAGAACCACAATAATCTTCTCAGACGGGATTCCTTTGGGAGAAACCCGTACCAACAGGGGTCCCAGTGCAGAACCGCTTTTTTTATTTCGCGTCTGAGGAAGAAAAAAAAAGTTTCTGTGCGCTGTGATGCACTTTTCTCCTCTTTACAAACATTGTGAGCCCGTTATGGACTGGTCAATAAATAGGCTGGGGGGCAACTGAGCGCTTTACTTACAAGGAAACAGTCCGGACTGGAAGGTCCAGAGGCGTAGCTGTCAGCTCCAGACCGCTGCAGTCCACTGAATCTCCGTCGCAGGTACAGTTGAGGGCACAGGGCAGGTCCGAACTCAATCCATGACTGATTAACAGCTCGGCCGACAGAATTAAATAGAAAACACATCGAGAAACATATCCAAATCGTCCCAGGGACGCCGCCATTTTGTATCCAGTTTTAATAGCGCGGCCGCCGAGCTCTCTCTCTCCTCGTACCCACAAACTGGAGTATTATTTTGTCTTCGGGGACTGGACGCCTTTTGTTCAGTGTCTTCTGGTACTACAGAGGCTAGTTCAAGCACCTGTGGCGCAGGACAACGTTTTCCATCCCCGAAACAGTCATTCAGGACACAAGTTCCCAGTCGAACTTTCTCCTCTGGTGTCCGACGCGGGCTAAAAAAAAAAAAAAAATCAAAGGTGATTCACAGATGAAAGCAGCCACAGCGGGCTGAGGCGAACTGATGTCGCCTTCAAGTTCAGTTCAAAAGCTACTCTCTCGGTGGTGAACCTGCCACTGGTGACATGTTTGAGGACATGCGACGGCAAAGTGTTAAAGGACAGCCCGGCGAGCTCTCAAAAATAACTGTTGCTCAACCGCAGCAAAAAAAAAAAAAAAAAACAGTTTCAAACTCAACACAGGGGCTCCACGGTGACTTCTGACTGTGTTGGGAATTGTTCACCGCAGAGTGAGTGGGTGAAGACCCGCAGGAGCTGTGCCGAAAACTCCAGCGTTGGTCTCTCAAGGCGAGCGCTGCATAACGTCCGAGTCTCCCCGGCACTTCACGGCTCCGGCCGAATAAAATCCAACTTTGAAAAACGCACGGTCCGTCCAAGAAGAACTCAACCGACAGCTTATCAGGTTCAGTCTGTGGTCACAAAATCTCGGCGATCCGATTAATAGCAAAATAGTGTCCCCCCCGCCTACCGACCGTGCACCACCACCATGAGTTTTTTCCTTACTTGAGTTACTTTTCCTTTTTTTCTGGGGGATCGTTCCGTAGTCCCACGTTGGATGCACAACAGCGATCCCAGGGTCCTCCCATGGTTAACCGTGATTGGCTGTTGTGGTTTGATGGGCGGGCCGAGCCCTGACCTCATTGGTCGCTCGGGGTTCTCCGCGCACCGCGGAGTTGGAGGGCCTTTGAGCGGCTGTCAGTCAGCGGTCGCTGGCCCCGCCCATGTTTCCCACCCCGGGGTGTGAAACCGCACCACCTCCTCTCACTCTCACTGCTTCTTAAAGAGACAATCACTGGGATCAAGCTCTGTAATCGCATTATAACAAGCCATAATAACATAATTGGTTTGAATGCCATAACAATGCCATTTAAAGTGTTTGTTAGTAAGACCGAAATGAGGATTTACATGTAAAAGAAAATGTCAGAGAGGAAATGGTAAACAGCACGCTCTGTTTCCTCTAATCTCCGCTCAGGGAATATGAAGGAGAAAGCAATAGTGCTACAAGGCCCAGTCCTA
This sequence comes from Lagodon rhomboides, assembly GCA_039737535.1. NCBI lineage: Eukaryota > Metazoa > Chordata > Actinopteri > Spariformes > Sparidae > Lagodon > Lagodon rhomboides. The sequence continues at coordinate 11,604,107 of CM077785.1, read as the reverse complement.
AACTTGTATTAATACTGCCATTAATAACTCGTGCATCAGTGTGCCTCCATAAATGAATCAGCTCTGTAAATCAGCATCTGTTCAATGTATTTGCATTGCTGGAAAGTAACTGAGTGCATTTACTCAAGTACTGTACTTTAGTACAATTGAGATTTTTGTCCATTTATGTCACTCTAGGGGTAAATGTTGTACCTTTTACTCCACTACATTTTTGCTAAATGTAATTACTAGTAACAAATTCAGACTGTTGAAAAAAACGTTTTCATAAAAGCATGGAACTTGTTACACTTGTACAGTTTGGGGCCCTGAACATTTTCAGAGATGAAGCCATCACAAAAAAGCCACGGGGTGGCCATTCTACTTTCCGCCATGAGTAAATTATTTATTTAGCACCATATCGCCTGAACCCAATATGATAAAACAGAAAAGGTGATGGTCAAGGATTACAATGATACTATGCAACATTCAGGTGAACAGTTAATGCTGAATTCTGTTAAATTGTGAGAAGGAAACTAGAGACTATCTTCCAATGGGAACACACCAGCCATAATTCATGAACATGTTGACCCACGAGTACTCAGTAGTCATTACTACATTATTACATTAGTTCTCAGTAATCATGGGTCAGACCACACCCTTCTTCCAACCCACCCACCCTTCATTTTGATCTCAACCACACACCTGCAAAGTTTAAAGACTGCATCTTGCACAGTTATGGTGCTATCACATTGACAGAATGTGTTCACAGACAGACATATCACCTGGCAAAGCACCCAAAACAGGTTCTGTGACTGGTTCCCACCACAGGACCAGGACAACATATTACCATGACACACACAATTAATATTGTTAATACTGTTTTTCATTTTCAAACACACCTGTTTGCAGAATGCAGAGCAATGATGTATCTATTCGTGGCTGTGAAAGACTAATATATATGTATGCAACGTATGATATGGGTGATCGAACCTGGTTACCTTTTACAGGTACTCAGTGATATTGTTAATATGATAAACCACACACCTGCCACACACAAGTTGCTGCGAAAGCATTACATATTTTACCTGAAAGTTTTATGATGTTGTATATGGTGTCATTGCAATTGTTCCATCAAAACCCACGAGTAGACATCACCTTTTCATGTTTGGTTCAGGAGATATGATGCAAAATACATAATTCAGCTATGGCAGAAAGTGAAGTGGCCGTCATGGCCGCGCGTGGCATTTTTGCAATGGCTCCATCTCTGAAAATGTTTATGGCCCCAAACTGTACAAGTGTACCAAGTTACATGCTCTTATGAAAAAGTGAATGATTCACCTCAAATTTGTCACATATCATCTGTGATGTAATGTAAGTAGTTTGACTTTTGATACTTTTTTTTTATACTAGCACTTTTATTTTAATACACATTTTGAATGCAGGACTGCTTGTAACAGAATGTTGCCGGAGGTTAATGAACGTGATGGTATTACTACTTTTATTGTAAAGTAAATTCAATGTATCTTCTACCACAATAACACCTAAACTGTTCAGGTTGCTATATGCTGAGGAATTTACCTAGCTCAAAGTTTTCTTTTGAAAATGTTAGGAGATGGTCGTGTGTGTGTGTGTGTGTGTGTGTGTGTGTGTGTGTGTGTGTGTGTGTGTGTGTGTGTGTGTGTGTGTGTGTGTGGGTGCATGTCAAAACCGCTACAGCTGCTTCTCTTGATATTTCCTCTGTTTATGTGAGCCTAAATTAACCTCAACAACTCTGTTGATGCTCTGTCAAATAAGATACAATTACAGCTGAGGAAGCAAATTCATTGAATGAAACGGGTGGAAATGTCTCTGCACTCTTTGAGTGTGTATGCAACTGAACAGTGGTGGAAAATGTCTAAGTGCATTTACTGAAGTACAGCACTAGAAGTAGATTAATTATGTCATGGTACTTGTACTTTATTTGACTATTAAACTCAGCAACATTTCAGAGGCAAACATTGTACTTCTTTCTCCTCAGTACAAGTGTTTAAGTATTAGCCTGAAAATATACTTACTAGAAGGAAAAATGCTTATTATGCGGAATGACCCATTTCAGAATGACATATATTACTGGATTATATTTATTAATGCATTAATGTACAAGAAATACTGGTAAAGGTAAAGGCGGGATAATTCTAATTACTTTACACTGCTGGGTAGCTTGATCTACAATTATACATCATAATTAATTACTTGTTTATCTTGTATTAATAATCTCACTGTGCACTGTAGCTAGTATCTATAGCTGTCAAATAAATGTAGTGGAGCCATAAGTGCATTATTTCCCTTGAAAAAGTCGAGGATAAAGAACAAGTCTTTGTAAACAGGAGTATAAAGTGGCCTTGAATTCTGAATGAAATCACCAGGTTAAGTATAAGAACCTCAAAATTGTACTAGTATTAATGTAGCAAGTACAGTACTTGATTACATTTGTTTAGTTACATTTCCACCACTAGTTAAGATTGGCTCCAAACTTACCAAATATGCAATTAAAATGTTAGCCTATTACACTTGTAATAATATCCCTGTAATGTAATATGATATGTATAATAATCAGATAATAAGATTGTGTTAAGGGGCCATTTTACATACAATAATGACGTTAGTACATTTTGCTGCTAATTCTTAACTTTAAGTAAAACTTTGAATGAAGGACTTCTTTGTATTGGGGTATTTTTTACAGTGTGGAGATGCAATTCCGTTTACGTATATGACCCCAATCCTTCTTTCACCACTGTCTGCGAGTATTGAGCAAAAGTGGATGTCTTGCACAGGTGTGGATGTCTTGCACAGGTGTGTCTGCAGCACATCTGCATACATGATTGTGTGCTAACTAGGTGTGCATAGTCATGCATGCATGCATGCAGGCACACCCGTGCATGCATGTCTATGTGTATTTTGTACACCCAGGCTGATCTGTTCACCATTTTGAGTGTGCCCTATAATGGCCCACATGATAGCACGAAATTCTTCCCAAATGTTGAAGTCAACGTTTCGCCTGTTGTCTCAAAAATGCACATCTGTGATAAATCAGTGGTCCTGTCAGCCTCCTGGCCCCACCAACACTTTTTACTCATCACATTTCTCTCCTGGCACTGACAGATGGGATTGATTGACTTTGTCGGAGCTATTGTGATCGCTTCGTGTTGGGAGAAGTCCCACATTTCATTGCTATTAATCATGGTAGCAAGGACGCAAGATATTCACACCTGCAGCACTGCAGGCAGTTTAGTGGCACAGTTCCTCGTTCCTTTGCCAGTGAATAGGCGAAGGTTTCACATTGCATCATGTGTGTGTGAGTGAACAAAGTAGCCTACAGGTGAGGCAGTTCTGAGAAGTAAGGAAAATATCTGAGAAATGAGACCCTGTTAAAACATGACTTCATTGGTCACAGAAAACTGAGTAATGGACTGTAAAATGTCTCTAAAAAGAATGAACCACTCTTAAAGGTTTAAGGAAGTAAAAACTTTCTTAATAACAAAGTGGGTCACATGTCCAACAATCAAATGAGCACTATATTCATTTGACACGAATGTGTTTTAAAAGCATAGAGCATGACTTGATTGATGTACAGTCATTTTATTTAAGCACTAAGATAAATGACTCATGCTTTCTTTTATATGAATATTTATTATGATAAGATTTCATGCAATATAACATGTCTAAAAAGCATATTTCTAAGCAAATTATGATATCAAATCAAATTTAGGAATTTTTTTCATCTTAATGTTTTGTTGATCACCACCTAGAAATCGACATCTACGAAGTTTTAAACATGTTCACTATCAATCAAAGTTTTATGAATACTGCCTTTTCATTCTCTTATTTTTTTCTTTTTAGGCCCGCTGTCTGTGTCCTGTGCACATCTTCAGTACAAGCTACAAGTGACGGGAGGTCTACAATTGCAGCTATCCCGAGTATGTTCAACCCTGCATTTTGATGTTGCTTTGACAGATTGGCTATATGGACCAGGTACTTTGGGGATCTATTTTGAGAGGACTGTTGACAAGTCTTTTAATGTGATTTATTTGGTGGATGACGTGCTTTGGATGACTTGGCACGCAAATAATTTTACTAATGCAGCAGGCAAATACTTACATTTTTGCGAAATAGACCATGCTCAGTTTAAGGACTTTCATAGGGAAGGTTTGTAGCCTGCTGTTTATGTTAGCCTAATTAACATAAATAAGTTTCCTTTGGATATTTTAAAAAATTGAATTTGATAAAAAACCATTTGAATAGGCCTAAATGTAATTTTAAATGTGTGATTAGTTGTAGATGTAGATGATGATTTTTATATTTTGTTTTGAAAGTAGACATGTCTTTTCGCTGTTAGTAAATGTGTAGTTTATCTGACAAGTTCTTACATATGTAAGCGAAACTAGCAAATAATTTATTTATCCCATTAGTGTTTTGCATTAAAGGAGACATATTATGCTTATTTTCAGGTTCATGATTTTATTTTGGGTTGCTACTAGAATAGGCTCACATGCTTTAGTTCCCAAAAAACACATCCGTTTTCTCATTGTGTCAGCCTGTAGCACTGTATTCCCCCTCTGTCTGAACCGCTCTGTTTTAGCTCCTGTCTCTTTAAGGCCCCCCTCATGAATATCCAGTCTCCTCTGATTGGTCAGCTCATACGTGCCCGAGCCAGCACCGCTAACAACAACAGAGCAGTTGTGCTAAATCGATTCTTACGTGCCAAATTAGCTGCCAGGGATAAATTATTCAAATGTGTGACATGGTGACGTAGTGTGACATCACAAAGTTACAGAATTAATGGCGGGACTACTGACGAGGCGTTTCAGGAGCAGTGGTTTCTGTGGGAGAGAGGAGCTTCTGTTGGTGTACTATGGGTATAGGTAAACTATAGAGAAAAACTTTTTTGTTCATAATGGGTTACCTAATTTTTTTCCTATTTTGCAGAGTGTACATTTTTATTCTGCACTGTATTGAAGTTATACCTCTCATAAAACCCATACCACTGAGCAGCACGAGCATGCAAAGACATTTCACATGTCACCGTTGTGAAGAGACATCTCTCCTCGGGCATGGACTGATTTACAATCTGAGAAAAAGGGGAGTCCCACAAAGAATTCACATTGTAAGGAAAGCATTAAAAGCTTTTGCTACCATAACTGGTCCACTCTTCATACTCACCCGGCACCCATTCTCCTGTGAGCTGCTGCTGTGTGAAGTTGTGACTGATGAGAAGAGTGGACGTGAGTCTGTCATGAGAGCGTGTTGTAAAGGGGATAATGACTGCACCAGATGAGCTCTTGTCTTTTTTGTTCCTGTATAGATGTTTTTAACACCAACCATATTGGTGTTTACACAGCTGGAATGGAATGAAAGTGTCAACGCAGACATGTCTAAAAGATTTTGGGGCTGGTATGAGAAAAGTGAAAGCAGAAGCTTCATAGGTGCACTTGATGAGTCAACTACATATTGTTCACATTTAGCTTTTTTTGTGCTGGAGGGGTAACGGGATGGCGGTGGGGATGGTGAGAGGGCCCGCGGATGCGTAAGGCCTGGAGCGATTCATCACGCTCGTCTTACTGGAATCTTCAAAGATAAGAAACCATCTGCTGCGGCTATTCATCAACTATAAAACGGAGAGGCGTGAAACCCGGCCAAGTCATCATACTGGGCCTGAATGGCTAACGGGTGTTGCAGGAGCGTGGAGATGCTTCGCTAATAGGAAGCAGGAACGGTTTGGGCATTTCTGTCAATAGCAGGCTGCCTGCTAAGTGGCGTGATGCACAAGGTGGGGGAGCGTGAGTGACGAAGAGAAAAACATAGCAAGACAGATTGAGGTGTATACAAATCCTTATGTCTAACACGCTCAACTTTAAAGAAAAAGAGTCACCCGAAAATTAATATTCAGTCATTGTCTACTCACCCCCATGCTGTTGGCTGAAGTTGCGTAGTCCACAAACCATTTCTGGAGCTTCACAGCAAAAAGCATTCTCCGAAACAACTGAAGAAGATGGGAACTTGTTTTAAAACCATGAAAAAAAGACAATTTAAAAAAAACATAAAATGGCCCCAGACAGGCATTATCCAAGTCTCCTGAAGCCCAAAGAGACTCTCAAATTGATTTAAAGTGACATTACTGATTAAAAAAATAGTGTACCTATATTCAGCTGAAATCTTCACTGTAGCCACGAAAGGTGTTAGCGCGCAACACGTCGGGAGTGGGTGTGGGGGACGAGCTGTATGGTGCTGCATCTGTTTTTTCAGTTGTTTTGTTACATTTAAAAAAAAAGTCCCCATTTACTTCAGTTATTAATGAGAAAGCTGCAACGCTGAGACCAAGAAACTTTACCTGACTTTCCGTTAGCATTGAGCTGAGTAGATAATTCATTGTACAAATATGATTTTCATGGGATCAAATGCCTCCTTTAGGGTTTGTTTAGAATAACCATGAGGAATGGTGACACACTTCTTATTAACGTTATATGTGAATGACTTTTTTCTGTAATGTGGTGTAAGGGACTGTAATTTTGAATTCAGTAATTCAACAAGTGGCTGACATCACTTTGGTATCTCTGCGTTCGGTGGACAGACGCTACGTGTTAGTTTGCTCTGGGGACTGGAGGTGGGGGGGAGCTAGATAACCTCCGGCAAAAATAAAGGACCAACAAGTATCACAGCACAGGTAGGACAAGTGAAATAATTTTTGAAAATGTATTTTTCGCTGAGCTTTATGGTTATGGTTATACCATATTGTAACAGGCCAAAAACACAACCTAAATTCCCCCCGAATGCCACCAACAATTAAAATTAATGGAACCCCAGAGTCGCTTCACTGTTTCTTCATAGAATTGCTCACACTCACCAGCTCTGGTCCTCTTCTCGTGTCACGGACGTGAACTGAGCCTGCCACTGGTCTCAGTTCACCTAGGTGAACAAAGAGACACAACCAGAAACTTCACCAGAATGCCTTTAGGATGACAAAAAGAGCCATGCTATCTAGTGTCTGCTCTCTGACAAGCTTGTGAGACCCTCTGTCTTCAAGCTAGTGTTGGTAGGTTATTCTGAAAGCATTTTTTTGATATATTTGTAGAAAGTCTCTTGTCTCCTGTAGCGGCTAACGTTAGCATATAGCACACAGCCCCTGAGCTGTACAGAGCTGCGGTGGCAGAAACAGCCCTCTTTCGGCGGCTAATGCTTTCATGAAGCACACACCCAGAATGATGCGCTGGTAGGCCTTTTTCGGATTCAAAATTTAGCTCGCTTTTGCCGGTTTCTACAGTCTTACTGACCACAGCTCTAAAATCTGGCCACCAATCACCTCCAAAGTTGTTTTGTTTGCATTTTGTGTGTTGTTAGCTGGCTTGCTAACACACCTGCTGGTAAGCCTACATTTAGGAATCAGGGTTAACGTTAAGCTAGCTGCTGATGGTCAGCAAATACTTCCAGAACTGCCTGACTACTTGTTAATTTTCATAGAAATAGTCTCATTTTCTATTTCTGCTAAATTGATCATATGTGTGGGGATTATTTGGAATCGTTTAACGGAAGTAAAGTAACAAATACTGGAAATGGTTTTGCAGTTGATGATGCAGTTGAGATCTCATGAGTGAGTAATTGTATTGAGCAATTGATTACATTTTTGTAGTAACTTGCCCAACACTCCTCATGAGGAACAGATATCGCACTCAGGTCATGACCTAAACTGTTAAAAGGAGGAGGTGAAAACAAAATGATGTCTGAATAAAGACGGCTGTTGGTGCTCAACACATGATGTGCAGGTGTCCAAACACCACAGCTCTGGCTTTTCTTCTCCCTGTATTTTTATTTGTTTAATCTATATTGAAAGTGTGTGTGCTAACATTTACATTTGTCATCAGTGTTTGTCTAACGAGGACAGTGAATCAGGCTGCGCTGTGCCAAGTTCCTGTCAGCGGGCCTGCAACTTGGCGGCCCAGTGGCAAGCGAATCGAAACAAACCACACCAGCTCCCCAACCTGTTCCATCACGAGGTAGGCGTGGTCACGCTCGCCCTGTCTGTTATGCTCACACATCAAGCCACGGTGTCAGCCGATATGAAGGTATGCATTGTTTAAAGACGGACCAAAATGGCAGTTCGTTTCCACGTCCTTTCAACAGGTGTTTACTTGTGTCCACATTGCTCACATCCTCACCTTGCGAAGACAAAGTTGAAGCCGTGGCTTGTTGGTTTACAGCTTCTTTGACAGGCAGGGTGGGGAAGGGTGACTCTCTTGTGTATTTGGCCATGGTTGTTTTAATAGGCCTTGTCAATAGAATATTTCATAAAAGAAGCGATGGCCTGGAACAGTTTTTGTTCTCTGCAAGGCGAGGAATGTGCTTGTTTCACTCTTTGAAAGGTGACTTCTGGGCTGCACGGCTTCGGCAGCCAAACAGCTTTTTTGTCTGCCAGCACTCTTTGTTTCTGTGTTTTTAGTGTGAATGCGTTTGTACCAAGAAGGCAGCTCATTCTCTCCTTTGTCTTCCGTGTCCGAAGGGGTTTAAAGACAGCTTTTGTTGTCGTATAGAATATAATTAGCGCATTTGGAATTATTAAACCCAGTGCCCTTTCTGCACTCAGTTACAGCTTACATTAGAAAAGCCGTTTTCTACACTGAACTCTTAAAATTACTTTATTTAAACCCATGAAATGTAAAAATCCCCAGACCCACCTTTGACCTGTCACATTTCACGGTTGGCTACACGTAGGCGCAGCGTTTAGACATCCACTGAGTGGTTTAATTAGCCGGCTAAATCAGAATGGTCCACCAGTCCAAATTCAATTAGGTCTTCAAACGCGCTCAATGGCACCACAGGCCAGAGGTGGAAAATTCAATTTATTTGAAGTAACTGGATACCCATTTACTGCACAGTGGACCATATGGCCTCTCCCTTGGTGTGCGTTGTATATGTTTACGAGCAATTCATTCGGCATCATTACATTATCTTAAGTGTGTTATTAACTGTGGAGAAATGGCAATGAGATGGTGTGTTAACTGATGCCACAAAGCGTGTGTGTGTGTGTGTGTGTGTGTGTGCGCGCGCGTGTGTTAACCAGCCGCTGGGAAACGAGGAAAAGCTCGGAGAGAGGCGCGTTTTTTTTTCCAGAACTGCTCGGACACAACAGCCTTTTCCTCCTGAACCGCACAAATGAGTCCGATTCAATAAAACAGTTCACTGCATTTGCACTTGTACATTTAATAAAAGCTTTAATTGGCCAGCTCTCCCTGCAAAGAGTCTAAAGCGGGCCTACGCAACACAAAGCAAAACCACCCAGTAGGCTAATGAACACAAGCCTGACGTTCCATCAGTGAAGAGAATGAGGCCGTATTAATCAAACCTTTTCTCTCTCACAAACCTGCCTCTTTCTCTCTCCGCTCACAACACTGCGGAGGCCAACTCATTAGCGGAGGCTTTGGGAGCGCTTGTATAGCTATGCGGAGTACAAAGAGAGAAAAGGGTGATCCCTCCTTTCTCTCCGTGCTCCCTTGCTCCTGACAAAGTAGGGCCTCGGTGAATAGTGGAGGCAGAGGCAGGGCTGAATGGAGCCGGAGGAGTGGGGCTCGCTCATGCAGAGAGCTCCCAGCCCCTTCTATACCTGCCCTGGAGAAAAGAGCGGCCAGCTGCTGCCGCTGAGCCTTTTTCCCTGGCTTCAATAGAGACCTTGTGAAAGGAGCCCCGGACAGGGTAGATGAATACGATGAGAGAGAGAGAGAGTGAGGAATGGAAGTTAGGGAGGGAAGGAAGGAAGGAGAAAAAAAGGAAGAGGGGGGAGTAATTGGGAGGAGAGAGAGGGTACAGAGTTTGCATAAGCCCATCGTTATGCCCCCACTGTGCGCAGAGCTCTCGGGGTTGGTCTGCGACAGAGAAGAAGAGCAGCTTGGTTTAATCAATCATAATGGAAATTAGCATGTTATAATGAAGCGGTGGAAGAAGTCAATTATTTTGGCAGTTCAAAGGGGAGATTGACTTTGGAGCCGGGATCCACGGATGCCGGCCAAATCAAGCTTGGCAGAGCTTTTTCTAAAGCTCAAACAGAAAATAAGGAGTTTAAGGAGCTTTCAGGTGCATGCCTGGGTACAGGAGTAATGATATCCACGCAGCAGGTATCCCAGCGCTTTTATCCAAGCGGTCCGTTTGGAGAGTTTTGTGGGAGTATCCTGGTTGTGGTGCTCTTTTTGTTATCGAGGTGCAATATGTAAAAATTTAAGTTTAAAACATTCAAGACTGAATTAATTTATCAACAGAATGTGAAGAAATAGCTATTTTGACATGTAGCTATGAAGCTGGCATGCTAACCAGCTAGCCCCTAGCCAGTTTGTTCCCCAAGAGGTGCGATGGTAAATAACACCAACACGTCCCTTGAGCGTCTTGTCTATGCGGAGTCAGCTAAATATGGCTGCTAGCTCCCCGCTTAACTGAGCTAACTAGCTAACAGCAGCTACAGTTAGCAGCAGCAGCAGTTAGCGGTTACTCTGGTGAGATGCTGCCCCCTACTTTTTTGGAGTATGATTTCCACAGGTGTCCAATTCCTACACGTTGCACCTTTAACTAAAGTTATCAGAATGCAGATAAATAAAGAGATTTTTAAGTTTTTTCAAAGACGTCGATGTATTGTGTTTTGCGAAGATATGTACTGAAGTTGGCATGCTAACCAGCTAGCCACAGCCCGTCCTTTTTCATGAGCCGCTAACAGCATGGCTAACTATGCTAACAAGCTAACAGCAGCTTAGCGGTTAGCAGTTAGCGATTATTTGCCCCCCTAATTGTTTTGTAGTTCAAGAGGGGACCATTTCTCACATATTGCACCTTTAATGTGTAGCTGACTCTGTTAGGGGAAGGAGAAAATATCAATATGGCATTATATTACATTTCATCCGTTTTTAAATCTGTGTCTTGGTCCTTTTAGTTCCCACAGTGGTACTGTAGCACTTCTTTAGCCACCACCCCTGCCTGTTCCTCCCTCTCTTCCTCCCTCCTTTAACCCATGGACTGTTCCTTCGCCTCCTTCCGATGACCATTCCTCCTTTTTTTGATGCCAGTTCCTTCACCCCTTTCCCTGCCCCCCCACCCCTGTCTGCCCTCAGGCCTCTGCTGCTGCTGCTAATAGGATAATGGCTGCCATGTTATGCACACTTAAGACCCACAGAGCAGCACCGAGGGCTGTGTGAATGTGTGTGTGCCTGTCTTCGCGGGCTGTGGGGAGCGCAGGGTGTGTTCAGAACGATCTGAAATTCGTTGCAGGGATCGCACAGGGAGTGGATTTCTTCATCACCTCCAACGTCAGAATTAAGAAAATCACACACCCTTAGCTTTCAAATTCAGGACTCCACGCGGCATTAAACGTCTTGAAAGGCCGCGGAGAGAAAGTTTTCACCATTTTCTGCGCTCTCGGGCTTTATTAGGAGCCTAGTTAAAGGCGCTCAAGCCTTCATCTGCAGACTATGCAGCGCTCATTCAGCATAGACACCCTGGGGCTGTAATTCACACAGTGTAATTAGGAAGTTCCTAATCTCTTGACAACTACATAAACCAACTGAATAAAGTTTCTTTAAACTCTTTCAAATACAGAATGTTATGAACAGGATTTCATCAAAATATATTGACAATGTTTCCTGGCTTACGTTTTTTTTTATCCCCAAGACACGGAGATTCACAGTGCATTGAAAATGTACTCCATTTAACTGCATCTGTTTATTGGGAAACGAGTGGACAATAACAAAAGGCCTTTTGAGCTTTCCTGAGTTTCAGCCAGATTTTGAAGGTGCTGTTTAAACTACCTAGCAGATGTTCACTGCTTCTGATGTACGTCCAGTTCCTTCACTGCGCAGGGGACCTCTCTCCACACAACTGAGCATTGAGGCCTGCGTCCTCCTCCCTGAATACACTGACAAAGTAAAACAGCAAGCGGAGGAATGAGGGAAAGAGACTCGGGTATACTGAGAGAAAGGAAAAGTGAGATTTCCCTCTGCTAATGTCGAGCACCGGAGATAAAGTGGAGCGAAAGCAGAGCCGGGAAATGTTGGGGTATTTGCATCCAGCTGGAAAAGTTCTGGATGGACACTCATAACATTTTAGCGTGCACCTCCATTTTATTCTTTAGAGCTGACGCTGGCAGCATGCCGCAGTTCAACAAATCAAACACTTGAACTGAACTGACATGAAGAGCTTCACATGTGGAGCCAAAATACATACAAACACACTCTCTCATAGACACACAATGCACAAAACCTTAAGCCGCAGGAACTATTTTTCAAGGAACTGAAAGGTTCCTTCAGCCCATTGTTGTCCATCTATTGCAAGCTTGAAGTTGATATTTCCAAGTTGGTAATCCCAACTTCTGATCCAAATACGTCTCAGAGCTTCACAAGCAACTACAGCAGCTGATTTAACAGATTAGTACGCTTAAAAACGACAGAAGGAGTCGACTTGTACTACATGCTTACAAGACTTCTGTCAAACATGAATCAGCTAAATGGAACTGAAGACGGCTGAACTACTGAACTACTTAGTTGTTACTGTTCGTTTCACTTCACAAACACTACATACAGTTAAAAGTGATGGAAAGTAAGTGTTCAATGTGTGTGCTGCCACACTACTGTGACGTCATGTGTGTTTTTTAAGGTGAAATCAGACTTGGTGAATCTTGCCAAAGTCTCCCACTTGGAATTCCAACTGAAGGGACCATTCCATTGCACTTTTTATTCTATTGTTGTTAGCGACCCTATAACAACAATGACATTTGATACATCTGTCATATTCTGTTTTCTCTGTGTCAAAACATAATATACTATATCATTTCAGGTGGATGCAATGAATGGTGCGCTCCATCAACCTCAAGTTGGAAGTCGGAACTGGGAATGACGTCATACCAGAGTTGACTGTGTTCAAGTACTAGCCAGGTTAGCTATTGTTTATTAATTTATTTAACCATAGAAGTTGGACAGAACTTTCGCAAGACTGAGTAAATGAGACACAAATAAGACAGAAGCGCTAATAAACATTCTAGAATTCGTAGCTGTTGATTCCCGAATCAGCCATCTTGGATTCTGATGTCAGGGTTGGCGAGGTGCGTCTGACTTTTCCAAGTTACTAAAATAGTCCCCCTGAACTCATCTCAGACCCTTGTTCCTGCAGTGGACCGGTCCCTTCCTAGTCCTGCGGTGGAAACGCTGCTCACCAAACATAGAGAAGCATTGTGTGCACGTCGTTTGACAGATAACTCATCAGAGTAAATCATCAACTATCATTCGGACACCAAAAATAAGAATCAGCCTTGAGATGTAAATTAACATTCCTCAGCACCTTGACTAATGTGAGATACCATGCTAAACGAGTTTACCAAATCTAATTTGGCACGCCGTCAAATGTGATAATTTAACATCTAGCGTTACACAAGATCCTGACAATGTCTTCCATGTGCCAGACTCCAAAACCAGATCCTCTTAACGGCTGGTGGCATTTGGCATGATGCAAAAAGCCATGAATTTGAAGTGTGTTGGTGGTTTGAGGGTTGCTCAATACACGCTGTATCTAAGAGCACACGGCAGATGTGTGGATTTGTTGAGGAAGAGAGGCGTTAAATTGAGTTAATAATGAGATATGGACATCCGAGAGCAGTTTTATAAACATCGCGTTATTTCTCCGCTGAAGTCATTCAACGGGTTGCGTTTATTCCTCATTAGCTCATTACAACGGCTGACAGCAACAGATTGTCACTCGCGCTCGTCTGGATCTTTTCCATCTTTGACTTAACTCCTGCGGATCAGTTTAACCTCTTGCACTCCAGACATGACGAGGCGATTAGTTTTGCCGGCGAGGTGCTGCTACGTGTCAAACTCGCCCGATGTTCCCCATTCCTGTTCATACACACACACACACACGCCCCCTCCTGTGCTGAATTTGTTGTGCTTATTTAGCGTGGGCACCCCAGGCGGTTTAAGGCCAGGAGCGTGACAAGGCAGATGCACCGCAGTTCCGCATATCTAACTCCAAACAGACGCTCACAATTTCTCTCCGTCTCTCTCTCTCTCTCTCGCTTCAAACCCATCTCCCGAAACCCGTCTCTTTGTGTGTTCAGACTGAGAGCAAAGGCCTAGAATAGGTTTTGATAGATGCACTATGATATAAGCGATAAAAATCTACAATAACGCTCTGAGAAATAGAACATTTTCAAAACCAACACAGCAGAATCAGCTCAGCACACCTGCACTTTGTTCTCGTAAAACGGCAGCCTTGTGTTATAATCGAACATTTCGAGCGTGTCGGCCTCTGCTGGACTGCGTCCTCGGAATAATCCAGGTCCTGACACCTGCGAGGAGCCTCCAAGCCAAACACGCCGAGGCTGATTAAAACATGACCATAACAGGAAATTTGCAGTGGAAATCAAACTCGGGGCTGAGGTGAGATGCAGAGCGCTGAAGTCTGGCAGTCATTGAGGGGAGCAGATTGATTTTCTTGGATTAGACTCACTCATCTCACATTTCATCTTGGAGCTGTTTGGAATAGGGCCTCCCCTACTCGCAATGTCATGTTAAGCTTGAATGAATTAGATGGAATTAAAACTCATTTAAATAGATGTTTACTCGTGGCTTATATGATATTGTTTAACAGTGTGCTTCCAGACGGAGGGTACCGTGTGTATACTTTTGCTGTCTTTCAGGTTTCAATGGACATGCACGCTTGCCGTATTGTGTTTCTCCACATGCCCTGCCTGTTATGTGTGTGTATAATGTCAATATGCATGAATGCATTCATGCAGGCATGCGAATGAACATTTGGTCTGCGGGTTACTGACCCATTTGCAGGTGTGAATATGTGTGTGTGCGTGACTGCAGACACGGACAGTCGACTATGGCAGTGACACTGACGTTTCCTGTAGGGTTTATCCCGCCGTCTCTGCCAAATGTTTTTATTTGAGCATAGTGACATATTTACATCTACACGAAAGCACATATATATCCGTACAAATATATATATACATTTAGATTTTGATACACCCTTTTCTCTTTATATTTGAACCTACGCATTAAAAATGACAAAGATCACATGGAAATTAATAACGTAAATCCTTTACCCTAGCTCTGAAGCCATTTCCTCCTCTCTCTCCTTCCTCCCTTTTCGTCTATATATCAGAAATGGAAATGCCTGGCTGCCATGATTATAAAGATTAGTGGAGCCTCTGCCAACTGTTGACGAGATGTGTAAAGACGCAACAAAGTAAGGACATACAGTCTCCTGCTACATGTATCATTTAGATTTTTAAAGATACACAAGATTTAATGTAAGAATTCTGTATGACAATGTCTGAAAACAACAATTCCAACAATGTTCAAACCCAGAGAAATCCACAATTTCATTTTACATTTCATTCATCTGTTGATAAAAGTCAGAGAATAAGTAAGGAAGTTGGCCAACGAGACTAAATGTATCCTACAATCATGGTTGTTTAATGGTGTGTTCGAGACCAGCAAAGCGAGTCTGACTGCAGGATCATTTGAGTTTATTCACATTACTTGTGCAAGTGTTTATTTGCCCCAAATAGCCAGATTACTTTACTGTTCATTAGCTGTACAATAGCTGTAAACTAGCGAGAAACGGCACACATCGAGGGTGTGTCTGTGTGTTCGAATTCAGGTCAATCACTGAACTCAGCACTCACCAGAGATTCCGGTTCTTTCTCTTCTTCCCCTCTCTCATGGTCATCACGTTTGTGTAGAAAAGTACATTTCCCCTCCATTTCTCCAGCCGACATAATACAGTACATAAACACATGAAAATCTGGCATCACAATGACTAAATGTTCTGATGCTTAGAAACTCTGATTTTTCTTATCATGTTCACCATCTTAGATTGCTGTTAGCATGCTAATATTTGGTAACTGACAGTTAGATTTTGACCTGCTGGTGATTCATCCTTTGAGAATGTCTGTACAAAATACTAAAACATAATGTTCTTGCGTACCTGTGGTGCTATCTCACCATGTTGATAGTTTTGGTTTATTGCCCAAGTTTTGAAACAGGCATCTTAGATTTCTGTAATGCTGAATGTAAAATAGTTGTTACATAAAAATAAGTCCACTGAGCCGGAAAAAAAGTTTGCCCCACGTGTAAATTAATGAAAAATACGGCCTTTTACTGTTCCCTGTTAAACTGCGAGAGAGCCAGTGCCAGTTTGTCATCATAACTCCACAGGGCTTAATGAAAACTCTGCATCTGGTGACAGTTATATGGGCTCATGTGGAAGACACTGTCAGATGGGAGTCTGTGTGTCTATGCCAAGCTCGGCTCTTCGATCTAATTCCTCTTTAGGAGATTATCAATCACACTGCGGTCTGCTCCTCTAAATGCAGGTCAGGCTTCAGCAGACAAAAAAAAAGCTGCCCGGGCCGTGCACATATTTCACCTAATTTCGCCAAATGTTACTCTTGTGTGCTTTCCAATTTGGTGCAGAAGAGAGGCTTCACTCGAACTTAACTGACCTGAAAAAAAAGCAAGTAACCGTTTCTCCTTCTCTTTCCACACACATTTTACTGGCAGCTTAACCTTGTCAAGAAATCTTTGAAGCCTCCGTATCGTATGACATAAACAACAGATGTATCAAATGTTCAAATCAGGCTTTCAGGGCCTGACTTTTCAAAACAATTAGAATGAAACAGAAGGTTAATAATGTATCGGAATGTGGAAATGCAATGCAGCGTCTGTCACAGCAGAAACATTTGATCCGCACCTGGGAGAGGTTGCTTACACAACCTTCACACCTGCATGCCCTGGACTTGTTTGGTGTGCGTGCGTGTGTGTGTGTGTGTGTGTGTGTTTGAGGAGTAGACGAGAAAGAGGGAGGAAGAGAAAAAGGAGCCAGCGAGAAAGAGAAAGAGAGAAGGAGGGAGGAAGATTTAGAGGGAACAGACGGTAAAAGAGATGAAACCAAGTCAAACAAAAACAGAATAACGCATTGGACGCAGGTGGCCGAGGCTCCAGGCGGCCATTTTCTCCCACGCTCTTTCAGGGAGAAGCCGTTAAGTTTCTGTTAAGAGTGTGTGCAGGATGTTTTTCAGGGGCCTCCCCGGCTCGGCCCGGGACCTTCTTTTTTATTTTCCCCCCCTTTGCACAGTTGCTTTTTCAATCACCCAACAACGCTCTCCTGCATGTCAATGGACTGGTTTCAATCAACCTGCAAAGCATTAAGTCCCCCTTAAAACACTCTGCCCCCACTATCTGGTTTACAGGCCCATGAGTCAGAACCGGGAAGACTGTTGTGGTAACAACAGTCAACAAGGCTATCCTCTCTTGCTTTTCAGTCCTGTTTGCTGCACATTTCTTTTTAGCATGGAAATATCTCCTTTATTTTCAAGGTGAGATGTTTCTGATCCCTGGTAGTCGGGGTCGGTTCTGTGGGTGCAACACACACTCTATGCTGCTTGATATTACGTGCTTGAAATAAGATAAATTGTTGCTCTCAAGTGGTCCTGTGCACCCAGAACACTGATGTTCATTCACAAGGTTCAGCTGCAGAGCGATGCACAGACAGATGGGAAATAAGCCGTCATTACTCGCTATTGCTCATTTATCTTTAAACGGCTGCATTTAAACGTAATTATCTCTATTGCAGAGCCCATCAAGACGGGACGGCGTAGGACATCTGTGTATGTGTGTGTGTGTTCACTTCAGCCCGGGGACCGCTCGAAAATTGAGATGATGATGTCCCATGTATTTTTCTTGGTCTGAACTGGTTCTCTCGCACTCAGACACACACACACACACACACACACAACAGATGTTTTCATGTGTACCGCCTTGTTTTTACAGCTTTGAAATAGTCACGGACCCTTCTGATAATTCATCTAATGCGCTGTCGTGTTCGGCCTGGGACCATAACTTCATGCTTGTTAGTCGACTGACCTGCTGTCTGAAGGCACAGGATATATTGAGTTAACCATTAGGCGGCCTGAATTACATCTGTGAATGCACGTTTTCATCTGGCAGTCGGTGGCGGGAAAAGTGATAAGTGGTTTAAGTAATGGTCGTTAGTGTAAAATGTAAAAATAAGCTACTCCATGACTTAAAAAAAGGTCTGGCATTCAACAGCTTACTCTTCATACAAACTCAAACTCCACTAATGGTCAACATCCTTAGCTTACTTTGTGATGAAACTTTCCAACATATTTAACATGTTGAAGACCATTTGATAAAATGGAAAGTTCCAGAACAAGCAAATAAGTAGAACTTGAGGGGATAGTTTCGTCAAAAGTGCATTTTCTTAAACAACAAAATGTTTTTGCTTACAAAGCTTATCATCACTTTATTAAGTGTTGATATTAGCAGACAGTTGACATCCAGTAGACATGAAGCTACACTAGCATTTATTTAGAATTGTTTTTTTTTTGGCTACTTGATGAATGTAAAACCTACATTTGCTCCTACAGTTCTGGTTAGGGCTTCATCAACTAATCAGATTATTACGACCTCTATTTCAGTTTCTACTTAGACTGCGACTTCTAGGGGTCATAGTGAGTATTACGGCAGCAAAGGAGGAAGTCATAGGTCCGTTATGTTCATAGCATAGGTAACCCTGACCCAAACCACAATGTTTTCCTGAACCAAACCAAGAGGTTTTTCTTGCCTAAACCCAACCAAACTGTTAAGCAGTAATGGCCATGTTGTTTTGGAAACAGTGTTATGAGTCGTTTTGGGGATCACTGGAATTTGACCTATTTATTCGTTTAAGTATGATGATGTGTTGGTTAATGAACTAGCTGCTAAGTGTCTGCCTGTCTTTTGGTGCTGATTGGGTAGTGTACAGTGGATTTATCAGAACCTTTTGCTTAAAACAGTTGCCTGTTGCATCTAGAAGTGATGTTGACAAGAGTCGACCTTCAGGTCCTAAATACAAAACAATGAGCTGAAAAACCCTAAAACTGTCAGTAGAGCTCAGGGGAAGTGCAAAAACAGATTCTAATGCTACGTTGGTTCATCGTTCGTAGTCATTTGATCTATTGTTAATATGATCTTAATATCTTAATTAGTGAAGCTTTAAGCATCAAAAAAATCAATATTACTGATGCTAGCAGCATTTTATTATTGTCCCTGTTTGAAGAGGGGACACATTTTATGTACTTAATATTCTGTTGAATTGTTACATCTATTGCAATGCAACATATTTATATTTGAGTTGATCGTATAGATTGTGAGTAAACTCTAACATCTTAAGTGCTGGAGTATGTGTATTTGGTTAATTAATGTTATTACTGCTAGAGTTGGGACGATCCAATCTGATAACGATCCAGATTCTACAGTCTGATTAATTGATCGTCAGTTTGTCATTGCGCTCTTTGAAATTCTCATTACTTTTGAACTCATGCATAGAAATCTTCTTAGTTTTCCTTGACAATGCATTGCTCTGCCATAGCAGTTTGCTGTTTCTGTTTGTATGTAAAGCCTATTTAACCTATTGGACTTGGATCACACCTGAAAAAAGGGGATCTGTGCGTCTCAAACTGGTAATTGGAGGAATGACAAGGAATGTTGCGCTGACAGCTGAACCAGAAATCGCACATTTACAGTGAACACTTTGTGTCCTCTAAGATTCTGCATGCTCCATTTTATATACATTAAGTTGGACACTGCAGCCATTCACACAAAATCATTTGGCCATAAATGTTGAACATAATTCAAAATTAGGTTCAGATGACTTGTGGCCAACGAGCAATCAGGCCTCTTTGTGAAGACATGGAAGTGTCCCAAAAGCTGTATAAATGAGCTGTGCAGCTTCTATAGAAAATGCTTCATTGGCCACACAGTGTGTACAATAGACCGAAGGGAGGAGGAATGTGTGCAGCGACATGCTCAATGTGATGATTAGGCTGGATCTTATACAAAACAACCCAGCTAGAGGGCAGCTACCAGTCCGGAGGCACTTGAAGCACAGGTGCAGCTCTGGTGTCTCCCCCGACTAAAGAGGAGAAGAAACAAAACTCGACCCTGTGACATTCAAACAAAAACAAGCACAGAGCTGTGCACCGATGGTGGCCGTGGTTGTTCTTTCCAATTTTTTTCTCCTTCTCTCTGCTTCAGCATTTTTTCGGAGGGGCAGCCTTCCCTCACAAAGCTACAAAGCAAACAGAGTAGTGTGAACATGGGGTGGAATAAGGGTAAACACGGGTTGTTGTGACGTGTGTGCTGAGTGACTGACCGTGTGTGGTGGACATTCCTGATATTGAGCCTGTGGTGCTATTTTTTTTCCTGCCGGGTGAGATGTTTTGAGAAGCCCGGTCCCCCACCCCGGGCTCACCTGTTGAGCCATGACAACCAAACAAATGGCTTCCATTGCTGCTCACGGTGACCCGTGACCCCTGGGCTTTGAGTTGCCCTGCAGAGAGGGGCTGTTTGAGAAGCCTTCCCGGTTCAATAACATCTTTTCCCCTGGAGCAGCTAAAGCGCTTAGCTGTTTAACACCTGTGGCTCCATCCGTTGAGCTCCGGCACAACTGCTCATATCTTCCATATATCCTCACACAATGCGCGGTCGTTTGTCACGCTTGTTCCCCGGACACCTGAATGCAGCAACAATTTGTTAGGTTTCTGCGAGGTGACAGAAGAAGCAGCATGAGTGATGTCTGTCTGAACCTTTGAGGATCTTTAGATTTAAAAAAAAACAAGAACAGAAATTAAACACATTTGTTATATTTACAGTTTGCACATAAACAGTTAACAGTAAATCAGTTGGTGCGAAATTGTTCAAATTTTGTAACCCATATTTATTATAATGTTTACAACAGAAATCGACATCTTCACCGACATCTTTCAGTAATTAATTAACGAGGTGGTGAAGTTGTTGTTGGAGATTGATTGACATTATCTTATCGTTAGTCAAAATTCAGCTACTGGCTTTGTCTGAAGTTCCTTACCAACATGCTGTTTAGCATGCAAAAACAGTATGTGAGGTTTTTTTCGTATGTCCGAATCCTCTGTATGAAAGCATTAGTATTTGACATTGGATTTTTAATTAGTAATTACAATACGCCATTATATAACAACATAACAAAAATGCCAGTGTTTCTTCTTCTTAGAATTAGACTGACTGGATGATCCAACAGCGTATTGCTGCCCTCTATTATTTGTTATTAATGATCCTTTTGAAAGTTATATATATTTTTAATACAGTCCAATACTCTGCTGATATCCCATCAGTTTCTACATTTCAGTCTAGGTATCCAGGTTTAGTAATGCACAGTGTAAAAACAGTTAATCCAGCTGCTTCCAGCACTTCTTCCCTTACAGAATCCTCCTCTGAAGCAATGCCCGTTTGTATTTGTTTGTTTTTTCAACCGTAAAATACATTTTTGTTATTACAGAAACAGTAAAGTACTGAAAAAAGGTGCCCTTGGTTACTGAATTCCAGGTACCGGTATCGGTTCCAATTTGAATGGCTGTCTAACTCTAGTCATGCAGATTGTAGTTACCAGCTCGCCATTTCTGTGCTGAACAAATCTATGTGTTTGGTTTTCATACTGTGGCATCGCCTGCAGAATTACAAGCAGCAAACAAAATAGCTCACCAGCTTTTGAACATTTCTGATCAACCCGTGATCAGAAATGTATTTGGCTTGGATGTAAAATGACAGCGCTTTACATGGCACCCTTATGTATACAAATTGTAAAGTAACATCAGCCCAACACTTCGGTGTTTATATGTGTTCTAAATATTTAAATACAAGCTGTGACGGGAGCTGTGTTAGCCGATGTTGATATGTAGGCTGACATCCTTCATGAAAAACACAGACAACTTTGAGAGCTGATCAAAGGTTGGAAAGCTGCACAGATGTGTGCCCCCAGTGGTTAACTGAGGTACACGTGTTTGTGAACAGGAGACATCTGGACTGAGTACGTTCTCTCCTTTCTTCTCCTCTTTAAATCCGCCCCCCCCCCCCCCACAAAACCCACTTCCACTCGCTGGCACCACACCAGCTGTGTCACTGCGGACACATCCACCTCCAGCGTGCACGCCTCTAGTCGAACATGCGCAACTCATCAGTCTTTAAGCGGGAGAGAATAACTCCACGCTCACGCATGAGCGGACTCAATCTGAGGCAGATATTCACTCACCTATGGCATGATAAACAATCCCCGTCTTACCTCATGAATACAATAAATAATCAACTTTGCAATTTACACTGGAGACCTCTTTCAGGCCGACTAATATTGTTAGAGAGAGGCACACACAGCCACACACTTTCACTCTAGTCGCACATGTACGTGTATCAATATGCCCTCCGTGCCCTGACTCCTTCACTTTGGTTTGTTAAGGTGCAAAATGCAGATTTTCCTAAGCAGCAGCAGGGCCTCCAAATGTTGCTGTGTGGCTCAGTCTCGGAAAAAACCTTGAGGAAACACACTGTTTTCTTTCACACCTAGGTGCTGTGGTGGAACCACACGAAGGACCACACACACTGTATGTACACTCGCATCCAGTCCATAACAGTATGCAGTTTCATAAGCGAGTGCAAACACACACACACGCAGACACAGATATTGAATGCAGTTGAGAAAACTATTCTGTCATGTGTAAACAGACTTTAAGAGGCATAAAACATAAATCGACTCCCCGTTCAAATTGAGAAACCTTGTACTGGAGCAGGCCCTGCGAGTTGGGCCTGCAGCGTGCCACAAGGAACACGTAATTGCTCGTATCAAGCTGATACAGATGCACCGAAATGCTGCAATCCAAGACCACGCTGCCAAACGCTCCGACAAACAACAGCAGCACCTGCCTGAAATCTGGGAGTGAGTGGAGTGTAATGCCTTGGCTGCAGAGTGGGGATGTGTATTTCAGTGTGTGTGCGCGAGTGTGTGTGTGTGTGTGTGCGTGCGTGCTGCATGTTCCTCCAGGAGTGATCATGATGAAGCAGGACTAGCATTAGGTCATCAGTTCTGCTGGCGTCTCTACAGCTGCTGGGCTTGACTGGTGGAGACATGTCCACATATGGAGGTTCTTGCTGCTCGCAGGATATTTCATATGAACAGCACTTCGCTCTGAATTGGAACCAGAGATGTGACTTTGTGGGCTGTCATGGGTCAGGTGATTGGCTGCAGCTTTTCGGAGGTTTATTATACTCTCAATAACAAAATTAAATTGACTAATGATGTGGAAAGTGTGTGTGTGTGTGCTGAAAGTATGAAAGATATTTTCATTAAAGGGGGATTTCCAGCATTCTTTACACATACTGTACTTTGGTCATAATAAGATTCCATAAACCACCACTGTTGTAGAGATTTCAGCGAGGGCAACATCAGTGAGGCAGCCTTTAATCCACGTACAAGTAACAACAAATACCAACGCAACACATCCTCATACCGAAACGACTCAATAGGTGTATTGACTCCAAAAACAACATGACTGCTTCAGTGTTCCAGCCACAGGTTCGCCAGACCTTTGACGTGTGATCGCAGTTTGGTTGGGTTTAGACCAGAAAACTACTTGGTTAGGTTAAGGAAGATATTGAGGTTTGGTGTAAAATAACTTAAGTTACATATGTACGTTCTGTTCGGTCACTTAAGTTATGTTATGTTGGTGATGTAAGTTTGCTACGTCAGTAAGTCAAATATAGCTCACTATTGTCTTTTGGTTTCACACAAGACATGAACAGCGGTCTCCTGGGTTAAACTCCTCTGTTTCACCTTCACCCACCCAGCCGTCCCCAACCTCGAGCCTATGCAGACTTTGTGTCTCTTTGAACTACTTCACCTGACTTCCTCCTTTGCTGCCGTAATATTTACTGCGGCAACAAGAGGTCGCCACCTCACGGAAAAAGTAAATACGGGTAGTAATCAGCTGCTTGCACAGTCAGCCTAATAGACACTTTTCTGATGAGCATGGGGGGAGTTCAAATTTTGCATGCAGGTTATGCGTCAGTCCTTCCCATTCAAGTCTGTGTAAAATAAATGTCATAAATGACGCATATTTGATGAGCGAGAAACTCCAAGCAGGGCGGCTGTAAGGGGGGATGGCCAAGTCAAACAGACACAGGACTTTCAACCAGGAGAACCATAAATAAACGGACGAAACGTATTTAACTTATTGGACGCCATCAGTTCACAAACCTAAGCGAGTAAATTTGTTGCCTGACCAAACTGCGACCGTTTCAACATTACATGCACTGCACGCCATTTGAAAACGTCTCCTCCTTTTTCCTCAACAACGCCATCATCCTGTCAGTCAGCTCATATTTAAATACATGCTGCGACTCATCTGCTGCACACAGCAAATTAGTTTCTAACTGTACCATCTGTAAATAATGATTTAAAGAAAAATAGCAGAAAATTCTCTTGGGACTGAGATGATCTCTGTTGTAAACAAGTTTTTTGAGGAGGCACGCTTCCCTTTCCACGAGTGGAGCCATCCTAGCTGGAGTCCAAGTTTCCCAAATGTATACAAAGGAGTGTGTGACTAAGCTGTTATGACCAACAGTGATAATGAACAAAAATGTTAGGAAAAATACACAGATTGGCAAATATTGGATTATCCCTTTCATAATTGCTCTGTGATTGCACAAAATGCTGGATTGACAGCATTGTAGCGTCGAGTGTGGGTGCACTCAGTGCTATTTTCCATCTGGCTATATAATTAAAAATGGATAACACCCTGGCTCATCAGCAGTTACTTCTCTTCACTACCTCATAATCCTTATGTGCACAAAGCAAAACACACGCTGGGCACACATACAGACACTGTCACAGCCACAGTCCTCTGAACCCCACTTTCACCACCAGTAACCCTCGCACACAGTCGAACAGTATCAGTGCTGTTGCTATTCCGCTGAAGCTGCTGGGTGCGAATCTGTGCTGTGTTTAGCGAAGGAGATTGTGTATTTTGAGAGTGTATTGGGAGTACAGCAGGTCAATGAATATTTGATGACAGTGCCACCTCTCCTCAGCGCCCAAGCCCAAGCAGATGATCTCCTGACCTTCAGACACCCAGGGCCGGATGAATTATTAAGAGCAGAGCTGTCAGTCACGAGCGCCGGGCCAGCTCCAGGTGGAATAGAGAGGGAGGGCTATCTGTGATCGCATCTCGCTCAGATGTCAATCGCCAGACCACCACCTGCTGATTGGACGCTTCGACCCAGAGGACAGGGAGTTTCTGTAGGCTCAGCAGAATTATCTTTGTCATAAATTCACAATAAAAGTGCTAAAGCTGATCCAGTGCGGATAGATGGATGAAAGTGATAGATATTCAGATAAAATAGAAAGTGAGCTTTTCATCTTTTGGCATGATGATGGATTTACATGACCTGACACTCGAGATTAATGGGATCCTTTCATCCCTGCATCAGTAGGAATGCTTCCTGCATCACATGGAACGCCTGTCTTTTGATATGCCAAATGTTTCAATTGTCTTCTGACTAACCTCTGCCTTATATTATCTTATTATTTCCTGCTTCAAAATGCGCCATCACATGCGTGTAACATCTGTTTTGATGAGGTTATAAATGAGTGTCTAGGATTTTGCACATGCTGCAGAGTTCCTGTTGTCCCAGGGCCCTGCGAGGGACAGCAGACTATTGAACTGATTGTGACCTGCTAAGCTTTGTTTGGGTGGAGCCCTCCAATTTCTCCACTCAGCTGTTAGAGGCTGCTGTGTTTGTGCTAGCCCGTATGGACTAATCAATGAGTGTGTGCGCTGGTGAAATGGGACTTTTGCTGAGAATGTGATTCGGCGTCGTGTGTGTGTGAGCAGAGTCTCTATGTGTGCACTTGTGTATGTGTATCCGTCAGCTTTTCCTAAGGCCTGTGGTCCAGGAGGCTGCCTCAGCCCGGAGTAACCTTCTCGCATGAAGGTGTCGCATATGATACTTCCTCAGGCCTTGGCCAAACATCACCCGATCCCTCATCCAACACTCCAGCCTGATCCCTTCCATCCCCTGTATTCCCTTTCTGCGCTCCCACCGACACCGCCACCTTACTGCCGCCCCTTCCCTTCTCCTTGCACTGGACATTTGGTCGCCCCACCCCACCCTACTCTCTGCTCCATGTCTCCCGGCCCCAGCAACAGCTGGGCTCAACTTGCAGCTGATCGGCACTTCTGCTTTGTTTGGCTGTGGCCGGATGCTGTAGCTGGGTGACAGGGGACCGAAGCCAGCGACTCTGACTAAAGACAGTTGTGACACAAGCAAAGTGCTCGTTTTAAATGTTCTAAAAGGAAGATGGAACTGTTTTTAATTATGCACTTTAAGGTTGACAGATCCTTCACTCCACTTTGCTGCACTTTCATAAGTTTGTTAGTCCTGCCAAGATTGGAAATCACATGAAAAACAAGAATTGTCATACTTACCATCAAGTAAATTACTTTATTGATCCTTTCGGAGCACTTACCGCACAATTTATCAAAACCACACACATTTCAGAATGAATCCATGAAACATTTCAGTCGGACCACATCTCTACCTGAGACTTCTTATCCATCTTATGTCCCTGGCCAACTTCTGTGCACCGTTGACAGCAGGGTTTCAACCACGATAAGCAGGGACAACAGCAGGGCATTTCATTTTCTTCCTGAGTTAAATGCTGGCAGGCCCACCTAATCAGATCTCCCGGGGGCCCTGATTGGTTTAACGGTGCTCATGAGTGACAGGTGACATTGTCGTTTCTCAAAGGCAGATGCCTGTGAGAAGAAGTGGGTTGGCATGGGTGATACACAGCAGATTGTCCCCAGCTGTCACTGTGCGGTTGGAAATGAAAGGCTAAGCATGTTCTTCTGCTCGGATCTGACAAACAACATTAGAGCGAAGTGTGCTGATCCTTATGGATCGGACTTCAAAGAAGCAGATTGGTATGACAAATGAAAAAGTGAGGGGCGGACTTTTCCTTTCTATGGCTCGGCATTCATGCGACGGGAAGGTTGGAGGAAGGGTATCACGTTGATGTGACGTGTCCTTGAAGGAAGAATCTGTCAAATGTGCGCTACCATTTGCATGAAAAGTCAGATGTTTGTTAAAATGCACACACGGCACTCATACACACACACATACACATGTTTGCAACGTGAAGAAAGTATTCCCTCGTAGCCATGAGAGTGATTAAGCCAGCATGAGTTTTATTGTGCCCAGTGGACACGGGTTCTGTGTTTATTTCAAACACAGTGCCGTCTTTGCTATCTCAGCTATGGGCGTCAGGGGAGGCATTCTGCTCAGGGCTTGGATTCTTATGGGTTTCCTAAGTGAAAAGACAGGCCCTGCCAGGATTACTCCTCCACTTTACTGCGATGGCTTTTCCAGCGACTGGACACTTGTATACAGTAAAGCTCTTTCATACGAGGGGGGGAACTGTTTCTCTGCAGTCAGCGCTTTTTTGGACAATGGCTCCACAAAAGCTCAAGCTCGACTTGTCGGTCTGCTTTCTAGATCTCTTGTATCTGGCAGAGAGAGCCGAGACATATTTCATGTAACTTGCCATCAGCTGGGACCGCAGTATAATTTTTCAGTCCCTGTGTGTCTGATGTCCCGAGCAGCGCGTTTTGCTTTCTGTACAAGATCAGCAAAAAATAACCAGCCTTATCGTTTTACTGTCATCAACACCCAGCCACTGAAATATTACCGAGTAAAAACACAGGTGCTGAATATGACTGATATTCATAATCCGATGTGTATTCAGTTTCACAACCTGTGAGGATGACATATGGCTGGTATCAGTCTCTTTTGGCAAATGATCACCCGTACTCCATTTCTCGCTTGATTCTCAATTTCATATTTCTCACCCTCTTGGTGTCTCTTTAACACGTATCCCTAGCCATCACTTTTCACCTTCACCATCACTCATCCTCTCCCGTTGCTCTGCTTTTTCTCTATTCCTCTTCCCTCCTCCTCCTGTTGCCATGAGGCTCGTCATCCTGTCACGATCAAACTGCAACGTCAGTGCTGGTTTGTGCCGCACCTGTGGGGTTTCAGATTTCATCCCACTTACTTCACAATTAAACCGAGCACAACCTATTAGCACAGAGCCCCATGGGCACAGCTTGTGACAAATTGCTATTTGAATGCAGGAGGCCCGATTATGAACATCTTCAGTGTTTGTTTATCTGTGACTGTGGTCTGGGGACAAGGCGGTACAACCGCCTCCTCAGATATATTACTGAAAGTACTCTGGTTGAAATTATTATTGAGACAAAAGATTGATTTTTTTTTGCTTCATAAGGTATGACTAACAAGAATTTCACCCCTCAACAATTAATCTCAACACAGCACATTTCACCGTCTGATCAACAATATCTAAGTCTTGATAAATCAGTAATTTCTCTGTTCCAGCAGGCCTCTGAGGTCCATTTCAGAATTCAGAATAGTCATGAGAATACCCGGGAATTACAGCAGATGAATCCAAAGAACATACTTCATCTTGTATTTCTGTGGGAGGCTCTAAGAGAGAAACAGACGGAGAGAGAGAGAGAGAGAGAGAGAGAGAGAGAGAGAGAGAGAGAGAGAGAGAGAGAGAGTGAAGAAGAGTTTGGCGGCTGTGATGGTGAACTTTTCCCCAGTTCCACCTGGCTGCGGCGGACGGCTTTTCAGCCACGACGGGCCCCTGGGATCTGGTGCTCAGCGGAGCGGACCTTGCATATGGGCCGTGATCCTGAGTGTGTGTGTTTATATGTGTGTCTGGAGAGACAGCTGTCCAGCTCATCTTCCCCCCTTGTGGCCCGCAACATTTATAATTAACCCAGATGACCAGGTGGCTATGTCCCTCTGTCCCTGCCAAGGCATGCTTCGTCCTGACCTCTGAACTTCTATCAGACATTCCTCGGCTCATGTTTACCGCTCATGTACTTCTTGGTTGACTGGACATCCTGGTTTTGGAACAGTGTGTCGTGGACACATAATGACACTTTATACAAGATGGAGTAAAGGCGTTGGTATGCGTCAAGTCAAGTGCTTGTCGGATTCACACTGGACAAAAAGCCCACTAACATCTGGCTTTTGTCTTCAGTGGGAAAGGGTACAATCGGCATTCATTCCCAGGTCAAATGACTCTGCAGTAGTCGCGGGTATTTATTGGCTTCAGCTACAATCATCAGTGCCCCTTTTTACGGCGTGATGCAATGACGTGAGTGAAGTTCCGGACCTCTGTGCGTAAATACTTTTCCATCCGTCTCCATTCAAGCAGCGCCCGAATATTTTTCAGTCGGCATTGAATTTTAAAGAGTGACTGCTTTCTACTGTTTTTCTGTTTTCTGAAGCATTTGCGGCATTGAATGTGACTGTGAATGTGAATCGCCTATATTTAGCCCAGAGTTTATCCACATTTAAATAAAACCTTGTATATATGCCCTCATTTTGGTGTAAAAATGGTATATGCCAGGTAATGGTATATGCTCGCAACACTTTTCACACGTTGTAGGTGTCGGTTTATTTCAGGCACTCCAGCAATTATAATGTTTAACAGCAAGAGATCCTGACTAACATATAAAGAAAGAAAAAAACAGAATAAAGTAACAATTCTTTGGACAAGGAGGCTCCCTGAGAGCCATGGTCAGGTCAAGGCAACAGGAAGTCATATTACCACCTGCTACTCTCATTCCTGTTTCCCACTGTGATAAATGCCCTGTCCTCAAGTAAAGAATGGATAGCACCATTGAAATCAGGTATTTCTCCCATCCATTTTCCATTCAATGTACAGCTCTGGACAGACAGGCCATCTCTCAAAAGCCCCGATCAACACTCAGACAGACAGAGGCTGTCTTGGCCCCAAGATCTGCCTGATCAAAATCAAGCCTGCAGGCTAACCTTTGGCTCCCGTTGTTCTCTTGCTCCTCTTCCAGACATCCCGAACTCAACGCCCTATTCCCTTGCATATCATTGCCATGGTAACATTAAAGACTTATCCAGATGTTTCTGGGACCTTTGGCTTGCAATGTAAACTCTCCACAACCTCCCTGCAACCTTTCATCCACACATATGTCCTTACAGCCAATGGAGCTGCTGGCCAATGTTCGGTCCAGAATAGGTTGAAGCTCACACATTCTCTGTGCCCTTCTTTCGTCGCCCTTATAATGGTGCGAGGGGGGCTGAGGGCAGGACAGGGACCCAAGGTTAGCGAACAAGGCGTATCCAGTTTCTGTTGTGTAACAGCAATACCTCCAGGCTTCCTGTGCACATGTTCTGTGTAATGCTCATGTCCTGGTGATTGGGTGGGCCA
Source organism: Lagodon rhomboides (assembly GCA_039737535.1). Classification (NCBI taxonomy): domain Eukaryota; kingdom Metazoa; phylum Chordata; class Actinopteri; order Spariformes; family Sparidae; genus Lagodon; species Lagodon rhomboides. Next base: position 11,573,918 of record CM077785.1, on the reverse strand, counting down.
TTAGAGGACATGAGGCAAGTGAAACTCTACCTGATTCATACTTCCTCCCACTGCTGCTGCAAGTTGGATCCGGACTTCAAAGATGTCTTACAAGTCCGAGTGGATGAAGAGTTGATTGCCGTTCAAACATCGCCTCTATGTTTGGCTAAGAAATTAAAGCTGACTTGGTCATTTGTCATTTTCTGTCTTGCATTATTACATACTCAACTCTATTCTGAGGTCACTCATTGCTTGAAAACACACGGGCATGATGCAGCAGAATGTGACCCTGTGTCCTGACACCTCTCTTTTTCACTGCCCGCACCTCTCCCCCTCCCCCTTCTCCTCTTTCTAAAGGGCAGGGCCGTAGCACACTAATCTCCCCATACCCGCTCTACCCTTCTGACTGCCCCACCCTGACCCCACCTCGCCTCCCTGTGTTTGCTTTGGCACTCCACAGGACATCCGTCAGAGCACCTGCCACTGCGGCCCGCAGCCTGCCTTCACCCATACCCCCTCAAGCGTGCTAAAGGGTGAGCCACGTGTCCCCGGCACCCTCTAAATGGGTGACAATACCACTGTCCTCGCCCGTCTGGATTAAGCACCGGTACAATCCCCTCTCCATGCCCCAGTGGCTGCTCCAAGGGGAGGGGGTGTGGAAGGCATTAAAAGGGGGGAAACAGGTGTGTTGTTTTTTCTTAGCTGTCCCCTAGGCCCCTCACACAAAAACATTTCTCTCTGTCCCAGTGAATTAGCACTGGGGTTGCTGGGAGGGGAACAAAGTAAAGGCCTAACTAGGTCGAAGCCGAAATAAATCTGAATGTTGGAGCATTTTTTATGGCCATTAAACATGCTGTCTAATGGCGACAGCAAATGTTGAATTTCACAAGATATCAGGATCTAAATCCAACCAATATGTAAATTCCAATAGAAACCATCCAAATGTTTGGTCATAATAACTTTCAGGCTGAAAACCCCTGCATCACATAGCTTGGATGCAATCAAATTTCCCTTTTTCACAATGTTTTATCAAACTCTATACATCTCATACATCTAAAGTTCATGTTTGATCCTATGATGTAATACCAACGCGTAATTTATCTGTTAGGCCACGACTAAGAAAATGACAGCTTGACCCAGATTACCAGTTAGTCCAAGCAATCATGGTATGTCGCTGTTCATAGATTTAGTTAGGACCACATATCTTTAAATGTTTCAGTTACGGCTGAAACTGGCGACAGAGATACACAAGTTTGCCAAATTCACATATCTCCATAATGCACATCAACCACTAGTTGTCTACCCCGCAACATCACAGTGACTTGGGCCCAATCCAATTTCCAAGTTTTAACCCTACCCCTCGTTTTCAAGTGAACCCCTGCCCCTCAGAACAGAGTAACAAGGGGTAGTGGTAGACACTCATGCGTCGTCAGTTGACGTCAATGCTGTTTGCGTTGCGACCTGATATTTTCAATATGTTGTCCTCAGCTTTGTTGAATTCTTTCACAACACCATTTGCCATTTATCTGATGGCGATGGAAAAGCATGGATGCTTGCAATTTGTTCACAGCTTCTTGCTATCAATCAAGTCATCAAATAAAAAAGAATGCTGCTTTGTCTCTGGCAACTAATGTTTATAGGCTAACATAACAGCAACATATGCTCCTATCCTGCCAATCTGCACTGATATTAGAGGAGCTGTACCAAGTAGACAACTATGACAGTGTTATGTTAGCTAGCTAGGTAGTTAGCCAGTGAAACACCAACAAACTGGTTGCAATTGTCTTATGCTTGTTATGAAGAAAAGGACCATAACACATTGAAACGGCAGAGAGTTCCCCATAAACCTCAGTTTGAACTGTACCTCTGAAAAATCTCAGTTTGAAGGGACAGGTAGCCAAAACACGTCACCCTACCCCTAGATATGAATGTGCAAGATGTAGGGGTAGGGGTAAGTGGTAGAGGCAAGGGCTGTGTTGGATTAGGCCTTGGTCTATACATCATCAACATTAAACATAGTGTGATCTAGAGTGTGGCTCGGATCGCATTTTTCTGTCCGAACCCATCTCCAGTCCAAGAGAGCAGTAACTGACCCAATCCGACTCACCTGACGCAGTAAATGTAACTTGAAGTAATGTTTGCGTACCCTGATTACAGACATTGTACAGTGTAGATGGCCAAGAAAAGGCTTTATTCTATGCACATAGATATAAATAAATAAAATATATACATACATTTTAGATCTGTGCTTACACGGATACTCAAACAGAACTATCAATTGACATGACCAAATGCTACCCAAACCTGGACATCATTTCTAAGTTTTTGTCCGAAGCCAGCCAGGCCTGACAGGTCCCGACGGGCCCTTGGGTTTGTGTCGGGTATCCATTCTCTAGTGTAGTTAGAATGGTCTTTCCATTGACTGGCCAAGGTAGAAGAAGGCCTTTGGGGGCCTCTGTTGCTTTGTTCCTTAGTAGAAAGTAACCTAAAACAAGGGTTGAACTCAGCACACAGACCAGTCAAAATGACTGGCACCTCTTGACACCTGTATCAAGGCCTCTTTGTGTAGGTACCCATATGCGGAGCGCAGTCGTCTTGCATTGGCCACAACTAGGCCAGGCTGAAAGGGAGAGAAGTTGCTTTTGTCCTCGGGGGGTCTGTAATGGACTGATAGCATCGTGCTGACCTCCCTCCTTCCCCACCTGCTCCTTTTCCTCTCTTTAGTCTACTGGCTGTTAAAGGGCCCATTTAGTGCTGCTGATACTCTCAACCTTTGGCTATCAGCGAGTGAGCTCGGGCCAGAGAGAGGTGCAGATTGTGTGCGGTGATAGATGAGGTAAGGTAATGGGGAGGATACACAGTGAACTCTTGTTCGGAGTGAACACTGTCTTTAACCGGTGTTACACATTCTGTAACATTATACTGTGCGCATTCAGCCGCACTGATACCAGCTCATAAATTAAGCTTTAAGGGGACACAATTGAAATGACACGCCAGAGGTGATATCTGAAGGCTTGTCGATGCGTATCAGCGCTGAAGGCTTTACAATCCTTGTGGACTTCATAACATCAGCACCTCTTCCCCCAACACGGAAGGATCACCCCGATGTTAGACCTCCCGTGGGGGTGATTAGGTCCCCCGACTAGTCCGACAGCCAACATCATATTGTGATTCTTTCACCGTGTGAGAAGACCTCTGTCGTAGCAACCCAGAATGAAAGAGACCATTTTTTTCTCCTCTCACTGGGCCATCTGACAATCCAATCTACCAGTAACATAATATCCCTTTTTCTGATAGGGGCTCTCTCCCACTCTCCTTTGCCTCACTCGCTTTTCTCCCTGCCTCTTTCTTCTCTCTCTTTCCCTCCCAGTTGTTGTGGCAGGGATCTGCAGAGAGGGGCGAAGGTTGGCAGGGCAGGTGTCTGATTTTCATTAGAATTGCAAATTGGAGTGAGTGGATGCCCGATCAGATAAGAAAGAGAGGCGAGAACAATGGGGGAGAAGAAGAGGAGACGGGAGCAGAGGAGAGGACGGTGTTTTGGTCTGACTGTGCTGCCTTTGATCCCTGTGGGTTACAGCCAAGGCTCATCTAACTCCCCACCGCACCCAGGGGACCGGACCCCTTACCTCACTCATCCTTCGTCCTTCGCGCCATCCATCCACCGTAGTCCCATAGGTCGGAGCAGGGGGAGGGAGGCTTGATTAGCACGGTTAAGAAGCTTGTGAATCTGTCTCCAAAATATTCCTTGGTAAATATTCGTAATGACATGGTCCTATTATATTCTACACAAGCTGCTAATGATTAATTTTATACAGTGATTTTATATCTCCATCTCACTAATATTTCATACCTCATATAATTTCAAAGGCATAATTTCGAAAGGCATAATTAACAGGCGAACATCATACCCCATTACATCAGCTATTAACAATTTAGCTAAATGAAAATGAATGGACTTAACGGATATGACCCGCTGGATAAGTAATGCACCCTTGTACAGGCATATCAGCTACACACACGCCCACGTCCACCCCCACGCACACACACACACACGCACGCACGCACGCACGCACACACAAACACACACACGAACAGACCGAGACCAGCTGTGCCCTAAAGCTGTCAAGCCCAGCAGCTGGACTTTACAATTCTCCCCTCTCGGTGAAATTTGACACCTCTTTTCTGGCACCGAAGCCCAATTGGAGCAACATGCAATCATCAGAATGTTGGTGGAAATTCGACCGATTCGGGATAATGCAACAGCAAACCAGTCTCCAATCATACTTCTTGATGCAGTAGCCTCTGCTTCGACATAGACACACCTCGCAGTCCCCGTCGTCAGCAATCTTCACACTCCCTCGAGTTGAAGTGTTGAAAATCATCAATTCCACTGGGCTTGTTGCCGTGGCGAAGGCTTGCAGCGACAAGGTTGGCTGGCTGCAGCACTCCCAACATGCACCTGGGTGTGTTTGTGAAAGGACAGGACAGGCCGGAACGAAGGAACAGCTATGTCAATACCGCCAAAATGGGAAAAACAAACATTTCTGGGTGAAGTGTCGTTTCAGTTATTTTTCCCCCTGAATGGTTTTCCCTCTGTAAGTTTCCCCCTAACATGCAGGCCATGTAAGCCAGACAAATCTGTTCCCTCGCAACTATTTCAGTATTTTCAGCATGTTCCACACTTCCACAGCTTTAAATCAAACATCTTTTTTTGCCTGCCTCGCATCAACTGTTGTGACAGACAAGCCGGGATACGAAGAAGCTTGGTGAGTAACCCGTCTGCTATCTGTTGCAATGTTAGCGTGCGTGGGCGAGCTGGCCCTGTGTTCAATTCTGCTCTGTCCAGGATCAAGTTTACAGTTCTGCTTGGTTTAATAAAGCGGATTCCCCTCGCAGATGAACACGGCTCTGGAGCACCTGGCCTTGCCCCGCTCCCAGCGGGCTCTGTGTTCTCACGACACTGTGCCGCTCCGCAGCACCTGTTGGTCAGACCTCGGGCAGCAGATGTTTCAGCTACATTCCATGCGAAAAAAGCATGACTATTGATTTGGAGGAAATCCCTGCCAGAATCCATCATGTCGTTAGCTTTGGATGGTGAAAGTCTTGCTCCTAAATGGCGGGAAGCAGGGCCTAGACGCTGGATGTTTCCTATCTGTCATAAGACATAAATGCTTTAAGGAGACAGACAGGTTAAGACACACATCTACAGACACCCTGTTTTTCTGCCCTTCTCTACAATGTTTCTCCGTCTCTTTCATTCAAATCAACAACTCCCTGCTGTGTGATATCTGTCTTGGGACACAAATCATATTCTCTTGTCTGTAACAATCACAACACAGGGATTTCCCATGAAAAGGTAGTGTTTTTGCTGTGACTGTGTTGATACAAAACGGGCTCAGCGTGACTTGAGAGATATGGATCGCAGGGATCCTTCGCTGACGGGTGGGAGTGTCCAAACAAAGCAGATCCGACAGCCTAACAAGTGGCTGACTTATGGAGCAAATTGGCTGCGCGGCGCACGGTTATCGTCACATGCACAGGTAGTACCTGACAGAGAGCCGGAGGGGGAGAGGTGGGGGGGAGTGAAAGAAACACAAGGGGAGTGAATGACAGAATGAGTGAAAAGAGTAAAGAGGGCATGTGACAGGGCCGGTGGGAGAGGTGGGAATGTGAGTGAAAAGCAGAAACAAACCATAGAAATGAGAGAGTGGGTGCAGGGAAAGAAGAAGACATAAAAAGGAGGGAAAAACTTTTTAAAGACAGAAAAAGTGGGAGCCCCCCCCTTTCCTGCTCTAACTCCCTCTCCTTGCCATTATTACCAATGGCCAATGGCCTGCACAGGCTCTGTCAGAGAAGAGCCTGTGCAGCTGCAAGCTCTAAAGTACTAACAGACAATTACAGGCTCTGGTCGCCTTGGCGATATGTTGCTTTCTTCCAAGCCATGCTACTTTCCACAATGTTCAATAATGTGAACAAAGCCAAGGAAAGGCCAAACAATAGACCTTTGGCCATCATCCTTCTCTCTCCCCCTTTTCCCCCAAAATGATGCATTCTCCCTCAATGACTTCAAACGTCCCAGTTACAAAAACATTATTGAATGTTCTGTGCGTTTGAGACCCGCGGATTCAGGGGAGCAAGGCCTCCTCGCAAGGGGCCGAGGGCTCCTCGAAACTCCTTCTCTCGTCATTGTGCTGCTTCTTTTTATTAATGGGGCATGAGAAGGGTCTGGCGCGGCTGTGTGACATGTCCCCGCGCACTGACGCGCTCTGTGTGCGTGTGTGTATGTTTGCCGGGCAGTGTGTGCGAGCGTCCTCCGCGTACAGACCCCATCTGTTTGGTGGCCGGACACGGTCTGGGAAAGTGTGTGCAGGCGAAGAATTCACACACAGCACAAAGGTCCAATTATGAGCCCCCACTCAGAGAAGGAGAAGGGGGGCGGACGAGGGGATAATAGGGGCTTGTCCATCTCGGAGGGGGGCATGGTGGTTTCCTTGCCTCTCACCTCGCCCTCTTCTCTCCTCCCTGCCCCACCACAAACAAAATATGTGTCAACAAGAAGTGAGCGCGCAGGAAATTCCTTTGGAGGAAAACAGGCCTGCTATTTGACGCTGTGAGTCACCAGATGTTAGAGAAGAGGCACCCTTTGAGTTAAAACAAGGCTGTATAAGCAATAACGTAAAGTTGATATGTAGCACAATTACATATCTCCTGCAAATAGTGTTAATCTCTCGTGTAGGCGAGGTGAAAGTGCCGCTCTCACCCTCTATATTCCTCCATGGGCTGTCTCCAGTCGCGTCTGACAGGAGTTTAATCTCTGGAGTGTTGGGCTACTGGCGTCTATGCAGTTTCACCTCCAGTCTGTCTTTACTGTAATACAACTGATTAGATTAGCCTGTATTGGAATAAAGTGATAGCAGCCCTGCTAGCGTCACCTTTCAAGCCCCAACGGTGGCTCGACTGGTGCCAGCTCAACTTTGATTCCTTATCTCCAACTTGAGCCACACACTTTTGGCAAATTGCTGTCTGATTTAAGGATCGCGACGTGGCTGTGTTATCGCAGCAAAATGTCAGCCGTCTCCGCACTTTCCTCTGACAGCAGCACAGCGCTGTGCTAGTTATGAGTCCAGACAGTCTTTGATCCCGCGTGTCTTGTTTGAAGCGGTCAGGACAATGTGTGAATTCCCTTAACGCGCTATCAGCGGAGAGCTGTGTGCACGGGTACAAACCTCAACACTTGTGGCTCGGTCCTTGGCTGGGACACAAAGTAAACAGCCAGAGGAACATGACCAAGTTGAGAATTATGAAGGTTGTGGATAATTCACAACGTCAAAGGCACTGTTAAAGTGTACCTACATTCTGTTTACTGAGTCAGAGAATGAAATAAGTCACACTGGGCCTATCAATTGTTTGCCAGACGCCCTGAATACAGGTCGACAGGTCTACAGGTCAACAGTCGACGGGTACATTCTCTTTGAGGGGATTTGTCCACATTGCAGATTAAACACCAAATGAATAAAGGGCATGGCAGATCGTTATGTGTCTCACAAATGGGCATGGGCTTTTTGGTTTACAGCATCTTACAACTATAATCAAATTTATACTCAAAGGGAATTACAAAGTGTTTTTGTTCACTTCCTTGCCAAAAGTTGGGTGAGAAGATTGAGATGGCTCTCATGGCTGTATGGCAAATTTGGAGCTACAAAAGGCAGCCGGTGAGCTTAGCTTAGCATTAATGAAAGTAAGGGAAACAACTAGCCTGGCTCCGTCCAAAGGTAACAATGATCCGCCTTTGAATAAAAACAAGTGTTCAGGCATCTTGCCATTGCTGTGAGATTGTTAGTAACCAGCAAAGAAGACTTTAAAGGTCATATTTATAATATCTTTATGTAGACAAATCATTAAAAAAAATATATACATCTACAGTACTTGTAGAAAGGTACAGAATAACATCTCCATTAAAACATTATTATGGTTGTGATTTAATAATTTTTAAATGTTTGTCGGGTCCAAAATGATTGTTTTTTCATGTCTGTGTAAGAATTCTGACAGTTGGTTCCAAATTCTAACAAGGTTAGTGAGCTGAAAGTGTAACGCAGTTCTTGTCGCGGTATCTGTGTTTCGTCAGTGATAGACTGCCAGTTTGTGAAAACCTTTTAAATGGCTGAGTTATACAGTATGCGCCCAGCATACTGTACTGACCTAATGTTAGCTAGCTAACGTTAGCTAGCTAATGATGATGTCACAACTATACAATCCTTTCTTCAGCAACATCGTTGGTGGTGTCTTGCTCAGGCCTGTGTGAGCAGAGCAGACTGGGCTTTTCAGGAGGGGGGCCTTAAAAAGAGACTAAAACGGAGTGTCCAGACAGAGGGTGAATAGAGGTGCTGCAGCAATGGACAGTATGAGAAAAATAAAGGGACCTTTGTTTTTGATGTAGATTTTGTTGCTGCAGGACAGAGGCAAGCTAGCTGTTTACCTGTTTCCATTCTGTATGCTCATCTAAAGGTGATGGTATCTTATGGAATTTATTATGATATTAAAATATGGATGTTAAAGTAAGTAAAACATTCACTACCACTATACTATATATATATATATATATATATATATATATATATGATGATGATATCTTATGGAATTTATTATGATATTAAAATATGGATGTTAAAGTAAGTAAAACATTCACTACCACTATACTATATATATATATATATATATATATATATATATATATATATATATATATATATTCTTTATCTATACATTTTAAAGACATAATTCACTTATTTTCCTATTAAGCCTGCAGAACAGGCAGTCACAGAGCACATTCAGGTTCATTGTGTGCCAGAGGAACAGCATTCAGTATCTCACAGTGTGTCGTTCTTTGTTGCGCTTGTGAGCGCAGAGATATGCATTCATGCATCGCAGGCCATGCGTGACACGAAGGAGCATATGTCAATGCGAGGACGCATGTATACATGCGCACATGTGTAAGGAATGGAACGAACAAATATACAGTTGTGTTCGTGCGGCCATGAATGCGTGTATGTGTGTGTGCATCTGACACTCAAGCATCAGCAGCTGGTGAACCGCTCACACACACCAGGTGCGACCTGTAGCTCTAGGCGCTGTGTCAGCACATAGCGTGGTAATATGACACTTTGAAGCAGAGACACACAAACATTTACTGTATGGACGCACACAGACATACACATACAGTGGAAATGGCGCACGCGGACGTGGATTCAGAATGAAGCAGGTTTTAATATGAAAAGCATAAATCACTGATTGTATCACAGCGTTCAGTTTGATCTGATAGGCTGACGGCCTGGAGGGTGAGAGAGAGAGAGAGAGAGAGAGAAGAGAGAGAGAGAGCTTCATGTCATGTAGTCCCTGCAGTCTTCATGACTGATGTGATCGGGACACACAAGTGGTAAAGGCAGGCAATAAAAGGCATTTGGTTGCCATCTGTCTCTGTGGCCTCAGTGTCAAACAGTTGGCTGTCAGGCTCATGCCATAGACACACAACCAGGATAACCATTAGTCCATAAACAGGCGCCCTACCATAGACAAATGGTTAGGGATTTCTATGGTCATGTCTGTGGTGAGATAATGGCCATAAAGCTCTGACATACAGCTGTTCACGTGAAATACAGGATGAATGGAAGTGGAATCAAGAAGAAAATGCCGTTTTAAAGAGGGTTTGTTTATGTGTCAAAGAATAACTGGGGGACTTATTGAGGATCATCCAGGATCATGCGTTGTGGCTTGCTCTCTCTGCATGGGGGCAAGTCATGTGGAGACTCTTCCTCCTCAGAAATCACCCACATGTTCTTAATGTGTTAATTTAAGGGCTGTTTATCAGATTACTATTTATCCGAATTGGTTATATGTTCTTAACAATCCCAGAATTCTTCCGAATGAACGTTACATGTACGTGAACGTTCCATTTCTTATTTAGCAGTGCTGGAACCAGGATGTTTGAGTTTCCTTATTCTACCATAGTTTTCAGAAATTTCAGGAGCTATTTGAGCTTATGTACTCGACATTTGGATACATTCCTTCTTCGTTCTGATGGTCGGCCATTTGTTTTATGGCTCCATTCCTAATGTCCCTCAATTCTTCCCTCCTTATTTTAAGAACCTGTTTTCGTGTTCACATGTGAAGTAAAATACTGTACATTCTCAGATTGCTTCATCGCGTGTTGGTGTCTACTGTGTCCTTTACCTCTGTTTGACCGCCCATCGTGCACGCCTGCACAAGGCATCAGCTTCTCCCAAACTCCTGGTTAACAGTAAGTACTTTATTGAAGCTTGATAATCTGCTGAATTAATCTTTTTCTTATGAGGAAAACAGAGTGGGCGATAGGAGCAGCGCTGACAGACACGCCGAGGACAGAGACACCGCCGGCTCCCACATCTATCCCCCTCTGCAGCAGACTTCCCAATCGTCTCCGACTTCACATAAGCCAGTCGGCGGGATTTAGAGGTTATTACTTTGTGTTCCCTTCTTTGTCTGAGGGGTCATCTTTCTGAGGTGAGGTGAGATCGGGGTGAACGCCGGAGAAACGCAGTGTAACCGGGTAATGCAGTATTGATGTTAAACACACAATCCTGAACGCTCATCGACTGTGATGGAAATAATCTTTGATGACAAACGTGGGAGTGTGGGGTTACCTAATATTTGTCAGTGAGAAGGAGAACGATGGTAAAGTGGCTCGCAAGGAGTCCAGCACCCCCCCCCTTCTCGGAGCACCCCTGATTGTGAGGCCTGTAGTGTTTGAGCACTGAAGGTCATGGGTGACACCTGTTTCCCGTCTCATCTCCCAACATCAAGTTGAGTCGCCGGGAGGGGTGGGGGGTCTCAACCCCCACCGCGGCGCAGCACAAAACCTCTTGTGTTCGTTTCCTGCCTCGAGCAAGAAAAAAGAAAAAAGAAAGAAGAAAAAAATCACTGAAAAGGGGCTGAAAGGGCCAAGTTTGTGTATCGGGGTGGGAAATTAATTTCCGAGGTGAAAGGAAAGGCATGCATGCCTTTGAAGCAAAAAACAAAACGAGGAGACGCTCTGGTTTAAAGCCTTGTTTGAACAACACACTCAACTGCAGGTCAGACTCACAGTGGATGAGCCAAACAATTAAACCACTTTTGTCATACTTACAAGACAGATCTGTTGTTCGAGTAACGGGCGCTGTATTCTTGACTCCAGTTGCATGCAAATATTGGAGGGAGTTTGCCCCCTTGTGGAGGAAGGTAGCACCTTATTCTCTCATGAGGAAACTGAGCCAGAGCTGTCTGCAAAGTCAGACAGAATACTAATCACTTGGGCAATGTAAAATCTGTTTAATATGACATGAATTTCCTCAGATAATCTCAAAACAGCCACAACAAGCAATGTTTGCCAAAGGCTGTCTGGTTCTGTTGGACCTCTCAGTTTGGAGGAGTCGTACCTGTTTGCGCTGGATGACAGAGAGCCATCTGGTTTCTGTTGTCACGGTCAGGATCAGGCCCTTGTCTTTTACCATATGGCGTTGTAAAAAAAAAAGTATGGAAGCAGTCATACACAGGCACGCACGTATAGAAGACACACAGATTCATACAGTACATACAGATACAGTCCAACACCTTTGAAACAGACTTGTGTCTCGACGAAAGCAGAAAATGATCTGCTCCCGGTCTCTTTATTAGCCCTCTGCTTCCCAGTTGACTTCTCTGCAGCTGAGGCGTGAAACTGCTCCATGTTTGGGCCCGGCCCGGTCTAAAGCCTCCATACACGCCACTGTGCTTGCGTGCAGCTGTATCCTGACTCGAGGTACAACCCCAGCTGGTTCTCCTCTCCTAACCCTCCTCCTCCTCCTCCTCCTCCTCCTCCTTCTCCTCCTTCTCCTCTTCCACTTTTTTTTCTCTTCTCCTTCTTTTGCCCCTCCCTCCATCCACATGCCAAACCACTTATATATCAAGAGTTTAATAGCCTCGGTTGCAGTTGCCCTCGCTGCCCGCCAAACGATTATATGGTTTTCAGAATGCATCCATATGTATGCCATGTGCCACACATGTGCCAAGAATTTCTTATGTCGAGTGAAAGCGGGACTTGCTTTTTTAAAGGGGCACTGTGTAGTTTTAGAGAAGAGATCCAAACTCATGATTTTGATATTTACAATATTAATGAGGTAATAATTCATTTTTTCCATGACTGAATAAACGAGCTGTTCTCAGAGGAAAATAAAGTCCCCAGGGCACTGTTTGAAGCTAGAAAGGTGGCAGGGTCCACCACATATAAACAAAGTAAAACAGTATGAAACTGTCCTTTAAGATCAGTTTGTTTATTCAGTCTCGAAAACAAAGAGAGTTTGTTTGTTTAGTTTGTTTAGGCATAAACAAGATCTTTCTCTTCTGATTAAAATGTCTCCCCAAAACTACATAGTGCACCTTTAAGAATGACTCCATGATTGGATTTCTGATCCTTCTGTGACTGTGACCAAAGAAACCTGGCAACTTTTTACAGATGTGTGTGGCACAAAGCTACACTTCACCGATACACACTGCCGATCAATATATTCAACTGTGGTTAAAAACAAAGACGTGCTTTCAGGGGAACCGACAGCAGATGGCATCAGAGTTCCAGACCTCTCGGTGTGTTTTCAGCTGAGCTCGACCAGTTGATGCTTCGCTCAGGTTGTTCAGAGGAGGGACATTAGGTGCTGAATGCATAACTAATGCTGACCTCTGTCTGCCCTCTGGTGGATTTAAACCTAAACACTAACCATAATAATATGATAATTAGCATGAGACAGAGCGGCGTCAGCGGAAAAAATAAGATTTGGGGGCTGACGCTGCACTCTAAGCAGCAGTATGGGACACGTATCCCATAGTGCTCCTGTGCACTCACACACGGTTAATATTCCAACTCGCACATCAACAACGCTAATCAGAAGTCATCACTACACGGCCACTGTAACCTGATTTTTCTGATGATGTCAACTTCCCCGCTTCTCCACCCAGCGTATCCAGGTGTTTTCACGGAGAGCATGCTGTAGATGGGAGCTGACAGCTGTTTGGGTCTAGTGAAATTATTCAGCCAATCTGGCAACCCCGCCTCCTGGACAGATGGAGAGGTTGGCAAGGTAGCGAGCGCATTTAGCAACGTCACACATCACTCTGGATTTGCTATCAGCCAAAACTCATTCCATCATTTTTCCCCCTCTGAAAAAGACGGATTGGCAGTGTTTATTTTCTCTCTGTTTGGGAGAGGAGAGAAACGAGTGGGCAGAGGATGGGGTTCTGTTGAGGGCCAGTGGAGGAACACAGATGGACCGACTGACTCGCTTTACTTCGTTTTGGACCAAAAGTAGCCATGCTAGATGTAGCTGAACATGGAGATATTTCTGAAACTCATTTCTGAAATCTACTGTGGTAATATTTTTTGTGTTATGCTAACTTTTGCTAACTAGCATTTAACACAGAGTACAGCTGAGGCTGAGGGGAATGCCCTTTGTTCTGCAAGGGTTTTGGTCAACCAAAGTATTGGACAAATGTAAGTTCTCACCTGATGGTGGTGCTAGATGAAAAATCAGGGACTCGCAATTCCCTGCAATTCATCAGAGAGGGAAAACAGGAATGTCTGTACCAAATTTCATGGCAATCTGTCCTGTAATTGTTGAGATAGCACTCTAAAAACTGTAAATACCAACCCCATGGTGGTGCTACAGGAAAACTCAGGGCATCTCCAAAAACAAGATGATAAATTAGCAAAGAAAATCCATCATCATCATGCTGATATAATTCAGTCTGCATCCAAAGACATCACCTCTATACCTTGGAGCCATGCTGCTAAACTAGTTACGAAACCAAAGCTCAGTTGGTACAGCATGTGCTCCATATACAGAGGCTGTGTCCTTACCGCAGTGGCCCAGGGTTTGAATCCAACCTGTGGCCCTTTGCTGCATGTCATCCCCCTTTCTTTCTCATGCTGTTTCCTGTCACTCTCCAGCTGTCCTCTCAAATAAAGCCATGAAAAGGTCATAAAATTGGTGCCATGCCATTGTTCCAACGGCTCATTATTCTAATTTCCTACTTTTCCTAACCCTAACATCTAACCAACCCTCCAACCCTCTTAATATTGGGGTTTAGGAACAATGGGCAGTCTCCACAAATCTACCAGACCAGCAAATGTTTAGAACGTGGCGTTTTGATCTAGCTGCATTTTAGTTCTGATGGACAGTGTCAAGTCAGAAACAACATGCTGGTTTAGTCTACCAATCTGTAAAGCGCCCCGATGTTCCACTGAATAACTCTGATTCATCTGCACAGTAGGCTTCAATCCATGTGAGCTTTCTCGCAATTACTCGATATCTTATGTATATTTCAGTCGAAAAAAGGCTACACAGGAAGTTCTCTGGAAAAAGTCTTACACCGGGACGTTGGTGGATTACTTCAAAGCAGAAGCAGCACTCTCTAAATTTGGCTCATCAGAGGAACTTATCGATTCGGCCGCCGAAGACCTCGTTTGTCTCCCCGTTGGTGAAGTCTCAGATGACAGACCGCCTGCATTTTACCCCCCGCGAGTGGCAGCCAACCTTAGACGGAGAGACAGAGTATTAATTAGGCCCTCGCTCGCCCCTGCGCCGCCCCTCTCTCGCCCTCACCTCTCTGGATGCTCCCACGGAACGGGCATCTGTGGCCAACGCTGGAAATGAGCCTTGAAAGTGTAATTAATGAGCGCGTTGGTGAGATAATTACAGAGAACAAAATTATTGATCAGGCCGGCAAACTCCTGAGTCTTAAAAACGTCTGACCTGAAGAGTCTTACCTCATACTGTCAGGAAAAATATGGCGGGTGAGGTAATGCAACACAGAGGTGCATGTTTGCGCTGCTTTCATCGCTCCTGAGAGATTACTGAGATGCAGGAGGATTCGCTCAAAGCGAGAAAGGTTCGGGAACTCTGACCTGTTTTGATTCATCAGGAGTGGGTATCTGGAATGATATGATTGCCTCATTGTACCTGTCTGATGGTGTCAGTGTGAGATTTAATCATCGAGCGGTTTGTCCAAAATACATACTCGGTGCATCTGATGCGTAATGATACGGTATCCTCAGGGAACTGCAAGCGGAGTGTTATGAACTGTGAATAAAAAGACATAACGCACCTGTGATCTGTAAATATCAAATCAACTCACAATGACAGCACCTGCCTTGTGATTCCGTCTTATATAATGCCAGCAAAAATGAGAGGTCTAGTCAGGAATTAGCCATGGCCCTAAAGAGATGATAGAGGACATTTGAGCCAGACAGCATGCATTAGTGTTGTGTAGGTTTAGGTTTAGGCAGAAAAAAACACTGGGGTTGGGGTTAGGGGAACATCATGATTTGGTCTAAAATACCTGTTTTGGTCGCCACAATCACGGATGAAGGTGATACATTTTCTGTGAAAAATAGCTGCTTTTGGTCGCCAGAAAAACAGCTGGAAATATCCCTGGTGTTCTTACAAATATGCACTGGTGTGACTCAAACACCTTGTTGGTTTGTAATAACGCCATCTACATCCTCTCCACCAACTGATGTGACAGTCAGCTGCTTATGAGCTGAGAGATATAATGTGAACCTGATGTGCCATCAATCTTGGACTTACCTGTGGTTACAGAAACGTTGACTAACATTGTATTCTGCCGACTGGGCTGTTTTATGCCAGATTCTGGCAGCGTGTCTGTGATCACGCTTCAGAAGCGTCCCAGAAGTGTCTCCCAGCGGGGTATAAAGCCGCGTGGAGAGCGGAACAAAATAGCGTAGCACACGCGAGGTCATTTAGACGTGCCCATTGGAAATCAATGTGTAAGGCCCCTGGTGTTGTTTCAGATCTCTACATAAGTGACTAAATCTGACAGTGTTTGCTTTGCGACGATGCTAGCAGCAGGCTTCCAGGGGCAGTTTAACGCTATTGACAGTCATAGCGCTGTCAGGGTGAACTGTATTTGCTTTGGTGATCACTCAGTGTTTAATCTAGCGCTATCAGTAGACTGAGACAAGTCTGGTTTGTGATCAAATACTTGCAAAATGTTGCTAGCATGCTAACACACAATTTGTCCGGGCACTTTTTACAACACTGCTCCAGATGCACGTTAAGCTGTCTCAACAATGTACGCCCACTTTGTCAAAGTTAATAACCCTAACTTTCAGAAACAACCCAAACAAACCACACTCTCCTCTGTATTACAAAACCCTTTGCAAAGTGTTATGACTGCACTTTGAAAAATGGCACGAAAAATGTAACTGAAATATTGATTAGAGGACGGAGGAAAGATGACGATACTGCCTGAAACGAGATCAAATGATTGTCTGACACGACCTGCTAAATAGTGTGTGTGGGGGAGAGAGGGAGTGAGCGTGAGAGTAAACGCGTATGTACAAATGTGTGTGTTCTCCCCTCCCCCGTCCGCTCCCTCCCTCCCCCTCACCTGTGCCGCGCAGGTAATGAGGCTGCAAGCTGAAGGCCAGATGAAAGATGGACAGCTCGGTGACAGGTTTATTTTTGGTCCTCTGAAGCAGCACCGAGCATGAAAAATGACGTGCCAGGCTTGAATAATTAAACGGCTTCAGAGGCTCCGCTGATCCACGTGTCCGCAGATCAATAGACAACATTCAGATGGAGTGCGCCATATGTTCCAAAGTGGCCCACGCCACCGCAAACCCGAGGCAGGACGTCCATTTTCATTCCTGGCGAGGAAGCTTGCTCGGGAGTTCCGAGACGCTTCACGGACAGTTTAACAAATCGGGGCGTCGGATGACCAGATTTCTCTTTCGGCAGGAGGCCTGGTCTGGCATCAGCAGAGGTTGCGAATGTCTTGCTTTAAACACAATGTCATATCTAATAATAATTCCATAATGCCCTTCCTTCCCTGTTCACTCATGGGCTAATACCTAATGAATACCCTTACTGTCGTCGCTCTGTTCTCAGGGCTCAATTTTCCATTCTATTTCTGTGTATTGAACATCAAATGCTGTGCAGGGCCCTCGTGTGGGATTAGAGGGCTTGTTCCTTCCTAATAGGCCCTTGACCTTCGCGGCTCCCTGACAGGGCTCTGGCATTAGCCCTTTTTCTTTTTTTTTCTTTTTTTTTTCGCGGTAGCGTCCGCTGCCCCGCGCTCCCATGATGCAAATTTCATGTCACAACATCAAACGGCGTGCTGATCAAAGGTCAGCCCTCCTTTGTGTAGGTGTTTGATATCAAAATTTCTATTTCATCTCCAGCTGTCAAGGGCTGTTAGAGCTGAAGAGCAAAGGATGGAGGGAGGGAAAGGAGAGCGGGAGAGGGAGTCAAAGTTGATAAAGAAGGGGAAGCCGTGGACTCGGCTCGGGGAAAGGAAGGCAACGAAAGCCCGGCGGAACTTCAGTGTTCGAGGTGTAGCATACACCTGTTTGTGTTTGCTGCCTTTTTTTATGATTAAGATATCTTTTCTGCAGATTTATGGCGCGGCAGAAGCGCTGTAATCGAATGCCACATCAGAAATAGCCCGCGCTCTTTTTCTGGTGAGGCTCCCTGCTTTGATTGTGTTTCTGTTTCCTCATGCATCCCTCATAAGGCTTTGAAAATTGCGCAGGAAAGGGAAGAAAGTGGTTGGAATCGATGCATCATTCCGATTAATTAGGGGCATGATTTGCCGAGACGTCTCCGAAATAAACCAATCTGAATGCGGAATTAGGATTCAAGGGGAGAGTAGTCGGGCTTGCGCGGCATCCAGATCTGTGGCATTATGCATGAAATTATGGTTAAGGAAAGAAAGCCATCTCTCTCAATCATCCAGACACACTCGTGTGGCGTGGACGCACTCCATGTTTGCACGCGCGCTAATAAAAAACAAAGGTCATGCATCACGCACCCTGATGTCGTCGCCCGCCTTCCCGGCAACAGAGCAAACACACCGGCAGCCACATGACGTTTAATCACCCACGCCACCTTCACTTGTAATCTCTCACGCAGACAGACAGGCCACTCAATAAAGGACGCTCTCCACTAATTTAGCCGGGAGAAATTAAATCACATCCACGAGAGGCACCTTTGGGACGTTTGGGGACGGGATTATCATTCGACAACATGGCAGCATCACCGCATCCCATGCAAATACACTACCTGAGGAATAAATCTCAGGCCGACGGTGGAGGGGTCCCATCCACAGCCGTGCTGGCAGCAGTTGTACGCATGGAGGATGTCAGTCAGTCGACCATCAGTATGTCAGTCAGGACAGAGGGATAGGAGGGAGTGACTGGCTGACTCGGGATCAGCTTTGTGTCACCTCAGAGACCTGGTTTTGGGGGATTATCCAACAAATGTACTCATGTTCTCCCATTAAATGAGAGCTTTTTTTTTAATTGTAGCATGCAGACAAGATGCCACAAGATCCTTTCAGCAGTCTGTCAAATAACCTTGATGCGTTTCATGATTATCTTTATCCACACACATGCAACACATCTGATTTCAGCCACTCAGTGGCAGTTTCTGTGTCCGCAGTTCTGTTTCTCAGTGATAGATGGCAATGTTGCTCTTCCACAGAAAACCACTTAGCGGCACTTGATGGTTTGGTTTTTCTCAAAGAGCTCGCTCCTTGCAAACATTTTTACTCAGTAATTGTTCAATTTGAGCCCATTAGAATGCACTTTTGGCAAATACACTGTTATATGGAAATACAAATGAAGGAAGCACTTCAAGTGATGAAGGTAGGCAACGTGTAATGTGAGGAGGACTTCCAGATTGGAAAGTAGGATCACCATCTCCGTTTTTATGCCTCCGCCAACCAGTCGAGTTGCAGATTACACCCCTGTCTGTACAGACTTTGAGAGAATTTGGCAGAATGTATTAAGTTTTCTTTTTTGAGGTGGTGAAATTGAAATTGATATTGACATGTTTGATTCCAGTGAGAAACATGCTGTCTTCACTTAGAGACTATTTTTAGATAGGAGTGCAAGGCAACGATAGAGAGCTTCTTCACATGATGTAACAACAATCACCTGAAGCTCAATGTCAGAAAACCCAATGAGTTTATGACCACACTTCAACTGTTAAATTCCTTGTATGAGTTTGCATGTTGGCCAAAAAAAATCTGATTCTGATCCGAATGTGGAGAAGCTACAATTTCGAAAACATGAATGCTTCCACATGCATATTCAGGAGCACAGAAGATCTCTACAATCATGAAAGCTTCAAGAGGGAGACTCAAAGTTAGTGTCACCAATTCAGTATCTGACCAAATGTGGAGTATGGTCATGATCACGTTGACTGTTGTCCTTTTGGATACAACATATATTCACCTCATCAGTTTATCTTATCCTAATGTTGTCTTCTTTTAAAGCGGCACTATGTAGTTTCTCAGAATTTAATATTTACAATATTAATGAGGTAAAAATACAGAATAATGCTTCCATAACTGAATAATCAAGCTGTTCTCGAAAATGAGGTCCCCAGAACACTGTTTGAAGCTAGAAAATGTGGCGGGGTCTGCCAAATATATACAAAGTAAAACAGTACGAAATTGTCCTTTAGGGTCAGTTTGTTTCTTTAGTTTGTTCGGGTATAAAAAATCAGTCAGTGAACAGCTTTCTCTTCTGATTAGAATTTCTTGCGCAAAACTACACAGTGCACCTTTTAGGCAAACAAACATGTTTAGTGAGGTCACAGTGACTTCGACCTTTCACCACCAAGTTCTAATCAGCTCACCAGAGTCCAAATCGATGGTCCCTAGAAGCCGTCCTCAGATATTGCCTTGACTTGAACGAGATGGGCCTAAAAAAACAAGTTTTAAATGACTTTAAGTCGCCACTGTAATTAAAAATATTTTCATTTTAAATTTAAGTGGTGACTTAAATCACAAGAAAGTAATTTTCTAGGAATGCAGATTGTATTCAGCAGCTGTACATGCATATGCAGTTATTTGCTTAAAGCTTCTCTAAATTAAAATGTGTTTTCTCTTCTGTGTCTGGATAACAATTTGGAGGGGAAAAAACTCAGAAAGTTTACAGTATTAATAAGTTAATAATACAGAACTCAGAAATGGATATTTCTCATCGAGGAGAATAAAGTGCCCAGAAAACTGAAACCGTGCCGTCCTTTATTCAGTGAAGTCAGTCGTGAAAATCAGTGCGTGAGGATTTTCTTCTCTTAAAACATCTTCCCCCAAACTACACAGCGCACCTTTAAAAAGCCAGATTTGTTTCTGTCTTTCCTCACATATATCCATTATCTGCTGTCATGCTCAACTATGTTTTAGTGAAATAAGACATTTTTTTATGCTCATCATACATTTCACTAAGTGGTTGTGATACAGCTATGATTAGAGTCTAAGCTTCTGGTCAATTGGGAGATTGACACAAATTTGCACTCATGGGATTTGAGATTTCCACTGCAATATGAATGACGGAATGACAAAAAAAGCCCGCCTCCTTAAACAGACTGCCACACAGAGGATGAATCAGTTGGCTGCGGAGATAGATTAGTCACATGGGGTGGAATTACTCTCCCCAGATACAAATGAAGGCACAGGGGTTATCTCCAAGCTCATGAATAGGCTTTGTTTATAAAGGAGAGGCTCCTCATGGCCACGGAGAGCTACATTAATTGCTTGACAAGCCTTTAACCCTCACATGGAAAGGCATGAGGAGCAGAAAAGGGGGATCGTTCCCTCTCTTTTATTACTTTCTGTTGTTTTTTTCCCTGCCCTCGCCACCTGTGGAGAGACCGAGAGGAGGAGGTGGAGCGGAATTTAAATGATGCCGGAGAAAAGTTGGGAGAGTGAGGGAACGATAGGCAGGGAAAATGGGAGATACGGGCTGACAGAAACATAATCCGCGGCAAAATGGAACAAAAAACAAGAGCGGAGAGGGCAGGTGAGGAGGAGAGACGAGGTGAGACGAGCGGGGAGGAAGAGAGACATCGCTTTCCAGAGGCTGTTCAGATCCGGGGCTTCTTCTGGGGCTCAGCACCTAATTATAGATCACTCACACACACTGGTGGAGTTGTGTCAGTGTGACAGGTAATATGTCCCTTAGATATACTACAGTATGGCTTTCAAGAGGTGTAAAAAAAAAAGAAATGACACATCTGCAGTCAGTGACACATAATGGAAAACATCGCCATCTCGCTGCGCTGACTGTAGTCCAACAGAATCTCTGTGCTTGCCTTCATCATCCAAAAAAGATCCCCATAATAGGACAAATGAAGCATGAGTGCAGTTTGCCATCACCCCCGGCCGACTGAGGGCAAGCCGGGCCAGAGGTAATAAACTCTGACATTTCCAGTCTTGCTGTGGCAGACTGTGTCTGGCTGCACTCAACCCCACCACTCCTTGGTCTGCGCTCTATCCCGACACCTCAGGTCAGTAACTTTGACTCGCTAACCACCCTCATTAGTATTCTAGAAAGCTCCGTGGCAGACATCCAGTTTCTGTGTGGGGAAAACAAAGGCTGGCGGTGTAGTTGCACTGTAGGACTGTGCTTCTTCCGAATAGATGTGATATGAGGGAGAGCGCTGAGGAGAATGGGGAATTGTCTCTGCTGTACGAGTTGTAGTCTCCAGGAGAAACTCCTGTAGAAGAGTATATCAAAATCTACGGACGTTTTTGTTTAAACTGAGGGGTTGTGGGTAAAGCCTGTACCCGATGAAACCAAACCTAGTGCATCCACTCACTTCCAGTACCTATAAGTATAATGTAAGTGTAATTTTAAGCACTTGCACTTCCCTTGAATCATAAAATGTTATGCGTCTTTATACCTCTACTTCATTTATTTACGATCTTAAGCGACAAGTCATTTTGCAGGGTATGATTTATTGGCTCCGCCGTCGCAAAGATACGCCTGGCAACTGTCCAAAGCACAAAAACAACCTACAAAACCAGTTCTCAGTCCACCGCTCAGGCTCAGTGAAACACTTGGTTGAATTGATAAGTTACTATTAATAATGTCTCAAGTCCCGGTGGTAACAGGAAAACACGTTTTAATGGAGGAACAGACTTAATTTACCTCAGTTTTTATCACCCTCCCTCTTGACCTTCTTTGCCTCCTCCATCAGCAGTGCTCTTCTTCTTTTACTGCGGTAAAACTGTTGGTGCTGTTTTCACAAAGTTAATGTTAGCAACATGGCTACAGCTACCTGCTGTCCAAAACAAAAAAACAACCATTAGAAACCTTGTTCTCAGTGCTATGAAAAGGCAACACCTGGTTCTTTAAGTAAGGAGGCAGGTTTTTTCTAACTTCCTGATCTATTAGAAAGAATGCCGGATTTGAACGGACTCAATACCCGGCGGTAAGAGGGACCAAATATCGACGGAGGAGCAGACTTTGTCGCAACACTGCGGCGCTCTCCATTGAGCGAAGGCCCGTCTGTTCACTCTTGTTTTACCTCGGTTGCTATCACTCTTCCTCTTCGCCTTCTTTGCCTGCTCCATCAGCAGGGTTCTTTGTCATTTACAGTGTGGAGTTTCAACAGTAATTCCAGTTGTTCCACCTTCACCTGGGGATAGCAACCGGGGAAAACAATGCCGCTTCCTGTTTTGGTTGCACATTGGCTGGACTGGAGTGTTTCCTTGGTGCCGTGATTTGATCGTAGTTTTTCCTGGAACAATCCAGCCCAGTGGCAGAACAAATAGCACTTGCACTGTGCAATCTGTATTTAATTCAAAATGACAAGTTCAAGCAAAAAAAAAAAAATAAATAATATTTTGCCAGTTTAAAGGATAAGTCTGGTGATTTTCCACAAAAAAATGTTCGGAAAATGATTTAGGGATTTTCAACCATAAGACCACATAGTTGCGAGCTGTTCTTAAAGGCTTATCTATTGTCAATGTAATGGATGAATAGCCAAAGATATGATTGGGAAGTCAGAAAGTACTCAGTGACAGCCTCGCACAGGGTTTGTTTTTGCCTTGTCGTGGCATGTTTTACCATGAAAAGACAATCACCAGTTTTATCCTCTAAGCAAAATATTCAAAAATGTTTTCCACCACTGGTTAAAACATAGTGAAATTAGGTTAATATATTTGGGGAGAGAAAAAAAAAACAACTATAAGAGTGCTGACAGGCAAGAAACATAAAAATATAAACCTGGACCAATGCCTTCACAGTATGGTGCATGACAAATCCACATTTATGCAAATACATACGCCCAAAATCTGTCAGAAAATCATCCGTTTTTTAGGCGCCTGTCATGACGGATCCCAAAAAAAAAAGTCCTGCTGCTTTCAATTACTCGACAGAGTGTACTTAGATTTTTATAGCCCCGAATAAAAGAAATCTAATAAAAACAAATCACAGAGAGAACTGTGTCTTAATGTGATTTATTCACTCACATATTGCCATAACATTTGTTTTGATGGCGTAGTTTAAAAATACAACCGTCCACTTGCAGACGCTGTAATGCTCGGCTTTCATGTTGTAGATCAAATGCAGCCGCGAGGGGGAAAAAAATGAATGTGCAGATGTTTAAAAAAAAAAACCTGTTTCCAGAAAAGATACAGTGTCGGGTCATAACTGCAATTCATCTTTAGCATAAATCCCGCGTGCGTTCCTTTTAAATATGTTCCATAAACACTGTCGGCCAACATCGCCGAGCTTATTTATCAAACAAATAGCTTTTGGATGAATCTCCAGGTTAAACAACCTTGCCCCTGCAGTTTAAGCAGCGCTGTTATGCCTTGCTTGCCCACTAATTCAGTGACTTGGCCTGCGGTCATGGGATTAAAAGAGATAAGCACTGGTGAATATTCCACCGCTTCTGCAATGGAGGTCTCCCATTTATCACCCAGTGAGACCAGTGAATAATACATGGGCTTGTTCAGTCCACCCACAGTAAAGCAAGGGCACTTGTAGTAAAAAAGTATCGCCCTTGTCTAACCAGTTAGGCCTCCCCGAGGCTGATTCCGACAGGTCTATTTGGAACAGTCTTGTTTGACCTCTCCCCACGTCTTCCCTCGGAGCCATGCGTGCAGCCGATCAATCACTTGATAATACACACACCTCCGCGTTCATTTCCATGCGTGCACACACACACACACACTGCTTTTTTTCTGTCTCTTGCAAACACACCCGGGTCGCGTTGCATCTCTTTCCTATCAGAATGTGAACTCTGCAGCCTTGAAACACGCAGTGATGTCATGTACGCTAATATCAATATCAAGTCCCACATCACTCGTCTGTGGCGTGCATGGTCTTTCCTCAGTGGCGCGGCATTGATCACACTAGAATGACTCTGATTGCCGTGCACTCCTCAGTGAGGAGATGGGATTCATGAATCCAAATGTTTCAGCAGGTGTCTGCAAGCAACGTCGCGCCCAACTGAGGTCTTTTTCCGCATGGGCTGAATTGACATATAAGCACAGGTCTGCGGCGGGAGAAGAGTGGAAGAGGGGAAATGGAGTCCCCGACCATGGGGGACACACGACAGCGTGCCCACCGTGAGGGATCTGGTTTCATATTGTGTGGAAAACCTTCCCATGGACTGGCGCAGCAGCTTTGGGCGAGATGATTAAGTGCTAAAGTTGCATTTTCTCCTCCAAGCAGGCAGCCCCGAGGCCAGAGAGGCTGCATGATTGCCTCTGTGTGCTACATTACATTGACATGATGGAGAATACTCTCCTGGGGCCTGAAATAATGTAAAAGGAAAGTGGGAGAGAGGGGGGAAAAAAAGAAAAAAACCCATCCCAGCCTTTTCTGCCGGGACCTCAGAATTCTCTGCGTGCAATCGGATTTGCTGATAGATCTCCCTGCGCCGCCGCCTCAATATTGATGACAGGCAGAGCATTCGCACACGGGTGCATGGCAGCGCACGCCGGGGGAGTCCTCTAATCCGATTCTGCTATTAGAGCCTCAGACCTCCCCGCTGGGTGTCTTGAGCCTCCCGGCCACCGCGGCTCACCGTGACACGGGGAGAGCTCAGCCGTGCCTTTCGACGCACAGGTCTGTGAAGAAGACCACAGGAGGACGATTTAGGAGGAGGGAAAAAAAATAGAGGCTAGTCAAATTGGACAAAATGTGTGGTGGTGCATTTTTTTTCCTCCCCCTCCCTTAACTAATTAGCGAGAGGCTAAAAAAAGCCAAATTTTATAAAACCAAATCCATCAGCCGGACAAGTGGAACAAATGAGTCGACCTCACAGCGGGAGGCGGCGCAGCCTTATTTGTTTGCTTTTTACAACTTGAAGGGCAGACGATGCACGGTCACCCAGCAGCAGCTCGCCGAAACTGTCCCCAAAGTTAGAGCGAATGTGAGTCCCGGCTTCCTCCTCGTCACTGTGGTTCTTTGGCAGACGGATCAGAAACACAAGAGCTTTGATCCAGCGTTATCAGCGCAGTTCCATTTTTCAACACAGTTTAAACACAAGAAAAGAGGACATTTCCTTTCTGGGCTCGTCGCTGCCATTTCAGAGAGTTTGGCTTCCGTCTCAGAGCTATGAATGGTTATTATCACCACATGATGGGACCACCCATTATGAATGCGGCAGACTGGATATTGCTCAGACAGCTTCGAACAGACTGATATTTGTCCAATCTTATCTTTCCTCAAATGAATTCCGTCTTGAGAAATTCTTGGCAGTCTTGCTTGGACTGTGAAGTTGTAAATATAAATGTTTATCTCATTCCTTTCAACTCCTGGCTGCAAATTCAAATGAAACCCAACCATTTAAAGGAATAGTGCAACATAATGGGGAATATGCTTGCTCACTTTCATTCTGAAAAGACTGACTCTCCATCTGTATGATACATTTGAAGCTACAGCCAGCAGCCAGTTAGCTTAGTTTAGCATACAGACTGGGAACAAAAAAAACAAACAAACAATTATATTTGCTCTGTCGACTCTAAAGCTCTTTAATTAACATGGTATATCATGTTTGTTTGGGGGCATCACATGCTGTCTCGCCTTTCTTGCCAAGAACTGAAGAAGCCTCTTGGATGAGAGGTGAAACGTCTTCAAGAAATTGAAACGCGTCCAGTTGCCTACGACACAGTGCCCAAATTATCATGACCTGGATGACTGAGAACCTTCATCAACATATTTCTTGCCAAGAGCTAAATGATTAGATGATGCCACCCTCGTGTCTGTACAGTAAATCTGTAAGTGGAGCTTTCTGGCAGTTAGCTTAGCACCAGCACCTCTGAAGCATTTTAGAAGTCATAGTGTAAAATGGCATTTACTGTGTCACGGGGGGCCAGACTAGCTGTTTCCTCCTTTCCAGGCTCTATGCTAAGCTAAATTAACCAGCTGCTGGCTTTAGCACCTAGAGTGCTGCTGAGAATGAGTCAGAAAACCTAGAAATCAGTCAGTGTTTTTGCACTTCCTGTTCCCTTTTCTCGAAGTCAATGTTTTTTTTAAATGGGTTTTTGATTAGATGCCTGAAAAAAGGTTTATATATAATGATTTCTACAAAATAAATCAAATCAAATTTGTTACATTGAATTGTAACGCATACATACATCTTTTATTTCAGTCTCTTTTTCAAACTTAACGCAGATTAAATGCTGTTCAAACACTGAAAGACAGAGACAAATGGAAAATTATTTATGGACCAAGGTTGGGGACTTCATAGCATCGGTCCAAAATTTGGCTTTCCAACAAACACCCGTGACAGCTGCAGAGCCATTTCACCTGGGAATGAATGTTCATAGTATCCTTTCACATTGAAGACAAAAGGCAGATGTTCGTGGCTGGTTTCAGAACAAATCCGGCGGTGCGGCACAAATGCGGGTCTTCCTATTCATCACTGTAGAACTGGCATCATTAGTAGGACCAGCATACCTGCATAACAACTTAGCAGCTTCTTCTTTCAGCAAACTGACCAAGGGGTTCCCAACACGTCACACACACGGATCCATGGAGTGACACTCCCACACTGCCGCGGAAAATTGCAGCATTTCGTCGCACAACCCGATTTGGTCTGAATGTAGCCTCAGTGGGTTTTTTGTCCAGTGTGAAAAGTGTACAAAAAAGTATTCAGCAAATCGTCAAATTATGATTTTCTGACAAAAGAAGATCCACACAAAAACAAACAAAAAAGTTCCAAATTTGGAGATGTGCAGCTAAACAAAAAAGCATTTGCAAACTACTTTGTCAGCAGTTTGAGTTGCAGGGGGATTGTGTGGAAATTAAGGTGCTTTTGGGGCGACTCAGCCCATCTGCTCATCAGCTCCTCAGTGGGGTTAGTGAGAAAGAAAACCAGATGAAAAGAACGAGAAAGGGACTTTTTAAACATGGAGAAGGCCCTTCAGGTCTGTATTTACAGCCGCCTCCCATAGTGCTCCTATTTGTCTCCTCCTGGGTGGTGGCGTGGGGGAGCCCGTGGCTCTTCACAACATCTGCAGGCATTCTTCCACAGGCCCCCGGAAGCATATAATAAGCCATTACCTCCATCTCTGACAAAAACACACATTTAAACTACAATTACACCCCCTGCCTCCTCCTCTTCATGCATCCCATCTCGTCTCCTCTTCTTCTTCTGTTCTGCAATTCAATTGTTGCCAGCCTGGGACTACACCGTTTAACCCCCCACACTGTCTTTCTCCCATCTTCCCAAGAGATTATAGGAGATGGGCTCACAACTAAAGAGGGGCCTCGCAGAGAAGATGAGAACACTTATTACAGATGTATACCCTTTCTTTGAAGCGCACGCATACACTCATAAACACAATTAATAATTTAGATGTAGCAAATATTTTTCAACCATAAAAAGATGGATATACACAGTTACATCCCTTAGGACCTAATGATAACAGATATTCCTGGAATAAAAAGTGTTTCTGGATCTGAAGCTGAGCAACAAAAGATTATCCCATCCATTCCCGTCGCCATATGCCTGAAGACACCTTTTATCAGCCATTCTTGCGTTTCTTTCATCCTGAAACTGTCATATTGTGACTGCACACTATGATAATAATAATACATTTCTCATTCACAGTGCTGTGACCAGACAATTCTGTGCGAGACGTGGATAAAGTAGAAAGTGCAGATATCAGGTGATCAGTTTCAATGTATCAGAAAGGGCTATCTGTGGAGGGGTAAACAGAAACCAGAGCTATCATCAAATAACAGCAACCCCAGGAAGCCTTTTTCTCTCGTTCAGCAGTAGCTAGGCCCAATTTCACAGGCCACACTGTGGCTGAACGGGAAGAAATTGGAAAAAAAAAAAGAAAGAAAGTGAAATCGATTGCTTAGATTGCAGTTGTACTTTTATCTGTCTCTCCTCCTGTCATTTTACAGTGTTATGCAGTGTTAGAGTGCATTTCCAGCCAGCACCGTAGTAACAGCGCTACCTTTAGGTTTGCAACAATCTCCCGCTGCATGAAGCAAATACTGCTTAAAAATAATCCAGGTAGGAATGTTGGCCTAAGATCGGCTGCTGGTGTTGGCTCTGACTATGCGTGAATATCTTTTGTCAAATTAATTGTAATGCAACGTCTTCATAGAAAACACTACTAATGCCTGACTGCTGGTGCTGCTGTCAATATTCTGCTGTACCATAACTAGTAGTGCAGGTTACCAGGACCTCTTGTGCAGCCCCTACAAGAAGTTGTTGACAGTCACATGTTCTGTTATTAGATGTGTACTCCAGCAGACAGGTCTTTGCCTAATAGTGTACAGTATGACACGTGTAGCCCTTTCTTATACATAGCCTGCTACATTTTTTAAATTGTACAGTAAGATCACGATGAGCCACCTTTCCTATATTTTAAACGGAAAAAACAGAGCCTGCATTTTAACACATTCTTTAACTTATTTTCAGCCTTTCACCGGTTTCATTTCAATCCAGTATGTGAAGGACAGCGACAACGGCATTGAAAACGTGTTTAAATACTTATGAACTGCGCTGTATATTGTATATTTAGGACATGTGCTCGCTGCCGGAAGCAACAACCAAACGAAGGCCGCCACCGACATCTCTCTTTAATATTTATACTAATCCACCAACACGGAACATCATGTTTGTTTAAGTCCATCACATGCTGTTTTGCTTTTCTTGCCAAGAGCTAAATGAGACAATGATATGAGTGATTAGTTTCAGAATCGTTGTGTTTTCGTTACCTTAGAATGAGCCTTTTATATCAACAGATAGCTGTTCCTCTGTCACTGAGTCGGTCATGTTGCACCACCATGTTTCTACAGTAGCCCAGAACAGATAAATAAAACTGACCCTATAGGACCTTTTAGGTTTTTCATGTTTTTCATGTTATTTGCGGGGACTGTAGGTTCTCCTACACGCTTGGTATAGGGAAGGGTGAGACAAGGAGAGTTCAGTTGGTTGTAATCTGCACCTCACCGTTAGATGGCACTAAATCCTACATACTGGACCTTAAAAATGGAATGATACTGAGGTTTAAGTCCCAGCACTGAATTGGGGTCGATTAAGTATAAGTGGTGATTGAAGATGTGAGTAAATTGTCAGTTGAAGTGAAGATACCGGAAGAAGCTGAACATGAAAGAAACTGTAGAAACTGGAAGTCTGGCTGAAGTACAGTATAAGCACTAGAGTCTATGAATAGCAGAAGTTTTGTTTTTGTTCGCCTTAGGCCTGAAAGGGTTTGAACTGTTGTTGTACAATGGTAAATTAACTATCTTTTTGTTTTAGTGCCGTACCAACAGACTACAGAGCAGCTTCTTGTCTCAGGCTGTTAGACCACTCAATTCATCCTCAGCACCCCGCCTTAAAAAATTGTTTTAATTTTACTTATCTGGCCTGGATATGTTGGAATTTTCTTGTTAATGTATAGGTCATATGGCAACAGTATTAAATTTAGACTGATTAGTAACCAGTTTAAAGTGCCTTATAGTACATTTAAATAATATAGAGTTGGCAGGGTTGACAAACAGGTAAGGTTTTAATCTTTATATCCTGATGTTACCTAACTGTTACTCAACAATACACACTTGAGAGGCTTTTGCTTTAATTTACTCTCCATATTTAAAAGAAGCAACACAAATAGAGAGCCGAGGTCACGCCCCTCACTGTGGGACCCATGGGACCTTATTTTGGAAAAACTTTGTATAGAAAAGTACTTTTTTAGTTTAGTTTGATTCCACTTTAATTGTGTCACGAGTCACATATATGAGGTTTTATCAATTTAGAATATAATTTTTCAAGTCAAGATTGTCTCAGTTTGTCGTAATTAAAGTAAAATACCAAGTAGTTTTGTGTTAAACCGCTCAGTGAACTACATCGTCTCGCTCAACACATCACCAGCACCAACATGGCCGCCAACTCGTCTCAGAAAAGGCGGTAAAAAAGATGTAAGTCACAATAAATCAATAATTATCTGAAATGGTAGTTTGCCAGTTCTGTGAGCTCCTAATATACATCGTGTAATCTACGATGTTTGAGTTATGGGTTTTAGCGATCGTTCAACGAGACGACGTCACTAATGCGACTGTTGGCTGTGTAGTCTTTATAAACATGTTTTTTCACAGTCTGATAATTCATTAATTTTGTTACAAACCGCAACTTTATTGACTTTGAAACGATCATATGATTAGTTTATGGTACATTTAAGCAGGAGCAAAAAGTGATTTGTCTTTCTTCATTCACTACCATACAAAGTTTTTCTGAAATAAGGTCCCATGGGGCAAACAGGAAGGGGCGTGACCTCGGCTCTCTATATCACAGTCACATGTGTAAACGTCAGCAGCAAGCTAGTGCTCTGGATATTCAAAAGACACAATTTGTGATGCTAATCAATAACATCATCAGACAGTCTTGTGTAATTATTCCAACAAATGAATTAATTTTAAATGAAAATCAGCAGATAGTAAATGCCAGCACATTCATACTTAGGAATTACATGGCAGTGGGAGTGTTCAATGAACAGCAATTAGTCCATTTCTCTTGACAGCATGAGGATGCAGATGCTGCCACATGTTGTGAATGTCAAAAGACCCGTCGTGGCACAAACTCCCGACTGGACTCTGATAGAGAGCTCAAATTGCTATGAATTATCAACTGCCATCGCCGCAAAGGGCACTGCCTCATTACTGCTGACAGTTTGTGTAAAGAGCCCGAAATATGCAATCAACATAATAATAGAGAATTTACATGAAACATTCAAGTTGGACTTAATTAGTAGATGAAAAATGCATGTTTCCCCCAGCAATTATTAATAATTAATCTCAAATGTTCCCTTTGGATAGAGAGATTTGTTAATGTTGCTTACTTGTTCGTGTTAAAACTAAATCATTGCTGTATATTAGTTTAAGTGAATAATGCTCTGGTATATTATCGGCCTGCTGATGATATACTGTGGCACCGAAATGACTGACATTATGATTAAATGGTGGCCTAAAAACTTACTTTTGCGATGCCATTGCCATGCTGGGCGTGCCCTGCGTAACTACCATGGCTGTGGTCAGAAACTAAATGTAGTTTGGGTGGGTTGAATGTTTGTCAGTACTTCTCTATTTTTAATCTCAGCAAACTCAACGAAATCTGTCGTAGCGCATATGACAGGCTCAGAGGTCACAGAATACACTTCCTGTAGGCAAAACATGGCATTTAAGCTGAAATCCATGATAGTTTTGTGGTGGAAACACTGTGGAAATTTCAGAGTTCGAGTAAACAATATCATTACTATATTTATATGACAGGCTGTGTTAAATAAAACTAGAAATATAACCTAAATGTGAAACATATTTCTACACTAGTTCTCAAACAGAAAGAATGGATGTAAATAAATAATAATAGAAAGTAAGGAAAAAAAATATTCAATGGCTTGGTATGACCAGAGGGCATTCTCCATCCACTGTTACTGTCAGTACACTCAATATTTTACCCTCCTCGACAAGGTTATGACACCAGGCTGAATAAACCCACCTCAACACAATTTATTCACTTTGAAGATGTGAAATACAGCAAAGCTTACTGGCCCTTTCAAGCCAATATAATTGATTGAACATTCATGGCCTGCAATGAGATAAATAATAGATGCAATAAGAGGTTCGTTATAAATTGAACCAAATTATGAAAACATTTCAGCCAAAATAGAAAATGATTTTAAATACATAGTCTTATTGCCTTGTCGTGAAATGCTCACACACAAACTTAACAAGTTTGAGTAAATGTATCAACAAGGCTAAGCTTTTGAAAATGTATGTTATGTGGGAAAAAAATAGATATCTTGGAAAAGTGCCCTCTTTAAATAAATCTTTGGAATACAGCAACAATTGTTTATGTGGGAAATTTAAAGGGTAAGGTCGCCCAAAAATGAATATTCAGTCATTATCTACTCACCCTCATGCCTATGCTCAGTCATGTGAAGTTTCATATGCTAAAGATCTCTGGAGCATCACAACAAAATACTATTGCAGCATTCTCCTAAACAACTGAAGAAGATGGGGACTTGTATTAAAACATATAAAAACAACACACACACACACACACACACACTCACACACACACACCCTTGACATGTGGTTGAGCTTGTACACCCGCTTCAGACACTTTTAACTTAGCAGCTACAGTGCTGATTTCCTAACTTCTTGATATGGTCTGTCATTTGTTCCACCATATACCTGTATCAAGAGCAATCTGAATATTTGAAAAATATCCTGATCTTAAACTTTGTATTTTATGATATTGAGTCACCCTCGGTACAGATACGAAAGGGATGTTATATTATTGTTAATAGAACACAAATGACCACAGGTGATTGTAGTGAAATCACCTGAGACAGTGACTTGATCCGGCTCAAGTCACTGTTTTGAGGACTTGACAGAAAATAAATTACTTGACTTAGACTTGGAAGTTAAAGACTCGGGACTTGACTTAGACCTGATGACTCTCATGACTTGTTTGTGTTCATTGGATGTTTTGATCAAAAAAAAAAAAAAAAAAAAAAGGGTCCCACTGTCAGTGTTTCCCTGTTTAAAACTTAAAATTTGAAGAAGAACTTAAAAAATAAATGATTTTTAATAAAGTTATTTGATTTCTGTCGATTACATTTATTTAACTGATGCTCAGTTAAGATTAAAAAAAACAATTCATTATAATCATTTTTTAACTGGTTACATAAAACGTTTGATTTATATCATTATTCGACAGGTATTGACACCTTGTCTTTTCTCTGTATGAAGATAGAGAACTACAGGTTAGACTACGGAATCTTGGGAAGGGGAAGGGACGTGACCTGGGACATGACTTGGGACTTTACCTGCCAAGGGAAAAATTACCTGGGTCATGCTTTAAACATGGACCGAATGACTTGTCTGGAAATCACAAAGCAACTAATAGGATTGTCATTTTGAAGGGTAGTCTTTGCAAGAATAGTTTTTCTATTTTATTTTCAATACCCTGTCACAAATAACCGCTGTTTTATTATTTTCATTGAGTTTTGAGACCTACCTCGCCTAAATGAGAAGTCTATATAGGGACCAATGCAAAGAAAATGGATCCCCCCCCCTCCCAGAAAGTAATGTCTACCCACAATGCTCCACAATTGCAAACAGCTCGGGTCACAGCTCCACTCTGAGAGCCTCCTCTGTGCTTTGGATCACTTCGTATCCACCTGTTTAAGTGGACTGCTCTGACGCTCTGGCTGATCGTGGAGTGTGGTGTTTAATTCCGTTGCTGAGAGTAATTTCCACACGCAGCGATCAACTTTTTTTTCCCTATTTCAGATAGCAGGAACGTGATTGGCTGTGAGATGCGTGCTCCTCTTGTGATTGGCTGTCCCTTGTTTCCGGGGCTCCGCTGTGCACTCACTGACGTTTCTCGGTCTGCCCCGAGATAGACCGGAGAGAATGGCTGCCAGTGGAGGTTAGCAAAAAAAAATCTTCATTGTTTTGTGTAGTAATCAGACTCAAACGACGCCGTTTTTAAGTTGTAATTCGTGTGTTTATGTGTTCGCAGAGTATGGTATTACTGACTAATGGAAAGAGTCATGACATGTTGCATTCGTGTTAAAAGAGGTCAGGCTCTAAACGACTCCTCAAAAGTGTTGGTTATCGTTAGCCTCGCCGTGCAGCTAATGTTAGCTGTCTGGCTAACTTTCGGCCGGTTAGCTCGCTACCCACAGCTGATTGTGTAAACACTTGTTTATGACAAGAGACAAAGGTTAGACAAGTGGTAGTTATAGTTACTGTTACCGATATTTATGTACCAGTCTTTGCTAAATACTGTTATGTTTCTCTCAGATAGGAACGTTAAGACTGGGATGAGTTTTATCGCCCTTTATATCTCGCAATGTTGTGTCAAAGAACGCTTGCTAACATTAGCTTGCCGACTAGCTATCTGCTAAAAGTTAAGCTTGCATGTCAACTAGCCAGCGTAACCGCGAGCATTGCTCGTCTTCGTGAAAATACAACACTCAGGCGAACCATACCACAGCTCGACAGCGACCTAGTTTGTATTCTTCAAGTTGGCGTTCAGTCTAACCGCATTAGCCACCTACACGGTTACTGCAGTCACCGGCAGTGTTGTGAGATGTTAGCAAGCTAGCTTACCACCTGGCGAGACAGTAGTTCTCTATTCACTCATCGCGAGCCTTTGTCCTGTCAAGGAGTTAGCGTTGCACACCTCGTGTATTTGTTGGAAAAGTTTTGGTTTCTTCGCAGCTGTTAACATAAGACTACAGCAGCGATAGGTTACAGAAACCACGAAGTTGGGGTGCCACTTGTATAACTTGCCACAGTACGTGTGATAAGAGACATGCTGACTTTGTAAAACCAACTAAAGGGGAGCACCACTGAACCCACGAGTTTACAGGCCCATATGTTATCCGTATGTCCTGAGTCGGTCTGTGAAAATATGAACAACTTTGAGCCTAAGTCAGGTAGAAATGCATGCAGAAAAAACGAGGAAAGCAGATGAGAAGCTTTTGTAATCGCCATAGTCATTATGACTGTAGCCAAATATTCCCTTGACCCATACACAGTGTAAATCCTAATACCTAAATCAGATTTGAGTCTGTGACATCTGTTTTGAAACCAGAATATAAACTGTACATGTCCCACTTAAGAACACTCAGGGACCTTTGCAGTTTTATTTTTCTGTACTTAACTTTTCTTTGTAAAATATTTTTGGGTTTTATTTTTGACATGTTGTAGATTTGTAATCACTATTGTCAATATTTAATCACACAGTCATCATCAATCTATCATCCCCAATTCATGCTTAATTTTGTTTTCCAATTGTCTGAACAATTAAATAACTGTGATTGGATCAAGGTTTTCCAAATGCGAACAGTTAGTATTTAATGACCCTGTATGAAATCACTTTTTATTTAATTTTGTTTAATTGGAGTCTCGTCAAGTCTTTCACTCCTGTTTACTGCACACATTATTTCAAAATATGATGTGGTGATATGTTTTTCTCTCTCTGTGTACTGTGTTATTCAGAGGTAGGGAAGCTGTTACAAGTACAAAATGGGACACCTCTGAGCACCAACTACAACGGGGTAGATGCTGTTCATGCCTGCAACATCCTTCAGCAGCTCAAAGCCTTGTATGATGAAGCACAGCTCACAGATATCGTCGTAGAAGTGGACCATGGCAAGACATTCTCCTGTCACCGAAATGTCCTTGCAGCAATCAGCCCATATTTTAGGTAACTGATAAGTGTTATAATATTCAGCTCAAATTTCCTTGTCCAGTTTTACCAGGATTAACCAAAATGCAGTTGTTGCAGTAGAACTGATTATTATATTTGTGCTTTCTCCGTCATCACCACCAGGTCCATGTTCACCAGTGGCCTTACAGAGAGCAGCCAGCGTGAGGTCAGAATTGTTGGGGTGGAATCTGAATCCATGCACCTCGTCCTAGACTATGCTTACACATCCAGGGTTACGCTTTCCGAGTCCAATGTCCAGGCCCTGTTCACTGCAGCCAGCATTTTCCAGATTCCTGCCTTGCAGGATCAGTGTGCCCAGTTCATGATCAGCAGGCTTGACCCCCAGAACTGTATTGGGGTCTACATGTTTGCTGATGCCTATGGACACCAGGAGCTGAGAGAACGCTCTCAGGACTACATCCGCAAGAAGGTCAGTAACATGAGCAATAGGTTGTTTTCTTAAAAGTTCATTGTATTGTGATTTAATGATTATGTTTGCTGCTACTTTATACCGTTTTTTTTTTTCCAAAGACATGGTTTTACTCTGGTCTTTTAAGACTGTTTTATTTTTGCTGTTTTTGTGCTAGTTCTTGTGTGTGTCATGGGAGCAAGAATTCCTCCAGATGACCAAGGAGCAGCTTGTCAGCATTTTGAACAATGATGACCTCAATGTAGAGAAAGAAGAACATGTCTATGAGAGCATTGTCCGCTGGCTGGAGCATGACCTGTCTGGCCGTGAGGCCCACCTACCTGAGGTTTTTTCCCAGTGCATCCGTCTGCCCTTGCTGGATGAGGCCTTCCTCAGTCGGATACCTGCCCCCTTCGCTTGTGCCCTGTCCCTGTCTAAGGACCCTTCTGAGGCCAAAGCCCGCCTCACTGGCTCCAATGGTTGCCCACAACGCCTGGGTATGACTGCTTCTGAGATGGTCATTTGCTTTGACGCAGCTCACAAACACTCAGGGAAGAAGCAGACGGTGCCTTGTCTGGACACAGCCACGGGAAGGGTGTTCAAGCTCTGCAAACCACCTAATGATCTCCGGGAGGTCGGCATCTTGGTGTCCTCAGAGAATGACATCTACATTGCTGGAGGTTACAGACCGAGCAACAGTGAGGTGTCCATAGACCATCGGGCAGAGAGCGACTTCTGGCAGTATGAACACGCGGGCAATCGATGGCTTCCACGCGCACCTCTGCTCAGAGCGAGGATAGGCTGCAGACTTAGTCACTGCTGTGGAAAGCTTTATGCACTGGGAGGCAGAGTATATGAAGGTGACGGGCGAAATGCATTAAAGTCAGTAGAGTGCTATGATGCCCGGGACAACTGTTGGACAGCAGTCAGTCCTATGCCAGTGGCCATGGAGTTTCACAGTGCTGTGGAGTACAGAGATCGCATCTATGTCCTCCAAGGTGAGCTTATAATGGTTAAGTGACTCTAATCCATCGAAAAAATGGACTGAAGATGACCCTAATAATGTCATATGTGTTATCAATTCACCACTGCTGTCAGTAACGATTCTTTCTTTCCCCTGCAGGTGAATACTTCTTCTGCTTTGATCCCCGTAAGGACTATTGGAGTCATCTTGCCCCGATGAGCGTCCCTCGAAGTCAGGGTCTGGCTGCCTTGTATAAAAACTGCATCTACTACATCGCTGGCATCTGCAGGAACCACCAGCGCACCTTCACTGTGGAGGTCTACGACATCGAGAAGAACACGTGGAGCCGGAAGAAAGATCTGCCCTTTGACCAAGCCACAAGCCCGTACATTAAGGCCATGCTGCTGCAAGGCAAGCTACACCTGTTTGTACGAGCCACACAGGTCATGGTGGAGGAGCTCGTGTTTCGCACCAGCCGCAAGAACTCCCTTTACCAGTACGACGACGATGCAGACGTATGGACCAAAGTCTATGAGACACCCGACCGCCTCTGGGATTTGGGTCGCCATTTTGAATGTGTGGTGGCCAAACTTTACCCACAGTGTCTACAGAAAGTGCTTTGAGGTAGCTGGTTTTGTGAACCCAATCTATGAGGCAGAGAGGAGTAAATGTGGTCCTGCCTGCCTTGTGCCTGGTGTTACCTTAGGTTTGCACCACAAGGACCATTTTTGGTTAAGTCTTAAGTCGTTCAAACTTTGGTTTAACATGATCAAAACGGGGGTGCTTTCAAAGATTGCAGTATTTTTTTTTTTTCTTTCCAGACGGCACCAGCTACCCACACTGATGCTTGTTTAACAAAACCGTACAATGAATCATAAGTGCAATTATCCTATTTTTTGCTTGTTGTTGAGCCATGTTGTTCTATTTTTGTTTTAATAACGTATTATAGTTAAATGATTTTTACAAATGATAAGCATGCGAATGAGGGTACTGGCAGGATAAAAGTGCCCTCTGGAGATATGGATGCTACGTGTCAGCATAAAGTGAAAATCTATATATATAAATAACTATATAAACTATATATTCATACGGGTAAGATGAGTACCGAGCTCATTAGTAGGTTGCTGGCTCTGAGGTTTGTGTGTTTGGTATTTTTTTTTTTTCTATTCTGTGCTCAAGTCTCTCTTCAGCTTATTTTATAGAACAGTTTTAATTTGAAGTGTGCTTGTGATTTACATTACCTTAGTGTTTTTGAAGCTTGAAGCTTGTATGATATTTTCTACGGCCCTCTCTTCTCTCACATGCGTCAGTGTGTCAAACAATACACTATGTGTGGCTTCCGAGCTATTTGTAA
Source organism: Lagodon rhomboides (assembly GCA_039737535.1). Classification (NCBI taxonomy): domain Eukaryota; kingdom Metazoa; phylum Chordata; class Actinopteri; order Spariformes; family Sparidae; genus Lagodon; species Lagodon rhomboides. Next base: position 11,535,657 of record CM077785.1, on the reverse strand, counting down.
GTTTAGTTTGAGATTTCAGTTGCGTGGGAGGGCCCGCGCCTCCCACTCTTTTCAGTTGGCATCCATTTTGTGTCACATTGCGAAGACAACTTAAGCGAAATGTTAGATAACTCACTCTCCACATTGGAGAAATAAGGACGGAGTCAAATTTGTGGCAACACTAAGTGGAACGTTCAGACCAACTAACAGGCTTACCTCAGAAACTTCAGATCTATTTGATTAGGAGAAAAGGGACATTTCAGGCCATTGTGTTGATGAAGCAACTGTGTGAAAAGCTCAGCTCAGCATTGAGCTCTCTTGAGGTTGTTTTTCGACTCTGGATTATAATTGAAAAAGGTTGAAAGAGCCTTCCTCTTAAATGCCAAAAAGCATTTGGGGTCTTGTCATAGTTGATCTGGACATTGAAAATAATTTTGTGGTAGCAATAAGTCATGGAACTGTGATTAGGCTATATTACGTTATATTACCTTAGTAAAAGTGCATTAAGTGTTTTGTGTGCTTGTCTCTGCTAGCGAAAATCGAGGAAGTTCCAATAACGATTGTGTGGCTGTTGCATGGGTGCAGGCTTGAAGTGATGCGTAATTTAGTGCAGATCATTTCGGATGCCAATGTGCCTGTGGCTTGCAGAGGGGCATCAGAATAAGAAAAAAAAACTGTTCCTCCTGACGAAGAATATCTGAAAAGTCTTACTCAGCGTTGCACTGAATCACTCTCCACTTCAGCAGTCCTCCGCTGCAAACTTTTCCGTAGCACCCTCCTGAACAAGCGGACTATACAAACGTGTGAGGGTGGCCCGGATTGTGTGCTAATTCATCCAACAGCCATGAATCCGTCTTTACACACCATCACACAGAGGACACAATTTGTTGGTGCTGCTTTTTCTTTTTTCTTGTTTTTTTTTTTTTTTTTGACAATCTTGTATAGAAATATTAATACCACCACTGAGTGGCGTTCCCTGTGAAAGTGTGACATTTTCAGTGCCGTCAATTTCCTCATGCAGGTTCCTGTGTCATCTTTGCACTACACATTTCCCTTGTATCTTATCTTAACGAAGAGTGCCCCTCTATATTATGCGAAAGGTTTTATGAACCACACAGCAATCATCAGAGATTTACACGCAAAGTGAACACCAGAAGAGTCACATTCAGCATAGACTTGCGGATATAACTTCTCCAAGAGAAGATCCACTGTTGACTGACTTTGAGCTTATTTTGAATTGATCCAGCTTGGATAATGCCCTCAAAACAACCCTCATCGAGCGTGAGAGAAGGTTTGAGCTTCATCCACCTGTCTACAGACGGCCATTTGAGAACCAGGAACGGAGAACTCTCAGGATTTCTACTGATACACAGTACTGTATTTAAATGATTTTGTTATGTGTAATATACTGTACTATAGGTTTGCTGTACTTGCACAGTTTTTTAAACTTCTCTTCAGTTTCTTTTATAACTTGAAAAAAAAATAGATGTGATTTTCTTTTTGTTGTCTCCAGTGGCTGTTTTTTTTTTTTTTTTTCCTTTCCTTTATGTAATTACCTATTTAGTTATGGTAGAGTAATCCTGCTCTGTTGAGGAAAAAAAAATGATTACCCGCACGAGTGATACATTTTGATTTATTTTCTCCTCCTCTGTTGTACAGTAGTATTTCTTTGTAACACCTCACCGAAACTAAGCATTACAGATCAAGTAACTACATCGTTACGTCATGTTTCAAACACCAGTCATGTAATACAACAAGCTACAATAATAAAAAAAAACAGCTCTCTATGTCCAGACTTAGTGGCCTTTGGGCTGCGATACATAGCTCGTCTTGGTCATCTACATGCATCGCTCATGGGTGCTATTACATTGTGTTCTTCATGCATTTTCCTCCTTTTACTTCGCTGGTTTGTCTGTTTTGGGTTATAGTGGTGGTTGAGCTCAACTGTGAAATTCACATTGCACATAATTTGAAAAATAAAACTATTAAAGGTGAAATTCATTCATTTATTCTTCATTAGGATGTGTGCTACTGTTTTTGTCACACTCCTGTCAGTAGGCAGTCACAAGATATGAGTAGACTCTTTTCACGGCAGACATTTAGACACGTCAAAGCAGAAGCTCGGGTGTGAACATTAATGTCGGGTGTCCCAGTAGGCCATGTTGGTGTGTGAGCATGCAGATTACCAGAACACAAGGAACCTCAAAAAGGAGGAACGTCACTGAATCTTGCTTCTGGTGCCAGACTGTGGTGACAGCCGTATTGAAGACTATTTGACACATACGAGGAAATGACTCTAGAAAATTAAAGATCACACTTCAGAGTAGGTTAACGGCAGTCTTTTCCCCCCAAATGATTGACAGGGCTGATGATATTGTGAGCGAACGGGGCAGGTCCGACCAAATTTTCCCTGCTTAAACTGCAATTACACTGCAAGCAGGAGCTTTTCACGAAAGACGTAGAGAAAAGAACAGCGTGACGATGATAAAATCAGTCGTAGGCATACTCTGCTGAAGTGTTTTCTGGAGGCATTTCTTCATCAGAAGTCATATGACAGATACGTTGGGTCACCACAGTCAAAGCAAGATACAGTGTTGTAATGACCCTTTTTTTATATTCCTTGCCAGAAACCAGGAACTAACTCATCTAAATGAAACAAAAGCCAGCATTAATGTTATAAATTCCACCTCTGCTTTTCTTTTTTTGTTTTTGCTTTGACAAGTTGAAATGTCTGCCATGAAAAGGTTTTATTGGGTGTTGACAGGTCAACAAGTCGAGACACTGTTTTGATGAGTGACAGAAAACAAAGAGACTTGAGACTTGAGAAATGATAGCTCAAATTACTTTTCTGTGTTCATTTTATGTTGTAAGTGTGGGAGAAAAATGTGATTCCTCCAGGTAATTCTGTCCTCATACCATAGGAGGTCATACCTATCCTTATCCAGACTGTAACGTCTGTACAGGATACATATGACCTCCAATGATATGAGGACAGAGTGACCTGGTAGAATCATATTTTTCTCCCACAGTTAAATAAGTATAGTTCTTTATGTTTTCATCTGTGCCCGATTCTCAGGATCACACCAAATCTACTGAACGGATTTCCATGGAACTTGAATGGAGGAGGGGTCCAGGCCCAGAATAGACCCCATTAGATTTGGTGCGGATACGGATAAAGGGACGGATCAAGGAATTTTCTTCTCACTTACTTTAACATTGTGAAATGGGATTATGTCTTTTATTTTATTTTTTATTTTTTAAACATTTTCATTACAGTGAATAATGCATGGATCTTGATGAAAAAAACAAACAGATGTATTGAAGTGGCTGGTATCTATGATTGAGTACAGATGTATAATGAGCATTATTCTAGTTCTTGTCTTGCTGAGAGAAGGCATCAAGAAATAATAATAATAATGATTTATTTTTTTGTTTGATTATACTTCTTTCACTTAATATCAACAATTCACTGTCATACCTTTTGTACAGGTAAGATAAGTTTAAGCCAAAGTCTCATGATTGGGCAGATTAGAAGACACTCTTACAACTTTTTCTCTCTAAAGGCTTGATACTGCAGGTCAAGACTGCAGATAAGACTGCTGGGGACAAAGTGACGTGGGACTTGAGTCCGATCCACTGTTCACTGCCTCAGAGCTATGTACGATGGTGTAACAGTGCCACAGACAGTAGTGTGACCTGTAGGCTGATGATCCTGAAACCAGTCAGAACCGATAGGAAACCCCTCCAGGCGCTGGGGCGACACGTGACCAGCCGTCACACTGAGAGTAGCAGGCTGAAACTCAGTGAGTTAGTAGAGACACACGGGCTGAGCAGACATTCCTCCAAAGGTACGGCACACTGACACTCTGTACATCACATCTACGAGCTTATCTGTCTGTAATGCGCTGAAGTTACAGAATCAACACTACAGTTATTGTTGCATCACTGTTGTCGGCTGTTGTCCACGTGTTTCGGTCCGTCTCTGTCTGTCTTTCTTTCATTCTTTCATTCAAAATGTCTGTACATTTGTAAACCATTGAACGTCTCGCGACACTAGTTTTGGATTAAAAAGCTGTAGTTAGGACAACAAGAAAGAAAAGGGGGGTAAGTTAGCATCTGTCTCTCTGGAGTTACATGTTGTGGTTGTACTCGTGAATGGAGTCAGACACATGACACAACAGATGCTACAGGACATTGTCTCCCCGGCTGACTGCCCAACACGTAAAACCGAGTCCTCACCTGTTCACACCGTGTTCACAGAGTCGTGTTACACTTGTGTTACCGCTTTTAGCCTCTTTAATGATACACGCCGCCACGTGCTAACTTCTTTATCCGCTGTTAGAGGATGAATACTACTAAAGTTGTATTTAAAGGCACAGTGCCCCATTTATGACCACGAACATTACATGTAGATTAACATGTAACCGAACAGCTTGATTTAATGATGATACATCACCATTTTGTGTTTCTCCTTGCACTATTATGAAATTGTTGCTAGCTCAGTTAGCGTATTTTTATATTAACAAACATGACTTATGCAAACAAACCTTTCTCAGCGTCAGAAAACAATAAAACTTTGATGTGTTGTAACTGCCAACTAATGTGGGAGTCTTTTATTTTGAAATCTGGCCACTCATTTCCTGACATCAGTAAGTTTGCAGATATGACTTAGGACTCCATGGTGCATAATGAAGCATTTTAATATGTATTTGATCACCTCATAGAATATGTTATTGTGATAATACAGTGTCATCGTGCATGTCGTCCGCTCTCTGAACAGGAAGATGTCCCCGGCTCCTGCAGATGAGTTGGGCTGCAAGCCCCTGGACGGTGGTTGGGGCTGGGTTGTGGTGGTCGGGGCCCACATCTCCATCGGATTCGCCTACTCCACGCCCAAAGTCCTCTCCATTTTCTTCAAAGCGATTCAAGAAGACTTGGGGACCAGCTTCAGTGAAATAGCATTGATTTCCTCTATCATGCTAGCTGCCATGTATGCAGGCGGTGAGTTGATTCGATCAGCATGTATTGCATCAACAAATTGGAAACCATCGGCTATTTCACAGATCACCTGCTTTACACTGTTAGGCTAACCTTTGAGTTGCCTTTGTTCTTGTACTGCTTGGTAATATTCTCGTCTTAAAATGTCGCTCTTTGGTCTCTCGGTATATTTCAGTATTCATATTGCGTGGTGCGTCCTTTGTTAAGCAGGTCTACAAGTTTTTACAGCTGTAGTGCTGGATAAGCTTCTTTTGGTTCTCATTTTCATGATGGTGATAACGCTCAGTGTCAGTACTGTAAGATAGTTACTGACCTTGGAAAATGTAATTTGACTAATAAAACCTCCCTCGTCTTTGACACTCGCTCTCAAACTCCCTCCCTTCACAATTTCTAGAATATAGGGGCATGCTTTTTATTTTAGGCCCTATTCAGACCCAGTTCAGTTTGTTGTTACCTAACCGGTGAAGCAAGCAGAACATCTAGGTTACCTGAGTGTTACGCCTCTATCAGCGCCCTGGTGCACATACGCACGAGAGTGACGCTGCACACATTCTTGCATCACACAATTCCACTGATCAACAGTGATATGTTGCAAGGCACCAGCAAAGGCAAAGAATAATGAGACTGGAAGCTAGTAAACCGAGATGTAAACAAAAAAAAAAAAGAAAACTGAAAAAAAAATTGGAAATGATTTTCTAAAGGGAAGGCAATGCACTCCACCAGGGCAGGAATTTCACGAGGGCCACAAGGGCCATGGCCCTCGTGCCCCCACAATTTGGCCTTGTGCCCTTAAAAAACATATCTGCTCTGAGGCCACAGTGGCCTTGATGCCCCGCCCGCACTGCCCCAGTTGGTTTTGTGGTTTTCTAGTCTGCCTCTTTCCTGTCAACACAGTTTTGACACCTGCATCTTTTGAGAAAAAAGTGTCTTTTGGTGACAATCATCATCAGTGGTGGGTTTGATTCGAGCCTGGCATGAACCGCTCGGACGGGCTATACTATACAATAAGGATAAGGACGCCCTTGAGTATCGAGAGCGTGTCGTCTGTCACCGGCAAAGAACTTTAACTCACCGAGTGTTTGTGATGAAAATAAATTACCGTGACCGTCAGACCTCCACGTGTACCGTCATGTCTCTTTAGGAGCCGCAGCGCCGGATTTCTATGTGAATTCACGGCGGTTCTTCTTCTTATTATTCTTTAAGGCGGAGCTCATTCATTTTGTATTCTTTTTAGATATTTTCAATGGTTTCTTATCTTCAGACATAAAAAAGTATAGGAGATGTTTCTTTACCTGCTTGACAGTTTCGACTGAGACTCTAATCTTCCTCAGAAGCGTCATTAGTCCTTAAATTAAATTCATTATGGACGTGGACTTAGAATCATTGTTTTATTTTATGGCCTTGGTGCCGTGGCTTTTGGCCTTTGTGCCCTCAAAAAAATGACAACACAAAAGGCCAAGTGGCCTTGCCCCTAAAATGACGAAATTTCAGGCCTGCACTCCACACACTAAAACTGCATGCAAACATATGTTTGTTTACAAGAGAGGACTCCACGGGGCCCCTTCAGACTCACTGGCTTTTGCCAAGAGAAAACTGAACATGAGGAAAGCGTTAGATATTAGTAAGCGACATGGCGGTATAGAGACTAACTGGAGCTTTTGCTACGGAGTGACTATATTTGAAAGATCTGCTTCGCTACACATATCACACAGCAATGACTAGCTCATTGTTCACTGCTGTCAGGGCCACATTGTTGTTTATGCAGCATTTGTATTTATTTATTTCTTTTACTGATTTTTAGTATCCATGCTTGCGAAATTTGTTGCATTTACTGCTACAGCAATACGCTGTTCAGTACAATTTATAGTAAATGGGTCCTGTTGAGGTGAGCACAGCTCGAAATGCTGCATCTGTCAAGTAAGGAAAGAAGATTCAGAGTCTAGTGCGCAGAGTCATTCCAAAGGGACTACTAACACTAAATAATAACTGCTTTTGTCTTTTCCTGACTTGGCAGGAAAATAGCTCACGGGAAGAAAGAATCACAAACTATGTCATGCGACAAACTACTTAACAGTATCACTGTTTCTAAGCTGCCTTGAACGTATCTTTAGCATCGCTGTACTACAATTTCTTGTCATTCATCGGTCCACATATACGCTGATATATGCCTTTTTTCAAATCCAGAGTTGAGAGCAGAGTTGTTTGTAATCCAGTGAGATATGAGGTGACATGCCTTCAGGCAATCAGAGGTTTCGGTAGTCATCGCCTCTGAATCAATACTCTGTACACGATTAAAGAGTGCATTTGTACTGGCCCACATATAATAGCCTGCAGGTTAACCAGACTGAGCTCTTTTTTTTTTTACCCTCCTTGGTCTTCTTTCTCTTTTTGGATACTGTTTTGTTCCCTGAGGGCTCTGACTCACCAAGTTCACCTCCAAGTACTAGCACCGATAATGGTCTCCTGATCAAACACTTTTCAGATTGCCTGACATTTTCTGTTAGCCTAAAAGTTACACTTGAACAACCCACAAAGACTATCGCTAGCAGCCAGCAGACTGCAGATGCGCATGCCAGCGTGATGCCAGGGGGCAAAAGTAAATCTCACTTTATAGCCAATGAGAAAAGTTATTTGCCGTCTGTCTTCTGTGCAAAGAGAACAACAGTTGCACTGTTTACTCATTTGGAACAGATAGATAATTGACAAATTGACCTCACATGAGTTACTGCACCCACTGAAATAGTTTATGACTTCCTAATAAGAAGAAGGATGTTAGCCGGTAGTACTCACCTGACTTTAATTTTAATTATTCACACTGACACTGTTAATTCTGAGTCATTTATGAGTAGTGCCACTGTTTCCCTCTTCAATATTCAGGTTCAACACAAAGACACATATAGGATGTGTGTAAGTATTTTGATGTTAAAGGAACAGAGATCCTGGTGAAAGAGTTTTGCCGAGATAAAAATATAGTTTGATGGCAAAACAAGATTTCCCTCTTTACAGCAACACTGCTATTGACTGCACAATGTGTGCAACTACACTCAGGCCTGCAGCGGCACCATCAGCAGTTGCCCAGCTACCCAGGCATAGTATATTTTAATAGCTTCTTATTAAGAGGAGGTAAAACGCTTTACTGTTTTTTAAAAAATTAAGTAAGAAAAAAAAAAGCTACGATTTCAGATTTCAAAGGTTGTAAATCTAAACCTAATTTCATGCCGTACACATGTTTCTTTCATCTTCTTCCTCGTGTTAATCATCTTGTGACCATATACGTCTTGTGACGCCTTCAGGCTGTGCCCTGACAGACAGCAGCTCTCTATTTGTCACTCTTAGAAGAAGCACAGCCTCCTCATTCATATGAATGTGGCTCCTCCATTAGCCAGCTAGCTTTGGCTTGTTGCTGGTCCAGTATTCCTGTGCTAGTGGTGCAAACGCCAGCACTCCCCTGGTGCTCCAAGCTCCCAGGCTGGACCACTAGATGCAGGGCTAACTGAGCTAACTAGCTAACAGCAGCTCGAATCAGCAAAACATGGCCCTGTTTGGTTTCAGTATGAATTTGGATACTGGACTTACTTATGTAAGGGGAATGGCATGTTTTCACTGCTAACCTCATATATATTCTAACTAAATATGATGACTGCTTGACAGATATCAAACCTATAAAAACAGCTGGAAGATCCAAACTGTTTGATTCACATTTTAACAGCATAGCATTGGTAGATTGGTAACACAAGTTTCACTGGACCTTTAATCATCTGCTGAAACAAAATGCAAACCACAACTCATCCCTTTTAGTACACCTTAGTTTTAACCGAATCAAAGCATTGTGTGATGGGGTGATGTGGGGGGCTTATGTCACGGAGGATACACATGCTTCATCACCGCTTTCACAACGGGCGAAACAGTCTGAGAATCGTAAAATGACTTCTCTCTCCTACCTGTGTTAGGTCTTGTTTCACACACTGTTTGGAGTACTTTGAAAAACTCATTAGACGACACAAAATGTGACAAAATAAACGTCTCGTGGAGGCCTCGCGTGCATTTATCAGGAGCCGTTTTCAAGGTTACAGGACAACGGGGCCGTGTGATTCACCTGGACTCGACTCGGAGAGGCCCAAGTGGTGAAATATTCCCCTCCACTGTGGCTCAGGCACAGGGCTTTATCATATTGTCCTTGGCGAGGCTTCAGCAATGTCACCCAGTGGAGGAGAGAGACAGGGGGAATATATCAGAGGAAGGTTCAGCACTCTGGGGTCTGACACCCGGTCCCCATGGGAGAGACGTGACAGCCTTTTTCAGAGAACCTCTGACTCAAGGAGTCCGAATGATGAAGTTATAATGGAAGTAGAAATGTTGGTGGTGCGGGAGATGCCCTATTGTGACACAGCTACAGAGAGAGAGATGATCTATCATTGACCCCCGCAGGCACCTGGTTAACTGTATAAACAGCAGGATGGATATTTTTATTCCATGTAGTGTAGTTACAGTGGTGCAGCAGATGGGACAATCCAATACAGCTCAGCGTGCAGTGACAAAGAAAACCTCACTGCGATCAAGTTTTGCACATTTTGCATGTAAATATGTTAATGCATATTAAAATTAATGTTTTTTTATTTTACTGTACATGAGATAAGCACAGATGAGTTTTTAAAGGGATATTTAAAATCTCGGTTGTGATACCAGAGCACGGCTCAGTCGGTGAGTCCTGTTCTCAGAGATCTGCCAGGAAGTTGGCAGCTTGTCAGACAGAAGTGAGGCGAAGAAAAAGCTAAGGGGCCGCTTCATTCTCATCTCAAACCTCTCTATACTGTAGAGCTGAAACATTTAGCTGTGTAGTTGATCGACAGAAAACATAGATGCAGCTATTGTAGATAACTGATTAATTGTCTAGAAAGTGAGGATTTACTGTTTTTCCCTCATGTTTCACGATTCTCCAAATCAACAATTTGATCAGACTTTGATTTTAAGGTCACACTTCTTTTCATTTACTCACAGCTTTGTTATAAGGCGATAGACTATTGCGTCTGGATTTGTAAAGATCAACAGATGACTAGTTTTATAACAACTGTTGTTAACATTTTAATTCTTCTTTAAAACAATTTTGCAACACACTTTATCCTGGTGGCTTTTTGGAGGGTTGTATTTGGGGTTAAGCAAGCTCAATCAGGAATCCCCAAAAAATAAAGATTCCAGAGTTTAACAATTCAGCATGAAAAGATAGAAATTCCATTTATAACAATGGTCAATATCATTGATAAATTAAAAACTCATCCCAATCTATTTTTGATTGGGAAACATAATTGCTACGCCCCCTTGTTAAAGTTAACTGAAAATCATGTCTTATAATCTAAACGCAGAAATTTGAAGACGTCACGCTGGGCTTCAGGAAATTATGTGTGAAATTCACCTTTTTTTGTGACAAATTATAGACTGAACAATAAAACAATTGAGAAGATTAATTGATAAAGAAAATAAGTTATTTGCAGCTCTCTACCTTTCAAATTACAGCGTTTTTCTTGTGGAAGAACACCAGTTGGTTACTGTGCACTATAGTTGGCTTATAGGTGATGTGGCATGCTAACAAACAGCAGTGTATACTAGCAGTGTCCCATGCTGGAGTGCATCTCCAGCATGGGACATTCATTGAAGGTGTTCTGTTGTTGATAGTCAGAACTGTGTTTAATGTGGTCTAAAATGTTGTATTAGCTTGTCCAATGCACTCCTGCTTCAGTTTGCCCACCTGCTGCATGCTGGCTTGATGTGAAAGCCTTTAAAAAGTCCATGTATTGATGTCCCCACTCGGACTGGAAAACAAACCGCAGTAATTCCCTACTCCCAAAAGCAGACAGCTTCTTATTGATCTAAACGGCATTTATATTAACGCAATAGCTCAAATTCCATGACATGTAATCGTAAAAGAGTTGGTTATAGTGATTAACCAACCTCTGCAGTCTTTGAGCTTGTCGTGTCGGTTTTACAGCTCGCAGCTTTTCTGCTTCTTTCAGTGTCACAGCTTTAATAAGGCTTGTATCAAGTTGCAGCAGGTATTGGTTTTCAGCAATGCTAATGTTAACGACTTGCTGGTGATCAAAAACAGCTATATGAAGAATGAATATTGGACTACTGTATATTTGTCATGTGAACAGAAATACGACTCCAAACTAACACCAATATTGATTCAGATTTCTGCTGGATGTGTAAATGTGCAAGTATTTTCTTGTATGTTAGTCATTTGAAGCCATAAAACAGTACGTCAAATTTTGTGGCGTTCAGCCAAAATGCAATCAGTGCTGCGTTAGTGGTTCATATTGAAAAAAGGTTTTGAGGAAAACATTTTTTAGATTTGATAATTATTATGGGTAATCAAAAGTAACATATAAAGGTGATAAAACATTCAATCAAGGAAAATGTTCTAAAGAATGTGGTCGCAACAATCAAAAATATAATGAGAACATACTCTTGTTAATGCAGATTGACTTTAGGACAACACACTTTCCCTCTCGATATGAATAATTTTTAATCATGTACTGAGAAATTAATTGTCAGCCATGGTAAACTGTTTTCAGTTATCACCATCCACGCACACGCCCTTCACATCACAGCCTCGAAAAGCCGCAGTATGTGTCAGTAATCATGGCAGCCCATATATTAGTTTGATTGATGCTCGCCCCATTTTTCTATATGAATTGAGTAAAATAAACATTCAACCGATTGGTCTTTATAGCACAGAGAAGAAACAAGTTATCATTATGGCGTGCTGCAGAAGGACTGCTGGTGCAATGTCACTCTTTCAGGCAAGGTTATGAATGAAGGGAAGAGTGACAGCATATAAAAGGCTGTTTAATTGTTGATTGATCACAGAGTGCGGTATTTGACATTTTTAGGGGAGAGTGTAATGAGTCGCAAAGTTGCTTTGCAGTGGACACAAAAGTGTGGCGTTCCATCACCTGCTGTGACGTTCTTTTTAACCTTGGTTTAGACCTAGAGTAGAGAACTGGTTGTGTGAACTGTTAAGTTCATTACTAACTACTAACTGTTTGTATTGAAATGTTACAAATGATCATATTGAACTGCTTTCTCTTTACAGGACCGGTGAGCAGCGTGCTGGTCAAGCGCTATGGAAGCCGGCCAATAGTCATGCTGGGCGGACTGTTGTGTGGGGTGTCTATGGTAACTGCTTCCTTTGGGAACTCCATCATTTACCTCTACCTTTGCATCGGCATCATTGGAGGTAAAGTACTCGGGTATATTTTTAATGTAGCCCTTTCAAGTGTCTTGTGACGCTGCTGCCTAATGAACTTTAGCCAGGTTGATAGAGTTTTCATACGAGCCGAGGGGATCCTTGGACAATTAGTCGATCAGAACCGAAAACTAAGACGAAGTACCTGTGTGTTTGAAGAGAAGCCAGCTAATTTCATGATATGGATCCCAGACTTGTTTACCTCTTCACTTACCATTCCCATCAGCCCTTGTTAAGCACCTCCTGAGGTAGGGAAAGTCAGCATCTCTGCACATCCCTTCAGAATCTCTGGGTTGCCAAATCTTCTTCCCTTGACTGGGCTGTTGTGCTGTTTGTCAGGGCCCAGGGCATCTGCCCCAGCTCCTGGGGTGCAGTTAGAGCACCAAGGGGACCAGGACCCGGACGGTAATTAAGACAGAGCCGTCCCTGATCCCAGAGAGCATGGTCTTCCGTGGCCCTCTGTACTCTCCCGTAGGCTCCCATCACGGTCGTCACATGGGGGCTCCCTGTAACCCTGCGAGGCTCATTACCCTGCCAAGGACTGCTGTGAAGGATTAATCGGCCCAGCAAATGGCTGGGGCATGTGTGTGCCCTGCTCTGCTCCCCTGTGCCCTGGTATGCTGACACATAGGCATTGGGCAGTTCCACCCAGCTGATCATACAGACCATTTACACACATATATATACAATTGCACGCACATATGCAAAAAGATATCTATTTGGGAAAATGTCCCAGCCTCGGTGAGTTTCTTTAAGTAAGTTCTTATCCTTGTATACATCTGCTAGCCAAGATGTCACATTTAACTGATTTACTTTTTTGTGTCTTTTTTTTTTAGTGATGAACAGTCAAGATCAGTCTTATTGTCATAACACAAGGTTGCAGTAAAGCAACTGTGAGGCATAGAGGATATCCAAGAAAAGATTAATGGTTTTGATTATGTGGGACAAGAAAGATGTTCAAGTAAAAAACAAATGTTCTTTGATCTCTGTTTAAAGAAAGAAAACTTGTAACAGTGACAGAAGCCATTTAAATTGGTGGTAAACTGCAAAGCTAAGTGTGCAGAGATCGAACATGTTGATCCAACGGGCGGCGAAGTATTGGACAGTTTCATCATTTTATTTTAAACGCAGAACCCCAGGGTTCAAATCCCAGTTAGTGATACCTTTGACTTGGCCGTCTGTTCAACCAAACACAATTGACTGTGTTGGTTGGAAGCCGGTTAGGGATCATTGTCATTTCACCTGAGTCATACTGGTGAGGGCCCCTGCCTAGAAAGGACGGATGAGGAGTGTTTTCATACCTCACCAGGTCAGTGGTGGAGTTGGCAGTGAGGAGGATTGATGGTTACAAAGAAAAAGGAAAAGCTGAGCAAAACTTTGAGTTGTGTGTTGTGGTGCCATGCATCAGTTTACCCAAGACTGACTCAAATGTGCTTTTGGCCATAGTTCATGGGAACAGATGAGTTACTGTAGTTTATGAGGCCCACATGTCTACATCAACCTGTGAACGATCAGGGGTCGCACCGGTTGGCTGCCCTGACGATGTTGATGGACTTTGAACCATGTATTGATAATTACCCCTTCTACAAAAGACATGGAGATAAGGTTAAACAACAGCGGCGCTTTCCTTTTAACCAGCGTAAATTAAACCAAAATGTCAAATTCAGTTAACATACGTTTACCTAAAGCCAATTTGGTAAATTTGTTAACACCTTTCATCCATTTCACTTTTTAACATGTACTTATTTTTGTGTTCATTTAATTACATTTTCAGCATCCCATCATGGCATCTGGGATACTGTCTTGACCCTCAAAAAATAATATGTCCAACACACAGTGCCAGTGCTTGCTGACTCGTTATGTATTCCTTACTTATATGAGCAATTCAACCACTTATTAGTTACTTATTAGCCATTCTTTGTGGATCAAACCATGTTTAATTGGTTTTTAAATGCACTGTGTATGGATAGGGATACAGAACACATGAAAGTCACCTTTGGAATATAAATATTATGGTTATGCTCTGTTTTGACCCGATTTATATTGTGGGTATACATTTAGATATTATGTATTACATAAGATATTCACAAAAGAACAAAAACCTTTTTCCCTAAAATATCATGGAAACAGAAAAGACAATTAAATTGACTTTGTGAAGAGAACATTTAGCACCCTAACTACCTACCTGTAGCTCTTCATCTTCATGGAAAACAAGGTGCTGTTTAATTGAATTTTGGCTAAAAAAGGCAAGTGAGTGAATGTGTTACCCAGGCTCTCTAATTTATTTTCTTTCCTAAATGGAGAAATTATATCTGAAATAAATCCAGCATTCTGTAATGAGATTTTAGCAGCAAAAGTGAAATGAGATGGAACCTTAATGAGCACCGAGCAGAATCAGTCTTGATTTAATTAGCGAGGACCCTTTGGAGTTCAGGTTCTGACTGAGGATTTCTGCAACGTGACAGTGTTTTTGTTTTTTTTCCCTGTCTCTACGCAGGTTTTGGACTCTCCTTAAACCTCAACGCCTCTCTCACCATCATCAGTAAATACTTCCTGGCCAGGCGTCCTTTAGCCAACGGACTAGCCATGGCCGGCAGTCCAGTGTTTCTATGTTTCGTGGCCCCTCTGAACCAATATTTACTGGCCAAGTTTGGCTGGAGAGGAAGTCTCCTTATCCTCGGGGGTCTGATGCTCAATTGTTGTGTTGCTGGGGCCTTGATGAGACCTGTTCGACCTTCTAAACGATCTGCTTGTCCACTGCCGAAGAAGGTGGAGGAACAGCCAAGTAGCTGCAACACAAAGCTAAAAAGAAACTGGATGAAGAATGCTAAGAAGTTCTTGGATGTGTCCTTCTTTAAAGACAGAGGCTTCGTCATTTACCTCATTGGGAGTGTGATGTTCATCTTCGGTGCGTATGCGCCCATTGTGTTCCTGCCAGCCTATGCTATTAGCCAAGGTGTAGAGGAGTATTCTGCAGCCTATCTGCTGTCTATTATGGGCTTTGTGGACATGTTTGTTCGACCGGGCACAGGCCTGGTCGCCAACAGCAAGTGGATCAGGCCCAGAATCCAGTATTTCTTCAGCTTTGCCGTGGCTTTCAACGGCACATGCCACCTGCTGTGCCCGCTGATGAAGAGCTACGCCCTCCTGGTGGTCTACGCAGTATTTTTTGGCGTGAGCTTTGGCATGGTCTTCGCCCTGATATTTGAATGTCTGATGGACCTGATGGGAAGTCAACGCTTCCCAAGTGCTGTTGGACTGGTCACCATCATCGAGTGCTTCCCCATGCTACTGGGACCACCTGCTGCAGGTAAACTCTACACACTATACATCGACAGACATGACAGAATCATTATGGCTCACTGAACAGAACAGGAGCTCTCAGCAAAACACTTTCTCCATGTTTATCTCGATTGTTGAATCAAATAAGCCAGGCAGAGGCACAAGTATTTACTTTCAGCTCACTTTAGATTGGTTTTCTGCAACTGAAGGGCCAAGAGGAAGTGAATAATGTACACATACAAACCCATTTGGAAAGAACTCTATTGTTACAGAAGAAATAAATAGCCAGTTTGGAGCAAGCTCCTTTGCAAACAATAAAGCAAACTGAATTACAGCAATGAGAAATTCTTTCTGTTTCTCATTGTGTGTTTATCTCAGTCACAGTAATGTGCCGAGCGTTATGTTGCAGTGGAGTTCAGCTGCCCGCTGGGCTGTCATTACTGTGAGACGGAGCAGGATTATCAGTGGTTAGTAGCAGTGTTTGGGGTGCATGAGTGGCCCACCAATAAAGTAGTGATTGGTCACAGTAATTTAATGCTGTAAAGAAGCTGGCTGTATTAGTTGCTCTGGCTTGTCAGCATGTCTACTGTAGGTTTTGGCCTCCATACAAATGATGGAACACAAAGCAATGAAGCTGAGGTTTCTGTGTTTACATTGACTACATTAGTGCTGTACTACTACACTGCGATACCACAACAGCCACAGACTCACATTTCCTCAAGTCGATAAGAGGAAATGTTAAAGTTTTAGGTGTTTACTGGTGTTGCGACATAGATTAGACAGTGGCTGCAGAAACGAGACTTTCTGAAAGTTTAAGATTCTCCTTAAAGGTGCAATAGGTAAGAACTTCTACAGTTGTTCTGATTCCGATACCAGTATCGGAAATGCCACCGATACCGCTGAAAATGCATGGATATCGGTATCGGTGAATACATAGGTCAAAGCACAGATCCCATATCAAGTCATTTAGAAACGGGACCCTGCTACTTCCCAGTTAGCTCTGTTAGCTCTGCTTAATGTCACACATCAGAAATCAATTCTTCTTTGCTGCTCTAAAAGCCAACACAGGAAGTTAGGCTGTGCCACCCCTAGCAACTTCTGTTTTAAGGGCAACATAGATGATGATAAAGAAGAAGTTGATTTCACGTGACTCAGACAGAGCTAGCAACATGTCAGCTATTTGGCAATATTTGACTCTGGATATAACCCCACCCGTAAAATGACGACATGTTCCTTATGCAAGGTTCTTTATGAGTTTTGCCAATTTTAACACCAGCAACCTTATACAGCATTTGAAGACCCATCACGCAAATGACGATGGTGAAACTGCTCTTCCAAAACTTAATGTCACAGTGAGGGAGCACATTTCATGTAGGCTGATGCTCTGAGCTCCAGTCTGGAGCGCTGGCTACACGGCTAACTGAGCTAACTCGCAAATAGCAGCTTCAGCTAGCAGCAATTAACTTTTCTCTGATGATATGCTGCCCCCTATTTGTTTGGAGTAGGAATTCATGTTGCAAATTCTTTCATATAGGACCTTTTAAGTTGCTATATGACTGCACTGTACTGCACTGTGAGGCCATTTGAGTTATGATAAAGCTTTGTTCTGTCTGTATGGTCCAATCAGGATTCTAGCATGAGCCAAAATGTTTCGAAAGCACAAATAAAGAGGCGAAGCTGCAGCCTCATGCACATCTCTGAACAGCAACCCACATTACCTGATCAGTAACAGGTTTTTCCTGCACCTTACCTTGTCAGCGAGCCAACAAACATTAGCAGAGCAAAAGTGCACTGCTAATGTCAGTTTGCGGGCTACATAGCTAATTAGCTGCGCAGTAGGAGCACATTAAACGGCATGTAAACAGAGCGGTAAATGTCACTTCAGTCCCGTTGGATGCTGCTGTGGTCCTTGCTCCTAAATACCACCAACAACACGCTGTCTGACCATGATATGTAGGCCACAGAGAAGTTTGTTTACTGCGTCTCTCATTCACTATGGTGAAGCATTTCTAATATTTCCCTAGAGACCTTTTTTTTCTCCCTGTAAATAATAAAAGACTCTCAACACGTTGACATTTTTGGACATAACTGAGATGAACACCGAATATAATGATATCCTTTGAAAGCGAAAGTCACCGTGCATCCAAAAATCTGCATCTGTGTGTTCAGGTTTGACTGAGAGATCATTGTAAGAAGAAGTGGGGAATTCTGACACAAACTGCAGCAATCAGGCGCTCGAGGTTTTAATGTATGCTGCTTTAATTGGCTCTGTGAGTTGTGTTGTGGCAGCTGTTGCTGCTTCAAATGCTGACTGTGCTGTGGTCAAACTAACATCACTCTGTTCTGAGACAGTAGCATGCACCTGTCCCGCTCACATCCGCCAATATGGCCTCTTTCAGACCGAATCGGCATGAATGATCAACATGTCAAAGGAATGTAAAGTTGTGTAATATTAGAGCAGCATGTTTGTGACAAACCTTTCTGAAAAAGACTTTCACCCTAGAGCAATGTAAATGGCCCTGAACAATCCCAGATAGATTCCCAGTTCATCCTATCATGATTAGATCTTTGGCTCTCAAATACTTTTGATAAGGGAAATGACCCTCTTTAATATACATTGTTGGTGAGGATTTCTGTAATGGGTCAGACTTGCGTTATTCAAGCGGAAGAACTCTGCCTAACAGCCTATCAATTAGAAGTAAAAGGCCCTTTTCATCTGATGATTTATGACTTCAGCATTCTTCTGTGATTGAAGTGTTGGGCAGTGACCTTCATGGTCTAAATAACTGTGTAATCTAAAGGATATTGTCTCCCCTCTCTTCCTCCTTGCCAGTTTCAATATTAGTGCACTTGTGAAGAGCCCACTATAAAACATTCCTCTCTTGGTTCAGTAAAAACAGAACATTAATGACTCTCTACAAAAGGAAAATAGTTGTCACTTTGTAATCAATATAACAAAATAACTGTCAGTTAGAGGCCTTGCTGTTGGAGTCTGTAACAGCTGCAAATATATGTAAACGTTTTAAAGTTAACTGCTGAGGTAGCTACCTTATTGTGACAAAATGTTGATGAAAGGTTTTACTGTGCTGGATGATGATTTTTCACACGTCAGAGAACAACTGGTTGATCAATCAGGTGATCGATGGAAAAATAATCAGCAACCTTCACTTTGTTGATCAATTTATCGATTTTTTTTTTCACTCGTTCCAGCTTCTCAGTTATATATTCAAGCAGAATTTTTTCTGTTATATATCTCTGTAAACTGAAGCTTTTGGGCTGTTGTTTGGACAGTTTCAGACATTCTTAAACACAAATGTGTCCCAGAGGGCTCCGTAAGCATACTTTTAAAAACACTCTCCATCTATCTTTAGATCCACTGTTCACCACAAAATTATTCACTAGTTTCAATAAAAAAATGTACTTAGCCAATAGCTCTCAAGATGGTCTATCACTGACTTGTCAGTCATTACATTAATCACACACAGTGTCCACTTCAGTAGGTGGACTTCATCAATGTTGTGCAGTTTCAATCCGTCCAATACAAATGGACACAGTCGGACTCAAATCAAACAATCAAAAAGCTCAAAGTTTCTATTTAGTGATCAGTTTCTGCGCCAATCAATGTGGCAGCTTTCTTCTTCACTCAGAGAGGCCTGCTCAGTGTCCTAGATAAATACACTGAGGACATACAGCACTGTAGCTGCACATGACTCAATCAGCTGCATATCAGCACACTGACGAACTTCCTTTGAGTTTTAATGAGCTGAAAATTGATACCCCCCCCCCCCTCAGTTTGTCTGGTGCGACCCTGTTCTGAGGCGCTCATTTAATAGGGTAAATAAGTGCCTCCCTGCACGTCTAACGTTCTCCTCCAGAGGGCACAATCGTCGTATCTCCCCTGACTAGTCTGCTTGTTACTGCTCCCCCAAACCTCCAGGTCAATCCAATTAGGAGGAAGTGAGGTAAGTGGGTGTAATTAGCCTTTTGCTTTGGGTGTTTAATGACGCTCAGTTCAAAACTCTCCTCATTGAAGTCCTGTACCTGGGCCATAATTAAGCTTTGAATACATTAAAATAAGAGGTGGCTATGCCAGATGGACTTAATTACCGCTCAGCCAATCAAGGGCTGTCTTAATGAGGGTGATGGTCATTTGGCGTGCACGCGGCAGATGAGCGCTATCAATCAGATGATGCAGGCGGCATCGAGACGGCTGATCCAAATGCAAAGTGACCCCTCCGAGTGCAGTACATGCACACACAAACATCATCATCCTCATGTCTGTTATGGTTGGTGTACTTAAGGAGAGACCTACAAAGGAAACAACCCTTTAATTTAATAGATTTTGATAAGATATTATAACAAGGTGCCTTAATGGAGCCCGCCAGTCATCGCCAGACATATCTGGAAGGTTGGAGGGAAAAAACTGAACTGGGTTGTCAGAAACACTCCCGAGTTAGGTGGTGATGAAACAAATGGTGTGCAAAAACTATATTTTTGTTCTCACTGATGCTGAGTAAAATAAATGTTCCTCTTCTCTTTACTGAATTTATTGAATGTTGGATCATTGAGGTGACTTTAAAGGTGCTCTGTGGAGGTTTTAGCTGTTTTTTCTCCAGCTTGATTCCCTATTTCGTTCTCGTGCACAAGGACGCTCATGCGCACAGATGGTGGGATTAACGCGTCTGCCAGTGATTTCACACATATTGCACTTATCTATAGGTAGCCAGAAAGCCTCAACAAAGGGCGGGGGAGAGGAAAACAGCCAGGAAGTAAACATTGGGAGGTTTCAGAGTTTTAAGAACAATTTGCTTTGCGTTCGTTTGATGAGGAAGGGAATGCGTTGTAATGTTCGTTAGACCTCGAGGAGACACGCAGTGTGTTCTAGTTAAAACGGCTGAATGTAAACAGAAACTTTGTTTACAAGAAAACTCCACAGAGCACCTTTAAGAGAGCACACTCCTCAAAATGACCCAGATATTGAGTCACTCTGCCATTGATTTAATAAGGCTCCAAAATGGAATAAAGGGATTGTAATACTGCGAGATGGACAGACAGACAGACCTCCACCACCAACATGCTGAGACTCTGAGAGATGGCCACACTGGCCCATCGATCCATGTCTGCAGGCAGGAAGGGGGGGTTTGCGCGAGGTGCAGTTAAGACTCTGAAAAACCTGGAGGCTTAAATCTGATCTAAACTACATTTGTCACTTTTCTGCAGAATTGGCCTCGATATTTATGGCTCTGAGAATGGGCCTCTCCTCTGATTCGTTTCGGTAGCAACCGTCCAAATTGCCTTCCCAGAGATGCAGCGAGAGCCAGGAAGGGTGTAATGGCCCTCTGTCATTTCCGACATGGCTCTTCTCAGATTGGCGCGTGGTCACTTTCGCTCTCCTGCGCTCACACACAGGCCAGATCTGAGTTTGGTCTTGCTCTTCACCTTCAGACGTGATTAGCGGTAGAATGAAGATGCTATTCAGTGACATGTTGTGTTTTGCTTGTGCCGGTGTACAACATTTCCAACTTTTATACAGACATAGGTGGCATAAAATGGGGAGAACTGTCACTGGGTTTGAAATATCATAATTTCTTCTTCTCCACACAGGGTTCCTGGTGGACATCTCTCACGAGTACAAGTACCTCTTCCTAATGTGCGGCTCAGTGATCACGACTGGCGGGGTCTTTCTCTTTGTCATGAACATCTACAACTACCACATGCTGAAAAAAGAGAAGACGGCAAAGGACAGAGAGCAGAACCGTGGAGCCACGGAGGACCAGGTGGAGATGAAACGGACCCCTGAGGCAGAGATGGAACGAACCGAGCCCGAGGCTGAAAATGGAGCTCAGAGAGGTCCATGTCCAGAGGACGTAGAAACACCAAATTAAGGCGATCGCTAACCACAGCATTGTTACAAGCCAGGTTTCCATCCAGTGCAGCACAGACTTTTAACAGAATTTCCAGGATTAATGTGCCTTTCCATCTACTACCATTATAAAAATAGTATCAGTTGGTACATAAAGATAAACAGCTGGTGGCGCCAGTCAGGTGACATTAAATCATTGCAGAAGAAAAGGGCACGATGAGATAAGGTACTTAAAAGAGCTCCTCGAACTGTTGAAAACAATGAAGAAATCTGTTTTTCAAGACAGCATTTGTTGATTTCATGTAACAATTTGAGGAAGCTCCAGCGAAGGTTTAAAGGAGAAGTGTTACGCTCATTTCCAGGTTCATAATTTTATTTTGGGTCACTTCTAGAATAGGTGTACATGCTTTAGTGTTCAAAAAAGTCATCAGCACTGTATTCCTCCTCTGTCTAAAACACTCTTTTAGCTCCTGTCTCTTTAAGCCCCCCCCCATACCCAGTCTCTTCTGATTGGTCAGCTCATACACGCCTGAGCCAGCACCGCTCCTCTCTGACTCCAACAGAGTTTATTTCACTTTCACGTTTTTGTTTATACACAAATGAAAGTGTGTTTAAAACCAGGTAGATGGAAAAGCAGTTAGTCATTGTTTAATTCTGTCAAA
The DNA here is from genome assembly GCA_039737535.1 of Lagodon rhomboides. NCBI lineage: Eukaryota > Metazoa > Chordata > Actinopteri > Spariformes > Sparidae > Lagodon > Lagodon rhomboides. The sequence goes on along the minus strand of CM077785.1, from coordinate 11,513,630 downwards.
TCAAATCTGTCCAACAATCATTTTGTTATCTGACTCTTAAAATTCAGTCAGCATTTGTAATTCAGTGCAGTTTTTGTCAAATTCATCAAATATCTCCTCAAAGTCCACCAGCTGTCCATTGTGTGGGTATGGTGGAACAAAAAGATCTGGTGTTCATACACTAGTCCTGGCTCTGTAAATAGGAGACAAACTGACTCAGTCCGAACCACAAAACAGCCAATCAGAAACTGGGAAAGCTGTTGCACTGTGACCTCTGCTGTGTTTTTTTTTTTTTCTCTGCTTTCACTGGCAACTGAGTTTGAAACATCAAATATCAACAATCTCTCTGCAGAACCGCTTACTCAGGCTTAAGTCATTTAACAAGCAAACAGAACTAAGAGCCTGCAGTCATGCCAGCAGCTCTGTAAGGACTGATGTATGGTAGAGCACACAACACTTCTGATGTGTGTCGACAGAAATTAAGAGCTGTGATGTTTTCTATTTCTTTTATTTGCTGATTTACTGACTGAGCTTGTTTTGTTACCCAATCACACTGCCCGTCCAACAATAACCACCTTCTCCAGGTGAGCATCATGAAGGGAAAGTCAAAAAGCCCTCAGGGTTAAGGCTGAACATGGTGCTAAACAAAGGTGCTTTGACCTAAATGCTATTGTCGGCATGTTAACATGCTCAGAATGAGAATTTTAAACATGCTGATGGTAAGCTTATGTTGACATGTGAACGATCTTGGTGCTGTATGTTTGCATGCTTACATTTGCTAATTATGGCTTATGGCTATATCATTAGCATACTAAGTCAAAGGTGTATCAATTCATCCTGCAGGGAACATGAACGTCTGTACCAGCAGATGTTGAGATATTCCACTGAAAACCCCAGATGTTAACTGCATAGTGGTGCCGTTGAAGAAAAGTGATCACCAAAGTCAGTAGTCTGGTCTCCATGAGTGGGAATTTTGGTACAAATTCCTTCTGTTAGATGTTAAGATATTTAGGTAGATCCCAGAGGAAAAGTCAGAGGATCATCACAGTCCATGGAGACCATGAATATGTTAACCAAATGTTGTGGCAATCTTACCACTGTCTGTTTTGATGTTTCACTTAATGCTGGAAACATCAAATGGCAGCACTAGAGGAAATGTCATCAAAATAAGATAAGGTAGGCTTAATCCTCTTAGGACCATGAGTGTTAAAAGAATGCTGAGGTACACATGGCTTCAGTGAATCTTCGTATCAGAGAGCGAATGTCTTCCGTAATTGTTACCATCGTTCTCTCAAATAGTCATGAACGTACAGATCGACTTCTTTGGTTGGTCATTCCTAACCGTTCATTCCCCAACAGTCGAATCTTACTGTGAAAACATGGATTATTCTTGTAGTGATGCGATATTTTGCACTTGTAGTGTTTACATTATAAAAGTGACAATAGGTTTCGTACATGAAATACTGTAGCTGCCGGCAAAGCCTTGGAAGTCTAACACACGTGTAAGGAGATGATTTATCTCTTCTTTAGTTACTGTCTATTCATTGTTAATAAGTACTACAACCTGTAATGCACATAGAGATGTCGGAAGAGTGATTTTATTGATTGATTTATGATTATTCTCTAATCTCATACAGCAAATAACACTGTCTTTTAAAACTTTTATCCGTATTTAATTTTAACTTTCACGCTGAAACACATTATAAACTACGATGTGGGATCCACAGTGATGTAGTTATGTTGTGTTGACATTTAACGCTGACATTTGTTTTTTTTTATAGGGGTGAGAATGGATTTGCATGCACTATTATTTGTTTTGAGACTGTGTGTGTCAGTGCATCTAAGCACTGAGTGTGTTTGTTGAAAAGAAAAAAAAAGAGAAAACTCTGCGACTGTGCATTAGAAATTATCCAAAACGTAGTTATTACAGGTGACGGCAGCTTTTTGAATTCTGTGTTAGAGAGAATTTAATGGAAGTTCTAGTTTACTAGTTAATTACAGCTGTATTAGCATCCTATTGGCACATGTGGTGTACAATTTGCCATTGATACTTTGGATAACACTATTTTGTCAATCGTAATAAAACTACTGTGTATTTTATTGTGTTTTTATATATTTTATATTAGATTTTTTGTCCTATCTCAGAATAAACAGTCCGGTCTCATTTCCTGCATCACTTAGATTCCAGGACAGATATGAGCAAGTTTCTGCATTCCACGCTGAAGCAGCGAGGTAAATGACACTCGCACACAAGAGAAATGCCGTCAAATCGAGATCCACCACGCGGCTCCTCAGCGTTGGTGGCTGTGTCCAATTTTTCACGACAATTAGAAGACTCGGGAACAAGTTTGGAAATGTCAGCAGCTTAAGGGCGTGAGCACCTAATGAAGCAAGGCCCGGATGTTCCAGGCTAGTGCTCCGAGCTGCATGCGGCCTCACACACATCAGCAAATCAGTGGGCCAATAAATTAGAAATGCGCGCGCAAACACACACACGCGCACTTTTTGCTGTCTCCCGTATTTTTTGCTGAGTTTTATATGCAAGGACTCTGGACGTGACAAGGTGGAAAGGCACCCCAGAGACGCGGAGATGGGCGCTCTGACCAGAAATCTGTTTATCATTATTATATTTCCCCTCACCTCCTGTTCCCCTCTGCCCTTGCTGACCCTCCTCTGCAGCCCGCCCTCCCCGCAATGTTTGTTCTCTCTGAGCTCCATGACTGTTGTCCTCCATGCTCAATGGTAAAAACAAAGACTTCTGGGTCTCCAGAGGTCCGTGTTGGTGGTCGGCTGATGAGGCAGTGGTAGATGAAAAATACTGTGGAACAAAAACAAACAAAAGAGTTCTGAATAACATGGCCCCAGGTAGCTGTATGTTAGATATTCTGCTCTATAGTGTGGTATATGTATATGTAGTATATTGTGTTTAAACACACAAGTCACATGTATGTTTTTGTCTTCTGAGATTATTATGAGCTTCCTGGGAAGGTGAATTCTCCTTCGCTTTGGTGTTCAGAGCCGTTGCAAATTTGGCTTTCAGTGCCCGTGTTAAACCTAAGGATCGGTGCTTGGTTCAAAGGAATTGGTTTACATACTTGTTTACATACCAGTGCTGCAGCGCTGTATTCGTCCTCTGTCCAAACGCCCCCACCCCCAACCCCCATTGCTCTGATTGGTCAGCTCACACACGCCTGAGCCAGCAACACTAACAACAACAGCAGAGCAGCTTCATTGAATTAATTCTTATTTGCCAAACCAGCTGCTAGGCATAAATTATGCAAACGTGTGACTCTGTGATGTAGTGTGATGTCACAGAGTGAAAGGTGGGACTGCTGACGAGGTGTTTCAGGGACAGGATTTCCTGTGGGAGAGAGAAGCTTCTGTTGGTGTGAACGTTCACCTTTTTAACTGTCAAGATCTTTTACATGCAGAAGAACATGAAGGAAAGGCAAAACATGTATTCTTTAATACTGATGCCTCTATAAAACCTATTTGCGCAAATGAGACAATCAGTGAGAAGATTGGCTATTTCTGAATAATTATTATAGGTCTTAATATTAACCAGTCAGATTCTGATTTTTCAGGGTTGGATATGTCCTAATATTAAAACTATTGTTCGTGGTGGAGTGCTGAGGATAAATTGAGGAAAGAAGTTGCGCCTGTAGTCTGACAGAACGGCAGGCAAACAAAGTTGACTTTGTTTAATCCTCTTCACCTTTCGTCCAAAGTAGTTCCGTGTAGTGGCTTCAGGGTTCGCACAGGTGCTGGAAATCCTTTTAAATGCTTTAATCTTAATGTGGTATTTTCAAGGTTTGAAAGACGCTTGGATTTTAGAGGAAGTCCTTGAAACCGCTGAATATTTGATATTTAGGGTGGTATTATATCAAGAAATGTAAGCAGTTTGCTTGTAACACAAAAACATCTGATTTAAACTGATGAAATGAAATAATTTGGAGTAAATATCTGTGGGTTTTGACAAAAAAAGTACTGCATTATTTGTTAACATGTCTGCCCGGGTCACATCAGATTCATTTTCATCCATGAAATGCTGGTTGTTTAAAAATTAACAAAACGGCTCCCATCACCCTCCCTCGCTGCCTGACAACCTCATCTAACTTCTTCTTTTGTTTTCATTGGTTTGATTGAGAGCAGCTGAAATTACATACTGTGCGTTTAACTGTCAGTTCGTGTTAAACCGCCAGCCTGCGTGGCAGTGCGTGACTGCAATTGAGTATCACTCTTCATAAAAACACCCCGCCTCTGTGCGTCAAACATTTGTGTTCATCAGCGTCCACCAACACGAGTGGAATGAGCGCGAGCGAGAGACGGAGAGAGAGAGAGAGAGACCGGTGTCTGGATGTTGATTATCAGCCTTCCTCCTGACCTTTGGGTCTGCGCGAGGCAGATCCCGCTTGTTTACAATAGGTGGCTGACCTGATGAATCTGGAGTGGTGTTACACAAGCGAAGAGTCGGGAGACAAGCGGGAGGGAAAGAATGTGCTCCCAGAGGGCTCAAAGAGCAGTGGCATCTATCAACAGAAGAAATTGAATGGGATGTTTCAGAGCACCAGAGATTAGATAGGCCCAGGGTGTTGAGCAAGCACAGGCTACCAATGTAATGCTTCCCTCGCCGGAGTGAGATCAAACTTACAGAACACAGTGGAGCAAGGACACACACACACACACGTTCACACACACACACTGAGCATCCTACAGTGGCCTTTAGGTTTGAAGATGTGATGCTTTGTTATTTGCTTAGGGAGTACACTGAGAGATTATGCGAGATAACCACCAGAGATGTGCTATTTCCACATTAGCAATGTCAGGTATCATATGATTCCCCCCCGTAGTGTTAGCATTAACATCTGCACAGAAGTTCATCAGAAAGGGCTTACACCGATGGTTTCATCAAAGCACCATGAAAAGTCACGACATGTTCCCAAGGAGAGGGTGATATTTGTTTTCCACATTGTAGAAGTTTGATCACAAGACGGTTTCCAAAAAGTTTTCTTGAACATAAATAACCATCTATATATTTATCTTTTGATTTAAATTATTTAGTTGCTTGGTCAAACTTTCATTCATTCGTTCACAATCAGCCCATCTGCCCGAGGATGGAAAATTATGTTTCAAAGTGTCAATGTGGAGTTGACTGCTGGTTCATGTTAAAGAACGGTGCAACATTTAGGGAAATATGCTTATTCGCTTTATGCAAAGTGGCAATCCTTGGGGATGGAAAAACAAAAAGCCAAAACCTGCAGTTCTTCAAATGGCCACTTGAGGCTGGCTCCAAAAGTGAGTCAATTCCCATAAAGCCCGATATTAAAATGGTCAGCTTTACAGCCGAATTCAACATGTTTACAGCCTGGAACAAAACATGTCGACAGCTTTTTCCCCCTTAATGTTGTTAGGCCAGAGTCATACTGGTATTAAATGTAATTAAGTATAAAAAGTAATTTAAAGGCTGTCCTTACTTTATTAATTACTCCTGTTTTTAGGGTCCGTTGACCTATGGCAATGATAGTGTAGGGAAACAACATGAACACCAAAGTATTTGGTCTTAAAGGCTACTCAACCGTACCTATCAGAGAAATGAACACTGATGTTCTCTTGTTGGAGAAGCTATCATCAGTCTGTTGGAGAAGCTAACACTGATGTTAGCCTGTTAGCTTTAAATTTCCACTGTTTATAGGTCTGTATGGCAATGACGAATAAGTGGAAGGCCACTGAAAGCTGACGCATTGGGATGGCGGCCGGCCCGACCTACAATCCCAATGGGTCAGTATTAAACGAGTTGGCTAATGAGACTCAAAAATCAGCTTTTCTTACAAATAGGACCTATAATATATATAACAGACCTTTGTTGTTGCTCATGGATCTTAAAGGGATAGTTGGGACCTTCTGATTCTGTATTACCTGCAGTAGATGACCGTCAGCTCTCCCCTGTGTGGAGAAGCACCGACACTGACTAGGGATAAGTACCACGTGCAATCTCACATCGAAAGACCACAACTATCACTTTAATGAGACATGCTGTTCGTTAATTGTGTCATTTGGTCGAATATCAAGTAAAACTACATTATTAAGAGTTCAATATGTATTCAGGCAGAATTTGCCTTTATGATATTACATTTAAAATCTGAGTAACGCCTTCTACATATCAAATGCCAAATCTTACCCCAATGCTCTTGATACTGAAAGGCAACCTCCTTGGTATCTCTTGATTTCTTGACTGAATAAACAAACTGTTTCACCTTTCTGAGCTTCAAACAGTGTTCTGGGGACCTTATTGTCCTCTGAGAACAGCTTGTTTATCCAGTTATGGAAAGAATTAATATTTCTGAGTTTGTATTTTTGACCTCATTAGTATTATAGATATTAAAATTCTGAGTTTTAATTTCTTCTCCGAAACTACATAGTGCCCCTTTAAAGGTCAAATGTGTGAGATGGTTGATTATTGAGTCTCATTTCCAACTCGTCGAATACTGGCGCTTTGGGTTGTCGGGCTCTTTTATATACAGAATATAAAGAAGGGTTGGGCATCGGTATACGCAGTAGCCTATGTTATTATTTAGAAAGGAGCAGATAATATCAGCCTGGCATTTTTTTTTTTTTTATCAGCGTGGTTCTAGCCTACTTCTCAAATCTCCTCTGCACCGTAATCCACTCCTCTGCTGTTTAAACATATGTTCAGTTATAGCCTTCAGCAGAATACTAATATATTTGACAGTCTGTTTATTCAACAATTTATCTCTGTGAGAAAAAACCTGTCTGGGTGTCCACGGTATGGAGAGACAAACGGGGAGAGAGAACCACAGAATGCGGAGGAATTGGTGCAAACATAAAGAATGAAGGGGCCGGAAAAGGGTTAGAGAAAAGTAAAACAGGGGGCGTTCACTACTCGGGGAGGTATAGCCGACCCCTTTCCATCCATCATCCCCGTCTCTGTCCCGTCCACTGAGCAGGAGAGGTAATGAAAGTAATTTAACGTACATCTATAATTAATATGCTCTCTTTGGGCAGTGTGGTTGGGTCTAACGGGTGATGGAGTGTGTTTATTATGTGTGTGAGGGAGCTGGCATGACGGGGCACCGGGCCGCTGACATGGTAATTCACTAGCCATCACTCCAGCAGCGCCGAGGTCAGATCGGTGCAGCTATATGGGGCACCGCCGGCTTGGGCGCTCCCATAGGTCCGGATGGAAAGTGGGTTTTTGTTCTTTCTCGTCTCCTCTCTCTTTCTTCCCCCCCTCTCTGAGTCTCCTGAAGAAAGGGGAGAAAGGAGGCGCAGCACGTAGCAGCGCCCCGGGCCAATGTTCTCCCTCTATGTGTCCCGCTCTCTCTCTCTTTCTTTCTCTCCCCTGCCTTCCAGTCCACAGCTCCCTCCTCTCTCTTATTCCTCCCTTTGCTCTCTGGTCGGTGGGCGAACTCCCTTTTCTCCCCGTCTGTCTGGCTCCGCCACTTTCTCTTTATTTCGCCTAATATTCTCTCCTCTCTTTCTCTCCTCGCCAAGAAAAGCGAGTGCACTTCAGGAATTCCTTTTTTTCTCCCCCCCTCTCTCTTTTTAAAGGCGGACTGCTTTGCACAAACACAGTTCAAACCCGACTGCCCTCAGTGCTGTCTCCTTTTGAAACTCGCTGCTCTTTGAATACCATCCGTTTGAAGAGAATGCCCTCTGCATTTCTTTTACACAGTCACTCAAGTGCGCTCGCACACTCTCTCGCGTTTAGACACACACACACACACACTCACACGCAGGCATATTAGGCTCTTGTGGAAATACAAGCACAACGGGCACACACGCCTTGCATCACGATGCACACACACACACACACACCTCCGTCAAATATCAGCAGCGTCATTGTTAGAGAGAGAGCGAATTTCTCTCCCACTTTGAACTAATGTTGCCTCATTTCACGCGTCTCTTATTCTGTCTCAGGCTACACTTGCATGCATGGCCTCGCTCCAGCTACTGGCCACTGTCCAGTAAAGGTCTAATTCAGGTTAAACTGCTTACACGCATCTTTTATAAATAACGACTGAGGGCTCTTGCTGTTGCCTTGAATAAAGCCGTTAACTGGTAGGTTCACTGAAATTTCAGTAATATGAAGTATTAGCTGCATTTTTGCATTTAAACGACCCAGTAACAGAACCCAATAGGCCTGAAGGGGCGTCACAATCTGTACGGCACACGACAATCTTTAGTCCTTAGACACCCTGTGTCCTGAGAGAAAAACTCAAATCAAATCCAAATCGTTAAGTCTTTAACAGGGAAACAATGGAGGAAACCTTACAAAAAGAGCAACAGAGGAGGGATCCCTCTCGTAGGAAGGACAGACATGCAACAGATGCCATGTCTACGACAACCATTATCAACCAAATATACACAATTTGATGGCAAAAATACACACATATAGATTGTAGTGAAGTGAAGAGTATGGATCCATTATTTGTTGGAGATTAAATGCCATCAACAGGTTTCACAGGACTGTTCCCTTTGTAGAAAGTGAGATAAGATAAGATAAGATAAGATAAGTAAGATAAGATAAGACATGTTTTTCCATCTTTCCCAGCATTTTACATCTTCACTAGGAGTAAATGAGTGATGACCATTAGACCCGTCCACCGAGAGCCGGTTCTCTTCATTGCATGTAAATGTGGCCGCTGTTTCTTTTTGCCCTCCTTCCCCTGTCGACTGTCCTCACCCCCCTCCTCTCCGTGCTGCATGTGTTTAAGGCTTTGTCAACAGATGTGGAGAGGGTCACTAGGTGTGCGGACTTTGCCAGTCCAGTGCCCACATGTCTGATTTTAATGGGCAGCATATGGAGGTGGTGACTGATGAGTGGGACTCGGCCGGTGACAGGTGCTGAGTCGTCTGTCGCGCTGACCCCCCGCCCCACGGTGGACCGAATCAGAGGACACCTTCATTCAGCAGGTCTGACCCTAACACACACACGCACACACACACACACACACACACACCTCTCTGACTCAGTGTTTGCTTTACATTTATTTGCTCCGAGCTGGTAGAAAAACAGGCTCAGTCCCACGCTTGCAATTACAGAAACATATGGCACTCTTTTCTTGGGTTTCTGTATAGCTGTCAGTATTAACCCTCTGCATACCAGCCGGAATTAAAGGTATGATATGTAACATTTCCAGATTAAAGTTTGCTGCTAATGTTAGCTGCTGTTAGCTTGTAACTGTGCAGCTAGAGCTCCTATTGGCTGACTATGTCCAGACTTGGACCTCGAAGCACCAGGGGTGTGTTGGTGTTGTTTACTATCGAAACAAATATTATACTTTCTTCAGAAGATAATCTCTGGAATACAATACAAATATATCTTTGGCATAATTTCAAAACTGTTATTTCTTCACATTCTCTTCATAATTTTTGTTCACTTTTTCACATAATGCTCCTTTAAACCCCCGAATAATATGTGATTTTGCTCAAGGTCATGGTGTGTTTGATTTGGTCACCTGTCGCCATAACTTCTGGTAGACAGTATGAGGAAGGAAGTCAGCACAAGTCACTAAACGTGATGAGAATAAAACTTTAAAACATCACCACGTGTGGCTGCCGCTGTGTTTGTCTGCGAGTGGTAACTGAACCCGACAGGCGATCTGCTTTTAACGTCTGAACCCGACTCAAGCCCGATGCAGTTAATGTAAGCTGGAGCATGAGCTAAAGTATAAATCCCTACATTTCTGTCTGGTTGGTTGTTGGATGTTTAAAGGTGCAATATGTAAGATTTCTAGTTGAAAACATTCAGAAATTAACTAAATAATAATCAACAGAATGTGAAGAAATACAAGTTTTGATGTCGTCACGTCCATGTATTGCGTTGCACAGATATCTCAGCTAGCAACAGCCTGTACTGGTCCAACATTCCTGTGGTAGTGGCGTAAACACGGCTAATCGAGCTAACTAGCTAACAGCTCGTACAGTTAGCAGTTACTCTGGTGATATGCTGCCAACTGTTTGTTCTGAGTACAGATCCAACAGTTGGACAGTTCTTAAACATTTGCACCTTTGACGATTGAAGACAACAGCTCCCATGATTCCATTTACGTTTGTTTTGATTGGGAAACACTTAGTAGAATAAATTATATACGGTGTGTTTAAGTTATTTAAAACAATTAATGTCTCTGGACTGCGACAATGGTGTTGCACTCAGAAACTGTAGGGGCACCAAAATGTCAATTTCTACATAATGTTGCTTTAAATCTGAGGTTGCAGTGGAGACAGGCAGTGGTGGAAACTATCAAAGGCCAAATGAGAGCCTGATAAAATCAGTCCAACTATTTCAGGACGGAGTGTTTCTTCACCAATTTCTTTGATTCCCAGTTGGCTCGGGGGTGTTATGTATAGTGAACACACCATTCTTGATCTCTGTTTCCCCTTTTTTTTGTCACCTGATGGTATATAGCAGAGTGTCACCGCTCTCAGAGAGCTGCTTCTTTCACCTGCATCACAGTTATTACAGGGTTGATTCCAGGCTTGAGAAAACAGTTTCATCTTTTGAAAAAACCTGTGTTCACATTACAGAAGTAATCTCACTAACAAAGCACGCAGTCGGAGAACATACTGTATTACACAGCCGCACAAAAGTTGTTTTTCTTTCTTATGAGATCGAGACGAGAGCCGAAAAACACCCCGCCATCTGAATATAATGCTGTTTATGTGGCCAAATCATGAGCACGCCGTTCTAAAATTGCCAGACTAAATGTCTTTACAGAGCTGTGAAAACAAGTCCGCAAGTCGATACCTCCATCCCGCGTGAGGAGATTATTTTGCGCGCGATATAATTGGGTTTTGTGAGGTAATGACCTTGCAACTTCTCTTCCTTCCCCTCCTCTCTCCTTTTCCCCCTCTTTCCTATGATTCAGAGACGGGAGATGCGGTTTGACGCAGGGCCCAGAAGATGTAGCTGGATTCTATGGCAACTGGCGCCTGCAATAAGGTCGCATAGGAGGTGTTTAATTAGTGGGCCACAGCCGTCCCTGCAGAGGAGCTTTTTATTACCTCAATATGTCATAGGGTGCATCAGCTAGCAGCACGGAGGCAGGCGTGTACACAAGCAAACACACACACACACACACACACACACACACACACCAGCGAGAGGATGGCAGGCCAGAGAGAAAAATTAAATAATCCCAATGAGTGTGATAGAAAATAGAAAATGTGACAAAGAGAATGGCAGAATTAGCGAGAGAAGAGGAAGAGGAGGAGGTCTGAGAGAGAGAGAGAGAGACTTGAGCGCAGGTCAGCGAAATATCAGCTAAGTAAGGATCGGCCCAAGAGCAGGAAAAGGACGAGCAGAAAGTAGGGGAGAGAGAACGAGGCTCCACGCTGCGGCGTCGCCCAGCAGAGCATTCATTCCCCTCATTACTGGCTCGCTGAGATTTTTTTAGGTGCTTAGCCAGCTGATTGCTGGGTCACTTTGGCCAGCAGAAATGAGTGGCATCTGTTCGGTGCTGGCCGCGCGCACGCCACCAGGCCAGTTGGATGTATCACTTTACCGTGGGCGTGGGGTGCCAGAGCCGTTAACACATGCCAGCCCTGTGAATGGCCACGCAGCTACACAGTGCGTGCCAATGCATCATTAGCCGAGGCAGCGGATGACTGTGAGGCAGGAACGCTCGCGCACACGCGCACACACACGCACACACACACACACACACACACACACACACACACACACACACACACACACACACACACACACAGAGGGGTGTGTGGTTTTGTAATGGTCTTTGATAGCTGTTTGCTCATGAGCTGGATTTTTTTTGGTCTGTGGATGTTCAAATTAAAGGTGCATTATGTAGTTTTTGTGAGGGTATTTTAATCAGATGATAGGCTAAACAGGCTAAATACACAAACTCTTTTCTGAGTAAACAAACTGACATTATAGGACATCACACCACAATCAGGGGTCCTTCATGCTGACAGAGTATTTGTATCACACAAAAACTGAAAATGGCAAAACAATGATTTATGGTCTAATATTTTTCAATTAATATTACTTTTATTATGCTAGAAACAGCTGACAAACCTTATGACAGGCTGGTTTTGGCCACTTTGGGCAACCCTGCTTTAGCCTTTGAGACTATTGCTGTCATACAAGCTCTGATGAAAGCTTAAAGGCACACTATGTAATTTTTGGGAAGGTAATTGATTTTCATGCCTAAAGAAACTAAATAACCAAACTTTTGTTTTCATGACTGAATAAAACTGATCTTAAAGGACAACACAAAATCATGTTTTACTTTGTTTATATCTGGCAAACCCTGCCACCTTTCTAGCTTCAAATAAAGTTTCTGGCATAGACGACAGCTTGTTTATTCAGTTATGTATTTGTATTATCACCTCAGAGTTTGATTCCTTCTCCAAAACTACAGACTGCCCCTATAAAGAGGGAGAGTGGGAGACAGGAATTGTGTGCGAATATGTTCATTTTTGTGCACATTTTTGTATTCATATGAGTGTGCGGATACATAATATACATAACGTGGCCTCATACTATGTAAATGTGTATGTCACCACTGTTTGACGCCACTCGCACTTGCTGTTTTCTGTCCGTGGCCCCCCCACATAGCCGGATATGTTAATGAGCGTGCCTGGGCCTGGCGAGGACCCCCGGGGCAACCCCCTCTCTCCTCCCCAACACGCTCCAACTGCTACCAGCTCGGGGTGGCATCCTCGGTGCCCGTCTGAAAAACCAAGCGAAGCCTTTAGAGGAGCGCGGAGTCGTGCCAGGGGGTCCTGCCGGGAAAGATGGATGGCTTTGACGGATACGCGTGAAAGCATGCGTGCTCCTCTCCCTCCGCGTCCCTCGTTTCCGAGTTCGCTTAAAGTCGTGCGTGGTCGCTACGTTATTGGCAGGAGTGCACCTTTACCTCTCCCCGCGGTGACCTTTCCCCGTGGCTGCGGCGGTGGGGTGTTAAACTGCACACAGCGATCTGTGTGTGGCCCCACGCCGGAGCGGGTGATTGATTACATTTTTATAAGAGCAATGTAGAACCTGGGCCAGTAATTGGCACGGTGCTTTATGTTTTTTTTCTTATTATTTCTACTCCTCAGTGTGCTTGATCTATGTTCCCTCTCACTCACACGGCGGATGATTTAAGAAAGCAATTTTAAAGCCACTGGTGGGGACTTAAAGTGTGTAACAAACACTGACAGGAGAGGCGCGATTCGCCAGCAGAGGTCAGTGTTGCTCCACTGATGAAGCCAGAGGCCGGTCACCTCTCTCTCCCTCTGTCTCTCTCTTCTCTCCGTCTGTCTGTCATCCCTCCTTCAGTCTCACTCTTTCCATTCATCTCACCCTCTGGATCCGCGAGAACTTCATGTGATAATCGCAGCGTGGCGTACACGTCTCCTCTCCGCTCTCGAACGCGGCCGATTCCCCGCCGAACCACCGTGAGCAGTAATTGCATTTGACTCCACTTAATCTAATGGCCTCACGGAAACAGCGGAACATAAAAGACGTGCTTTAGACGAGGAGAGGCCAACGTTGGGGAGAAATTAATAGAGTTGTGTGTGAGGATATTGGCACAGATTAAGACACACACACACACGAGAGAGATTAAAATTCCCCCATCAAAGGATCCCTCCCATCCGATATCGATCGGGCGAATGTGTTGTTGTCAACGTTTAGATTTGATTACCGCTGACACGCAGGGCTGGGGCTGAAACACAAGGCTGGTAATGGCCGCGCCGCCTCGTGCATATCAAATATAGCCCGAATCCTACCGGAGTAATTAATATCGCACTGTGGTTATGAATTTCCTGGCATAAACGGCCAATCGGATTTGCATGGCTTGCACGGCGGTAATTAAGATGAAACATCAGGGAAAATGTTACACGAAACGTTTCAGCCGATCCCCCCCTCTCTCTGTGTTTCTTTCCCTCTCGGAGGACTTCTCCTTTGGTTACAGCTTTCTTAAATATTTGCAGGGCGAACTAGGTGTTGACATTTTGCCTTTTCATCATCACGCAGCAGCTCGGAGGAGACACATCGGGGTGATTTAACAGCTGCGTCGGGTAATGGTGAGTCGTTCCTTCCTCGCTCAGGAAAAAAAAGGCCTCCTGCTTACGGTGGGTTGTCACGGAATGCTTTCCGCGGCTCTTGATTTGCTCATGTTTCGGCTCCCTTCAGACGGCTTGGAGTGCTGTGTGTCCCTCCAGGGAGATTTGGTCTTCTTCTTTTTTTTTTTTCTTTTTTAAACCTCCTCTGTCCCATTTTACACTAGATTGTATTTCCAGTGTGCTATTGGCCCCAAACCTCCGGGGCTTTGATGGTGGTTTCTCAAAAATCATCCCATCAAAAAGCTGTCAGTGTAGTTGGAGATCAGTCAGCTGTCATCAGGTGGGGGCAGATATTGACCTTGTGGTAGGTAAGCTACACCACACGCTACTATTTTCGACCCATCGTGGGCCGATGCGGTGATGATTGGCCCATGTTAACAATTGATTTTGCTGCTATCATGTGTCAGAAGGCGGAGTGTGGTGGTGACATGATTATCAGCCCTTTAACTTCTATGCCTTGAACTCAAATGTGCTAACGCCAGGGCTTAAAAATAAGCATATCTTTTTTTAAATGTAGTATTTTTAACTGTGTTTGTTACTTATGTGTTGTTAGTAGAGTGTGAGTGTTATAGTTCCCCTTTGTGACACGTCTCTTTTTAAGCAGATGTTTCTTAAATTCAAGACATTTTTCTTATTTGGGAGACAAAGGCTGCACGGCTGACACCAACAGAGCTGAGCAGTGCTGTAAGTCATACTGTACTCGAGTAAACATTAAAAGAAATTGTGTTAAAATATTACTTTGGGAAAAGTGAAAGTCGGCCATACAAATAGTACTTAAGTAAAAGTGTTTAGTATTTGATATTAAAGGTGCAATATAGAAAAAAAAATGTTTAAAACGTTAAAAAATAACTGAAATTATCAACAGACTGTAAAGAAGTAACAGTTTTTTGACATCCACTTATTAGGTTGCAGAGATATCTACTGAACTTAGCATGCTAACCAGCTAACCTCGGCCCACCCTGTCTCCAAAAACAAGATTTTTTTACCTGTAGAGGGTGAAAGTCTGATAGTGTAGTTCAGGCATCTGGAGGAGGGCGATGACTGATGACCAACCTCCCTTTCTCTCCTCTCCCACTTTGCGCCTCTCCAGTCCCCGCCTGAACCCTCTGTAGTCCCAGTAGTCTGGAGTCTGGAGTCAGAGTCCTGGTCTGAGTCTCTGTAAGTCAACATGGTAAACATGGACTCCATCGATGTCTGAGGGGCTGCTGAACACGGTCCTTTGCCCACTGGGCCAGCTTAAGTTCTGGTGCCCATTCCACCACGGCTCCCTCCAGCATTCCCCTGCTGAGCTAACTAGCTAGCAGCAACCACAGTTAGCAGCAGTTAGCAGCTACTCTTGTGATATGCTGCCCCCCTAATTTCTAGATTTATTTTCCTTTATGTATGTACTGCATGTTAGCCTGGCCAATTATCATGTTTTATTAATTGCCAATAAAATGAATTAATTTAAAAATGTGCTTCTTTGGCTCTGAAGCAATCTGTAAAGTGACTAGTAACTAAATGTATCAAATAATTGTAGTTGAGTAAAAAGTAGTATTATGAAGTAAAAAAAAAAATGGCTAAAAACTAAATATTCAACGTAGTACAAGTACCTCAAAATTGTACTTAAGTACATTATTATAGTAAATTAACTTAGTTACATTCCATCACATTGTCTGTATTATGTGTTTCTGTAATTTGGGTGAACAGACCCTTTAAAAGCTAAAGCACTGACATCTTTTTCCTGCATATCTGTGTGCTGTGTGTGTTAATACACACACGTGTCGGGGACCTTTGAAGGGATCATGTGCCCCCGAACGTCCTGCAACCATAATCATCCCCGGCATAATCCTTTCTAAAGCCATATTTAAAATTCACACATAAAATATTATATTCTGGTGTGTGTCCGTGTGTGTGTGTGTGTGTGTGTGATAGAGAGAGAGGGCATGCATGCATTTCCCATGGTGAGTATGTGTGTGTTAGCCCCGCGGTGGGGCGATGCGTCTTTGTCCTTCCTCCTCTCCCCCTGCAGATGAGATGACTGATTCTGGGGTACGGGGGCTCTTCCCTCACTCTGTGTCATTTCCAGGCCAGCGTCCCCCAGGGACCCTCCACGACGTTCCCAACCCAGCAGCCCCCGGAGCCCCCCCGGGCCTGTGACACACATAACACATTGGCTCTGTCACCGCCACAGCTTATTTTAGAGCGGCCTCCTTGGCTGCCGGGAGAACTTTAACTTTATGTAAATCATATTAATAAATTTTGCGGGAGTCAGGGGAGGGGGGGGGCGGCGGTGAAGCCGCTCGGAAGGATTTCTGCACACATGCCAGTGCCAGAAGGTGAGCGGGACAGTGACAGTAAGTCGACAGATGAAGGAGGAAGAGGAGGAGGAGGAGGGGGAGGGGAGACTGCATACAGGACAGTCCAGTAAGTGTTGTGTGCTGGTGCTGGTGATGCAGAGCAAAAGGAGGTCAGGGCAGAAAATGATTTACAGTAACCTGCAGGTGGGGATTGTTGTTGCTGGTGACTTTACGGTCTTAACAATTAAACTGAAGCCGAGTGATGTATAAAAGGGAAAGATGCAATACACTGGCTGTAGAAATTTTTTTTTGGAGCAAACCCCCCCCCAAAAAAAATCCGTAATTCGAGCCACATATCGATCAATCGCTCTGTGCCTGCATGTGTTTGCATGTTCCTGCTCGTCCTTTGATGGGATCGCATGGGAAACCAAGACGACACAGTGTTTCCATTTGTTCAATTCCCCCCCCGCCGCCGGCCTCTAATGGGTCTTTCCACTGAGCTCATCTTCTCTATTTCATCGGACACCTGCCTCCCTGTCGCAGGCGTGGAGACAACAACAGAGACGGAGAAAACAGCTCTCGGTTGAGGGTCAAATGATGGCATCAATTCCTGATCTTCCTCTTCCTCCTCTGTCTCTCCCCTGAGTAATGACCATATGTAGAGAAAAAGACTAGATATGACACCTTCGTATTTGTGTGCTATCATTAAGACAATTACACATCGGCTGCAGGTCGTATACCAGTGTAATGTGTGTCGTATGTGGTGCAGACAGAACAGCAGCGAGGCGATAAAACAAAAACAGCAGAGGGATGCGTTGATGTGATGATGTAAGGCGAAAATCCTGCATGTTGAGCACAGCTCAGGACGGCACAGAGAGTCATTGATTGGCGAGGAGGAGATACTAACGCAATCGATGCAACACGCTGATGAGAGTGTTTGCAGGAAGTCAAGCCCATCATTTTCCTCCCTCACCTCGTCTGACATCCACATCGGGGGGGGAAGCAGACGTGAGAGGAGGGGAAGCGAGGGAAAAAGTGAATCGGAGACGGCTGGATGAGTTGCTCTTAGCTCACCTCTGGCAGAAAGACAGACTTTATTTACTCTGGAAAACACACGATGATCAGGCCTGCTCAGCATGCGGCGTGTTCACCCACTCCACCAGTGTGTGAAAGGCTATCATTATGTAGGTGCAGGTGAGCTGGAGGCTCGAAAGACTGGAATTACAGGTCGATTCACCTCTCTGTAGGTGATATACAAGATTCATTGTTAGAGCATCGTGCCATAGTCACGCTTGTTAATGGTTTACTGCATGGACTTTTATCTAGAGGATAAGGTTTATCTTATCGACAACAAAATCCCTAGAAAAATATGAAACTATACTTAAGTCGGTCTCTCAGCCCTGTTCAACTGCCCCTCTTCGTCATAAATATACAGTTTTATATTGATTTACTTACTTAGATTTAGATAGATTTAGTCATGCATTTTTTTTTCACATTATTTTCTTTCATGGATGAATTTACATTCGCACATCTACGTTTTTACGGAAGCAGGACAGACAACTCTATGTCCGGACGGAACGCTGATACTGGATGATAATGTTTGATGTAACACATTTTTTCCTAACTTCCAGTAACAACGTTCTTACAATATCTGTTTGAACTATGGTAAGTTCAGAAAACTAAAACATTTGAGGCAAAGGAGAGACTGTGCTTACAGTAAAAAAAAAAGAAAGAAAAAAAAGTCAGAATCACTACACAACGTTCCACCAACACGAGGTCCTCACCTTTATTTCCCACTATACAAAGGGTTCGCTGCTCAGGTGCTGACACAGGTGGTGCTGCCGGATCTGCCTTAAACTTTCATTCAACAAAACGTAACAGTGATTTTCACATATTTCTATATACGGTACACATACATAATACTCTAACCAGTGGCGGTCTCAGGATGTTTGAGGGGTAAAGGTAAAAAGGGCACCAGTTGTATTCGGTGGGGCTCCAGCGCACAGGAAGTCATGATACATACGTAGTGAAGAGAGACCGTTTCACAACATTTTGTTCACTGGAAGCTCATCTTATAGGGCATTTCCTCATGTTGTATCTCACATAGGAGCATCCAAGAGGCCACTTTTGTGGCGTTTTTGCGAGCATGGGGGCACAGGGCACCCTCTTAGTCCGCCAGTGACTCTAACACATGCACATTTCCGCTTCAGCTTTAATATTGTCAACTCTACGTCTATCTAAGTATATAGGGATGTTGTGTCCTTCACTGGTTGATTATCATTTTTATGGCAGCTGGAATTAACTATAGTGCCCATGTTCATCACACTGAAGGATCTTTATTGGCTTTGGCTTAACATACTTTGTTAGCCTCAGTCTTTGTTGACAGCCTGAAGAACAAAAATGCTGCAGTTTTACAGCATGGCTACATTGTGTGAGGTCCGTTTTGCAGAGTGGTTGCAGCACTTTGCTCATCAATGCAGCTGGCTCTGCCAGGCGTGAGAGCAGCGTGTAAATGATGCGTGATGATGCTCCACTGAGAGGCGTAAAAATAGGCCGGTCTTGAATTTATACTGTTTTGTTTATTATATTGTTTTGAATAATATTGTTATTATCGTCATAAAAAATGGGTCATGAAGTCTCAATATTTTGTTGATTTAAACTACCATTACACAGGAAGTGGCTCTAGCTGTCAGTGTGGTTTTGGGAGTTTCTGTTGTCACTTATTGTTTCCTGTCCTCTGATAACAGCTGACAACAGAGAATGAAAGAGACTGAATCACTGTGACGAGCTACTTCCAGGTCACTTCTGGGCTGAGACCTGGCAGTTGATTTACATCGTGGGGATCTGTGAAGTTAGTAAATTATTTTTTTTCTTTTGTAATTTGCGACCACCGATCTAATGTTTCTGTTCTGCTTACCTACCATGTTGCTGTGTTACTGTCTTTAATATCTAGACAGCAACATCTCAGACTAACTGCTAGTTAGCAGTTATTGTTGGCAAACGTTGTGATTTGTTGTACGGCAGATTTAATGACATGGAATTGAAAATAAAATAACAAAAAAATAAACTGATTAAAGATGAGCGATCAGAGCTTATACTGTTTCACCCAGGGCTTCCACTTTGGGGTCTTGATCACCCTGTTGGCATTTAACCAGCTGTGATACTAAGTGATTTCTCAGTAACTTTATCTGGTTTACTTTAGTCTGTAGATGTTTATTTACACATATTACACAAACTCTGTGGAAAGCTGAAGTTTCACACTGCTGTGCTGGGTCCAAAACTTTCGGACAAAATCCCAAAATTGAGAGCTCAGCATCTTGTTTTGCCTGTGACTCACATAACCATAGGTGCAGCAAGTGCAAAATGATATTCTGCACGATCCATATAAGTTATATGTTCGATAAAGCCAGAGCCTTAGACTTTAAGATTTACACATACCTAAAAAAAAAGGAAAGGAAACACTTTTTATTCAGGGTCATCAGCCCCATCTCACTTTTTTACCTCCATGGATAATACTCATTCATTGCATTGCTCCACTGACTCTCCTTCTCTTACACACACACACACACACACACACACACACACGCACACATCCCTCCAGTGTGTGGCTCTTAATTACAGGCAGCCTTTGGCGGGATGGGAGTGACGGCAGGCAGCGGGGTCTGTGTGCACCCAGAGGGTCACTGTCACAGCACTCTCTCTCTCTCAGTTTACTGACGACCGCGGACGAATACTGATCACGTCTTCCACACTGGAGGCTCCACGCAGGCACAGAGAGAGACGCTGGGGCTGCCAGTGAAATTAATTAGCCGCTGTCAGCTTCATATTGCTGTTTAGGTCAGTCGTAACCACATGACAACTGTGTTTGGGTTTGTTTTTTTTTTGTGCGAGCATCTCTGTGTGTGTGGAAACTGAACGGATAATCCCGTCTGTTCACACACTGTAAATCTGATTTTGTTTATCTCCTTCAGTGGAGAAGGAGCCACCGGCTTCTTTTTTTCACTGCGACTTGGCGTCCCCGTCTGAGCATGTTTGCGCACTTGATGTCGATGTGTGCGTGATCTGGATACACTTGCGTCGCGGTTTACCTTCCACCCCCCCACCACCCCGAAACGCACCGAGAAGAAGTGCCTCCACTCCGCTGGCAGTAGCAGACTCGCTCGCAGTCCATGTGTTGATTACAAGGCCCAGCACACATACATATGTTCCCTGTCTGTCTGGCTCAACAAGATACAGGCTGGTTCCATGCTTTACTAATCATTCCAACAGCACAGGCTCTCCAGGGACAGCAGCCAAACTCCATATTTCAGAACACACTTGTCAACATAATGGTATCAGCAGACTCAGAAATGTGATATTATGGAGAGAGGGAGACAAACAGCGCAGTCTGCCGCCCGCCACCGTCTCCCGCTCCTGCAAAGAGCCAGGCTCATTTAAATCAGCCAGTGTAAAATGTTATTGACCGGCGTTGGGCTGCAACAACAATTTTCATTATTGATCAATCTCTAATTGTTTTTCTCAACTAACTGATTAATTGTTTGGTCTATAAACATTTAGGGGACAGCACTGTTAAAGTCATTTTCTACCTAAACGGACAAAGCTTTGCAATTCACCTGTCATCCATGCACCCCCCCCGCAATTAGTGGACGATCTTTCTAACAGCCGCCACGTCAGAAAATACTGAGAACGCCCTTTAAGCCAAAAGTAAGGTCTTTAAATGTATTGTGTCTACAGTCGAAAACCCCAAAGAGATTCAGTTCACTATCACATGCCACAAAGAGAAGCAACAACTACTCACTATCGGGGGTTGGAATCAAACACTATTCAGACATTTATGCTGGAAAGAAAATGATTGAATTCATTATTCGTTTGGCGGCACAGAGCAGAATATAAACACGAGAATAAGGTGTAAAAATAAAACAAAGTAAAGTTAATGAAACGAGATGAGTCCATTGAGGAAGCAGTCACAATAACAAATGACACACAAATAAGAAATAAAGTGCTGATACGGTGGATAAATTCAGGTCAGTACAGTTACTGTACGTCAATTTTCTACGACTTCTAACTATAGTTGTTCTACATTGGTATGATTGAAATGACACTTCATACAATAATAAAATACGAGAGATGGAGAAAGGAAAAAAACACCATTGAATGAACTGATGATTGAAATAGCTCAGCTCAGCTCACGACTTCTGGTCTGGCTTTATTAAATCCACCAGATTGCTTTCACCATATTGTGAATGCTCCCGATACCTTTAGTCCACCTATGAAAATGTTTATTTGTTCTGTTTTTCATTTTGTAATTGTCACATTTGATGAAATTAAATCACATCTAACTTTATTACCCCCTCCTTTTTATTTCCGGGTAGTGAGTAGAAGAGTTGTCTGCAGGCGCTCAGGTGTGATTGTGTTTGTGTTGATAGGTAATCCCACCATGAATCCTTTAGAGAAGAGGGACCAAACCTGGAACATAACGGTGGGCCACTGGCCAAAAGCAGACAGGTATTATATTGTGTTGTTAAGATGCAAAATGGAACTGGGATCCCAAGTTGCTGTAATTAACTGGCTTCCTGTGTAACTTCCTGTGTCACTCCGCCAAATACAGCATGCTAAGATTATAAGAAAAAATCATAATTAGCAAAAATCATTAAATACATGGCAAAACAATGATTTATATTGCTATTTTTCAATGAATCTTCCATTTTTTACACTAGAAACAGCTGACAAACCTTACGACAGGCCAGTTTTGACCACTTCGGGCAACCCTGCTTCAGCCATCGGGCTTATCGCTGTCACACAAGCTCTGATGACGGCTAACTTTTCGCCCCCTGGCACGCAGCGTTTCTTTCTGGCGTTCTGGTCGGCTTTTCTCTTCCTCCTCTGGCACTTTTTGCGCCTCAGCGCTGTTTCATCCCTTCCTTTCTGTGTGTAATTGCTGAGCAAATGCACCGCCGCAACCCGTGAGCAGCGGCTTACTTAATTAAGACGAATCACGCTGTGAGCAGAAGATTAGCCCGGACGCAGAGGAGCACACAGAAACGATTACTTCCCAAATCTTAAAATCAAACATTTGTTTTAAAGCAAGTGAAAACCACCGTCACACCCTCGTCGCCTCCGTCATTCCTGCTCACACACGTCCAATGAAACATTTAGGCTTATCTCAGCAGAAGTGCAAGGTGATGTGGTGGTAAAGCACGGCCGTTGTTAGACTTTCTGAGAGTTCTAGTTGATGAATAAAACTAATAACAGTCTTATGTTCTGTAACCCCGCTGGGCTCAGAGCATCACTGCGCTGCAGATACTCTTCTATTGCTGGATAGCAGGATAGATGCTACAGGCTTTTTTTTAATATACATGTATTTATATTTTAGATCTATATTTTATTTAACTGGAAATTCATATATTACAGGTGATGGTGTGCAGAAACAGAGGCTGCGGCACGTACAATGAAACTTCTGCTCTGTGTGAAGCTCTCGGTCTCTGTGGCGTAAAACTAGAGGAGCAGTGCGTTCAATCATCTTCAGCCTGTCAGCACAAAGACAAAGAGCTGCCTCCGAGCAAGCAGAGCTGGTCATAGGTGAGTCACACACACACACACACAGATACAGACACAGACTCACGTGCTGCGACACACACACACACCTACACAGACACACACACACTCTGGAGACAAGGCTGGCTAGAGGAGTGCCCTTGGCTTGATCTTCAGGCCTGGCCACTGTTAATGGAGACAATGGCTACACACACACACACATGCACACACACACACACACACATGCTCACGTTCATGGTGCATCTGCTCACCTTTGTTGTCCCTCTGACCCCCCACCTCGGGGCTCCGCTGCCGTGTCACACTGCTGTGAGATCACCCCGAGTCTCCCGCTGGGCAGTCAGGAGGAGGTGAACAGAGCTGGGGGCACGCTGTGTGTGTGTGTGTGTGTGTGTGTGTGTGTGTGTGTGTGTGTGTGTTGAGGTGGAGGAGCATGTCACGTCTCCGTGGACCTCAGCAGTTGAAAACCAGCTGATACATTGTCCATTCTCTGTCTATTATTCCACTTCTCCAATCATTCTTTCATTTCCTCACTCGTCCAGTCTCTCTCTCTGCCACAATAGAAAACCTCCAGGACTGAGGAAGGGGGGGAAACAGTCTTCTCCTCGAGTGACCCTGTGGCTTGTATGTTTGTTCAGGCTGCATAATTCATAGCCCTGCTGGGCAGGTCATGTGATCACCTGCTGCCCCCTGGCAACAGCTAATACAGTGCAGTGAAAGGGAAGAGGAGGAGGAGGAGGAGGAGGAGGAGGAGGGCTGTGGTGGTGGTGGTGGTGGTGTCTGCTCCAGAGGTGAGAAAGTCCCTGACATGTCTTCTTTTTTTCTCATCCAATCACAAGCTGACGATCAGATTCTAACTCTTCAGGGAAATGTTTACATGTGATCATTTGCGATAAGCTGCTGAAGTGTTGGAGTGATACAACCAACCACCGAAGGAGATAGATAGATAGATAGATAGATAGATAGATAGATAGATAGATAGATAGATAGATAGATAGATAGATAGATAGATAGATAGATAGATAGATAGATCTACCTGCCACCTGCCTTTTGTTTCTTATATTTTGGACTTTGGATTTTTTTTCCCTCTTGATTTCTGCTTTTTGTTCGCACGTGCAAGCTTTCACGACATCAACTTCTTTTACGGCTCGATCCAGAGCGCTGCGACACGACGCCATCAGAGATTGTAATGCCTTTAAAATAAAAAAACAAAAAGTATTCCAAAGTACATTTGCGTGATAAAGCAACAATACTTAACTTTTTACCTTAAATATCAGCTTCAAAATCATGTTGATGGTTCAGTGTCTTGTAACAGGGTGAACGGTGTCTCTGTCTCAGCTATCACTTGTTTCGGCACTACGTAACATCAGTGAGAGGGCTGGATCACAGCGTTACATACATGTTTACTTCAACATACAAGTTTTCAACACATAACTTTGTGATGATGTGATGAGTTTTGTTCGTAGTCGGCACCTACATTACGTCTGACAAACTGTTTCAGACCTGGGATTTGTGTTTACGACAGTGGTGTTCCACTCAGAATCTCTGGGGGGCGCCAAATTGTTTTCCAAGGTTCAACTGTTTTCTATCTGAAAGTGAGAATTTGGGACGAAGAAGACAGCGACTGAAAACGTTAATATCACATTTTTCACCTGCTTTTCTTTTCTAGCCTAAATGTTTCATACTAGTGATGTTTGACGTTTCCCTCGAGTGAGATCTGACAGCTACATGTAGCTTGTTTCAAGTACAGTTGAGTATTTCATAAAAGCAGAGAGCAGAGGTGAGACTGCTTTGTGACCAATAAGTCATAGACCTTGCGTGATCAATATATGACTTATTGATCACAAAGCAAAGTACAAGTCGGACCTCTGTTTTCTGCTTTTATGAACTGACCTCGGACCTGTTTTTTGATACCTGCATTCGTGAAGCAGCGCTCTGGAGACAATTTGCCGTTTGCTCTTTCTACAGTTCAGTGATGCTGTAAAATTCAGTTTGTGATTATAGTGGCTAAAACGTACTAATTTATAGATGATTTGTACCTCGAGTAGAAAGCTGTAAGACTTGAAAATGTGAGATATCGTTAACCACGATACAGAAAAATTTTGTATTAATTGATTATCCTACTCTGAAGTTGTCTCCATTGCAGCTGAACTTATTTCCAGAAAAATAGAGAAGAAAAGTGAATGTTTTAATTGACACAGAATATCTTCTACAAATACTTCTTGGGCAAGTCTGTAGCAAAATAACTCATTAGAAATTTTAAGTAGCCCGCCTGCTAATGCCAGATTTCCAAATTCTGCCTCCTTCCGCGTCGAACGGAACCTCTAATTTTAGTCAGCGCGCAGCCAAAATCTGGGCAGCTGTGCCTCTAAGCCGGGGCCGCGACGCCAAACAACTGAAATTCAGAGATACGAGTCGAGGCCTCCTGAAGGGGTATTTTTCGGGGGAAGATTACAGAGTGCTCAGTAAACCCCGCTCAGAGGGAAGCAGTGGGCAGCGCGAGCAGAGGACGGATTAATTGGCGAGAGTCCTCACTGGGTGTCCTCGCCAGTCTTTACGGCTTTTCCCAGAGTGCTTTCTTTCTCGCGTCTTGGCATCAGGGTTTTTCCTCACTTCTCAGTTTCGCAGTGTTTGTTTTCCTGACCTTGCGTTTCCGTCACAGTTGTTTTGTTCTCTTGTTATTTCTTTACTCGCCGTTTGATTCATCGGTTTGAAGATGCGCGACTCTGTGTTCCAGGAAGTTTCACGTGCTCGGTGCTCGATGCTCGGTGCGGGTGGTCCCATGTGTCGGCCCTCGTATCTGAAAAATGTGCTGGCTTGTATTTCTGACCCCGTATGCATGAGGTTCACCCGTATGCATCGACACATGTATGTATAGTAAGTGATGTGTGTGCATGCGGCGCACGAGCTCAGCGCTCTCTTCTCCTTCCTTGCATAGAGCGGCGATTCCCGGCCAAAGAGGAGCCTGTCCAGAGCCGGGGGACCTGCCCTCTGCACCCTCCTCCTGTTCCTGCTTTGATTTCCAATATGTCCTCCCATCACCACAGATGGCTGCAGAGGAAACATTTCCTCGGCCGGCGGTGCTAGCGAGGCCCTTGGGCTTCCGAGGCTGATAGGGGGCAGAAATTGGAGAATAATGTAATAGAATATTTGATTGGGCTCTGATGGGCAGGACACTGGGAAGACTGCCATAGTAATGTGTCTGGGCTTGGCTGGAAGGGTGCATTTCTTCCCTCCAACCCCTTACCCCTCCCCATCCTCCTGTTTCTCATCTTCATCTAGCCGCAGGTTGTGATTTAATAATATTTGCTACTTGGCACTGCAGCCCAGGGGTCCGGGGACCCGGAAACAGGAGCCCAGCGCTTCCTGCGGGCTGTCAGAAAGATGTTAACAACATGACAAATGTTTGGCCGGGCTCTTTAGGAATCTGAGGGTGAATAAGTGGAGGTGTCAGCTGAGGAATTAATGGCTTCACCTGGGCTGGGGAGGAGATTGGGTTCATAGAAGAGATGAGATAATCCATATGGTTACACACACACACACACATGCGCCTATTTGTCAGTGCAGAAATACATTCACCTGCTTTACTTAGCCTTAACACACTGTAGTAACTGTAACTAGACACGTCACACCTTCTTACACATGTTGAGTGTTAATGAGGCTGTAGAAGAGAGATACTTGACAACAAGTAAAGTTGTTAGGAATGGATACAACAATGTGTTTATTCGCTGTAGCGTAAGCTGCAACTGTTGTCTGGCTAACTAGCTTAAAGTAGTGACCGAGCCTACATCTCAGGACTAAGAGGTACATCATTAACCAACTTTACGACGCGGTTTGGTACCTCGGACCTCGATACGTCACCTCATCAAGAGCTATCATGACTAAACATTCGGAAAAACTCTTTGAGAAGAAGAAGCATGAGCTAGAAGAGTAGCTAGCAAGGGCAGACGAGCTAACGTTAGCTCTGACAAGTGACCGCTGGACAAATTTACGACTACCTGGAACTTCGTCAGTGCTGACTGGGCGACGCCACGAAGCGTGGAAAAAGTCCAGTTATGCGAGACCAATGCGCATTTGAATCACAGCCTCAGAAAACCTCGACGACAAGCTGTAGCGGTGTGCCTGATCCCATTAATTCAACAGGGCACTGAACTGAAAGGAAAATGCCTCTTGTATTTCAAGCCATTTTGCTTTTATATTCCTAATAACTAAGTGGTTAGTTACCAGTCAATGGGTGACGTTCCCACCTCAGGTCTTGAGTGACTACTATTGTCCAGTATTACTACTATAAACAACAACACCCACACAGAAAATACCTTTGCATTTATCAGTTTTTTACAGTCATCTGTAGATTCCAGAAAATTGTTTTATTCCCATGAAATTGATTCATACTTTGTTCTACATTCACACTGTTAGGAAAACTGTTTATTACACTGGATACTGTAACTTCTCATAAACCTGCACGTACACACCTCGCCTGTGTTCATTACAACATGGTAGTTCGCACTGTGGGCGCCACACTACTGTCTTGTGGTCGAGTCTGGCTGGACAGATGTGTTTGGATAATCATCAGAAAAACATTATTTTTCACTTTGGACATTTTGATCCTATAACACTGTTAAAAACAAGTAGTTTGAGCAATACCAGGGAGGTGAGCGCTGAACTTCATTCATTCATTATGTATATTTCCCCACTGTGTGGAAGCTGAGTGAGAGTCAAGGATAACGTCAGAAGCTCTGTCTTGATATTTATTGGATTTAAAGAACACTCAAACAAACACAGCAAACGTTACCCAAGATATCGTTTCTTCCGCCAGACACAAGGCTCTGAAAGCCTTCTTGGAGTGTAAAACGGAGACAAACTGTCTGAAAAACGCTGTCGATCATATTTCACGCTTATAATAGGCTGAACTGCTCACATTGATCTCATTCAAAAAAATTGACCAGCTGGGAAAATGAAAAAGTCAGCCAGAGACTGTTTTGGAAAGATTCACAGAGCTAACTCGGGCTTAATTAGCTAACGAGACACAGCTGATGAAATCTGCCAGTAACAGAGTCAATGAGAAGCTTCTGTCAACGTCTGCATGATACCAGAGCTCATCTTTAGAAAATCACGGAGAAATCTGAGCGATACATCTGCCCGGGTGAACAGGTGAGGCCACAGTAAACTATAACTAACGGTGGGTGGGCTCAGCAAATTCAAAAATGACATAGGTTTTCTGAACTGAGCTCTGAACTGTGATGACTCCTTTTTGTGCCGTTTTCATCCTCCAGTCAAAACCAGGCGGATCCAAGGAGTTGAAGAAAGAAACCAGCAGGTAATGGCAGCCCCATTTCTTTAATACACGCTTCTATAAAAACATGAAAAAAAAAAACCCAACCCCACCCGCCATCATCTGCAGCGTCCTCAACTGAGACAGGTGCCCAGAAAGCCATCCATCAGCGGGGACGGGCGCAGCCAATCACGACTTCTTAAATCAACCAGACGTTTGCCCTCGCTCCCAGGCGGGTGGGCGGTAATTGCCAGTCGCAACTTTGCCCACCTGGCGGGCTGCCATGGGACGCGAAGAGGTAGGGAGAAGTGTGACCCGAGGGGAGGGTGGAGGGGAATGAGGAATATTTAATGGGACAAACAGACGGTCGGGACTGGCACCGAGAAGTGTGGCTGAGCAAACCTGATGACTCATCCGAGATACGCAGTACGACACTCCTAATTCCATTGTTAAGGCGCCGTCTCGTCTTCGCTCCACGCTGCGTTTGGCTCACGGCGCTTACCCCCGTAAACACTCGCGCTTTGTAGCTCTGCCATCCCGGGCCACTGTGGTGATTGTCATTGTGCTGCCTCAGCAGCGCCGTGCCCCGAAGAGGAGTGCAATCACGCTGGTGGAGGATTTTAAATTTCACACCCGTGCTGTGGGAGGGAATGGGACGTGGGGGGCTTTGGACAAGGTGCTAATTGAAGAGGCGATACACCACCTGTGTGTGTTCCAATGCGAGCGTTCATCCAAATAGCTGATGCAGGGGCTTCGACTAGGCTGTGAAGCGAGGCGTTGGCTCGCTGCTTTCCTCGCCCATAAGGATGCTGAGAGAAGCTGTTCTGAATAGGACCCCAGATATACTTCTAAATCCGTCTTAATTGCTCTTGAATGTGGAAAACCACCAGCTTATTGTTGTTTCATGTCTGCGTGGGTGTAATACACCGCAGCCTTCCAAAGGCGCGATTGTTTTTCATTTCACGGGCGTTTTCGAGCTGAGATTTTCCAGAACACAGAGCGGCGCAGACACGCTGAACTGTAAAAACTGCCAGTGGCTGTGGCGTTAGATGGCGGAGGGCCCCGATTCAGATGTCCGCCTGGCGATTGGGGCTGTCATATAGGCGGGACGGTGGAAATCGGAGCAAAGCTGAAGACTACTCCTAAAGTAATCAATCACCTGCCTGAAGCCGGCGCGCGAGCCAATCCGCCCAGGCCTCGGGCCCCGGGATTCATCAGAGGGGACAAGGCCTGACATCCAGAAAAATGAGCTCACCCCTCCACGCGTCAGGACGGATCGGAGCCCAATGTCACCGACTCGCTAAGCACGAGAGGTCTCCGCTCAAAAGGAGTAACAGAGACAGAAAATGTGTATCCGTACCGCGTCTTCCTCTATTTTTGTTCTGACAGTTGGTCCCACATGATCTTCGCATTCCTATAGCAAGGAATTGTGGGAGTACTGCCATGTGATGAGCGTGTGTGTGTGTCCATGTCCCTCACTCACTCTCACTCTCTCTCACACACACACACACACTCTTCCAGGTTGAGGAGATGAAGGAGGGGAGTCATCGGGCTGAAAATGATTAATGCCCCTTTTTGTCCATCCTGGCATCTGGAGCACATCTGCCCCGCTGGGACCGGGACAGATATGGTACCCGCTTCAGGGATTAAGCTGCCCTTCGCCCTCTCTCCTGAGGATCCAGGTAAGGGATCCGTCCCTGCAGCCAGCACCGCCCCCCTCCTCAAAAACCCCCCCAGGGCGGCTCAGTCTGGGCCCACCTCGGAGCTCGGCACATTAAGCGGGGATGATATTTATGATGTGGAAATGGCCTGCTATTTATTCAGCGTACAGACCCATCGTCTCCCTCTCTCTCTCTCTCTCTCTCTCTCTCTCTCTCTCTCTCTCTCTCTCTCTCTCTCTCTCTCTCCATCTATTGTTTTTTCACAAATCTCTCCTTTCAACTCCTCTGCATTTAATTCCCTCCTCTTCCTGTCTTTCTTTTTCCATTTTTCTGCATATCAGGATTTCCTTTTTTCCATATTTTGAATTATTCACTCAAAATTCCCAGAGTTTTTTCTTCTTTTTTTTTTCCACAACTGAAGCATGGGCTGAGCGTATCTGTGGGTCAGGTGGCCAAGTGAGAGATAAATAATATAATACAGTATACACAGAGATTTTTGACTGCACTCATGTCAATATTATTAAATTCTTGCCAGAGCAAAATATCTGTGCTTTTTAGGTGTGGAAAAAGTATTTGTGCCAGTGTTCTGACAGAGAAATGATGATGCAGATTTCCTAATAAGACAGACTCATCAGGTTACAGCAGTTGGCAGTTGATTAATTGCAGAGTACAGAGTAGGACATAAACTCAGATGACCTTTTGTAAGCATATAAACGCAAACAAAGACAGACATTTGCATTCAGAAATGGTTTATATGGCGGTAGGGGACTGAGATCTTGAAAAGTATCTCTGGTTAAAGTTTTCTGATTGCTACCAAACTCTCCAACTTACTTTTATCTGCTTTTTTTCTGTCTTATTGTAAGCCATTTGGTTTTATGGAACTGGGAGGAGACATTTCTAGCGAAATCTACCTTCATACCGTGGATCAGAGATGTTCTAATATATTCAAGGCTTATAAAAAGGAGAGAGGAACCTTACTCTTATCTTGGTAGTGTTAAAATAGCCTGAATTCCAATTAGCTGATAGTGAAACCTTTAGTCGGTGCTCAGCAGGTCGGGCGAAAATGCAAAAATGTGTAATATGTCCACAGGCAAGCATAGAAGTCATCGTATAAGTGTTGCCAAGATGTTCTTCTTATTGTTCTGAGTGAATGCATCACATACATATGGAGTGATTTGCTACATCTTACTGTATCATGACATGAATAAATGTTCTGTGTTATATTGTGATTAAAAGAAGAAGAGAAATCGGAAGAAAAATTTAATCTGCAGACGAAGGACAAGCATCCACTTTACGTTTCTTCAGAAAAACTGTGTGTGGAAGCCGGTCATCTTTACATAAAGTGGTGAATCTCTTATTGAAAAAGCAATTATTCTGCATAGTCAATTAATGACAAGCCAAGCGAGGAGAGAAAGAAAGAAACAAAAACAAAAGGTAACGTCGTCCAGCATGAGGTCACCGTGAACCATTCACCGTTTTCCAGGAAGTTACAGTCCCCACATAATCTGAGTCTGAGTGATCATAGTTCATATTTTGAACACATCCACTGCATGTTATGGATGTGCTATAAATAGACAAAACAATAGATGAAAATAAATAGAAACATAATGCAAAAGCCGAAGTCCACAGGATACACGGGACACCAATAACGCATCAATACCCCCAATACCACATCATGAGATCTGTGACCACTTTGGAGAGCATTTTTTAGCCCGGCTGACACACACACACACACACACACACACACTCTGCCCAGGCGGCTAAGAGAAGAGAGAGGGGAGCCGAGGGGAGGAGTGTGTGAGAGTATGACAGTGGATCAATAGTTGTGTTTGTGGCGGCGCTCCCACAGGAGCGGAGCAGTATATGAAAAGCCGCTGCTGATGGCTGAAGGTCCTCTCAGAACATTCCCTGTGTGTTTAGCCCAGAGCCAAGGTTAAACCCAGCACAAAGACGCCACAAAACCTCAGCCTGCCTCCCCGGGGCTACACACACTCACACGGGCAAGGGCCCACAGGAGCCTTTCTTCTTTCCCTGTGTGTGTGTGTGTGCCTTGTGGCAAAGAAACGGTGAATCCCTTAAATATCGCGACACAAGCTGCTGCTTAACTCTTTCATTTATCGTGTCATCGTTAGCGTGTTTTATTACAATAACTGGCTGTAATTAAATTAAAGACGACAGTGAAAACAATAAAGAGAGGGATCAGGCTGCAGGTGCGACAGCACACTTCCACAGCGTTCAAACTCCTGTTGTAAATAAAGTAATGAATTTCATTAAAGGCGAGACTGTAATTGTGAGCCGAGGCAGAGTTAACCCCGGTGATTTATCCAGACTTAATTTCCATCTTAACACCTCTTTATTGCTTTTACTAGCATTAAACAGCCCCTCAGAGAGAGAGGCAATAACTGCGGGGCCATAACACTGCTAAATCATGCATTTAAAGCAGTACAATGTGTATATGGAAGTTTCACTACACAAAGGGCGACAGGCTCCGATAAAAAAATAAATGTAACGTTGTTTTTTCTCTGGTTGGAGTTAGATGTAAGGGTGGTGGTGGTGGTGGGGGGGTCTCTCTCCAGAGGCTCATTTTCCTCCTGAATTATATCTTTTTCACCAGATTCTCCCCACACAAAGGATCAGTGCTGTTGTTGATTACACAGATGAAGAAAAATAGGACGCTTGTCACGCTCTCTCCAGTAATGATAGGATACTCTGTCAAGCAGCTCTCAAGGTGTCCACATTCCTTCACTTCAGCCGTCCTCGGGCCGTAACTAGCTGCGATGTGCCTCGACAGGCCGTCATCGCCACAGAGGACTGATGGAATACTAATTAGCGTGCCACCACTTGAATTATTCATGCATCTTAATTAGGGGAGAGATTTCCCATTAGGCTTTTGGATGTGACTTAAGAGTTTGGCTCCCGTTCTTCGCGCGCGAGCGTAAATCGAACGAGCGCACGCGCGCAAAACATATAGGCCGCCATACATGTGCTCGGACAGAATTTAAATTGGACATCACTCACGCAAAAAAGCTGAAATTAATGCTGAGAGAAGAGTTTCCCAGGCGGTGAGCGGCCATCACATTCATCACCGATGTGCGGCTTTTCCACAAAATGCCACGTCGCAACAACTTTGCTTTTTTAAAAAGTGCTTAATTAATAAATAACAGCTGCCTCTCTGCAAGGCTGCGCACAAAACATGCTGGCCCCGCTGCCCTGCTATAGGGTTCACCAGTTAACTAACGTGCTACAGCTAAGAGCGCAGACTGAAGCCACCGGTGCATCAGACTCCTCACTTCCTCCCTGTGCTTGTCTTTGGTGCCGAGCGTTAGCCGGCTCGAGCCGGAGCCACATCCATCTGCTGCGGTTTAGCAGGGAAATTAGGCACTCAATGTAGCATATTTGTTTAAGTAATTGGAAAGTAATTAATAACCTGAAAATATAATAATGTGCTCAGCAGCAGCTCCTCTTCTGCAAACCATTCAGGGGAAAAGTGGTGGGAAGTGCCAAGTGTGTGTGTGTGTGTGTGTGTGTCTTGTCAGCATATTACAGTGCAGCTGCTTTATGCATATCTGGGAGTGAGATAAATAGGACTGACAGTAGAAAGGGGAGAGAGGGGGGAGAAATCAAACGTTGAGTCATAGGTGAGGCACCGACGGGGAGCTCTACATGACATCACTCGGCAGGGTGCTCATTGGCCGCCCGTTTGGCTGCAGACGCTGCCGCGCTGTCTCCCTCATCCGCACAGCGAGGACGGCGGGCGAAATAGGAGCCCTAGGATTAGGCCCGACATTAAAGCTGGCCTCTAATTACGCTGCTCGGAGATTGTTTTTTATAAATATTTGATGAAATGTCATCTGCTGCGCCGAGGTGCTGAGAGGAGGAGGGTGAGAGAGAGGGCTGCTGCAGTCTCAATTCACACTCACACACACACACACACACACACACACACACACACAATCAGTACCTGTAGACAGCCTCTCTCCCTTTTCACATTTCAAACCAGCAGATCATTCTTTAAGCGCTCTCATTACTACATATTTCCATGTAATAAAACCACTGAGACATCATCTTTGTAAACCTGCATCTTCACCGCACCTCACACTGGATATGTGTGTGTCTATTCTGCGGCAAATATAGAAGTTTCGAGCAGATTAAACACATACTAGGACAACTATTTTGGCCCAGGATGGGGATTTCAGACATAAATGTGCGAGCTTCATAGAGGACTGCACCTCACTGCACAGATCTGTGTATGGACATTCCTGGATAAGTGAGAAGAAATCTTTATCTAGTGTGTTGTATGTGTCATGGTGCGAGGTTTTAGTTCAGCTGACTTCCTGTTTTATGTTGAAAGTTTATCCTCATGTGTCAAGTTTTACTCTCCACTTCCTGTCTTTGAAATTTTCCCCGCCCTTTATCTGTGCACACCTGTGTTTCATTGGTTCACTCTGCACTGGTTTGTCTGTTTTCATCCTGCGTCTCTTGAGCCTGCTCCTCGGTCCCCTGTGTTCCCACTCTGTCCTCAGTGTCTTCACGTTCGTTTTTCTCTTTAGTTTTTTTTCCTTGGACCTTTCTATGCCTGTTTTTTGTTGTTTGCTTGGGATTTTGGTTTGTTGGGTATCAGCCCATCATTAAAGCTTGCTTTTTGGCGTTCAACCTGCCTGCTTCTGCGTCAGCGTCTGGGCTCTTTTATGATGAACTTTTTTTTTTTAAAACAGAGTATGAGTTTAATAGTCAAGATGCTCAGCACGATCCTAATATATGAGGAAGGATGATTTTGATTTACATTTACATTTACATTTAGGGCATTTAGCAGATGCTTTTGTCCAAAGCGGCTTACAATAAGTACATTTGTCACAAGAAAGAAACCATGACATATCACTGTTGATAAAGTAAGAAAGAAAAAAATAGAAACAATTTTCAAGCCCTCCTCTGAGCATCGTAGCTGCTATTTATCAAGGATACCTTAAGTGCATAAGTGCTATGATTTAAGTGCTAAGGATGAGAACATAGAAGTGCATATACGTTTTTTTGATTTGTTGATGTTAGATACAAACTAAAATTACGAAAGAAATGAAAGACAACTGCTAGAGGAATTCAAAGGTCTGTGTGCACAGTTACGCATAGGTATGTTTGACTAGAGCTATAGAAACAGGTAAGTTCAGCTGTGCTACCAAACATGACCTGACTTTCCATCGACATCAAAGTGAGTAGATAGTAACTGACATTTCATTTCCGGCTGAACTTTTATTTCTGATGGTGAAACCTTTTTTGTAGATCTTGTTTAACCACTGCAATAATGTACTAACTGCAAGACCAGCAGCCGAGCAGGTGGTATTGGCTTACTTGTCACATCAAGCTGCTACCACCTGTATGTATACATATATATATGTATATATATATATATATATATATATATATATATATATATATATATATATATATATATATATATATATTTAAACATGTTTATATATAAGTGTTTTGGCTCTGTAACTTTCATGACTTTACAGCAGACACACACATCCTGGGACCCTCTCATTTCTCAGAAGAGCCTTAGACAATCTGTTCTTTATCATTTGATAAATCCACATAAACACACATGTCTGTCAGATAGATGCTCTTCTCTCTCTCCCTGTTTGTCTTTCACATGTGTGTCACACATGTGTTGAGGTGTGTGTGTGTGTGTGTGTGTGTGTCTCCCCGAGCAGACTCCTACGCAGCTGCTGCACATGGCTCTGCGGGATGGTTTCCGACACGATCGAACTCCACCACGGAGTTTTTCAGGTGTCCTTGAACGTGTGCGTCAAGGGCGACGGATCCAGGTGGAGGGAGACAGGAGGGATCTCCCAGCTCGCTTTGTAGCTCCACCAAGACGGCAAATTGACAGCTGTTTCACTGCTTGAGAGAGTCGTTTTGAAATTCCTATTCTCCTCCTCTCTGTTGAACCCCAGTGAAGTGACTCATGAAGAGCGGTGGGCGATGCAGACACGCTGATCCGAAGATCTGACAAGGAAATTAGGGTCATTGTACTGAGTGATCTGGATGTCTGCTTTATCAGTTAATATGAGTTTTGGTAAATAACATGTCAGTGGACTATTGCCTCATACTGTAGTTCTCGGTTTCAGAGGCTCATGCCATGTATCGTAATATTTTGTGTTTCCCTCAGATAATAACACCCAGTATGTCCTGTAGACTGCACCTTTACTTTCCCACTGACATCTGTGGGTTTCCAGTGAATAACCTGGCAGTGTCAGGCCCATATCAACTCTTTGCACTACCATGAATAGTAATAAGAAAAACTAACCAGTTGATTTATTTAGAAAATGATCTCTAAATTACTTTTAGATGTTTTGGATAATAATGATTAAAGTTTATCAAAAGCTTATGTCTTATTCTCATACTTGCCAATCTTGAGATGTAAAAAATAAGGAGGATTTTGAAAACAATGCGGCGTCCCTCAGAGGAATCAAGTTTTCAGAGACTCCTGCATTCTGGTGACTCTTTAAGAATGAAAATAAATGAATATGTACACTGCAACATTTTTATGTTTAATACTTAGCACTTGATACTTTAGTTTAGGAAAGGATGTGGAACAATTCGCCCCTTTGGCATGAACTTGTGTGAAATTCTAAAATAAACTTATATTCACCAGTTTTAAATTTTTTGTTTGTGCGATAAGAGCGAAAAAATAACTCACAAGGCAAAACCATGTCCCTTTCTTTTAAATATTTCTGTAAGAATCAGGAATTGGCTTGAGTATTTCTTTCTCTTCCCCATTTCTCTGTCTGTCTCTTACACAGAGAGGACGCTGTGCAGATCCAGACACAGGTTGTGATAAATAAAAAGGGGAAAAGGTTCGTCATAAATTGGAAGAAATACAGGTCATGGCCGTGTTGGTGTGACGTACAGTATATTGTGCAGAACGATGTAATTCACTGAGCAGTTTAACACAAGCCTAAATGGCACTTTACTATTGTCTTTATGACAAACTGCACATTTTTTGAGTTCATATGTGTAATTCATGGGACAATTAAAACAGGATTTGTCTCTTGCCGTTAGGGTCGGGCTGATGGCTGACAGTCATAGATCACTGAGCCTCTTGCCATCGTACCATTGTGATCTAAAAGACCCTCGCCATCAGTGGCGGTCCTAGCTTTCATGACGCCCTGGGCAAACCTCACCTCCAGCCCCCCCCTCCAAATAACTTATTTATTATAGTAATTGTTGGAAATTCAGAAACACACACACACAGTAACAACTATAATAAAAACATACAATCATAAATAAACTAAATAAACTAAAAATAAATAGCACAACTGCCATCTATATCCTGACTCTTCTTGCCCTCCTTGATGCAAAGTCATCAGTTAG